>AP027102.1:11110745-12310745 GCA_028142955.1 Pinctada fucata
TTTAAAATGAAAAAGACTTTTTGTTTATACAGTAATTACAAATCTAACGAAATAAGGTTTCAGCGAGAATATGCCTACCTTCATTAATACGAATATTGTCATTCATGTTCCAATGGTTTGTTTGTTTGTTGGTCCTCTTGATTGCGTTTTCTCTTTTGTCTCATAACAACAGGAACTGCTCCAAACGCATATAAAACTAGAAAATAGCAGCTAGTAAGCTATTTGAGTTACCCCGCCTAAAGTTTGCTAAACACAAGACTCGGCAATTTTCGTCCGGAATTAGCTCCGACGACGCCTCCTCTAACGAGAAGTATCGGTTACAGTATTAGGTCGGGTTCAGATTTAAAAAAATAATTTTGAAAACTAAATATATAGGCATCATTTTCAGTCATCACTATGGGTATGTAGGAAAGGCCTGCATTACATAAGGTTTTGTCGATTATCGTATCGTTATCGTAACCAATATTATTAAGTGGGCTGATTCTAATCACATTAAGCCATGAGAAAGTGTTCTCATATTTACACACAATCTGATGTATAAATCATATACTTGCTTTTTTGGCAACAATGTCGAGATTTACTCACGTATACGTTGGTCTAAAATTCAGCCCCCCCCCTCTACTGGTGTTTCTTTTTTCATGTAATATTCTAAGTATCCAGTGAAAGAGACACCCCTCCTCGACTCTTTGAAGAATTTAAACTTGGTCCAGGGATATTTTTGCCTTCATAAAAATGGATTAGAATGACAAAGAGCTATTTTAATACTGTTTGTAGTATGGGCATATTTGAAAAAAAAAAAAATTATGTACGAAAGAAATAATGATTTGGAAAATTATCGACACTATCATAGAATAAAGCAAAAAATTATGCTAAGCAAAGAATGAAAGCCTCTCATTAAAAGAAGACGCATTTTAAACAGAAAATAAGTTAAAGGAAGGTATGTTAAAAAAAGTAGATAGTTGAAAAATTAATGAAATAGACAAGTAAAATATTTATTTAAGAAAAGCAAATAATTGACAAGATTTAATAGATGTACTTGAAAACATAAATAATCATGAAATTGATAAGTTGGAAACATCGTCAATATTTGCTTTTGTAAGTGACAATGTATGCTCATTTTATTTCACAACATCAGTTTTCTCAAAATTCATGCAATCAAGATTAAGTACCTGTCTGTCATTTTGGGTCATAAATAAAAATCTAGTTTAATTTCTTTTTCTTAAAAGTGGAAATTGGACCTCTGACCTTATCACTTTGAATTCATAACAAGGGCAATATTTCACATATTATTCTCTAACACGATTCCCAGAAAGAGAGTATCTGGAACCTAACATCTAAAGATGAATGGTGGTTAGATTTCAGATATCATTTAGGGTTTTGCTGAAAATCCTGTTTTGTATCACATACAAATAATCACAAAATATAGGTTGACTTTAAACAATGTTTTCTATGATTAGATTATATAAATGAAGATTCTTGATCCGTATGAACATACATTTGACATAAATCTGTTTTCATGCACATCAGTATTGCAAAAGTGAGTGGGTTTTTTTTCATATCATCTACATGAAGAAATAAATAATCCCTCCCTTAATAGTTACCCCCACCCTTTCATAATAATAGTAAAAAAAGTAACGCGAATGTTGAGCAAATACATACATGTATTTTGTACTGACTGCATATAATTTTCTCTTTCATTGGTTTCGGAGGAAAAAAGAGGACTTCCTATAATCTTCTTCTCAAACAATGTTTAAAAGGAAAAATAAACAAGCTGCAATATACCCGCTTATCATCCTTATAAATCACATTGTCAGGATACGTGCTTGGTATTCACTCATATGAGCTAAAGTAGCTATTTTGAGCCTCCTAAGTTCCAGCTAGAAAAAAATTATTGACCTTTCTTTCATTTCTTTCATGATTTCAGAAATTTCATTTTTAATTGAAGTCTACATAATATTGCTCAATTAACTCTATATCAGGTTTAATTTTGATAGTGTTGAAAAATCTCAACGACATTGTTCATATACTAGTAATCATAAGATTAAAAAAATCTTACCAGAAAGCCAAATCAATACTTTGTTTATCAAATGAAACATATGGAGGGTCATTCTCCTATCGAAATTTTGTGTCTTATGAGGAATATTATTTTAAAATCGAAAGAAATCCTTTTCGGACATAATTTGAATTTTTAATTATTGAAACGCTCATTACGAAAAAGAGGAGAAATGGGGCTCTTATATTCATTGTCGTTTATGAATTAAATCTTTGAAAAATGTTATAGTTTAGTTAATATTAAATGATATGTATAAATATAGAGCTGCCTGTATCTTTTTGACTAGACCGAAAGGCAGACCAATCCACTAATTTGTTTTTCTTATTTCCCTGCCTTTCGGTCTACTATTCATTGTTATATTAGCTGGGATAGAAATTGGACTGGTTTAATAACTGGAAAAATTAACTTAATTTAAATGAAATTTCATACGCCAAGTTTGAGAAAAAGATAGAAATTATCCTTTGAAATCTTAGAAGAGAAAAATTACTAAACACATTAAAGAAAAGCGAGCTTACAAGAAGAAAAAATCAATACAAAAATTATAGAATCGATGAAAAGTGGAGTGAATAAATATCATCAATTATTTTTAGCTTTTATTTTAGGATTTCGTTTGCATGAATTAAGTATTTTTTTAACCCCTCCCTCATTTGCTGAAACAGTTACCGGGTAATGAATCATACTGAAGAAAATAAAATAAGTAAGACAGAACAAAAAGAAATAAAAGAAAAAAGCTTAAAGATGTATAAATAATAAATATAAGCAGATCCTTTTTCTTATCCATTTTCATAAAGCCATATTTTTTTAATCAAAATAGGTAATAAATTCGATAAAGAAAGTATAATTAATTTCCATCGATATTGCATCGACATACATGAGGGAATTTTGCATTATTGAATTCTTTATGAAGCAATATCGCACATTTCCACTCAGGTTGAAACACTTGATCAGAGGTAGATAATCCTATGAGGCATCAGGTACATAAAGAGCATAATAAAAACGAAAGTAATATCACTGTAAAATTAAATATAAATATATGATGCAGCTACTTTCTTTTTCGAATCTGAAATAATTTTATTTATTTGGATACGAGCATATTAATTAAAAAAGGAAGTCTAATGCAGCATCGATACCAGAGAACAAAAAAAAAAAAACTCCTACCTATTTTGTACAGCAAAACAGTTCCCGGAACAAAATAGCAATGCAATGATTGTCAATAGATGACACGAGCTACTTCCACTTTGTGTTACCATATATATTACTATATAATCAGTTACCTGTATATACCTACAGGTATACTTAGGTCGCTCTAGTTAAATTGTCCCATACATGCCTTTTAACAAAGGTGTACATGCAATCATGATGTTTTAATGCAATATGGAAAGTAAATATATATTTTTTCTTTAAATTTTTATTAGAAAAATCCATGGTTTAATTATCTGTATTAAATGATTTTTTTTTGTATCTTGATGAAGGTTTTTTATTAGGAGGAAAATATATACGTAATAAGCTGTTCAAAGTAGAGATATTAAATCTATAAAGAATATTGATATTGTAATCTTCAGTATTTCAGATAGCCGTAAATCTTATGTGCATGCATTTTTGTTCTGTTATTTAATCGATGAAGAAAGTATTAAATAATTTGAGTCGACCAACATCAAAGTGAAGATCAAACGAATACAACTTCCTTCCAAATATTTGTAAACATTATTTATTGCAAGCTGTTGGCAAGGCTTACTAAGTTTTAAAACGAATCTTAGATTGAGCATTATTGACCGCAAATTAACTATGCTTGTTTTAAATGTGACTGTCAGATATAGGCGATAAAAGGTAAAACGCACTAGACCCGGAAAGCGGACACGAATTGGGTAATTTTTAACCAATGAAAAGCCACTTCCTGGTATTACAAAATGTGAAAGGTAAAACTAATGTCATGTAATGTGTTTATATGTAAACAGTGCGCGTGGTTTTATGTTCATGGAGGGAATATCGGTCGTGCATAGGGAACAATTATAACAGCCAGAGTAATACTAAATCTGTCTGCTGACCTTACCAAAAATTTAATTATCATGCAAAGCTTTATCAGAAGGTTAACTTCTGGTATGTTCAAACGAGTATTTAAAACACGAGTGATTGAAATGATGAGGTTAAAGTTAATGGAAATTCTTTTATGCAAATGTTAAAGGTTGAATAACGGTTAAGTGAAAATGTTTGTGACCTTTAGGAAAATAAATAATGTATCATATTCCATGAATGTGAACATGAACTATACAAAAAGTGAAGTCAATTAGGGAATTGGTTTCTTATACCAGGGCTGTCTTTGAAAAATATGACTATACATGTAGAATAGCATTGAAATCAATCAATTTTGAAAATCCAAAAAGAACGAAGGAGATGTTGTAGAAAGCAAGATGGAATAAATAAATAAATAAATAAATAAATAAAAAAAAAAATAAATCAATAAATCAATCAATCAATCAATAAAAGAATGGGTTTAAATATAGCCTGAGCAGAGGATTGAAAGAGTGTTTTTTTTTAAACAAAATTGAAATAATTCTTGGCAAATGTTTAAAGGTGCACATGAAATGAAATTGAAAATATAATATTGTAATAATTTCAGCGCACCATATGCGCGCTTCTACATATATTGTATCAGCAGTGATTCTCGAGGACGAAATAGAGGAAATCCATACGATGAATATATGAAGAGCGAAATATTTAATATTATCTTAATTTTATGCTAAGGAACCAGCTAAGGACAGAGCTTTGTCTTCAGGGAGATAACCCTTCGATTTAGAACATTTATAAAAATAAAAGTGCAAGAAACGCTGTGAAACTAGGCGAAAGGTATCATCGGATACTAAACTATGGTAACATACTTTTGCCCCTTATATGCGAGATATTTTTCTTCAGAATATGTCAACATGCAAGTTAAATATGTCAACATGCAACTTATTTATATTAACATGCGATTTATTTTTGTCGACATGCAACTTATTTATTGCAACATGCATCTTTTAAATTATCTTGCATGTCAACAAAATCATTTTGCATGTCAACAACATTAGCTTGCATGTCGACATAATTATCATGCATGTCAATATATTCATCTTGCATGTTAAAATAATCTGTATTAAAATATCTCGCATGTTCGGGGCAGAAGTATGCCACCATAAACCGTCCACCAGCAGATATACAAACCTAGGAGTTGAAACCGTCAATATTGAAATATATTTCTATTGCAATACTTACTTCAGGATTGACTGACAAAAGTTTTCTTATTATTTTCTCGTAGAAATTTTATCTGATTAGAAAAACGACTACAGCATACTTTTCATTTATGCAATTTACGGTTCAGACTAGTGGGTCTGATTAAATTTCGATAATTTTAGAATAAAGTCCAGACTTCACAGTTAGTCATTGTACAACAAAAAAACTTGCAATAAAATGCTTAACAAAGTAATAACGGATTGACTCGTGTAGCAATCTATCTTTGTAAATGAAATTGAAATATCGCAAGGTTACGGAAGCCCGTAGGTGACAGGTATGAATTATAATTTATCTGGCGGCCGCCACTTAATTTATCTGGCGGCCGAGACTCGAGACATTCAGCATACTATCCGGCATGCTAACCGGGCGTGTTACCTCAACGCTTCCGGGGTAGTTGCCATCCAAGTCGGTTAGAAGGTAACGTTGACGCTCCGCCCACTTCTTATTCATGTAGAAACTTTAAGGACATATACCGTTTATTCAATTTTAAGACAGATATCCCTTTAGATTTGAATCAGTTTCATCTTATTGTATGTAAAAGTGATAAGTAGTAACACTTGATGTGGTTACCATAGAAAAAATTGAAGTTTTGAGTAGTTCCCAAATTGACAGATGCGATAATTTTCCATTGCCAACTATGATAAATTCAAAATATCTTTTGTATTGTTGGATGATTTTCCTTCTTATTCGGAATACAAAATATTGAATATACCACTAATTGATTGAAGCGAGGAAATTGAAACCTTTCCGCATTTACCTTTGTGTAAAATGACATACAAATTTTTCATTTTCAAATATTTTTCAAATACATGTACCTTCATAATGCAAATTGGACTTATGTCTCTTGTAAGTTGGAAATACAGAATATTTTCCAAATGATAGCTGTTTATTAGACATGTTTTCATTTCAGAAGAAAACTCAGTACATTTATGTAAATATAATTGAAGCATAATTTGATTTTATCAATATTTTAAACGAAAACAAATATTGCAAAAAACAATACACTGTTATCATTCAGGTAGGAATAAACAGGTACAACATGTTCAGTCCGTAATATGATATAAACTTACATTATTAGGTCTTCCGACTTCCGTCGGAAGACCTATTGTTTTCGTAACCGTGGAAAATTGGATCAGCGATTTCTCAAGAACCCTGTAAGCTAGGACAATGAAAGTTCTCCAACGTTACGTTTGGAGTAAAAGCTAGATTGGTCTTTTTTATTTTTGGTCTCTGTTATTTTTTTTATCATGTTTTTTAGTAGATTCAAATATTTGACGGGAGCGTCGAATTACTCAAAAGGACCGAAAATTTCATGTTTTGCTATTTGTAAGCTTAAATATCTCGTATTTTTCTATCTACAATTTCCATTCTTTTTGAAAGTCGACAGCCATGCAAGATATGAAATGCTAGATGCAAACTGTAACGATTTATTACGATGACGTCCTTCACCGTCCTTCATATTTCCAAATTCAGAAGTTCATAGGAGGAAGACACTGTTTTGCTTATAATAGTAAACAAAAATTAAGCTTATGAAGTTTCCTAAAAATTTCAATATTATTATTTTTTATCCATATATCTGTCTTATTTAGTCTTTCTGATTTTTCCTATCTCTTACTGTTGAAAAGATATGAGCATCGAAATTTTGAGTTGGGTATTTCGATACACCTTCACGCCAACAGATCGGGCGCACACTAATATTGGTAGTCCGAGTCCGACTCGAGAAAAGCAGTGTTGAGATTTTCAAATTCCGATTTCACGGCAATGATGAATATGCATTTCATAAATACATTTCGATATACACAATTTGATTTTAAAACAGTTGATTAATTTAGAAGAGATCAGCTACAAACCAGAATTTACACACAAAAAGTGGTAGTTTGATTCCGATTTCTAACCTACAAACCTGTTTCTAAACTTCAATAACTATATTTTGAACATCAAGTTTAATTTCTAATTCTAGCAAACGTTCGAACATAATTTTCGTTTGGTTTATTTACAAATTGATGAACAATTTCTCCAACATTCGTCCCTCCCCTCGTTTTTCGAAAACAGTTCTGTTTATATTGAACGATGTCGCCATGATGGAAATTCAAAATAAACTTTGAAAAAAGGGAAAGGGGGGGGGGGGTCCAAATTTGAACCTGCACAGCGAGAACCTCATGGTATTTATATATATATATTGAACGTAACTTGTTATTACCATTTCTCTTCTCAAGAAAATTGGTTCTACAGCTACGAGCTCGCCTTTTTTAAGGGGGAGGGGGCAGGAAGAATTTGCAAAAAAAAAATATAGGCTCTGAAAAATGCTGAAAAAAATATTCCGGCCCAAAGGGCCGGCAATTTTTTTTCCCGGACCATGCAAAAGTAAGGATACATTGCATGATATGGAAATTTTTGCTGGCCCTTTGTGCCAGACAATTTAAAGTCAAAAAATTAATTAATATAAATACAAACTGTTCACATAGCTGTATCTACCAGAGACCTAATACGCATAGGCACAAAAATCTAGAAAAGGTTCTAATTAAACATCATACAATCTGTCTGAAATTCGCTAATTGCAAAGAGACATCTGAAGGAACGGTTATTAACTCATACTCTGTAACAGCGGGGAGTTTAACTTACACAGACATTCACAACATTTGACAATTTGTTTAAATCCGGCCCGAAGAACCGGCGAAAATTTTTCTCCGACTCTGGTAAATGCTGAAAAAAATGGCCTGCTCAGAAAATTGCTGAAAAAATTTTACCGGCTGGCAATAAAATTCCTGTCCCCCCCCCCAAATCAAATGGTTGCTCACCAACAATTATCGGTTTGAAAATTTAATGTTATTGCTATTTGAAAACTTAAATATATAATATTAATACATGTAATGTGACGTCCTTCATATTTCCAAACCAAAAATTGTATAGGAGGAAGACACTCTCGTTGCAACCGCAACAAGAAACCTTTCTAGTTTCTGTATGATTTTATGTGTATATGACTTTGGGGAACTCTTCGATGTGAAGATGTCATTAAATACCTTCTAACCTATACATGTACACAACGGATTCAAGATTAATTTCTTAAACGGGTTTCTGTATAGACTAATGTTTCATGTAGAAATGCTGATTTTATAAAAATAAATTTGCATTTATGCAAGTCCATGTATTATTTTCGACACCCACGCAATGTGACTTAAATATTTCAGAAAAGTTTGTCTGGAAAGATTTGATCTTTTCAAAATGTCTCATAAGGAAAAAATAAAATTATCGTCAGCAACATGTGATGTAATCTAATTGAATTTCTCTTTACTTTGCAAAGGGAAAATGCAATATATATAAATATGATACTTTCACTGACTTAGTACAGAATGACAGCAAATAAACTAAATATAACAACACATAATGCAGACAGACATTTCGCACACTTTCTCCATATAGACAAGCATTTTTTATTGATGACAGAGGCGAAACAGTCAAATACCCCTCATCATAAGCAAAACAAATGATCAAATCTCTTTGTGTAAACTGTCATAATTCTATTGTCTTGATACATTTTCTTGAAATTCGCTCACATAGAAAATTCTAACAATTCTGTTGAATGTTGTAAAAACTGAAATTGAATACTATATACACTTTCATTCTGTTTTTAATAATGACTAGAATTAAGATTTTTAGCGATTATTTTATAACTATCGAAACGTTGAATATAACCTTTAGTCTTTACAACAAGTAGACGAAGCATGATAACTTTGTTAGCAACCAGTATTTGTATTTTTGAGATTGCATTTTCCAATTATCTTTTGACACATTGATGGGAAATTTTGCTTAATGGGGATGCCTTTAAAGATGCATACACAAAAAAAAAATTTCCGACGGGCGTAAGGGTTGCATGTATTGAATATTACTATATTACTGGTGGCACTTTGCTTTGCATTAAAAACCCTTCTACTTTTTATAAAAAATATTCAGAATTCTAAAAAAAAACCAAAAAAAAAAGAAAAAAAAAAAAAAAAAAAAAAGAAGCCCAACAAAAAACAAAAAACTATTTGCACTTACAGTATGACAGATAATTATCATTACCATTGCGAGTTCAAGTCACAGAACAGATATGTATCAGAAGAAAGGTTACTGTGTCATGGAAACATGATTATATAGTGTATCAGCGGTAACGGAACAATAGGTGCCAAACTTGACACTTGATCTAAAACGCCTTCATGAAGTGAAAACTATAAGCACGGTTCTAAAAAGCGTTTTATTTTTTTCTCAACTGATTATACAATATATAAGTTTTTAAGCATTACAATTTTTAAAGTAAAATTTAAGTTAGAGGAAAGGTAAATACGGTTTTAGGGTTGAGCATTGATTTTACTCTGACTGTTGACTATACGAAGAAAGGAAGTTTCAGCGTTGAAGTCTTGTTTGTGTATGCCTACTTGAAAATTGCATGATATCAGAGTTATGTATCTTTCTCTGTGAGATTTCAGATCCAGAGATACCAAAAGAATATAAGTTTCTGTGTACTCTTCATAATAAGTTCGTCATAAGTTTCTCCTATATGTTTTATTAGAAAGTACGAAACAAAAGTTTCTCTTTGCTCTCCACGAGGAAAGCTTCCATACAAATGGAACGGAATTATGACACAAACTGAAATCGCATTTAGCTTTGTACTACAAACTTGATTGAAAAAAAATATTATTAAGAAAAACTTTTCAAACATTAACAAATAATCAAAGTGCGTTACTTAACATATCTATCTTTAAAGAACCCTTTGCGATATGCTATATCCTTTAAGAACGATTGTATAGAATTATCAGTAACAATTAAAGCAATTTGCACGTGGAAACAAACACTTTGAAGATTCTTGTCATTACGTGTCTATAATTCATCCGTAAAATTTGTGGTGACATTGTCAAAGACTATTTCCGCTGATACCCATAGACAATAGAACTGGTTCAGTTAGATAGTGTGTGTCAGAAGGTTTTTCGAAAGAGGAAGTTTCCCGCTAACTCTCTCAGGAAATTAGAATACCTAGATAAGCTTAAGTACAAACATAATTTATGTAGGTTTTACTCGTTTTCGAGATTTGAATTAGAATAACTTTCGAAAAGGTGTTTTGGTGAAAAATTCTGAATTCTGAATTTCTTGATGCAAAGCGACCAGAATTATTATTCTTTTTTTTAAATTATTCGTTAAATGTAAATTAAAAACCTACGAACGATCTGTTAAAGGATTACAAAGCAATGATAAACTGAAGAGCTATGATTCTTTTTGTGACTTGGATAATTGTTATTACATCTTCATTTATTTCATGTCATTTATTTCACTTTGTCTTCGAGTGACGTCTGAGTTTGTTCTTATCTCACACTGTATTTTACACATAAATTACCGTGGTTTCATACGTGCATTTCGTTAGGTGCTTAGTAATTAGTGTTGGTATAGGCCGAAAAAGCAAAAATCCACAGTATGAATATTTGAAGTTTTAAATTATTCAACAGACCTAAATATATACCAAAAATCAAATTCAAGGAATTGTGGTACCCGCTTTGCTTAAAGATGCTCCACCCCGAACATATCTCATATAATCTAAATACGAAATCTAAAGATAATGTGGGTTAAACTCCAAGGTCAAGGTTACAAGATAAAAAAAATGGTATCCACAGAAAGGTCTTGTCACTAGAAATACACCTGCGAAATATGAAAGCCCCATCACTAACCATTCAAAAGTTATGCCTAAGGTTAAAGTTTTTATGACTGACGGACAGCCGCGTCAGTGATCCTCATTCTAAACAATCTGATATTGCCAAAGAGTGTGAAAATTATTATGTACAAAAATTTACCGAAAGACGTAGCAGGATGGTTGGGATATGATGGTACAGGACCCATGTTTTAGAAATTTCAAGACATTTTGATAACAGAAATTTTCGAATGCGTTGAAGAGACAGACGATCAACCGAAGCTGATAGAACTTGGCTACATGTAACCTCGGGGACTCCTGGTCCACCAGCAATGACACTCACCAAGTGGTTCAAATGTTCAACGTCTTCAAATTCAATAGCATCATTTAAGAACAGATAAATTTGCAGCATGGACCAGACATGCACGTTTCGGATACTTAACTACTTAACCCTCTTCAGTGATCCTCAATTTAAACAATGTAATATAGCCAAAGAGTGTTGAAATTTTCATGTCCAAAAATGTACCGAAAGACGTAGCAGGATGGGTGGGGTATGATGCTACAGGACCCACGTTTTAGAAATTTCAAGAATTGTTTATAGCAGAAATGTTCGAATGCGTTGAAGAGACGATCAACCGAAATTGATCAGAAGAAGAACAGAACGATGAGTGAAGGAGACGTCAATTAATTTTCTAAACAAATACCTGTATTACATTTTGTCAAAGAGGACTTGGTAAACCATATAATCGGTAAAGCCGGACTTCCACTGTCGCGAATGCAGAGGCGATAGAGCTACGATTAGGTGATTTTGTTAAATCGTAGCGCATTCCCCTCTCGATCGCGGGCATTCTCGTCTCATCGTGTCACTATCGTGTATTGTTCTCCTGCATTCTCCTCTGATCGCGGCACCGACGCGAATGCTTTAAACTGTTTAAAACATTCGCGTCTGAATTCTTATTCGCCTCACACTAGCGGCACATGCGCAGCGCATTTGCCTTGCATTCTCCTCCATTCGCATCGCGTTCTCCTCACATTCGCGTACATTCTTGTTCCCAAGGTGGAGGAGAATGAGCCACGATAGAGCCCCGATAGAGCCCCGACAAAGCCCCGACAAAGCCCCGACAAGAAAGAATCTGACACGAATGAGATGCGAATGCGCCGAGAATGTGACGCGAATGAAAAAATCAACGCGAATCAGCCACGATCTTGACACGATCTTGCCACGATAGCACTACATACACACACGACATTGACAATAATAATTATCTCAGAGTTGATGTAAAAGTGTGCGGGTCAATATTTTGAAAACTTTGACAATGCCTTTCAAGAGAAAACAACCTGGAAAGAGGTCAAAGTCAACAAAGAGTATTGATGCTCCTGGATATGTCAAATGATTTTGATTTTGCTCATGTCACATTCTTGTCATGATCGCAGCGCTATCGGGTTAGAGTCGTGTCTCAATCTCCTGCATCGCAGCGCTGTCGGGTTAAAGTCGTGTCTCAATCTCCTGCATTCGCCTCTCATTTGCCTCAGTGTCTTTTCATCGTGGCGCATTCGTGTCGCATTCTTCTCTATTGTTATCACAATCGCCTCACTATCGTAGTAGGCGCGCAGCATATTCTTGTTGCATTCGCGGCGCTATCGCATGCCTATGAGAACAGACAAGAATGTGACACGATTGTTCATTCGCCTCTGATCGTAGCTCATTCTCCTCTACATTCGCGACAGTGGAAGCCCGGCTTAATTGCTCTCAAACATTGATAACAGCCCAGTAGATACAATTTATGTAAGGAAAATTCATTATCGTTAGTTTTAGAAAAAGTACTAAATTTTAAGTACATGTAAGCACGAATAAAGAAGTCGAGCAACAATTATTCCACCTGCAGAGACTGTTGCGCTTATAACATGTATATTTTAAAAAAAGTAACTATAGTACATCGCTTGCTCATTAGACAGTTCTTATCTGTTCTAAAAGTGATGCTAGAGGTCCAAAAGAAAAGAAACTCAAAATTTCAATTTATGAAGGACAAAACCCTCCCAAGATCACACGCTTCCTAACAAAATCATGCCATTCAGAAAAGATAGAACACCCAAGTGTATCACATTGGGTGTTTTTGAATAGATCAAACTTAAGATATGTTTTGACAATTTTGTTTTCTTTGTTATGTCCAAACATTTTTTGGCAGCTTCTTCATAAAAAAGGAGGGGATCTCCAACAACACTCGGTTGCAGCACCACCAGCAAAGCCACAAAACACCCAATGTAAAAACACAGAACAGACACTCACAGAAAGAGACGTAAATGGAACAAATGAGTTAAAGAAGATCCTGACGATAATCTCAACAGCACTCACAATAGAGCACCAAATTGAGCATCGACGGACCCCTAGCAAGCTAGAGGTGGGACCAGGTGCCCGTGAGGAGTAAGCATCCCCTATTGGCTAGCCGCACCCGCCGTCGATGATCATGCATGAAAATGAAAAAAATATTAAAAAAACATGAACTGCATTGACTGAGGCCTTTTCTATGTAGAAAGCGCTATGGCGACCATGTCAGGGAAAGTATTCAAAACACTTACTGTCAAACCCCTCGCGGGGAACTTTTTTACGAGCTCCACATGGCAAAGGGCATAAGTGTGACACAAATGAGTTAAAGAAGATCCTGACGATAATCTCAACAGCACTCACAATAGAGCACCGAATTGAGCATCGACGGACCCCTAGCAAGCTAGAGGTGGGACCAGGTGCCCGGGAGGAGTAAGCATCCCCTGTTGGCTAGCCGCACCCGCCGTCGATGATCATGCATGAAAATGAAAAAAAATATGAAAACATGAACTGCATTGACTGAGGCCTTTTCTATGTAGAAAGCGCTATGACGACCATGTCAGGGAAAGTATTCAAAACACTTACTGTCAAACCCAACACCAACTAACACCATAGAAACATGAAACGTAAAAGATCACACATAAACCAACGAGACAAATGGGCAACCGGTGCCGACTAAGGACGGCCATCTGCCACGCAAGTAGTAGACGATGTGGTTATCTGGATTACGTGCAAAGAATCATCCCACTTTTCCGATTACCCAGACGTCTCGAAGAACGCATAATAATGGTGTAAAACAACCTCCTCACCGTAAGATTATCATACAAACAGACAGCATGACGCAGGGGCCCAAGAAACACACAGATGGATTATGTAAATGAATATGAAAAACAAAAGGCATGCGAAATAGAGTCCGTGCTCTGCCGGCTGTAGCGAGCTCAGGTATGTGATCACAAGAGGAGTTCGACTGATATTCAGAGGGGTCAGGTGATTGGGGCCCCGACTTTTATTAATATGTTTGGATAGGGCCCGTCATGGAGTCCTTACGTTACAGTTAGTCAGTTTGCAATTCTTACGAATGCGCTGGTACATGGCTGAAGATTGGTCCAGTACCACGCCAAGTTTCCGTCTAGTCACAGAAGGATCATATCTACGGTATAAAAGGCGTTTGATGATTCTAACACAATCTCGATGGTAATTCTGTCTACCTTTGACCCCCCTTATATTGTTAATTATGTCACAATAAAATGCAGGTATTGAAAAACCCAAAGTAATATACTCTGTTGCTTGCATGTGTCCAAATTTCAACAGAAGTTGACAATTACGAGGGCCGTTCCAAAAGTTCGTGGACACATGCCTTAAAAATCGCATTTGAAGTCGTATGCGAATGAAATTTTCTAAAAATAAAAGGGATACATTCAGAAAAAGAAAACAAAAAATATCAGGTTAAAATAATTTACAAAAAGGTCATAATTGTCACCTTTATACATGAAGGGTAGAGGCTACGGAGCAGTGAAATTTGAGTTGTTGAAATGAACCCATCCCTTTTGTTACATTGCTAAATAAAATAAGAAAATATACTCGACTTTTATTTAAACTTTCTATATCATTAATACTATTATTTGTCTTGACCAATGAAAAGTTTTGATAAAATTGGACAAGATTTACGAATTTAATGAGGATTTATGCATGATATTGTTGATCAAATAAAACAAAAATTGATGACGTCAGAGTTCTTTATGGAGCACCAGACAGTTATTCAGTTTAGAATTTCTGTTGAATAAAACAGACGGAGACTAAACATCTGATGGATACCTCTTGATATGGACCAAAAACATCAAAACTAATGTTGTTAAAATAGACGAATGTATTTTTATGATGAATAGATACATAAACACCCAATTTTGGTTGGAGTTGAACAAAAAAGTAAACGAAAATAAGTAAAGTGATGCCGTTTTCTCCCTTAATGGTGACCTGACTTTGAATGATTCAAAGATGAAAGTGCACAATGATATAGAGGAAGAAATGCACATGAAAATAGAACATGTCTTCCTTATCAAAATACATGAAAAGATATATTTAAATTCCGATCAGATGAGAGGTGTTTTATTTCTTTTAAAATGTCAAATTTATGCAGGATATCTGACGACGTCGTTACTTTTTGTTAGCTGCTCCGTAACCTAGAACCTTACGTTGTTCAAAAGGGAATTTGGAAATTTGTTCTGGACCAATAGTAATAAAAATTCGTATATGTATTCAAAATTATCCGTATTATAAGGAAATCGACATGGTTTTTAGGAAATTCTCTAGATATCTCCTTAAATTGCGTTGTCCGTGAACTTTCGGAACAGCCCTCGTATATTTGTAAAATTTCCAGAAAGACTTTACAAGTTTGTGAAAGCGAAAACCTCGACATAACAGTTTCTTGGTAATTTGGAAATTTCTTCTATAAAAACCAAAAACATCAGCACATGCTCTAGCATACGAGATGAGCTTCGAAATGTAGATATTATATGACAGTAATCTAGGAACATCACCGTCAAGTGAAGGGAAATTTTTTATGTTTAATCCAAAATCATTTCTTTTGTCATACACTCTTGGTGTTTCTGCGTTTTTAACGTTGCAATTGCCTTTTCTAGAGTCAATTGATTAAAATTGGATAAATAGCATCTATATTCTTTTCAAAAACAGGATTGTCGATAGTGATAATATCATCCAGGTACCTAAAAGTATCAAGAAAACGTTTCAAACCATCATGTTTTCTTGCTTTTGAAGATTTTGGATAAATTCTTTTACATAAGTCTGCAACAAAAGGCGCACAATTAGACCATAGGGATCCCTACAATCTGCCTGTAGAGATTCACAATAAATCTTTCATAAATCTTGTCCATGAGGAAGGACAAGGCAGTACACAGGTCACTACATGTCCATGATTTGTATGATGTATATTCTGAGCGGATTCAGATGTACAAATATAAGATTCCCCTCTCGATCAAAACACCTTTTTATGAGTTTGGACAATCGATCATTTATTTTGTCACGAGGAAACGTAGTGTACATATTAGAAAAGTCATATGAAGAATTCGATTTGGCTTGGAAATTTCTAGATTTCATTCGTGAATCACATCCCCTGAATTTTTAATAGACCAAAAGAATTAACATAATTTCTGTTTAAAACTGTTTCACAATATTTTGCAATATGTTCCCTTATCGCCGTGAGTGCTGACGTCAGATTTCTGGACAAAATTGTTGTTGAGCAGTTGCTAGAATTAGCGAAGTATCGAAATTTATAAAGAGACTTGTGCAGTATTGGTATGCAGTATATAGTATATATTGTAGGAAGATCAAATTTAGAAATATGGATGTTGAAAGGAGAAATTTCACTGTTATGAATGCTCAAAATGTTAGGAGGACTTTCATTGCTTTTGATATAAGTAGTTGTAGACGAAAGTTCCGAAACTAAAGTTCACTGACGTGTGTTAAGTACCCGAAACGTGCATGTCTGGTCCATGCTGAAAATTTATCTGTTCTTAAATGATGCTATCGAATTTGAAGACGTTTAACATTTGATATGTGGTACCGTTTTCAAATGATCATGGTATATCTGCATGCGCGAAGAGGTATTTTTCATGTAAATTACGTAACTTGGATTTGAGATAACTTTCAGATTTATAACTTGGATTTTCAAAAAGATGAGGATTTTTGTAGGAGTTATATATTCGAATATCAGTTATATCCAAAATGAGGTTTTTACAGACATTCAGAGCCTGCGATTCGCTTCCTTCCGACTTACACCATTGTTTGGTGTAGTTATCTATGGCTACCTTCAGCACATCGCGACATTTAATAAAATCCATTTTGGATGGAATTCTATACTTAGGTCCTTCATAAGTTGCCATAGGTCATGAATAAACATACTTTGTACAGAAAGGTCAGTTCGAAATTAATGTATAAATACACGACTTTTAAAGAAGTGAGTGAAAGTCAAACGCAAAACCAGAAATCAGACTCCAAATATTTAAAAGCTTGCAACTTCGTGAAAAAAAAAACCAGAACATAAAAATCGGACAAACAAACGGAAACACTAAAATAGCTCCATAAACACATAAATGATCTTTAATGTCCAGTGCAAGAATGGAATGCACTGCAGGTGACAATTTAAAATTTAATAATTAATGTTTAAACTTATTCAAATATCACTTGTACATTACAAAGTTACACCATCTAAGAAATTAGGACCAATAGGAAGTCGAAAGCCTATTCTAATTTTCTCTTGCTGTATTATAAAAAAAAAGGGGGGGGGGGCTGGTTCGCTCATTGGCCGATGTATCAGAATTTAGAATAAGACCAAAATCACTGCAAGCGGCGTCACCTTGAGTAAATTCAACGAGGGACGTAATATAAATGTTAAGCTAATATCCTGATCGATATTTCTGTAGCATTAAGAGGGTCAGTTATCCAACAAATTTGAGACTGAATAATTGTTAGGTACTTCTTTGATGTTTATTATTAGCGTCTTCCGGACAACCTTCTTTGTCGCGGGTAACTTAGAGAATGCCAGAAAGTGTCACAGAGGAAGTTTTTTTTTGGCAATTCGAAAAGACTGTATCTCAATACGTATCTTTCATTATTTAGAATGCTGAAAGATTTCCTACTTTTGTCTAACCTCTTGAACCATGTAATACGGTATTTGAAATATTCCATTTTTTAAATCCCTGAATTGACATCGTCCATTGAACAAAGTGACGGATTTTTTCCAGCAGGGGGTTCAGTTTTGCTCGATACCCGATAACCTTTATTTGCTCATGGCACTTGACTTGAAGTATATTTGCAAATTCTTCGCCACAAAAATTCACGAATATTTCTTAAAACAAATTGGTATCTCTCTGATGACATAGCTCTGTTTTTAGTAGTTTTTTGACAGAAATTTTAGGTCAAATAAGAAATTTAGACTTTGGCTCTCCATAATTTATGTTATTTGGATTTCCTTATTTTTTTATCTCGAGCATCACTGATGAGACATAACTTGTTGAAATACGCAATGGTTCACTGACATTTTACAAGAGAACATATATTTTAATATTAAGAATGCAAACTCTTTCCGGGCACCTGATTTTCTACCTTTTGGGAGGACTTTACTTTGGCTCGATACATGGAAAGCTGGATATGCTTCCTATTTTTTCATTCTGTTCCTTTTTCTTTTTTACTGAGTTTGTTAGCCCTTACTTTAACTGACTTTTGAATAAAGCCATATGTCTTTTTATGATTCGTATGTGATGCTCTCCAACCTCATACTATTATCATTGTGTAATTCCTTTAAAGAAAAATGAGGTATTCTAATGCTGCTGTCAGAGAGAAGCCTTCAGAATATAAAGATAGTAAACTCTGTGACCACACATGTGCGTGTTCGAATTTGAATCATCATCAGTGTTTAAGGTCAACAGTAGTGGATTCATTTTTAGATTATCTTGAATGTTGTTTTCTTATTTGTTTCCTTGTTTAACATTGTTTTGTTTGGAACACTTCTGGTTTAAGCTTATGGCAATATCTTTTCATCTGGTAAAAGGATGCTCGATGTTCATACTCCCACTATCATGCAATTCAATTGATACAAGATAATTGAAACTGTAACCTCAGGCTGTATGACGAACCTCAAGTCTAGTACAAAAATTAAAAAAGCAACCTTGGTAATACCCTTCACATCTTAGTAGATAATGTTTAGATAAACATCAAACAAGTACCGAACAGTTATTCAGTCTCAAAGTTGAGAAGGCAAGGCCAAGTCGTGAGAATTCTATCGGAACGGTTGGGAACCCCGGAATGAACAACATTCTAAAGTGATGTAATACATGCCATAATATCTAATTTAGTACATCGGACTTTGATTATGCAATCTTGACCATAAAGATTAATCTATTATATTGATGATAATATATCTCTCATCTTCAAAAGTAGTATCTTCGTTTTTCATATGTACATTGCTTGTGACAAGACCTGTTATTCATAATCATGACATTTTAAAAACTGTTGTAATTATCTTAGACAATGCACATATGGCAATATCCTTTCATCTTTTATCACTTCATTGGTTTTAATTTGATGGTATAACATTTGACATCTTACATAACATTATAGAAAAAGCTGCCAACGTATTGGGTTGGTATGTCCTACATGGTCTTACATTGTTTGTTGTGTTTGATTTGTGTTTCTTTAGAGTGTTCGGATTGCAGAATTCGATTTTGCAAGTGCTAGATCTCTGTTATTTTTCCCTTTTCATGTATGCTTTGCATTTATTTTTAGAGATCAGACTTTATATTCACCTAATACATTTCCACATATATTTTGTTCTATGATTCGTTTGTTCATGTATCAAATTTTGTGTATGATGGTCAGGGTGAAATCTTGTTGGAAAAACATGAAATAATGTTAGTTTGGATGTTTTTCGAGCAGAGAGAAACATAGTGAACACCCCTTGTAACCATCGATCGGTGAGAAAATCTTGTCCTCATGTCTTTTATTTTCCTTTTTCCAGGGCTGGACACGCACGAAAAGTCCGTACAATTGCGTTTCATTTCGTTAATCGCATCTCAGTTCAATTTTACCTTCAGATACATAGATGACATAAAATCCGAACTTTAAGGATCATCTATATGAAATCTATCCTCATGAACAAGAGATCAAGGAAACAACCAAGATCCGCTTCGTATTTGGATATACTTCTATCTTTCAAAGCAAACAGCCATTTGAATACCTCACTGTATGACAGCTTCCACATAACTAACTTCCCTTTCACGAGTAGCATTCCGTCTTCTCATGCTTGTGGCGTTTTTGTTACGGTACGCCAGGGCATGTTCCAAATATGAAGATGTCATTGTTAGAGCCAGACGTCTCGCAAGTAAGCTACTTGTTCAGGGTTATATTACACAACAGATGAAATCACCATTGAGGAAGTTTTTCGGTATAGCTACGGGGATATAATAAAAGCAAGTCAGATACCCCTTTCCAGAATGATCAGTGACATTCTAGATTGCTATTGAATGGCTTCCACATTACCAAACAAGAAAAAAAAATTTGGTACATTTTTGGACACAATAATTTTCACACTTTTTGGCCATATTACATTGTTTAGATTGAGGATCACTGACGAGGGTTTAGTACCTGAAACGTGCATGTCTGGTCCATGCTGTTAATTTATCTGGTCTTAAATGATGCTATTGAATTTGAAGACGTTTAACATGTAAATCAATATGAACATCGAGACAATCACCGAATTTGACAATTTTTCATGCATGCAATCAGGAGACACCGACTATCCCCGGGCACATAGTCTCATTTCAGAATGTTATTCATTTCGAGGTTTGCAACCGTTCCAATAGAAATTCTAGTGATATTGCCTTGCCTTCTTGACTTTGAGAATGAATAACTGATAGGTACTTCTTGTCTATTCGATCACACATGTCTTTTGTGTTTTTGATAGTGTTAGCTTACTCGATGTACGTATATGTTCCTTTTTCGACAAAACGATATTGTATTCATTGGAAGAAGATGTTTATCATCATTGTAAGTATGGAAGGTTATGAAAGAGAGACAAAATTAAAGGTGCCTTGTACGTTGTGTTGTTGACGCCTAATTGGATTCTTTCAACAAAGATGGTTTGAAAGGAGTTTGCTTTGTATGAAGTACACAGTACCACTGATAAGGATTTACTCTCAGAAACACGTTTCTGGTGCTTTAAGAATTGTTTGAAATTTTCTTCAAGAAGGTAATAATTTGGAACACTTCCATATTTTTATCTCAAGGTCAAATAAAAATAATGTATAGCTCTTTGATAATTATTTCTTTTAGTGTACGAGTCATCAGCGGCAGTTTAATCTTTAAATATTTAGATTCTGACTGTACTCTTTTTCGGTCTCCTTTAGTATTACATATATACACTGATGACATACTTTCATTTACTGCACTAAGTTATTACCGTGTCTACTATGAATCAGTTTGGTTTGAAGTACCACTGATGAGTGTTAAGTATAAAAAAATGCATACATATGTTTGGTGCACCACATTTAGACATTTACCCTTCGCCAGCAGAGGTGGGACCCTTCGCGGCTTTTTTTTAACATAAAACGTAAAAATAAGCTTAGAATATTTACTTGCAAACCAACAGTCCAAGTTTGGATTCGCTGGTGAACAAGGAGTCCCCGAGGGCACATGTAGCCAAGTTCGATCAACTTCGATTGACCGTCTGTCTCTTCAACGCATTCGAAAATTTCTGTTATCAAAAAATCTTGAAATTTCTAAAACGTGGGTCCTGTAGCATCATATCCCATCCATCCTGCTACGTTCTTTCGGTATATTTTTGGACATAATAATTTTTACACACTTTGGCCGTATTACATTGTTTAGATTGAGGATTACTGACGAGGGTTAAGAACTCGAAACGTGCATGTCTAGTCCATGCTACAAATTGATCTGTTCTTAAATGATGCAATTGAATTTGAAGACGTTTAACATACACTTTGTTTTTGTTTTCTTCTTAATTGACTTGAAATATAAAAAAATATTTGAATAAAATAGATACATTAGCTGTGTCTGAAAATAACTTTGGCTTGAAGTAACACTTATTAGAATTTACTATCCGGAAAAGCTGTGTTGTGCATTAAAATTGAATTTGAAATTTTGTTCAAGAAGGTAACGAAGGTAACACTTACCCGTCTTCATATAACTCAATTATTAAAAATGTTTTAATCCAAAAAAGGGGGATTTGAATCATAAATAGCTCTGTCTTTGGAATGTATTTTAGTACAATTCGAGTTTAATGACACGATCCCTCAAATTGTCGTGGTTTCCATATCTCTGTATTAAGTGTACAATTATTGTGATTGACAGTAGTTATTAGATACTAATGATACTACAAATTATACATGTAAAGAAAAAGAAAAAAAATAATATACCCGTGCGACACAGGTATTCTTACGTAAGAGATTTGAAGTCTGCAAGCATACTTCCGGGTTAAATTTCTGCTTCCTCCGGATGTTATTGATACATTTTTTAAAATTTTGACGAGGGATATCATTACACGATAGAGATAAGAATTAAAAAAAAACACGCACATTTATCGCGTGATTTCAGTGCTTCCTCCTCTAGATGTTCATTTGATATTATTATCTTATCAAAGAATTTCATTTAGGAGTCACTCGAGACTGAACTTGATGTAGAACACTGTGTCGAATAGGTGTCATCCACGATCAAATTCGTTATAGTATACCCGGCGAACATAGCGATTTATTCATGCAAGTACCAAATTATTTTACAATGCATTCCATTTGTGCAAACTACACGTACGCATGTATTTAATGAAAAATATGGATAATAACCATATCCCTATATACAGCACAAAATCGATAATTCAGAAAATCATAAACCGAAGGCATACAAAATCAGGATAAAACAGGAACTAAAGCCAAACAAACAAAAATGATTGACATATCAAACAATTTCATGTTTGAACATCAATGAATATATTGGAGTTAATACCGTATTGTCCATGACATGAAAAAAATCTATTTGAAAAGCAAATAAATTTTGAAAGAT
This sequence comes from Pinctada fucata, assembly GCA_028142955.1. Taxonomy (NCBI): domain Eukaryota; kingdom Metazoa; phylum Mollusca; class Bivalvia; order Pterioida; family Pteriidae; genus Pinctada; species Pinctada fucata. The sequence goes on from AP027102.1 coordinate 11,133,633, forward strand.
GAACAATTGTTTAGCGAAACAAGCACAATTCGATTTCCTTGAATAATGAACCTCATGATAATTGATAAGTGATTTTGTATACGCACAAATGATAAAAGCATAATGAAAATAATATTGTAGAAGATTAAACATTTTTTGAAAATGACGAAGCTTCTGTATTTAAAAGTATTTATGATTTTTTTGCAAAATATTATGATAAAGTAAAACATTGAACTCCGTTTCTTGGTTGAGATTATCGTCAGGATCTTCTTTAACTCATGTTGGCATAAGCCTCGTGTCCAGGATTTGCTTTTGTCCACGACTCGGCAAGCCTCGTTGTGGTACAAGCAAATCCTTGACACTCGGCTTGGATTTCCGTGTCCCTGGGGATAGACTCTATTTATCCTGATCATGTATGGCTGGTGTACCGTAGTTAGACATTTCTCTTTAGAAGGCTGCTTTCGGGCAGCAGGGTTTGCCCACTTCGTACATGTATTTCTATTAACACAGCGGTGTTGTTATTTTTTTCTTTGATTCATGTCTTATTTCGATGTTTCATGCTCCTGACTTGATGCCAACAATAGTTTTCATTTTTTTAGTACTTTAGAAATGCTTTGCTGAAAACGTAACCGAGGAAGTATTACGGCTATTATGACAGGGATAAGTGTCGATGTGGTATTATCCTGCTAGCATTCTTTTTTATTAGGTCATCTGCGCATATTCGTTGATAAAAATTCCACAATTGAAAAAATAAGGATTTAAAACAAATTAAAAAGAAATTTTGGAACACCTGAATTCCGCAAGTTTTGATAATGTATTTTCGACGATCAACTCTTTAATCAAAGGAATAATTTCCCAAATCCATTGTAGATCCTGTAAATCGAATTAAAGTACGAGGGCTGATTGATATGTTGTAAGCCTCGAAACGAATATGACAGAATTAAATTTGAATTTTATCAGACATTTTGCATTGTTATTCTACATAATTCCCTTCAGTATCTATACACTTTTTGCAACCGGGGTTATAGGGCCTCAATACCACTTTTAATGAACTCCTTTTCTTGACTGGTCAGAAAGCCATCCACTGCAAGTATGACGTCATCATCGGACGCAAAGTGGGTGCCAGAAATAGCTGCTTTCACTTTTGGAAGTAGATGAAAGTCTGATGGAGCAAGATCAGGTGAATAAGGTTGATGTTCAATCAAATTAAAGCCACAATCATGAATGGCAACCACGGCAGTGACAGACTTGTGAACAGGTGCACTGTCCTGATGGAAGAACTCACCTTTAACAAGTGAGCTTTCCGCGACGCATAAGTTTAATATTTTTTCTTAACTGTGCCAGAAGTGAAGCATAGTATGTGCCATTGATTGTTTGTCCTTTTTGGAGATAATCTATCAGCGGAATACCTTCTGCAAACTAGAAAACCGAGGCTAACAATATAACAATAATCCCTCGAATATTGTTTTTTGATTACGGTAAAACTGATTTTGCGATGGAAAATTCCTATTCGAGTTATACATAATAAAGGAAGACGTATTCAACATGTTGTGGTCGATGTCATACTAAGTGTTTGGAGGAATAGTGCTTTTGGAATTTTGAAATTCCAATGGGAACCGAGTTTGCTCCACTATTTGCTGATGTCTTTCTACACCTATCCAACGCCGACTGGGTTCAATGCTTGCTCTTTCACAGACAGAAATAATTCATTTCAATCTAATTTTACTTCCATTTACATTTATGATGTGTTCTTTTAAATAATAATTTAAAATTTTCGACCAGATTACCGTAGCACAATCTATCCATGTGAAGTAGACGTGAAAGACATCACAGAACGCATTGGCCGCACTTATACTATATACGTAGAATCTTTCGCAGAAACCTTTCCACATTATTAATATAAACACTTATTTCCTAATGCAGTATGGAACAGTCAAACTCGTTCCCCGTGACATTGGATTTTTAAGTGTATTAATTACTTCTTTCAAGCTCTGTCGCCTGAAAGAAGCTTTGTTTTGGCACTTTATCAATTTGACATAATACATTTATTTCCCTCCAATGCTATTTTGAAAATAGATTTTATTTGGAAACGCTACTGAATCGACCCTACAGGAAATTTAGAATCGCGTACTCTCTGTAAATTGAATACACAGATTTAAATTCTAAGAATAAAACCAGAGGGCGCTAGTGAAATGAATTTGGGCGGCTAATGAAAAGCACTTTGGCTGGAAGCATCACTGATGAGAATTTAATATTCGAAAGGTGTCTAGTGCAAAATGAATTGGTTTGAAATTTTCTTCAAGAAGGTAAAGAGTTGGAACCCTTCCGCATTATTTCACTATTTTTGCGGTCGTCCTTTTACCGCGAAGTTTGTCTAAGCGAATGTAATGAGTTAAAGAAGATCCTGACGATAATTTCAACAGCACTCACAATAGAGCACCAAATAAGTACCACATGCATAACACAAAGGAACCTGAGATAAATCCGCGAATCCTTTTCTATGCAAAAGGGTTTACTTTCATGAAAGTGCCAGCGAATGATTCTACTTATACAGTATTTATATCTCATGGGTTTTGTAATTTGAGAATAAGGTTCTACATTCAACATTCGAATGTTGAAGTACGGATCTCATGTTATCGTCTGGCGACAATGATTAATTGAATACTTAAACCTTTCGCAAAGGACCACGCACGAATTGACGGGAAATCCGCCCAGGTAATAAAATCTCCTCCAGGGTTACTAAAACTATTTTTAGGTATAAGATATATGTTTATGGATAGAAAAACTTATAATATATAATATTTACTCAAATGTTTATCATTTACATCACCTACTTGGCATTTATTCGAAATCGAAGCAACGCGGGGTACACCATTTAGAGTCCGTGGTATTACGTTATAAAATTCAATAAGATGAGATGAAATTGAGATAATCGTTTTACTCTGAGTTATATTAAGTTATCATACATTTAGTGATATAATAAACGGTAGAATTTTTGTCCTCCTTCAAAAACTAGTATTTCTTTTCCGTATTCAGAACTACATTTTTGGTTCATCACTATACTCCCAATAGTTCACAATGGATGAATGCGCTTAGTGCGTTTACATTACGAAAATATACGTAATATATGTAAGCGAAAAACTATCGAAAAAAGAGATTTTTTTGTGTTTATTCGTAAAAACAAATAATAGAGTGTTTGATTAATAGAGGAAAATGAAATATAACCGAGAACAGTATTCTTTGTTGGAAGTGTTTGAATGAATATCTCAAAAGAAAAAAAAATGTAGTCGCAAAATGTTTACTACTCATCCAAACCATAAAATGACATCATAAAATTAGTTAATTAATACATTAGATATAATTGCAAAATATCATCACTCTAAACCCATCGAAAGAAAACGTGATAGATTTATGTATAATTACTCAAGATTTTGAGCCTTCTCACTCCCCCCCCCCTTTTATATTTCGATCGCCTGGTTGACATCGTTCCCCGCCTTGCTACAGGATCTTACTCGCCATTCTGGAAGATCTTGTCAAACTAAAGTTTCTATTAACAGGAAATCCTGTAGCAAGGTGGGGAACAATACTCTAAAAACTTTTCCAGTTTCAATAGGCTTTAGTGTTAAAATCGACTGTTTTAACCCAAATTATACACAAAATATAGGTCGCATGTTTAAAATATTACTATTTTCATAGATTTCAGCAAAAATCTTACCGAATTCAGAGTTTTAATTACTTTTAATGAGAAAAAAAAAAATTCGGTCCCAACTGGGCGGAATTCCATACTTATCGTTCGAGCTCCTTTGATTACTTTAACTAAAACTCTACAAATGATTTCCCCTTCCTGAGTAGTGACATTCCTTCGTCCCCTTCCTATGAAGTACACTTTGTTGTCTATATCATATACTCTGATTCATTGTTGATACTTCCAACGACCGTGTATGTTAAAATTACGGCTATAAAGGAACACGTGGCAAAATACTGTGAAACTGTCATGAACATGAATGGTGTAAACTTCTTTTGGTCATTAAAAATTCAGGGGATGTGATTGACAAAATGAAATCAAGAAATTTTGAGGCAAATACGATATCTTTATACGACTTTCCTAATATGTACACCACGCTTCCTCACGACAAAATAAATGATCGACTGTCCAAACTCATTAAATGGTGTTTTGATCGAGAGGGGAAAACTTATATTTGTACATCTGAATCGAAGGGTTTCTTTTCCGCCACAGATTACAAATCATACAAATCATGGACATGTGACCTGTGTATTGCCTTGTCCTTCCTTTTGGACAATATTTATGTAAGATTTGGTGAGAAACTCTACAAGCAGGTCGTAGGGATTCATATGGGTACTAATTGTGCGCCTCTTGTTGCAGATTTATCTTTATACACGAATGAAAAGGATCTATCCAAAATCTTCAAAAAGAAAGAAAAAATGATGATGTGAAATGTTTCATTGGTACTTCTTACTCCTCCCGGGCACCTGGTCCCACCTCTAGCTTGATAGGGGTCCGTCGATGTTTAATTTTGTGCTCTATTGTGAGTGCTGTTGAGATTATTGTCAGGATCTTCTTTAACTCATTCTAGGTACCTAAATGATATTCTTACTATCGACAATCCTGTTTTTGAAAAGTATGAAAATGTTATTTATCCACAAGAATTGATTCTAAACAAGGCAAACGTTTCAAACACAGAAACACCATTTTTGGACCTAAATATCAAAATTGTTAATGGAGAGATCCATACAAGTGTGTATGACAACAGAGATGATTTTGGATTTAACATAGTAAATTTCCCCTGGCTTGACGGTGATGTTCCTAGATTACCGTCCTATGGTATCTATATTTCACAGCTCATCCGCTATGCTAGAGCATGTACTGATGTTTTGGTTTTTCATAGTAGAAATTTACAAATTACCATGAAACTTTTGGGACAAGGTTTTCGCTTTCACAAACTAGTAAAGACTTTCTGGAAATTTAACAAAAATGATTTTCAACTTCTTCTGAAATTCGGACCAATACAGGCAACAGAGTATATTACTTTGGGTATTTCACAACCTGCATTTTATGGTGACATAATTAACATGATAAGAAGGATCAAAGATAGACAACATCACTATCGAAAATGCGTCAGAATCGTCAAACGCCTTTAAATTTATACCGTGGATATGATCCTAATGTCATCAGACGGGCACTAGGCTTGGTACTTGACCAATCTGCAGTCTTGTACCAGCGCATTCTTAAAACTTGCACTCTGACTGACTGTGACGACGGGACTCCATGACGGGCCCTGTCAAAACCTCTTTAGAAAAGACCGGGCCCCGACCACCTGTCCTCTCTGAATGTCAGTCGGACTCCTCGGGTGATAACATACATGAGCTCGCTACAGCCGGCAGAGCACGGATTGTATTACGTACGCCCTCTTTTGATATCCATTTACATATTCATCTGTGTTGCTTGGGCCCCTGCGTTTTGCGGTCTTGTTTGTATGTGGTCATCTGACAGTGAGGAGGTTGTTTTACACCACAATTGTACTTTCTTCGAGACCTCTGGATAATCAGAAAAGTGGGAGGGTTGTGCGCACGTAATCCAGGATAACCACACCTTCTGCTGTTTCCGTGGCAGATGGCCGTCCTAAGTCGGCACCGGTTGCCCATTGGTCTCGTTGGTTTATGTGTAGTCCTTTGTGTTTGATGTTTCTGTGTTGTGCGTTGACGTTCCTTGACCCTTATGCGTCTCCTTCTGTGCTTGTCTGCTTTGTGTTATTGCCTTGGATGTTTTGGGGTTTTGCTGTGGGTGCTGCAACCTGGTGTTGTTGGAGATCCCCTCCTTTGTTTTAAGTTTTTTTTACTCAATGACTAACTTTCCAACATTGATGCTTGAGATATTTGATTTGGCAAAAATATTTAATTCAACGTTATGTTTTAACATTTATTTAACGTAAAACTCAATCAAAGAATAGAATGCGAAAACCATTGCTATCTGTAGCACCTATTCTCATCTCCACTAGGGATTCACTTTTGCTGCTTTGCAGAATGTTGTTTTACTTGTTATGGACATCTTTTCTATGTTTCTTACTCAATGTCGGTGTGGTTGCATTCATTGTTCGCTTTGTTCATATTTCTTAATAGCTTAGCAGAATCTATCCTCCGGAGCTGGAAGTCAAAGAAACTACAGAGACAAATAATTCAACATCCTTTTTGGACATAATGTTGTCCTACTACACTGATGGTCACATGAACACCTCACTCTATGAAGAACGAGACGACTTTAGTTTCAGCATCACAAACTTTCCTTTTCTGAGTAGCAATATCCCTTCATCGCCTGTTATGACATGTTCATATCTCAACTGATACGTTATGCCAGAGCAAGTACCAAATATACAGATTTTGTTGTGAGAGCTAGACGTCTTTCAGATAAGCTTCTCAGTCAGGGATACGTTTGTGACCGACTGATATCGTCACTGAGGAAGTTCTGCAGTCGATACGGGGAACTCGTCATACACTATGATGTACCATTGTCCCGAATGGTGGATGATATTCCGTCTTGCACCATTTGAACCATCCAACCACAGAATATACTTGTATCTACCGAAATGGAAGTAAGCCGATTTGACATTTCTGCCGAATTGAAGCGACGGGTGTTGCATGCAGGCAGGAGACGCTGACTCTTCCTGGACACACCTGGTCTCACTCCCATGTTGAAAGTTCGCTTCTTTTCATGTGTTGGAGGTTTTTGTTTGTTTGCTTTGGTTCCTGTTTTATGCTGATTATTATATTTGATAGGCTTCGGGATCAATGGAACGCATATTTGAATTTTGGTGTACATCTAATTTCTTCATTGAGTTTATTCAAGGAGGCGCCACTAACACTGATTTTTTGGTTATTTTCTTATCCTTAATTCTGATACCTGGGCCAATGAGCGGACCCCCCATTCCCCTTGTTTTTGGATAATACAGCGAGACAAATTGAAATAAGCTTGAATCTTCCTTTTTTGTCTTACTTACTTAGACACATAAATATAAATACACAATGTTACTATAATTTCATCTAATATATTCAATCAGGTTAAGTACCCGAAACGTGCATGTCTGGTCCATGCTGCAAATTTATCAGTTCTTAAATGATGCTATTGAAATTGAAGACATCTAACATTTGGATACTTATGTTAGCCAAATGCGGTCTCTTCCTAAGCAAAAGTATCGTACTGGGGCAATGGATTACCAATCTTCAAACAGTCTATATTATATCTTTATAATAGATATATTACATACATCTGGATGGTTATCCTTTGAGTGATGACGTGTGATCATTTCAACGATTGATACCTAGTTCGAATAACATGCGGAAAGTTACTTTGTTCATGCTTCAAGATTATATTTCCGTTTCTACTTAGATATGTCAATGGATTCATCACTTAATAGATACTAACATAATTGTTCCTTACTGTATCCTGTTTTTTTTTCTGACAGAAACTCTGAAAACGAATGTTCTTATTTGTCGCATCGATAGATTTATGAAGCACATATTAATCACACTAATAATTTTCAAACTAATTGTATGACAAAGCTTAAGATTGTCATTTCATTTTTGTAAAAATTCAATGTTGAAGTATTTGACTTTCTAAGACTTATGAGAATGAAGCAATAAGATACTGAGATATTTTCTTGTATAAACCTCTCACATAGAAATGACTAGTATTCGGTTTTTCAAATTGATTTCGTAAGTCTGAACTCATTCGTCCAGATTATTGTTGGGTCATCAAACTTTCTATATAAACCAGTTGACGACATGTTACGAAGCTGAGAAAGATCAATAGCTAATCAACTTGCTTTATGCATTGTTTGAAACCTCAAAATTGCGAATAAGCAATCGCTCTAGATCACAACCCAGCCAACTTATTGGTTCAAACTCGATAGGCCAAACAATGTTTTGGATTTTCATAGTATAAATGCAACCAAGAAACTTTTAGGCCACAAAGTTTTCGCTTTCATATACTAGTTAAGACTTTCTGAAATTTTATAAAAATAATTTTCGGCTTATTGAAATTCGGATTCAAACACGCATCAGAGTAATTACTATGGGTATTTCACAACCTGCATTTTATGGTGACAGGTAAACAGAATAACCATCAAAATTGCGTTAGAATCATCAAACGCCTTTTGTACCGTGGATATGATCCAGATGTCACTAGACGGACAATTAGTTTGCATTGCACCAAGGCATTCTTAAGTGTGACGACAGTCCAAACCTCGTTAGAGAGGGTTTCGACCACCTGTCCTATCTGAATGTCGGTCGGACGCCTAAGGTGAAAATATACATGAGAGCACGGACTGTTTTTCGTACGCCCTCTATACTTATATCCATTAACATATCCATCTGTGTGTTTCTTGGGCCCATGTGTTACGCTGTCTTGTTTGTATGGTAATCTTACAGTGATGAGAATATTTACAGCACCACTGTATGTTCTTCGAGACCTCTTGGTAAATGGAAAAATAGGAGGGTTATGCTCACGTAATCCGGATTACCACGCCATTTGCTATTTGCGCGGCAGATCGCCGTCCTACGTCGGCACCACTTGCCCATTGGTCTCATTGGTTTATGTGTGTTCAATTGTGTTTCATGTTCCTGTATTGTGTTTTCTCGCCCCTTTCCGTTTCTTGCTGCGAATGTCTGCTCTGTGGTTTTGCATGGGGTGTTTTGGTGTCTTGATGTGGGTGCCTCAACCAAGTATTGTTGGAGATCCCCTCCTTTCTTTCAAAAATAAAACAGACTAAGACCACATCGCCTTATCATCGTTGTACATAGTGTTTAGTTACAATTGTTGGAGACTCTTGCAGCTCATTCCATACAAGAATCATGAAAATCATATTTTCCAAACTAGTACCAGGGGATCCTTTATGTAATGTCTAGATGTATGTTTTTATATCAAAATGATCTGTAATTGTAAAATGACTGTTTGAGATGACTGCAATAGATAATTTGAATTTGAATCAGAATGCCGTTCCTTTCGCATATAATATTTACTGTCTGATTTTATCGCTCACCTAGTTTTAGTGTTTACGCACTGCATTGAAATATATAAATTTCTAAAACTAAGGGGTATGTCCCTCATTGCATAGCTCTGTCCTTAGCTGGGTTTCGGCATAATTTTTTCCGGTCATGTTTAGAATTAAGTTCCTTGCGCCTAGACCCTCCAACGAATTTTGGCCATATTTTTCACTTAAATACGCTTCTGAATAAACCCTACACAAAATTTTGTGCCACTCATTTTAGCATGAGGAAATTAAAGTTCTGTATTGTATATAGATGAGGCGCTAGGAAAATTCACTTTGGCTTTATTTAAACTGTTTGGCATGAATTACTACTGACGAGGATTAAAATATTCGAAACACGTGTCTAGTACAACAAAATTGGTACTATAGAACATATATTTCAATATTGACAAATTCTTAACTTCAAAATCGTCATATTAACATGGGAAAAAGAACTTGAAAGCAATAGAATAATTTAATGCTAAGATACAAGGTACAACAAGTACAAGGGTTTGAAAGCAGATTCTTATGATTATGTATCCCCAAAATTAAAGTTTCCTTTTCGAAATAAAAACAACTTTGGTTGTTGCACTATTAAAGAATTTGCTTAAAACACGATGTTTCGGGCATATGCTTGTCCTCCGACGGTATAATGCACCTTCGTTTCCCATAAGTAAAAGAAGATCCTGATGACACTCACAATAGAGCACACAATTGAGCATCGACGGACCCCTAGCTAGAGGTGGGATCAGGTGCCCAGAAAGAGTAAGCATCCCCTGTTCGGCTAGACGCACCCGCCGTCGATGTTCACGCACGAAAATGAAAACAATATCTAAAATAAATGCACTGTCTGAGGTAATGTCTATATAGAAAGTGCCATGGCTACCATGTCAAGTGCCACCTTACACCTACCGGAAACACAAAACTAGGTACGGCTTTCCTTTTTCTTGATGATGACATTTTGAGATATATTCTGTTGTAAAGATTAGTGAACCAATTAAGAATTTCAAATGAGATAAATAAGATCCTGACGACAATCTCAACAACACTTATAATAGAGCACCAAATTTGAGGATCGACGGACCCCTAGCAAGCTAAAGGTTGGACAAGGAGCCCAGAAGGAGTAAACATCCCCTGCTTTGCTAGGTGTGGAGGAAATCGATGATATGATAGCAATATGGACGTTATTACAGCGGAACACACACACTAGAATAAGGGAACAAACAGACGAAGATAGAGAGGACAATTACTTCACACCGTTGAAACAATGGAAACAAAACTATTGTACGAATAATTTCCGCTGACTCATGGTGTAAAAGCTAAATTCACTATAGGTGACGATACTAAAATGCTATACAAATTGAAATGTTTCAAAAAAAATATGACGCCCAACAAATGAACAGATGCTGTCGTTGTATGGTTATTGCCTCATCAGTGATGCTCGTGAGAAACAATTGAAGTGCGTAAAACTGAGAATGACTATAAAATGTGTGTCAAAGTGCCGACTAAAAAAGATATGTGGGTAATATATCTCATGATGGAGTTATAAAATTGAATAAAATAAAACAAAATAGAATGAATTGAAACAAAATAAGATGAATAATAAAACTATATTGGGTCGAAAGATGTTTAAAATATATGCGGAAGAATTTATTTAGATGTCATGGTGAATCGGCTTTCAACAGGTATAATGCAATTACATTCATATCAAGTCTATTTACCAATCAACGGAGGTGCAAAAATTGAGCTGAATTAAGATATCACTTTTTTTCTATAATATTTATCATTTTTAAATGTTTCAGTCATTCAGACCAACTGGCGACATAATGATACTGATATGACTGTATTTCTTAAAGTCATCTGGATATAGACATACTCGAAAGAAGCAGTCACTTGAAACTGAGGAAGTTTTATCTTCACGTGCAGTGTCTTGAATATAAGGTTTCTCCATGTGTCTTCACTTGATCTTTAATTGATAAGGATAAGTGCATGTGTATTTTAAAATTTATAAATCCGAAATTCATCATTTTCACTTTTATACCGAATTCTGTATGAATTAGACACCATCATAATATGCGAAATGCAATTATTTTTTTCAGAATCTTTCTGTATTGTTTCTTATTGAAAGAAGATACATTTATGGGTTTTAATGATACCTCATCAGTATCAGCAATCCCATCATAATGCAAGTATATCGATAAAATATCAGCTCATCAGACAAACTTCTTTTTTCAGAACCAAAGCACATAAACTTAGATAGAAAACATCATAATAATTGAATTAATCAGATCGAATAAATCAGAATGATCTAGAGGGATTTCTCAAGAGGTAGTGTGAATTCTGTTCCATTTCGAAGTCAAAATTTGACGCGTTTTTTATGTCTTTTTGGACTTGGGCAGAAAGTTTGGTTTTTGTACTAATTACTCTCTGAATGAAAGTATTGTTTGGTCTTGTCCATGCTGCAAATTATCTGTTCTTAAATGATGCTATTGAATATGAAGACGTTTAACATTTGTACCACTTGGTGAGTGTCACTGCTGGTGGACCGGGACCGAGGGCACATGTAGCCAAGTTCGATCAACTTCGGTAGATCTTTTCAACGCATTCGAAAATTTCTGTTATCAAAATCTCTTGAAAGTTCTAAAACGTGGGCCCTGTAGCATCATATTCCACCAACCTGCTACGCCTCTCGGTACATTTTGGACATAATAACCTTCACATTCCTTGGCAATATTACATTGTTTAGATTGAGGGTCACTGACGAGGGTTAAAAAGAAGGGAGGAGATCTCCAACAAGACCCCGTTGCAGCATCAACAGTAAAACACCAAAACACCCGATGCAAAAACACAAAAGACGAGTACAGCATGAGACGGAAAAGAGACACACGACATGTAAACATCAAACACAAAAGACTACACATAAACCGACGAGACCAATGGATAACCGGTGCCGACTTTGGACGGCCATCTGTCACGCAAGTAGCAAATGGTGTGGTTATCCTGGATTACGTGCGCACAACCCTCTCATTTCTCCAATTACCCAGAGGTCTCGAAGAACGTACAATTGTGGTGTAAAACAACCTCCTCACTGTAAGATGACATCACACAAACAAGACCGCGAAACGCAGAGGCCCCATAGACACAGATGAATATGTAAATGGATATAAAAAGAGGGCATGCGTAATACAGTCCGTGCTCTGCCGGCTGTAGCGAGCTCATGTATGTAATCACCCGAGGAGTCCGACTGACATTCAGAGAGGACAGGTGGTCGGGGCCCTGTCTTCTCTAAAGATGTTTGGACAGGGCCCGTCATGGAGTCCCGTCGTCACAGTCAGTCAGAGTGCAAGTCTCAAGGATGCGCTTGTACAAGACTGTAGATTGGTCAAGTACCAAGCCTAGTGTCCGTCTGGTGACATTGGGATCATACCCACGGTATAAAAGGCGTTTGATGATTCTGACGCATGTTCGATGGTTATGCTGCCTACCTTTGATCCTTTTTATTTTGTTTATCATATCACCATAAAAGACAGGTTGTGTAATACCCATAGTAATGTACTCTGTTGCATGTATAGATCCGAATTTTAAAAGAAGTTGACTGTACCCGAAACGTACATTTATGGTAAATGGTGCAAATTTATCTGTTCTTAAATGATGCTAAGGAATTGGAAGACGCTTAACATTTCTGCACTCAATAGCTTCTTTCTTGTCAGCTTTAAGTTACTAATTGTTTATAAATGTAATTGAGTATATTTTATTTTTTTCAATTTTGTAAGATTTCTTTCTTTGTAGAAATGGGAAAGAGGGTTGCTAAATTGTCTAGGTTCATGAACCAAAGGCTAGTTGGGCCTTTTAGGCTTAGGGACATGAAGTATTGTTTCTATCTTTTTCATTTACTTTCTATATTATCAGCTTTGTATGCACTTTCATAATATCTGAATAATATAAATTCCAGTTTTAATAAGCATCTTTGTTTTTGCACTTTGGTATTTTTAGCCAAGGAGATGGAATTGGTCTCGTAACTCGTAACTCGTTACTTTCAAACCAACCTTAATGCACAAAACACGGACAACAAATCCTCACCATTGGTACCCAAACAAGAGCCACCATAAGTCACAGTCAAATTTTTGTAATGTCATCTGGTTTGCTTTTAAAAATTTTTTTTGTATGCTCTTTGCAAAATTCCTCTTTTATTTCCAAATATTTTCCATTGGGATGATATATTTTAATTTGCATCCTTAGTAGTATTTAATAAATAAAAACATTTTAGAAGTATTCTGAAAGAATTGGGATTGCGCCTTAACAGTATTTGATTTTTTAAATTTATGATTTTTCTTTTATATTGGGAGATTAAGAGGATGACTTTTCTTTCGAATTTGCAATATTTTTTTTCTAAAATCTGAACACATATTTTCTATGAAAATAGAGGTTCCGTATATATATGTAGGAGTGTGAAGTAAGCAGGAGGCACTTTATCTCTGTCAGAAATATAACATTACGTCCTTATCTTATCCTTATGTTCTGTTTTCAGAATTTGATTGTATAATTATTATTCATTAATTCCTTTAATTGATGATTTCAGTTATAATGTGATTTTTTTGTGTTTTAAATTTATTTTGCTTTTATTTTGTTTAAACAAATTTCTGGTATGTTACGGTGTTCCCATCACATCTTCAGAAATGATTTATCGTATCTTTCACTTTCAAACACTTTGGTCATTCCACTGGTTGTAAAGACATAAAATAATTTTGGGACATGGCGAAGTATCATGCAGAAACTTTTGAAACCAAAATTTCGATAGGTATTTCTTTGATGTTTATTTGTTAATTATCCATTTTTGTACTTATATATTTATATATTTAGTCATTTCGTTATCAACACAAGGAGACATTTCTTTTGTGTTTAGTTTTTGGTGTATATGGTACATTCGGTGCATATGGTGCATCAAATTATTACGATGGAACAATGATGATAATTCATAGTAAGTCGCTTAATTGTGTCACATACATTTTCCTAATTACGATTACTCGTTGCGCTCTGTTTTCTCGCTCTGAAATGTTTGTTTTGTCGTGTGAGATCGAAGCCATTTCACAGGACCTCGACACCATTTCACTTGCAAATAGACTGTTTTAGGCACTCTTTCCTAAAACTGAATTCCGTACCTTTGTTTTAAGAAATTCAATGCCTTTTTTCGATTATGAAATTGTTGGTTAATAAATTAAAAAATTGTCACAGAACATTTTCAATAATATATTCAGGTGAGCTAAAAGGTCTCTCGTAAGACGAGTTTCTATGAGTGAAAAGATTAAAAGGTTCGCAAAACACATCATAAAGGTATGAGATAATGCTCTAATTTAATTTTGTTCTCTCGGAGCAGTGTGAGATTAGAATATGGAGTCACCTACCTCATCGTCTTCCTTGCTTTTCAGAGGTTCCTGCATGTCTAACACGGAAGAACGGAAGGATTTAACTAAAGTCCTTAAACTGGATCTGATTGGTCTATGAAGAAGGAAGAACTTGTATTTAGAAAAGAGACATAAATATAGGTATGAAATATATACCTTGGAGTGCAAGTGGACCTTAAGATTGATAAGAGGATATAATAGAAGTTAAGACGCTTTTGAAGAGAAACAACGATATGATTTCAATAACTGTTTACAAGCAAGTAAATATTTACATTCCAAATAAATTACGCAACATCAAATATGTTTTAAAAAAATTTCAGAACAGAAAGTAAACGTACGACGAAATATTGAAATAACAAAACACATAATTTATGAAATAAAAGCGAATAGAAAAACAGAATGTTCATGGTAGTGCTCACGCATCCTGGACATCTTAATAATGAAAAGATCTCCAACAAGAAAACGTTGCTGTGAAAACAGCGGAAGCACACGATAGCAACAAGGACCGGAGACCACGTGAATCAAGCAGATTTGACAAACATTTAAAGAATACTATACATAAACGTCGCGAGTCTTCAATTATGTTCGAGGTCTGAAAATATAGTAAAAGTGTGATAATTCTAAAAAGAGCCAAATAGGCAATTAAAGAAAGAGTGAGAGAGATACCTCTTAGTTTCAGAATAATTGATCAAAATCAACCAAAGGAGACGCAGAAGCACTGATGAACGATTTGTATATCCTACTTACTTAAGCAGTGATTGTAAATTATATAGGAATTATCTAGTTCGTTATAGAGGAAGCCTAGATGCCTGCATATTTGAAGAGCCATCTCCCCCAATTCCTAATTTTATAATGTATACATTTATATTAATAAAGATGGACCGACTAGGGAAGAAATAATGAGAAAGGAAGATACACATTGGATTTTTATTGATGATTTCAAATTCAAGGAGAAGATCTCCGACAAGATCTAACAAAACTGACGACTGCAGACTACACAAGACCGAAAGAAACAATGGACACACTCAAATCATATACATAAACATACAAGGCGAGAACGCTAACACTACGAGGGTCATCGATCAAACCAATTAAACAAAGACACTGTCGAATCATGAATGACAAAACATGTCTGTAAAGTGGACGGCAATAGCAAATGGTGTTGTTTGCGGATAACTCGTGCACAACCTTCTTTATTATTCAGGTTCACATAGGTCTCATGATAATTAAAAGAATGTGGACCTCTTTCAGGCACGTGAATTTACTCCTGAATATTAAAGAAATGAGGGGATCTCCAACAACACCTGGTTATACCAACAGCATAACCCCAAAACACTCACTAGAAAAAAACACAAAGCAGACATGCACAGAAAGAGACGCAAGGAACGTCAAATCACATAGAAACATCAAACACAAATAACTACACATAAACCAATGGGCAATCAGTGCCGACTAAGGACGGCCATCTACCGCGTCAGGAGCTGACGTTGTGGTTATCCGCATTACGTTAGGGTTATTTTTTTCGACAAAAAATTTACTTCGAAGCAGATATAAATACTATAATGATACTGACAAAATTTAATTGATTTATTGTCATTTTCAAGAAGTTCTGATCGTACTGTCTTCCGAAATGGAAGTAACCGGGTGTCACAGTTCTACCGAATTGAAGCGGCAGATGTTGCATGCAAGCAGGAGATGCTTACTCTTCCTGGGCACCTGGTCTCACTACCAAATCGGGAGTTCGCTTATTTTCATATGGTGGAGGTTTTTGTTTGGTTGCTTTGGTTTCTGTTTTGTCCTGATTTTGTATGCCTTCGGTTTCTGAACTATCGATTTTGTGCTGTATACAGGGATATGGTCATTATCCATATTTGTCATTTAAGAATAACTGGCAATTGAAATAGATTTTGTCATATTCTTGATCACAGACAAAGGAGGGGATCTCCAACAACGCCTGCAGGTTGCAGCATCCACAGCAAAACCCCAAAACATTCCATGCAAAAACACAAAGCAAACAAGCAGAGAAAGAGACGCATAAGGGACAAGGAACGTCAACGCACAACACAGAAACATCAAACACAAAGGACTACACATAAACCAACGAGACCAATGGGCAACCGGTGCCGACTTAGGACGGCCATTTGTCACGGAAATAGCAGAAGGTGTGGTTATCCTGGATTACGCTTGCACAACCCTCCCACTTTTCCGATTACCCAGAGGTCTCGAAGAACGTACAGTTGTGGTGTAAAACAACCTCCTCACTGTCAGATGACCACACACAAACAAGACCGCAAAACACAGGGGCCCAAGCAACACAGATGAATATGTAAATGGATATAAAAAGAGGGCGTACGTAATACAATCCGTGCTCTGCCGCCGCGAGCTCATGTATGTTATCACCCGAAGAGTCCGACTGACATTCAGAGAGGACAGGTGGTCGGGGGCCTGTCTTCTCTAAAGAGGTTTGGACAGGGCCCTACATGGAGTCCCGTCGTCACAGTCAGGTAGAGTGCAAGTTTTAAGAATGCGCTTGTACAAGACTGTAGATTGTTCAAGTACCAAGCCTAGTGTCCGTCTGGTGACATTAGGATCATATCCACGGTATAAAAGGCGTGTGATGATTCTGACGCATTTTCGATAGTGATGTTGTCTATCTTTGATCCTTCTTACCTTGTTAATAATGTCACCATAAAATACAGGTTGTGAAATACCCAAAGTAATATACTCTGTTGCCTGTATTGGTCCGAATTTCAGAAGAAGTTGACAATAATTTTTGTAAAATTTCCAGAAAGCTTTTAATAGTTTGTGAAAGCGAAAACCTTGTCCTAAAAGTTTCTTGGATATTTGTAAATTTCTTCTATGAAAATCCAAAACATCAGTACATGCTGTAGCATAGCGGATGAGCTGTGAAATATAGATACCATAGGACGGTAATCTAGGAACATCACCGTCAAGCCAGGGGAAATTTACTATGTTAAATCCAAAATCATCTCTTTTGTCATACACACTTGTATGGATCTCTCCATTAACAATTTTGATATTTAGGTCCAAAAATGGTGTTTCTGTGTTTGAAACGTTTGCCTTGTTTAGAATCAATTCTTGTGGATAAATAACATTTTTATACTTTTCAAAAACAGGATTGTCGATAGTAAGAATATCATCCAGGTACCAAGAAGTACCAATGAAACATTTTACATCATCATTTTTTCTATGGTTTTGAAGATTTTGGATAAATTCCTTTTCATACGTGTATAAAAATAAATCTGCAACAAGAGGCACACAATTAGTACCCATAGGAATCCCTACAATTTGCATGTAGAGTTTCTCACCAAATCTTATATGAATATTGTCCAAAAGGAAGGACAAGGCAATCCATATGTTACCACATGTCCATGATTTGTATGATTTGTAATCTGTGGCGGAAAAGAAACCCTTCGCTTTAGAAGTACAAATATAAGTTTTTGCCTCTCGATCAAAACACCATTTAATGAGTTTGGACAGTCGAGCATTCATTTTGTCGCGAGGAAGCGTCGTGTACATATTAGAAAAGTTGTATGAAGATATCGTATTTGCTAATACACAGGTAGCTAATGTAAAAGGAAGTTAAAAAGTCACATGTTGATACGGGTCCATCTATTGGACAGACATATCAGTTGTCAGCAGCAGCTCTTGAAAAATATTGAGGAGTATTTACTTATCTAATTACTACAATCATTGAATGACTTTACATATAATAATAATAATAGTACGCAGTAAATAAACTCGATAGACAATTATCATTTTAAATACCCATCCAAATTTTCGACAAATCAAATAAGATTTTGATTCATTAATATTCAATTTGCAGGTTCACAGATGAAATGAGGAAGTTTGAAAATATTTCAGGAGATGACAGGGATTGTATGTGAATGTTCTTTAACCAGAGCATCATATAAAGTATCTGACCTCGGGAGTCAGACCTTCATTGTCCACTTCAATGATTTTACCGTCACAGTTATGGATTAATGATTCTGACATAATTTTCACAGATTTTGGTCATATTGCACTGCTTCGATTGAGGATCACTGATGAGGGTCAAATGCCAGAAACGTGCATGTCTGGTCCATGCTGTAAATTTATCTGCTTTAGAATGATGCTAATGGATTTGCAGACGTGAAACATCTGAAAAGATTTCGCTTTCCAATGTATCCAAAGAGTTATCGAATTCCCATTAAAGTAAAATTTTTGATGAATACTTGTTTCGTTTATTGATCCCCTCCTTTGTTTTGTAACAAACGTATGCATTATGTATTCATTATCTTTTGAATGGAAATCGATATTCGCTTATTTTTCAAATATTTTTTCTGTAGTTTTGATACTTTTCCATTTCCATACATAGAACAGGAAGTACAAGTACGTGACCTCCTACATTGCGAAATAGTTGTCCTTCGATACTATAGTACCTTTAACAAACACATAAACAAAGAAATTTGAAAACAAGGACAATTAGATAAAGCATGGAGTCATAAAAATACTTAAATATGGATACGTGTATGATTATCAAAAGCACAAATGCCATACAAAAACGGTCTTTGGTAGAATTCATGATTTTATCTCCCGAGGGCTCAGACTAAACCGTCATTCAGGACAGATTGTCAAGGTCCCGTCTGTTATTACGAGCAACATTGAAATATATCTTCGATTGTGCTAATTTCAGCACACCATGTTCGATGGTGCTAATTTCAGCACACCATCTTCGATGATGCTAATTTCAGCACAACATGTTCGATGATGCTAATTTCAGCACAACATGTTCGATGATGCTAATTTCAGCACACCATATGCCCATTTCAACACCAGTTATGCTGGAGGCCGAAAATGTAAAATGTCTTCAAATCCAATAGCATAATCTAAGAACAGATACATGGACCAGACATGCACGTTTCGGGTGCTTGACCCTGGTCGGTGATCATCAATCTGAACAGTGTAATATGACCAAAGAGTGTGAAAGTTATTTTGTCCAAATGACCTGAAAGACGTAGTAGGATGGGCGGGATATGATATATGTACTAGAGGTCCCATGTTTTAGAAATGTAAAGAAATTTTGATAAATGAAATTTTCGAATGGATCGAAGAAACGATCAACCGAAGTTGATCAAACTTGGCGAACAGCAAAACTTGGCTAACGGCCAAACAGGGGATGCTTACTCCTCCCGGGCACATGATCTCACCTCTTGCTTGCTAGGGGTCAGTCGATGTTCAATTCGGTGCTCTATTGTGAGTGCTGTTGAGATTGCTGTCAGGATCTTCATCTCATTGGCTAAGAAATTAATAATAAAATGCGAAATCTAAAAGTAACATACATGAAATGTTTGCCAAAAATAAAAGAGTTATGCCTTCAGGGAGATACTCCTTAGTTCCAGAATAATTTATCCAATTTGGTGACAGAGAATCTGCAATAAGATTTCAAGCTCGAGACACTGAAACTTGGAAAATGGCATCCCCTGGGACTAATAATTTACCGGAAGAGATACGAAGTTTGGTATAGCCTTTCATGAAGTCCGGTTATTATAGTTGATCAGTGTTTAACTACAAATATATAGAAACATTGACGTTCATACGTTTTCTATCGTGCAAAATGATCTGCCAATGATTCATGGTATAATAAGCGAAACTGGGTTCTGTAATTCTTCATGAAAATGATGGACAATTCTAAAAACTTCTTGTACTGCCTTCTCGAAATCGGAGGTATATGTACAAAAATATATTGTAAAAAAAGCCGAATCAAAACTCAACCGGTTTTGGAAAAATAACAAACGCAGAATTAAACTAAGATCAAAATTTTGTATACACACCGACAAAAGTTAAGCAACGCTCCAATATTTCATAGACCTTATCCTCAAATTATAGCACAGATAAGTTTTCTTAAAATAAATCAAATACCAAATTATTTGTAGATGACTTTGCCCCTTTTGTTTAAATATGACATTAAAATGATATCGAAATTGAAACATTTGGTTGGGATAGAGCCGCAAATGAAAATAAGATATTTTTTATGGAAAATAATGTAGAATAAAGTTTGAAGAGATGTATTGAAAAATTAAGGTAACAGCTACTTGAAAAAGAGATAAACAACATAGGCTCAAGATTCACAAAGCTAATACAGTTTTCTTTCAAAAAATAGTATTGTATATTCCTTCAATCGACTTCCGGTTGAGGTTTATTCCAAACTATCCTCTTTCTTGAAATCGCTCATGTTGTTAATATGCAGATAATTCTCGTTAAAAACATTTGTTGCTCATAATTGCTCTATATTCCATGTTCACCAATGTTAATGAATAATTTCAGCCAAATTATGCTGCATTTTGGTCGAACGGGATGCACATCCGTTTTTTAATTTTGACATAAAAAGAGAAATTTTCCGATTCGGAGGATTCATCTCTTAACCGGAAGTGACATTTGGCAGGTGGTTGTCCTACATGAAGATTGGTATTTGTAATGAAATGGGGTTGAATAAACAAGAGGCCCAAGGGGGCCACATCGCTCACCTGAGTTGCAGACAAAGGGTTAAAAGTCACAAAAATACTTCTACAGATCAAAGCCCTTGACAGCCATATTTGTTGACCTATCGACAAGAAAAACACAAACTTGGCAGAGGACCTTGAGTACTTACTTGCTGCAAGGTTTCGTGAAATTCTGTGCAACGGTTGCAGAGGAGATTTCGAAAATGTGTCAGCCAATCAGAGTCCTTGGCGGCCATATTTGTTGACCGATCAGCACAAAATACGCAATCTTGGTAGAGGACCTTGAGTACTTTCTTCCTGTAAAGTTTCATGAAATTCTGTGCAGTGGTTTTTTTGCAGAGAAGATGTTGAAAATGTGTTAGCCAATCAGAGCCCTCGGCGGCCATATTTGTTGACCGACGGCACGAAAAACAAAAAAACTTGGCAGAGGACCTTGAATACTTCCTTCCTGTAAAGTTTCATGAAATTCTGTGCAGCAGTTGCAGAGGAGATGTCGAAAATGAGTCAGCCAATCAGAGCCCTCAGCAGCCATATTTGTTGAACAATCGACACTAAAAATAAAAACTTGGCAGAGGACCTTGAGTACTTCCTTCCTCCAAAGTTTCATGAAATTCTGTGCAGTGGTTAAAGAGGAGATGTCGAATATGTGTCGGCCAATCAGAGCCCTCGGCGGCCATATTTGTTGAATGATCGGTACGAAAAACACAAACTTAGTAGAGCACCTTGAGTACTTCCTTCATGTAAAGTTTCATGAAATTCTGTGCAGCGGTTGCAGAGGAGATGTCGAAAATGTGTCAGCGAATCAGAGCCCTCGGCGGCCATATTTGTTGACCGATCGGCAAGAAAAACACAAACTTGGTAGAGGACCTTGAGTACTTCCTTCCTGTAAAGTTTCATGAAATTCTGTGCAGTGGTTGCAGAGGAGATGTCGAAAATGTGTCAGCCAATCAGAGCCCTCGGCGGCCATATTTGTTGACCGATCGGCACGAAAAACACAAACTTGGTAGAGGACCTTGAGTACTTCCTTCCTGTAAAGTTTCATGAAATTCTGTGCAGCGGTTGCAGAGGAGATGTTGAAAATGTGTCAGCCAATCAGAGCCCTCGGCGGCCATATTTCTTGACCGATCGGCAAGAAAAACACAAACTTGGTAGAGGACCTTGAGTACTTCCTTCCTGTAAAGTTTCATGAAATTCTGAGCAGCGGTTGCAGAGGAGATGTCGAAAATGTGTCAGCCAATCAGAGCCTTCGGCAGCCATATTTGTTGACCAATCGGCAAGAAAAACACAAACTTGGTAGAGGACCTTGAGTACTTCCTTCCTGTAAAGTTTCATGAAATTCTGTGCAGCGGTTGCAGAGGAGATGTCGAAAATGTGTCAGCCAATCAGAGCCCTCGGCGGACATATTTGTTGACCAATCGGCACAAAAAACACAAACTTGGTAGAGGGCATTGAGTACTTGCTTCCTGTGAAGTTTCGAGAAATTCTGTGCAGCGGTTGCAGAGGAGATGTCGAAAATGTTAAAAGTTTACGCCGGACGGACGGACGGACGACGACGACGACGACGACGACGACGGACGGACGGACGGACGACGGACGGCGCGCTATGACAATAGCTCACTTGAGCTTCGCTCAGGTGAGCTAAAAAATTATGAAAACAGTGGTCACAAAGGTGTTGTGTTAAAGAAAATACAGAAACAGCATCCATAGAGATATCGTTGCCAAAGTTTATTTCTTTGAAAAAAAAATTATTACAGCCCCACAACCTCTTATTCATGGCCTAAGTGGTTGTCTTGTAATAAATTTAATTCTACCGGTACATGGGGGCTTAACTTCACTTCCGGTTTCACGAAAACGCTTTTTGACATATTTTTCAAAGAAATTTATTCCCAATACTTAAGAGATAATTTACATAATCTTAGCATTTTTAATACATATTCAGTTTTCAATTTCGTTAGATTAACAATTTGATTCATTGCAACCATACTGAATAGCGAATTTTACGAGATATTGAATCAACTCCATGAATTTAATGTCATCATACCCGTCCTAATTTCGATCCCGATTTAACATAAGTTAAATAAGGTAATTTTGTCTTCGTCAGAGGTTATAATATAATTTTCAAATATTTCTATGAAATGACAAACATGGATAATGACCATATCCCCATCTACAGCACAAAATCGACAACTCAGATAATCAGAAACCGAAGGCACACAAAATCAGGATAAAACAGGAACCAAAGCAAACAAAAACCTCCACCACATGAAAAGAAGCGAACTCCCGACATGAGAGTGAGACCAGGCGCCCAGGAAGAGCAAGCATCTCCTGCCCGCACGCAACACCCGTCGCTTCAATTCGGTAGAACTGTCACATCCGGTTACTTCCATTTTGGAAGACATAGAGTACAATCTTTGGTTGGATGGTTCAAATGGTCTATTACAGAATATCATCCACCATTCTGGATAGTGTGACATCATAGTGTATGACGAGTTCCCCATATCGACCGTAGAACTTCCTCAGTGACGATGTTAGTCGGTCACAAACATATCCCTGACTGAGAAGCTTATCTGAAAGACGCCTAGCTCTCAGAACAAAATCCGTATATTTGGTACTTGCTCTGGCATAGCGTATCAACTGAGATATGAACACGCCATAAGCAGGCGATGAAGGGATGTGAAACCATCATTTCGCATTAAAAACAATTTCACTGTTGCTTAACTTTTGTCTGTGTTTATATATATATATAAATCAGAAAAAGAAATGTCATGGGCAAGATCATAGAGCAAGTTATGCATTTTAAAACTACAACTATATTTCAGCTGAAATAAAGATGTATGTTATAGATCGTCTAACCTCTGGCAAACACTGAGTAGCGATTTCACAGCAAACTTGTCAAGTAATATAGACCCTTTCACGCTAATGTCCGTTCGGTTCACTTTTGTCTGTTTATATGGAGGGCAAAATCGTCCTACGAAAAGACAAAGGTGAACCAAGCTCTGTCGCATGAAAGAAGCTTTTATCAATTTGACATCATTATTTTATTTTTTAATTATTATTCAACGAGATTGAAGGAGATTAATATCTTAGCACCCTCCCTCTAATGCTATTTTGAACATGGATTTTATTTGGATATGCTACTGAATCGACCCTTCAGGAAATTTGGGGTCGCCCACTCTCTGAAAAGTAAATCAACAAATTTGAATTTAAAAAATAAAATCAACCAGAGGGCGCTACTGAAAAGAATTTTGGCGGCTTATGAAAAGCACTTTGGCTGGAAGCATCACTGCATGATGAGGATTTTAAAATATCCGAAACACGTGTTTGGTGCATAATAGATATAAAGAAGGTATAGAGTTGGAACACTCCCGTATTATTCAGTTACTCTTCATGCAAATGATTTGGTTTAGGGTAGCATATAGCAATGATGGACGTTAAGGAATTTTCTTGATAATTAGTAAATGCTCATTTTGACAATGCACACTCGAGTTAGTTACCCTTTGATTTCAGGGTTTGAATTTCTGACAATGCTTGTGCTGTTATTTTTCACGATGAGATACGAAACATATATCATAGTCAAGTAAGGATACTGATTGTGTAATACGACAACGCATGTTGTTTCAACTTCCAAATGTATATTTGGACCTTCTCTCATCATATGTCTCTTTTTAATGGAAATAAACATACATTGTCTAAGTGCGCTGAAGCCATTTCACTAGTAGCCTTCCTTTTCTATCCTGATTTTATTCAAGGTCCAGTTGATCAAAGTCCAAACATCTGGTATCACGATCCACGATCCCACTATAGCTAGCATACTAACAGAGCAATAACCAATCATAGCAGAGGAGAAACGTTTGTCCTCAGCACTAGTTTTCCCGCGCTTAGTCTTCGACAATGACTCTTTATCAAGTTTAAGTGCTTGTTTCAACTCTTCAATTTTCGCCTTTGTCCTATACTTTGTATCATTTGACTGGACGCAGTTTGTTGTACATTCACAGGCAGATGTGTTTACCGCTGCTGAAATGAGCGTTAAAATGATGTTAAATGATACATCGAAAATCTTACATTGACATAATCCTATTCAAAACAGAAGATCTCGTATTTGTAGGCGAAAGCTCTTGCTCTAACGTATCATCTCCAGATGACTTATATTTCATTTTCAAATTACAGTGTACTTTGTACAAGATTACGCCCCGACAATACATCTAGCAGTTAGGTGTGTTCACATCCGACATCAGGTAGAATGTTAGAATGAGGCCGAAAATGTTACATGTAAACGTCTTCAAATTCAATAGCATCATTTTCAGGACCGACGTTTTAGAAATTTCAAGAATTTTTTTTTTCAAGAACCTCATCTTCAAGACAATGTTCTCTACTCCATGAACTCAATTTTAAAAAGATTTGATCGAATATTACGGATTTTACAACAGCAAAAGTGTACATTACATTCCTAGTACTCAAAGTTTGAGATGGGATAATCTATCTAAGATTATCAGTCTTCCGCCCTTTCATAAGGATCTACAAATCTCATCAAGTCCACTGCTCGATGAAAACGGTCAAATGTTAACGAGTATGAAACAGATATCTTTATTGAAACCTATACAAGTATTTAAATCGGATTAACAGCAAAGTTGGCTCATACTTAATCATGCAACAAAATCGACCTTGCAGGAAATAGAGTCGCACACGCTTCACAAACAGATACACAAAATTCGGAAAACAAATATCATGTATAGGGCACATTTGAAAATCAGTTTGGTCGAAGTACCACTATCCGAAACACGTGTCTGGTGCATTAAGATTGGTTTGGAATGTTGTTCAAGATTGTTATTATCTTGTGTAGCTATATCAAATTTCCATGGAGCTGTTGCGACGGGTGTTGCATGCAATCAGGTGACGCTGACTCTCCCTGCGCACCTGGTCTCGCTTCGGAATGTTATTCATTCCGAGGTTCGCAACAGTTCCTATGGAAATTCTAATGATTTTGCCTTGCCTTCTCGACTTTGAGACTGAATAACTGATATATACTTCTTTAATGTTTATCTATAGCTTTGTTTGTTTTTTTCTTGATTTTCCGTTTTTGTTAAGAAAGTTGAGAATCTCAATAATTGTATTTTTTGAGAGAAAATATATGTAAATATATGAGCTATTGAAGATTTTAAAGTTACTTGCAAGGACATATCAACTGGATAACATCTGGTAATGCCTCATTAAGTTTCCCAGCACGATGTACTGATACATTATACCCTGGAGTGGAGGCTTCCGCACAATCCCATGTATGAAGTTTCATGCAAATGGTAATTACGTGTATTGCCTTTTCGTCGGCTTCTCTAACGTACTGTTTTGTTTTATCAGAAAGAGATTGATTATCCATGTCGTCTGTTAAACCGATGATAAATTTTCTGGCTTTCTGGCGGAGAGGGGGCTTGAATATGCCATATAAGGAATAATCTGCAAAAAGAAATAATGATAATGGAAATTCTGTTATAATATAACATTATATAGAGGTGGGAAAAATTCAATCCGTAACTATCGTAAAATTAGATGATGTGAATGGAATAAGGTTTGAATGAAAATTACATCAGTCCCATTTTACGCAAACATTTAATATGACTCCCAATTCTTATAGATTTACCAAGATATTTGAGACAATCATTTTTATTTTTGCAGGTTTTTTTTCTTAATGTTCATGTGACCTGTCTACAACGATTTCTTACACAGCTAGTACAGACATATGTAATTTTGCCGATATTAAATCAATATAATAGTATACTTTTATAATATGAAAATTGCATAACTTACTTAAAGCTCTATGGTATTTTGAATTTCCACTTGTTTGCTGATGTATGTTAAGGTCTAAAGCGTCAATGACTTCTTTCCTGGATGTTTTATCGTCGAATCCAAACATAACATCTGCTTTTGTGGCATGTTGCAGTGCAGCGACCCGGGTACGGTTAACTGAAACGTCTAGATGCTCTGTCAGGTTCTTCAGGAACTCAATCTGTTTTTGCCAGTTATTTACGCCTATACTACCTGATTTATCCAACATGTAAACTATATCAAGTGGTTTCAGGTAAGTATTGCAACCTGAATAAAAACATCGTAAAAGGACATATATCAGCTATTTCGTGTTCAAATGATACATAGTAGTTATCTAATATACAAGTACTCTATCCAAAGCTTCTGTCCTTTCTCGCCGTAGTCAGTATTCATGTACAAAATTAAGGTAGCAACAAAATTATTTCAACGAACTGAATAATCAATATACTTCTTTTTAAAAGTATCTACATGCATATAAATCAGAAAAAAAAGAAGGAAAAAAACACTAACCTTTTACCGCGCTAATATAAGTAAAGATTACCAGGACACTGATCATCGCTTATTCTGGACGTGTTTTCAGCTGATAGTTTTTTCGAATTAGCGGAAATTATCTCGACTATGCTGATATATATTCATAAATAGTTTGTAACGATAATTACTAATCTATGTACTCATTAACGTCATGGATTGTTTCTCAAACATTTAAGGCTGGTGTTTGAACTACGTTCTAATCATAGGGATAACCTTGTTTGCACAACCTCAGGGATATTCAATCAAAATCGCAACATCGTTTGATATGGAAATTTGATTATTGTCAATAATCTGTGAAGGAACAAAAATCAATTTGATTTGACCTTCCGCATCGTTAGGATGTACCACGTGTACTTACATTCATTGTGAAAAGGGGAAAAAATTTAGACGAACGATTGATTGCTCAACAAATTTGACCGAACAATTAGAACATTTAAAATTTTGCTTTCAGTTTGTTTTGTGTCTTTATTTTTGTTTTGCAACCAAGTCAAATAGGCCATATTTATCTTTTTATTTTTATTTCTACAGTTTCCAAAGAATTTTCTGATAACAAAATGGTTTATTCATATTAATACAATAAAAAGAAAATCATTGAGTAATATGGAAAAAATATACATGTATGAGTTAAATAGTTCGCACGGAAATAAAATTACACCTAAATTTCTAAAACTAAGGGGTATCTCCCTCATTGCATAGATATGTCCTTAGCTGGGTTCGGCATTTTTTCGGTCATGTTTAGAATTAAGCTCCTTGCGCCTACCCTCCAACGAATTTTTGGCCATATTTTTCACTTAATTACGCTTCTGAATAAACCCTACACAAAAATTGGAGCCGCTCATTTTGGCAAGATGAAATTAAAGCTCTGTATTGTAGATGGCGCCAGGAAAAATTCACTTGGCTTTATTTAAACTGTTTGGCATGAAGTTCTACTGACGAGGATTAAAATATCCGAAACACGTGTCTAGTACAACAAAACTGGTACTATAGAACATATATTTCAATATTGACAAAATTATACATAAATAATAATAACAAGAACAACCAAAAACTGAAATAAACAAATTAATAAAGAAATAAAGAAAAATATATAAGTAAAATAAGAGGCGATACCTATTTGAAACATAAAAGTGAAAAATATTTTCGGATATACAAAACATTTGCATAAAAAGGTAAAATACAATTTTAACCGCCAAACTCACTCGAATATCTCTGTGACTGAAAATACTGGTCAAGTAAATTATATATGAAGTCGTCATAGAAACAAAAGAGGACTAGGTTACACAAGTAGCCCAGGTCAATCAATTTCGGTTGGTCGTTTCTTAAAACGGATTAGAAAAATTCTATTTACAAAATGTTCTCAAATTTCTGAAACCTGGGTCCTATAGCTTTATATCCCAGCCATCTTGCTAAGTCATTCGGTATATTTTGGACATAATTTTCACAGATTTTGGCCATTATTTGTTATTAGGTTTGTTACTGTCTACAGAGATTTGTCGGGTTGATAAAGCCCATAGAAGGCGAGGCGAAGCTATGGGTTTGATCAACCCGACAAATCTCTGTAGACGGTCAGTAACAAACCTACTGTCCTGTTCACTAATTCCAGAGCACCCTGTTTTCCCGGTTTTCTCTAAAATATGATAATGTCATCTTCCAAAAAGATTTCAATTTTATAGTACTCCTTTAGTCGTAACTGAAAATACCATTGTTTTTGGCTGTGCGTCGGTTAAGATAGAAATAGGATGAAAAATAAAAAGTCTACGGGGATTTTCTACAGTAAAATCGCTTAAAATGCGTGACATCGGAGGCTTTGACGTCACTGTTTACTATTGTTGACACGGAGAACAATATGGCGGCGGCTTGAAAGTAACATGGGAATTTCCCGTAGACATTTTCATTTTTCATATTGCGGTATAAAGGCAGCTGATAGGGTAAGTTGAAGTTAATTTCCAGTTACGACTAAAGGAGGTCAATTCTCAGAAACAATAATTTATAGCAAAGTTCTTCAGACGACGGAATAGATCGCCAAAACAGGGTGCTCTGGATTTAGTGAACAGGACAGTAATAAATGTTTTATTTTGTTGAGGACCAAAATCTCAAATTTTTTGTTGACGAAAATTGCCAGTCCACAACTCCCTCTACGTGCGAATGCATTTATACGGCAATGGCGGAATTATTGACGGTCTATAGAAATTTACGTGACGAGATTTATGTGTTCTGATTGGTTCGAACTAGTCCGAGGCAAAATAAATTCGTTGTTTGGATTGTGGATCACTAACGAGGGTTAAATACCCGAAAAATGCATGTCTGGTTCATGCTGTAAATCTATGTGCTTTTAAATGATGCTAATGAATTTGAAGACGTTTAACTTTTGCAACACCCCTATGCGAAAACACACGCACAAAAAAAAAACAGACGAAAAAAGAGACGACAATGGGACATTAAACTTGATAAACGACATTAACCAAAAAAATCAATTGTAAATCGGTCCCAACTTAGGACGGCAATCTGCCATGTTAGTAGCGGAAGTGGAAAGCTCTTTGCCAATTTTGGCGATGTGTATTGCTATTGTTACAAACTTTTAATCACTGTATATAAAAACAGTTTTTGTTTCAATGATTTTTTCTAAATACATTAGAAAAGCTATTATACGTCATCTTTCTTCCAGTTCGAATCGTCAAATTTTCTCAAATCATTTCAAAATCAAATTATCATTACAAGTAATTGTCGAATTTGTAAGTACTAAAAAATTATGATTATGGTGGTATCTTACAGTGGATTGTTATATCCTATGTCTCGATCGATCTGGTTTAAATAAATATACCAGTAAAAACTGTTTTCAAATGAAGAAGTTACAAAAGAGAATGATTTAATCAAGATGACATTGCGTCCATTATTTTCATTATGCGTCAAAATTACAGAGATTCAGAAAATAAATACGTTCTTCCTCATATTTGTTTCAGTATACCCAATGATGTTCCAACTCTGCTACCTAAGAGCATCTCTATGTTATGTAGCGTAACAAAATCTAGAGCATATTTAAAATCAGATTGGAATTGAAAGTACACATTATCAAAATAAACTTTATTTTCCTCAAAATACGCATGCAATTTCTTGCGGTTGCTGTTCTTGAATAAAAACGACACAACAGTTCTACTACTACTTAAATACTTTAATTTACGATCTTAAACATAATGGTTTAATTTCGGGCATTTGTCAGAATATGGAAATCACATTGCACTATCATGCTTTTTTTCTGTTTCATTCTAATAAATTCTCATCATCATGCTCAAACAATCTGGAAAACGTTTAATTTTTTTTAATGGAATTTATACATGTATCTTTATTTCTGTACTTAGTTATCACATGTAATATGAAAAATATGAAATTAATAATGAACAGCAAGCAAGCATAAGAATGCATTAATTATTGGTTAACGATAAGAATACTGGCGACACCTTTTCTCGCTAAATCGTATTCAAGTGTTTTAATTATATCACTTGCAGTTTCCATTCGTGTCAAATTGAAATTAATTCTTTTTCAATACAACCTTCCTGGACAACTAAGAATCCAAATAGATTTTAATCCTTAAAGCTTTTACGATAAATCATGCTTAAGCTTAACGTTGAGGACTTCCTCTGTAGATGGTCATAATCACCACATACTTTTCGCACAGTTTTCGTTTACCGCAGATATTAATGAAATACTTATCAAACAGTGGTATTACAAGCAGGATCCAATAGAAGACAAAATGGCGACATCTATAATAAACTATTTTTAATAATGTCGAAGGGTTCCAACTCTCTACCTTCTTGAAGAAAATTCCAAATCAATCTACATGCACCAGACACGTGTTTCGAACATTAAATTATCATCAGTGATGCTTTCAGCGGCGGCGCCACCATAAATAGTTTCAGTAGCGCCCTCTTTAATTTTTTGAAGTTAGATTTTACATTAACATTACATAGAGCGCGCGGTACCAAATTTCCTGTAGGGTCGATTCAGCAGCATATCAAAACAAGATCTAACACGAGCATTTCAGAATAGATTAACAATTATCGTTACGTAGTTCAGGACACCGGTCCTGCTTGTTTGAGTATCGAATTATCGCCTTTCAAAATTTATAATTTATTTTCTAACATATATATGATATACGTATGTATGTCTGAAACCGACGGATTCTTCACCGCTTAGAATGTAACATACACAAACATGGACTGGTTCTAAAGTAGCTAGGCCTTTTCCTTCCTTAGACTCTTTGGTATGATTTTTTAGTAACGAACAATACAAACAAACAAAATCTCCACCACATGAAAAAAGCCAATATGGGAGTGAGACCAGGTGACCAGGAAGAATCAGCATCTCCTGCTTGAAACACCAGTAGCTTAAATTTCGGCAATAATATCACATCCGCTTACTTCCATTTCGAAAGATACAATAATACGGAAGTGTTCCAACTTCTTGAAGAAAATTTCAAACCAATTTTCATGCACCAGACACGTGTTTCGAATATTAAATTCTCATTAGTATATTCTGTGATTGGATGGTTCAAATAGTCTAAGACAGAATATCGTCCACCATTCTGGACAATGGGACATCATAGTGTTTGACGAGTTCCCCGTATCGACCTTTATTAGAACTTCTTCAGTGACGATGTTAGTCAATATCAAACGTATCCCTCACTGAGAAGCTTATCTGAAAGACGCCTAGCTCTCAGAACAAAAGCTGTATATATGGTACATGCTCTGGCATAACGTATCAATTGAGATATGAACATGACATAAGCAGGCGATGAAGGGATGTTGCTACTCAGAAAAGGAAAGTTTGTGATGGTGAAACTGAAGACGTCACGTTTGTCATAGAGTGAGGTGTTCATGTGACCATCAGTGTCGTAGGACAGCATTATGTCCAAATAGGATGCTGAATTATTTGTCTTGTAGTTTCTTTGACTTGAAGCTCCGGCGGATATATTTTGCTAAGATAATCTGCGAACTTTGGATTGTTGATGGACAGCACATCGTCTATATATCTGTCAGTGAAGTTAAAGTCAGAAGCTAAGTATATTTTCCCTTCAGAGACCAAAGATTGAATGAATTCAGCGTCGTACGAGTAAAAAAATGTCGGCAAGGAGTGGGGCACAATAGGTTCCCATGGGAATTCCAACAATTAGTTGGAAGACCTTTCCTCCAAACACCACAAAAATGTTGTCAATCAGATAGTTTAACATCTGAATTATATCTGTTTCAGTGTACTTATTTTCAAAATCGGACTTTTCTTTTACAAAGTAGGCTATGTCATAGTTAACAACAATTAATTTGTATTTGAGATTGCCGTTCTTGCCTGTAAACGCATAACTAATAATTTTTGCGAATCTTTCTTTCAATTTAGAATGTGGGAATCTTGTGTAAAGTGTCGAAAAATCAAAGGCTTTGATATATCGAATGGACTCTACTGAAATGAGTTCTAAAAGTTCCTTCGAATTCTTAAAATGAGTTAAAGAAGATCCTGACGATAATCTCAACAGTACTCACAATAGAGCACCAAATTGAGCATCGACGGACCCCTAGCAAGCTAGAGGTGGGACCAGGTGCCCGGGAGGAGTAAGCATCCCCTGTTGGCTAGCCGCACCCGCCGTCGATGTTCACGCACGAAAATGAAAAGAATATATAAAATGCATGCACTGTCTAAGGCCACGTCTATATAGAAAGTGCTATGGCGAGAATGTCAGGGAAAAATATTAAAAACACTTACTGTCAAACCCCTCGCGGGGAACTTTTTTACGAGCTCCACACGGCAAAGGGCATAAGTGTGACACAAATGAGTTAAAGAAGATCCTGACGATAATCTTAACGGTACTCACAATAGAGCACCAAACTGAGCATCGACGGACCCCTAGCAAGCTAGAGGTCGGACCAGGTGCCCGGAAGGAGTAAGCATCCCCTGTTGGCTAGCCGCACCCGCCGTCGATGTTCACGCACGAAAATGAAAAGAATATATAAAATGCATGCACTGTCTAAGGCCACGTCTATATACTGTAGAAAGTGCTATGGCGACAATGTCAGGGAAAAATATTAAAAACACTTACTGTCAAACCCTTCGCGGGGAACTTTTTTACGAGTTCCATAAAAGTCTCATCTGGTTAATACCGCTTCGAGAATATACTGTGGACAAATATTTTTGAAGTCCAGATTTGATTTCAGATGAAACTTTGGTGAGTAAGATCGATAAAGATTTGGTAAAACATTTTGAGGAACCAGAGATGAAACGTTGTTTGTACGGATATTTATGCATTTTAGGTATACACTATAAATATGGTAAATCTAAATTTAGTCTTTGTGTCAAAGCCAAAGGAGTCGAGAGCTAATTTGTGATTATCTATGATTTCAGAGGTAGAAAGGTTTGTTGGGGTGTAAGTAGGATTCTCGGGTGTCGAATTTAAAAATCAACTGTTTAACAAGGCAACAAGGCTGTCGCAATAGTACTTTTTGCTAATAAACATGTTATTATTTTAGGCTTTGTCTGCTGGTGTTCGTTGAGGTAGGTAAGCATTGGTCTTTAAAGATTGATTGTAAATGGTATATTCTAGATAAAAGTAACCCTCTGATGGATTTTATCTACTCGGAAAGGGTGTCGAGCTGTACATTCTCTTTCTTAGCCCAGCGTCTTGCATATTCCTCACACTAGTCCATCGATAATTTTGAAATCTTGGTTCCATATAAGGGATTTACTTTCTCTGTATTTGGGACCTTTTTTCACAGCTTATCCGGTATGCTAGAGCATGTATTGATGTTTTGGATGTTCATAATAGAAATCTACCAATTACGAAGAAACTTTTAGGTCCAGGGTACCGGTATATCGCTTCAACAGACTTTCTGGAAAATTTACAATTTCTTTTGAAATTCGAACCCATACAAGCAACAGAGTATATTACTTTGGATGTTTCATAAACTGCACTATATGATGACATAATTAACAAAATAAGAAGGATCAAAGGTAGACAGAATTAATATCGAAATTGTGTTAAAATCATCAAAAGCCTTTAATTTCATATCGTGGATATAATCCTTTTGTCACCTGACGGACACTTTGCTTGGTACTGGAACAATCTACAGCCTCGTACCAGCGCATTCTTAAGAATTGCACTCTGGCTGACTGTGACGACAGGACTCAATGACGGGCCCTGTCCAAACCTCTTTAGAGAAGACAGGGCCCCGACCACCTGTCATCTCAGGCGGACTCCTCGGGTGATAACATGCATGAGCTCGCTACATCCAGCAGAGCAAGGACTGTATTATGCACGCCTTACGTTTTTATGTCTATTTACATACCCATCTGTGTGTTTCTTGGGGCCTCCTCGTCATTATGTCTGTTTATATTATAAAGAGGTTATTTTACACCAAAACTGTACGTTCTTTGAGACCTAGGAAAAGTAGGAGGATTGTGCGCACGTAATCCAGATAACCATGCCGTCTGCTACTGACTTGATAAATGGTCGTCCGTCGGCACCGATTGTCCATTGATCTTGTTGGTTTATGTGTAGTCATTTGCGTTTGATGTTCCAGTGTGATTTGGCGTTCCTTTTATCTTTTGCGTCTCTTTCTGCGCGTGTCTGCTTTTGTTTTTACAGTTGATGTTTTGGGTTTTTGTTGAAGGTACTGCAAACGGGTGTTGTTGGAGATCCCCTCATTTCTTTAAGATGCAACTGTTGGTGTGTAGCTATAGGAAATACAAGGAGTTTCTTTTCTTTTTAAATGTGGTTGGATTTTTTCTGTGGTAGTTTTGTAATTCAAACACATTCTTTACCGGATATATAATTTTGATGTCTTCAAAAGAAATGTATACATGACACTGGACTAGTTTTTACCAGCATCTTTTCCAACAGTGTACAATGAGCAAACTTGACGACGAGAAAAGCCAATGTCAAATATAAATTCCAGACGAATGGAAACTAGACCCTTTCTGTAGGGCTGGTTTGTCTTTTCTTGCTATTGAGCATGAACTTGCTACCTCAAGCTTTTGATATCCTTTGAAATTTTTGTGTAACAAAGGACACCTACAACTTTTTTCTTATGTCTGTTAAATCATCTTATAGCGAGTTGTTCTTTAAAGTATCCTTGACTGAGAAACTTAACTGAAAGCTGTCAAGCTATTTTAAAACAAAATCTGAGTACTTGGAGCTTGTCCGAGCATAACGTATTAATTGAGAAATGAAAACGCCATATGCTGGAGACGACGGGATGTTGCTACTCAGAAAAGGAAAATTTTGTGGTCGTCACGTTTATCATAGAGTGAGGTGTTCAATGCCTTCCGCACTTGCACTGGAGATTGTTCATTAATTACCCTTCGTATTTTGTGAAGTTGTGTTATTGTCTCAATTATCCTTATCATTCGTGAAGTTGTGTCATTGTCTCCGTCTGTTTGTCCAATTTCTCTTTTCGCGTGAGTTTTTGTTTTGTGTTTTTTTTCAAGAATTCGTAAGCTTTTCGATTGCATGTGGTTTTTGGAATGTGATTTCGCCTTTTGTGTTTGACTTTCATTAACTGTTTTAAATCCAGTTTACGTGTTTCGGTTAGTAAATCCTCATTAGTGGTACTTCAAGCCAATGTGATTTACAGACGGAGCCAAATGAATTTTAGTAGCGATCTCTAGTTTAATTTTTATCTATTTTAGCAAGAGTGTTCGGCTCTAAAATTCCTGTACGGTCGATTCAGTAGCAAAATTAAGTTAAATATGTGAACAAAGAGCATCGGAGGGATGGTGTTATTATGCTGACCATCTATAATTAACGTACCGGGTGACCTTAGGTTGGTTCCAGATGTCTATAATAATACGGAAGTTTTCCAACTCTATACCTTCTTGAATAAAACTTTAAAACCAATTTTCATGCATCAGACACGTATTTCGATTATTAAATTCTTATCAGTGATGCTCCCAGCTAAAGTGCTTTTCATAAGCCGCCCAAATTCATTTCATTAGCGCCCTCTTATTTTACAATTTAGAATCTAAATTTCTGCATTTACTTTACAGAGAATGCGCGGCTCCAAATTTCCTGTAGGGTCGATTCAGTAACATATCCAAATAAAATTTATGTTCCAAATAGCAATGGAGGGATGGTGCTAAGATGTTAACCTCCATCAAATAATTTTTCGATGAAAGGCAAGTTTCCGAAAAAGCAAAAAATATGATGTCAAATTGATAAAATGCCAAAGCAAAGCTTCTTTTAGGCGACAGAACTGGAAAGAAGTAATATATACAGTTAACATCACGTCACGGGGAACGATTTAACTACTCCTCACTGCAACAAGAAATAAGTGTTTATATTGATAACACGGAAGTGGTTCAATTCTATACCTTCTTGAAGAAAAAAAAATTCAAACCTTTTTCGTATTTTGAATATTAAATTAACATTAGTAATGCTTCCAGCAAAAGTGCTTTTCATACGCTACCAAAATTAATTTTACTAGCGCCCTCTACTTTTTTAGAATTTAAATTTCTGCATTTACTTTACAGAGTTTCTATATAAGTCATGGTAGTTCTAAATAATGTGACGGTGTTTGACGTTATTAAACGTGACAGCATGACAGTAACGTGACAGTAAACGTGTAGCATTTTCGAGTCTTTCTAGTTGTTCTTTATGTGTGTGTTAGTTGTATATTATAGTAAGCCGGTCCTTGGTTCGATCAAGCGTTATATGCAGTTGTTCTTGTAATGGGTCTTATTGACGGCTTCCTTAATATATCTGATTTTATTTCCATTTCATTTTCTTTGTGAAAAATATTGAAAAATCACAATAGCATCACTGACAAAAATGACTAGTACTACACTAACAATGATAAGAATGGCTATGGCACCAATAAATGTGGAGGATTTCTGTTCATTATTTGCACAGTATTTCTCTCTTTTATAGCGGGATAATTCAGACTTTGCTATCGTCAGATCCTGTCGGCGTATTTCGATTCTCTCCGTCACCGTTCGGTTTTCTACGTCGTCATAGCAATGGCAGTAACATACTGGTTGAAGAATATGACTAGCAGCTAAAACAAAAACACGTTATATATCATAAATGAATTAGCATCACGAGCCTTTTTTGTCATTTTGAAAACAATAAATTGTATTAAAAATGTTCATGTATTTCATTAGAAAATATATTATTTCAAGATTTAGATAATAAAATTTTACATTTTAATGTTATGTACTCGTAGTATATAAACAAAATTCCACAAATAATTAGATAAAAACTTAATTGAAGATTGAATGTTAAAGGTTGAAGGTATATGACAATTGTAAAGAACCTGTGCTTATTTGTGAGTTATTATCATCAACTGTAGTTGAGGAACTATTTATTTCATTGGACGACGTGGGTACAGTGGTGCTGTGCTCCTCATCAGTTAGGATTATATTATCTACCACACAAAGTCCATATTTATCAGAATTACAGGATGTCGTGGTAACGAAACGTGATTGCACCTTAAAACAATGCCCAATGCTGTCATTCAAGTAAGTCATGACGTCATCATCTATTAAGCTTCCGTCTGTAGAAATGATGTGTTCTTTGTTACCCGAGTATCCAATGAATGCCTTGTCGAAGTCGGACGATCCAGGAGGGGCTTCGGCAAAAACTCTCTGAATGATCGAAAGGTCTGTTATTGATTTCAGTGTCAGTATTGTACAGTTGAAGTCCTGGCAAACCTTGTAGCCTTTATTCTGCGTTCTAATCTTCTCTGTCATGATGTAAGAATTGCCATAGAGTTTGTCGACAAAGTATCCAACATCTGTTATATCTTGAATTAAACGAGAAAATGAATAATAATCAAACTATGATGTCTTGGACAAATTACTGCTACATGAATTAGTTTAATTCAAAATTATTTTATATTTTACCAAAATATTTTACCAAAAGGTTATCTTATCTTGATAGTTCGTTAAAGTTTGAATGATATAAACGCAGTGCCTTTTGTAAAATTAAGCATAATTCAACCACCGAAACCTCGATAAGAATTTTATAAAATGGGTATGAATGACAAATATGGATAATGACCATATCCCAATACATAGTACAAAATCGATAATTCAGATAATCATAGACCGAAGGCATACAAAACCAGGGTAAAACAAGAACCGAAGCAAACAAAGAAAAACTTCCACCATATGAAAAGAAGCGAACTCCCAATATGGAAGTGAGACCAGGTGCCCAGGAAGAGTCAGCATCCCCTACTTGCATGCAACACCCGTCACTGGAATTCGGTAGAATACTAGGGAACAAAACTAGGGATCAAAACAACCAAAACGTTCTGTAACAGATCAAACGCAATCCCTGTGGAGATAATATAAGGTGCCCGGAGAGAATAAGCATCTACTGCCTCCCGGTAAAGTGTATAAAATTCGTTTTTATGGTCTCTACCTAAAATATCTTTCAGCATTGTGTACAGAGGTATATGTTACAGTATAGTGTTTTAATTTTTCATTCTCTCCATTGAAGGATATATCCATGTCATGCATTTATTTATCTGTGTGACGCTTACTATACTAGTGTATAATTCTAATATATCATGCTGTCCATCATGTTTAATGGTGTTATGTTAATAAGCTAAGAAACAAGAGTTACAAATGGAACAAGACAGCGGGGATCTCCAACAACACTTGGTTGCAGCACCCACAGCAAACCCCCCCCCC
The DNA here is from genome assembly GCA_028142955.1 of Pinctada fucata. Taxonomy (NCBI): domain Eukaryota; kingdom Metazoa; phylum Mollusca; class Bivalvia; order Pterioida; family Pteriidae; genus Pinctada; species Pinctada fucata. The sequence continues at coordinate 11,172,576 of AP027102.1, forward strand.
CCCCCCAAAAAAAAAAACCCCACAATACAAAACACAGAGCAGACATTCACAGAAAGAGACGCAAAAGGGACAAGGAAGGCCAACTTACACCAAAGAAACATGAAACACAAAAGACCACACATAACCCAACGAGACCAATGGGCAACCTGTGCCAACTTAGGACGGCTATCTGCCACGCAAGTAGCAGACGGTGTGTTTAAGTATCCAGATTACTCGCGCACAACCCTCCGCCTTTTCCGATTACTAGTACCAAGAGGTCTCGAAAAACGCACAATTGTGGTGTAAAATAATCTCATTGTAAGATGAACAAACAAAGAGACAGCATGACGCAGGGCTCCAAAAACACACTTATGGATATGTGAATGGATATAAAACAGAGGGCATACGAAATACAGTTCGTGCTCTGGTGGTTATAGCGAGCTCATGCATGTGATCACAGTGTGAAGCAGTTAAAATCGCTCCCCTCCATTGAATATTTTAAGTTATAATTACCTCTCTCCAGCTCTGTCGCATGAAGGAAGCTTTGTATTGGCAATTTATCAATTTGACATCTTCTCGTGTTTTGGAACCTTGTCATTTCATCCAAAAATCATCGAAGTTAAAGGAGTTTAACATCCTAGCACCATCCTTGCTATTCTACATTATTTGTGACAGATGTTCTATGCTACTGAATCGACCCTATAGGAAATTTGATGCCGCCTACCTTTTGTTGAGTAGATGCACACAACATTCTAAAATTCAAACTAGAGGGCGCTCCTAACATACATTTGGCTGTGTCTGATAATGGCTTTGGCATTAAGTACCACTGATGGAGATTTACTATCCGTAATACGTGTCTGGTTTGAATTTTTTTTCAAAACGATAACGAGTTGCAGTAGATTCAAATATTTCTTCCAGAGGGAAGGGATGATAACAAATAAAAACACAAACATACACAAATTTTCGGCCCCTTGGCCTTTATCAAATGTAAATAACGTCGTTTTTTACACTTGATAAAGGCCAAGGGGCCGAAAATTTGTGTATCTGAGTGTTTGTGTTTTTATTTGATAACGAGTTGGAACACTTCGATCTTATAAACATTGGTTTTAAAGGGCTGATCTACTAAACATTGGTTTTATCGGGCTGATCTTATAAACGTTGGTTTTATCGGGCTGATCTTATAAACATTGGTTTTATAGGGCTGATCTTATAAACATTGGTTTTATCGGGCTGATCTTATAAACATTGGTTTTATCGGGCTGATCTTATAAACATTGGTTTTATCGGGCTGATCTTATAAAAGTTGGTTTTATAGGGCTGATCTTATAAACATTGGTTTTATAGGGCTGATCTTATAAACATTGGTTTTATCGGGCTGATCTTATAAACATTGGTTTTATCGGGCTGATCTTATAAACATTGGTTTTATCGGGCTGATCTTATAAACATTGGTTTTATCGGGCTGATCTTATAAACATTGGTTTTATCGGGCTGATCTTATAAACATTGGTTTTATCGGGCTGATCTTCTAAACATTGGTTTTATCGGGCTGATCTTCTAAACATTGGTTTTATCGGGCTGATCTTATAAACATTGGTTTTATCGGGCTGATCTTATAAACATTGGTTTTATCGGGCTGATCTTATAAACATTGGTTTTATCGGGCTGATCTTATAAACATTGGTTTTATCGGGCTGATCTTATAAACATTGGTTTTATCGGGCTGATCTTATAAACATTGGTTTTATCGGGCTGCTCTTATAAACATTGGTTTTATCGGACTGCTCTTATAAACATTGGTTTTATCGGGCTGCTCTTATAAACATTGGTTTTATCGGACTGCTCTTATAAACATTGGTTTTATCGGGCTGATCTTATAAACATTGGTTTTATCGGGCTGATCTTATAAACATTGGTTTTATCGGGCTGATCTTATAAACATTGGTTTTATCGGGCTGATCTTATAAACATTGGTTTTATCGGGTTACATGCTTTAAGATTATTTGAAAATGTTGGATTTTGAATTGCATTGCAAACTATTGATAATACTACTAGTATATATATCGGCAATGATCGAAACTGTTTTTTCCTAAACTCATACACCGAAGATCAAACATGTCAAAATGAAGCAAAAATGTGAACAAAGCTAGCCGCACAGAATACAAGTGACCTCCTAAAAAGGAGTTAGATCAGGTACCCAGGAGGAGTGAGCATTCACTTCAGAATCCCCCCATGAATTTAAACTAGAAGCTAGAACACATACAAAAGCTTTTTCTCATCAATTTCGACATGAATGAAAGCCATTCAGTAAGATAATTTCCAATGAAATATATCATGTAGTGAAATGATATTAATATAGTTCTTTCTAACATATTTTCTTATACTTTATCCTATATTAGTCGATCGGCAATTTGAATAACAATAGAAGGTGAATATTACTTACTTTCTGTTAAAGTTGTATGAGTAACGTTACATGTACACAGAGTTGCCGACTTCATTGAACATCCAATCCAGTTTATTTTGGCCGTTGGGCTGACATAAGAACATTGAGTTCTTTTGAACTGTTCGTAAACGAGATCTTCGTATCTGTCCTCGTCCACTGTTATATTGTTGGAATCAACAATGTTTCCTCCATTCCATCTATAACCCAAGAACGCATGATAAACCTTGTCGTTCTCATGCGATGTGTTCTTTAGATCATTAAATTTACTCACTAACTGACTGTTGTTGAGATTGTCAACAAGACCAGGATATTCTATACTTATACTACCAACGGGTAACACTGATAAAATCCTGTCCATGCACTTTTCTGGATTATAAATGTGATAAGCTTTACTACTCGTGAAGTAGTAGCATTTTCCACCTCTCTCTATTCCATCAACGAGGTCACACAAAGACTCTGAAACAAAGAAGACCTAATCTGAATAAGTTTGTCACTTTGGATCGGCGTTCCTATGGCGTCCTGGATGTATTCTTAAGTCGAGAACACAAGCAGCTATTTGAGACAAAGCTGTGGCATCGAGGTACGAGGGCTGATTGATATGCATTTAGCCTCGGTTCTCTGGGATGCAGAATGTATTCTGCTGATAGATTATCTCCAAAAAGGACAAACAATCAATGGCACATACTATGCTTCACTTCTGACACAGTTACGCGAAAACATTAAACTTAAGTGCCGCGGGAAACTCACCCGTTAAAGGTGTGTTGTTACATCAGGACAATACTCCTGTTCACAAGTCTGTCACTGCCATGGCTGCCATTCATGACTGTGGCTTTGATTTGATTGAGCATCCGCCTTATTCACCTGATCTTGCTCCATCAGACTTTCATCTATTCCCAAAACTGAAAGCAGCTATTTCTGGCATCCACTTTCAGTCCGATGATGACGTCATACTTTCAGTGGATGGCTTTCTGACCATTCAAGATAAGGAGTTCTCTAAAAGTGGTATTGAGGTCATTAAACACCGGAGGCAAAAGTGTATAGATACTGAAGGGTATTATGTAGTAAAATAATGCAAAATGTCTGATAAAATTCATATTCATCAATACGAGGCTCACAACATATCAAACAGTCCTCGTATCATTAAACATGTACAGTTAATCACCTTTTATGAGGTAGATATAGCAGTATGGTATCCCGAGGGTTGTAATATTCATCATGGCCGACCAGACCTGATTTCAGCCAAACAATGATGGACATTTTTCCAAGTCATGTAATATATAAGCACATTTAGCAGCTTATTTATTGCGCCGTGTGATTGCATAGATCATAGAGTGCTGAGCAATGGTGTTTGTGTAAAGTCGCAGGATGACACCTCAGGGCCGGGCACCATTAAATATTAAATATTAAATATTATTTTTGTCTTATTTCCATACTATATCAATTATGTTAGAGTAGTCTCCTTATATACGTCGCTGATTACCTTAGCAGAATCTATCCGTCAGAGATTTAAGTCAAAGAAACTACAGAGGCAAATAATTCAGCATCCTATCTGGACATAATGCTGCCCTACGACACTGATGTTCACATGATCACCTCACTCTATGACAAACGTGACGACTTCAATTTCTTGATCACAGAGTTTTCCTTTTCTTTGAAATCATGTGGAGGAGGTTTTTGTTTGTTTGCTTTGATTCCTGTTTTATCCTGATTTTGTATGCCTTCGGTTTATGATTTTCTGAAATATCGATTTTGTACTGTATATTGGGATATGGTTATTGTCCATATTTGTCATACTATCATTTTTTTTTTCAATATTCTTTTTGTCTCATTATAATATCTGTGATGACTAGCAATTATTCAATTTTTTTTTATTCAGAGTAGTATCACAATAAAATTTCTATGGTCGGATAGATCATTTTTATTTACAATTCACAAATATTCTATGTTGACAGAAGTAAAGAATGGATACACGCAATACCGGGTATTTCATTATTATTATTATCATTATTTTTTGCTTTTGTTATATAGTGTATGTTGATTACTTGAACAATCGATTCTTAGTTTATAGAACCGGGCCCACCTCTTAACGTAGAGGTTTACTATCAACATTCATTCCGTTTCTGATGTGACGAACGCTCTTGTGATGTTACTGGAGACATAAAATGCAAAATTTCATGTATCGCATTCTATGAAATCCCCGACCATAGGTATATCTTGCACAAGGATTCACCGCGCTTCCCGGTCGTGTGATGGCACTATTGGTTATGTAACCTATCAGACAACTGGGAAGCGCAATAATTCCCTGTGGTCTCTGGCTTCAAATGTTTTAGCTATTCATTTTTGTGCCGTTAAAGCGCTCCGACTGATGCTAATTAATGCCGATAAAATGCTACCTATTGTGACGGGGCAATACGCACTCTTTTTACTACTTAAAAAAATCCCATGGAAGTTGATATTTTAAGATCTAAATAAATATTAGCAAAATCTTACCTGTATTGGTAGTATGTATCACAAATGAATAGATAGAGATGATAAGGACAGATGGAAAGTCTAACTTTAGAATTACCATCATGACAAGGCGAAAAATATCATATAAATAGTTAAAGTTTAATTGGACCCTGATCGATTTATTTAGAGTTTCATTTGGTTTACTAATTAAAATTCCCGCTAATAAGCGGGAGTTTTTCTGTTGTTGTGTGTTTGTTTAATCTGGCAAAATTCTCAAATGAATTCTATAGTTCTGATTTTTATTATACAACATGTACTATATAGGGGTGAAACGATACGCCAAAAGTGAATCGCGATATATTGCGATATTTCATTAGCTGTATTGCAATATATTGCGATATATTGTTTCTTTTCATTTTTACCATTCTTTTAATCTAAAATCAGGTTCATCTTTGTATGTTTGTCCACACTGTCCATTTTATCTGAATGAATTTCATATTGTCAATGTAAACACACACAAATCCTTGAATCATTAATTCTGATTGCTTTTGTCATAATTATTTTCAATTGTGAGCGTGGACCATGGGTCGCATGTATTTGAACTTAAAAAATCAAAGTGATTCAATCATTTATTCTTATAATCTTCAAGGGCGCGATATATTGGGATACGCATTTCGTATCGCGATACGATAAGAATTTATTAAATATCGCAATATTTCGATATATCGATATATTATTACACCCCTAACGTACTATAAAGTATCGCATTATGTATTTTGCGTTTAATTTAATGTCTGGTCAAACTCAAGGTTATAACCTTATAATTCTGAGAGGAGCTTTGTAAAATCTGTTTAGTAAAATTATTTTCTTTCCAAGATGAGCAACGTTAGGAATAATTATATATTGAATTTACATGATTTATAACGAAGTTTGTAAAAAAAAAAAAAAAAAAAAAAAATACAGCGTGACAAGAACTCGACGTCGTTTGGAGGAACTATGTTTTTTTAATGCGACTTTGTCATATTTCAAAGAATGAAAGTATCATACGGAAAAATATATACTTATACTTATATACTTTGACTATAGAGAGATGTGAAGGGGCGGTTGTCATTGAGGGTTGTTGGCATCGAGCTCCTGTGTATTAAGCCCACCAATTACCCTATTTTTCTTCGATCCAGCCTTCGTATAGTTATGTACATATAACTCGTACGTTTTTATAAAGATAATAGAATCACTTCCTTGTAGATTTCTAATACTATTCTCAACCTATAATGATAATAAATATTAATTTTACTTTTACGTGTAATTAGTTTTAACTAATTTTGATTTACGATGATACAAATGAGTGATGCATGCCAAAGGTCGCATTGATATTTTGGTAAGTACAGTTTGAAGCAGTTTTATTGATACACTCTGGCACTGTTAAGTGCAACAAGAGGAACAACATACATGTATAATGATGACATGACAAAGTGACAACACATGCAAAAAATCTTTCATAACATAGAAATCAATTAAAAGTCAATACATAAATAAAAAATTAAAAAAAAAAGAATTGTATATAATCGATGTTGAATTAACATTTTCGTTATCTGGATAAAAGTAACATTAAGACAATTGGTAGTATATATGATTACATGTATAAAACAAATACAATTTACATGCATGTACTGCTTTAAAAAAAGCGTTGAATATTAAAGATGAAATTAGAAAGGTTATTTAATACTGGTATGTTACAAAATGAGAGGAGTCCGACCATTTTCCCTACGTTTGGATTCGATATGAAGTAGCTTGGAATATACTTAATGCGTAATTAAGGATTCCGACTTCCGTCGGAATCCTTTCTGTTATTGTATTGTCTTTTCTTTATTCTTATTAAGGATTCCGACTTTTCCGTCGGAATCCTTTCTGTTATTGTATTGTCTTTTCTTTATTAAGGATTCCGACTATTCCGTCGGAATCCTTTCTGTTATTAAGGATTCCGACTATTCCGTCGGAATCCTTTCTGTTATTGTATTGTCTTTTCTTTATTCTTATTATTATTCTTATTATTATTATTATTATTATTATTATTCTTACCCCCAGATCGTTCCAGTCACTGTACAAAAAAGTACCACTTCTTATGATAAAACGATAAGAACCATGTGAAAGAGCATATAAAGATCTTGGGGTAAAAAAATTTTGTGGTCGAAAAGTTCACATATGCCCCCGCTAGAGGTCATGAAAGTTCAAATCTTTAAACTCTTGTAACTCCTAAAGTAACCGTACGATTTGAACGAAATTTGTTTTAAAATGTTCTTTGGGAAATTTGTAAACTTTTATACGCTTACATGCTCGATAAAATATTTACGGTTTTCGCGCTATTATGAGTTGAAAATGGAACTTTAAATTGGCACAGTGCCAATTTCTACAGTTTTTGAGATTCTGAGTTGAAACTTGGATACTAGGTTACTTATAGGTAGTCATTTAATATTGACCTACTTTCAAGGTCAAATTTTTATTCTCAAGGTCACAACAAACTTTTACCTGTAGAACAAAGACTATTTGACCTTCACAGTTCAAACTTCATACATACTATTGTTAAACCAAGCTCTTTCACTTTGACCTTGACCCAAGGTCAAATTTTGATTCTCAAGGTCACAGCAAACTTTTGCCCATAGAACAAAGACTATTAGACCTGCAGAGTTCAATCTTCATACATAATATCATTAAACCAAGCTCTTTCACCTTGACCTTGGCCCAAGGTCAAATTCTTATTCTCAAGGTCACAATATACTTTTGCCTATAGAACAAAGACTATTAGACATTCAAAGTTCAAACTTCATACATAATATCATTAAACCAAGCTCTTTCACCTTGACCTTGACCCAAGGTCAAATTCAGATTCTCAAGGTCACAACAAACTTTTGCCTATAGAACAAAGACTATTTGACCTTCAGAGATTAAACTTCATACAAATAATTGTTCAGTCATGCTCTTTCACTTTGACCTTGACCCAAGGTCAAATTCTATTTCTCAAGGTCACAGCAACTTTTCCCTACAAAACAAAGACTATTAGACCTTCAGAGTTCATACTTTATACATATCATGCTTGGGCCTAGATCTTTCACCTTGACCTTGACCCAAGGTCAAATTCTGATTTTCAAGGTCACAACAAACTTTAGTCTATAAAACAAAGACTGTTTGACCTTGAGAGTTCAAACTTTACACAAATATTCCTTGCATCAAACTTTTTCATCATGACCTTGACCCAAGGTCATTTGTTTAATTTCAAGGTCACAAATGATTTTGGTTGATTAGATATTGAACTTAGCTCAGATTAAGATCAATCGTGATGAGAATAATCACAATACTTAGCTTTCATCCATGACATTGGTTAAAGGCCAAATAATCATTCTCAAGGTCTTAACTTTCATTTTCTCTTGCAGAATTTACACTTTTTGTGCTATACTATTTATTCTTCACACTCTTTTTTTTTCTTAGTAGCATTACATATCTGTACTTTCATGTTGTTGTCATTTTCTATTAATAGAAATTATCTCATTGCAAAATCATTGTGTAATTCTGCTTTGAGAAAGTAATTGTAAAGGATTTGATATCCATAGGGCATGGAGTTTAAAGCTTTCATAAAGATGAAAGGTACGTAATTTTTTTTCTTCTATTTTGTTGATAAATAAATAAGAGTCCCAGATTAGACATGACCTCTTTTGACCCATTTGCTGAAGTGAATAAGGTACTTAAGCAACTATTCTTTTTTCTATCTTCTTTATTCGGATTTTAACACTTCAGTTCCGAGGAAGGTCTAAGAAAGGAGGAATCCGTCTGTTGCTTGCAACAGTAGCCATCTAGTTGTATTGTCTTTTCTTTATTCTTATTATTATTCTTATTATTATTATTATTATTCTTACCCCCAGATCGTTCCAGTCACTGTAAAAAAAAATAACCACTTCTTATGATAAAACGAAAAGTATCATGTGAAAGAGCATATGAAGATCTTGAGGTAGAAAAATTTTGTCGCCAAGAAGTTCACATATGCCCCCGCAAGATGTCATCAAAGGTCAAATCTTTAAACTCTTATAACTCCTAAACTAACCGTACGATTTGAACAAAATTTGTTTCATATTGTTCTTTGAGAAATTTGCAAACTTTTATACTTTTACATGCTCCATAAAATATTTACAGTTTTCAAGCTATTTCAAGTTGAAAATGGAATCTTAAATTGGCAAGGTGCCAATTTCTACAGTTTTTGAGATTTTCAGTTGAAACTTGGACAGTAGGTTACTTGTGGCTAGAGATTTTATGTTGACCTGGTTTCAAGGTCAAATTCCTTTTCTCAAGGTCACAAACTTTTAACTATAACACAAAGACTGCTTGACCTTGGGAATTCAAGCTTTACACAATCATTCATTGCATCAAGCTCTTTTACATTGACCTTGACCCAAGGTCATATGCAAGATTTCAAGGTCACAGCAGACTTTTGTTGATAAGATATTGAGCTTTCTTCAATTTCAGATATATTTTGATGAAAATAATATTCTATACTTATCCTTTTCCTTGACCTTGGTTTAAGGTCAAAATTCCATTCTCAATGTCATAACAATATTTACTTGTTAAATACACAGTGTTTGTCCTATACTATTTATACTTCATAAAAGAGGCCCTTCTTATATGAACTTTTCATGATCTAAGAAAGATAAATCTTTTATTCTTAATGCTCTTCGTATCATGACTTGTCTCTACTATCATGCTGTTGTCATTTCTAATCAGAGACAGTCATACTGACAGTGTAAGATAGACAGTGTTTGATAGACTGACAACGATGGACGGACGAAGGGACGGACGAAGGGACGGACAGACATACGAACCGATAGATAGAGTACTAGATAAAAATGAAGGCGATCGGCGAAAAAAAAAAAATTATCCAGACTGGGGATCGAACCCAGTACCCCTGGGTCAGCAGTCCAACGCTCTATCCACCTGACCATTGGAGTTCTTGGATTTAAGTGGTTTTTATTTTTGATATACAGATGAAAAAATACAAATATCTGATTCAGCATTACCAGAATTATCGATTTTTCATGTCACAAATCAGTCCTATTTATAGGTTTTGATTCAGAAGAAAAACGCATTTCATATAGTGCATATTTATTTTACTGTCATTGACTTCAACATGTACATTGAGAAAAAAAACTTGGAAGTAAAAAAAAATGTTTCTTGATTCATTTGATTATTTAGAGCAGATCTAGACAGGTATGTGTACAAGTGTATGTTGGGGAGTGGGGGGGGGGGGGGGGTCAAGACCCCTTCCCCCATAATCGCTTGAAAATATTTTTTATCTTCCCCGTTTCACGTATCTGCTACTCCTCCGAAATCATAGACAGGAAACGCTCTATCCCTCTTTTTAAAGTCTTTGAAATAATATGTACAAGACCCTTTGCGTTTGTAATTTGTTTTTTCAAAGAGTGGTTCCATTCTAGCCCTTCTAAGAGGAGTATGGGGTCCTGTCTATGAATTTTGACACCCCTCCCCTCCCCGACTTACATACACATACCTGCTTTCACGTTGCCTGTTCAGATCCGTCCTTGAAAAAATAAGCAAGCATATTCGATTGATTCTTCACAATTTTATTATCAATATGCATTGTAACATAGAGTACAAGAAAAACATTTTATGAAAATCCTTGTTGTTTATTTCTGAATACAAACCTCTAAATATAATCGATCGATAAAATTCATCATTCGGAACATACTCGAAACAGTAGAGCAGTTGCATTTATTTTACTTCTTACTTTACTTCTACTTTTACCTCACCTCTACGCTTCAGTGGTCACTGTGGTTAGGGATTAGGCCGTGGTATTTAAAATTCGTTTTCCATCCTGGTGTTTTAAAAAAAAGACACCCTCTAGTTAGGCGAAAACACACAAACATACAATTTTTGTATTGTTGTCAATGACATATGTATTATTCTGAAATTTTATTTAAGGCACATATCCACTGTACAAGTCAGGGGAGACGGGAATGTGAGCTATTATGGCTAAGTCTTGGTTTAAATAGATCCATTTGAGCCGTTTTTCATTTCGAGTAATAAAGCCGTAGTGGAACTTTTTTTTCAGTATGACAGGATACCTTTAGCAATCTCGAATTAATTGTGAGTGTATGCTTTTTATCTGGTATTTTGTCTCGAAAGGTACCAGTCCGCACACGTTAAACAGAATATTTCACAGCCATGGCTTTACATTGTTCAATACACACCTGTCCTGAGGCGATCCAACTACAGTTACCTTTTAAAGCTGACCTGTCACTTTTTTACCATTTAAATGTGAAAGTATAATCATCAGACGGACGGACATGTAGACGGAAAGATCATTTATTTATGTAGCAAAAATTACAATGCTTAATGTTTCTTCGTCCGAAAAGGGGAAATTTACATAAAATGTACCCCCGTAAGTTTTATGTCTAAGATATGAAATGTACCCGCAAAACGTCAGGGTAGGTCAGCTTTAAAAGTTAACTGTAGTCGTCAATACTCGAGATCAAGATTATGTAACCCCTAACCGCAGTGACCACTGAAGCGTAGAGGTGAGGTAAAAGTAGTGGTAAAGTAAACTAAATGCAACTGCTCTATTGAATCATATCATAGTTGCAAGTATTCATCTTTCTAAAGACTTTTGATACAATAAATCCTTAGTCCTGCAATAGCTCAGTTGGTTAAGCGTGGTGCTGCAGATCGGAAGGCCCCGGGATCGAAACTCGCTGAAGACACTTTTTTCTTCTCACCATTTTTTTTTCAGTCATAAACAAACATAGATTACAATGCTTAAACATTGTTTATCGTTTCAAATGTTTTACGAATATGTGTTAGTTCAAAAAATATCTTCTGAATTAAGAATCAAGAAATATCGAATACCAATTCGAAACACTTGCTTTTGTCTTGATTCATTGGAAAATCCCTGACATGATTAATATGCATGACCCAAGGTGTGTTACAATTTCCATTGGTCAATTCAACCACGTGACCTGAGATTACCATACACTACATTACAAGCTACAATGGAGGCCTACCTTGGTGAAGGTACCTGGTTCGAGCCCAGCTGCGGCCAATCTTTTTGGAGTTTTTTCAGTTCTCATTTCTGCTATGAACAAGATGAATATAAGAGGAATCCATCTGCGACGTCCGCAGGAACCTCCATGCTTCTTTTAAGGATTCCGACTATTCCGTCGGAATCCTTTCTGTTATTGTATTGTCTTTTCTTTATTAAGGATTCCGACTATTCCGTCGGAATCCTTTCTGTTATTGCAATGTCTTTTCTTTATCAAGGATTCCGACTATTCCGTCGGAATCCTTTCTGTTATTGCAATGTCTTTTCTTTATTAAGGATTCCGACTATTCCGTCGGAATTCTTTCTGTTATTGCAATGTCTTTTCTTTATTCTTATTATTATTCTTATTATTATTATTATTATTATTATTATTTTTATTCTTACCCCCTCATCATTTCCAGACACTTTATTCAAAGGTCTTTTAACACAGAGCAAAAGGGATAGTACCATCAGAAAGAGCATTACAAGATCTTCTTTAACTATTTTTTGTTTGTCGATAAGTTCACCAATGCCCCCGCTGGAGGTCATCAAAGGTCAAATCTTTAAACACTTATAACTCCTAAACTAACCGTACGATTTGAACGAAATTTCTTTTAAAATGTTCTTTGGGAAAATTGTAAACTTTTATACACTTACATGCTCGATAAAATATTTACGGTTTTCGCGCTATTCCAAGTTGAAAATGGAACTTTAAATTGGCACAGTGCCAATTTCTACAGTTTTTGAGATTTTGAGTTGAAACTTTGATAGTAGGTTACTTATAGGTGGTCATTTAATGTTGACCTACTTTCAAGGTCAAATGTTCATTCTCAAGGTCACAACATACTTTTGCCTATAGAACAAAAAGTATTTGACCTTCAGAGTTCAAACTTCATACATATTATCGTTAAACCAAGCTCTTTCACCTTAACCTTGACCCAAGGTCAAATTGAGATTCTCAAGGTCACAACATACTTTTGCCTTTAGAACAAAGACTATTTGACCTTCAGAGTTCAAACTTCATACATATCATTGTTCAGTCAAGCTCTTTCACCTTGACCTTGACCCAAGGTCAAATTCTCATTCTCAAGGTTACAACAAACTTTAGTCTATAAAACAAAGATTATTTGACCTTGTGAGTTCAAACATTACACAGATATTCCTTGCAACTAACCCTTTCACCATGACCTTGACTCAAGGTCATTTGTTCGATTTCAATGTCACAACCGACTCTGGTTGATTAGATATTGAGCTTTGCTCAGATTAAAATCAATCGTGAAGAGAATAATCACAATACTTATTTTTCATGCAAGACATTGGTTCAAGGTCAAATAATCATTCTCAATGTCGTAACAATCATTTACTCTTGTAGAATTAACACTTTTTGTCCTATACTATTGATTCTTTACACAAGTAGTCCTTCTTATTTGAACTTAATATAGTATAAGAAAGATAACTCTTTTCTTCTTGTTCACTGTTTCTTTTTTTTTTTCTTAGTAGCATTGCATATCTGTACTTTCATGTTGTTGTCATTCTCTATTAATAGAAATTATCTCATTACAAAATCATCGTGCAATTCTGTTTTGAGAAAGTAATTTTAAAGGATCTGATATTGATAGAGCATGGAATTTAAAGCTTTCGTAAAAATGAAAGGTATTTATTATTGTTTTCTTCTAGTTTGTTGATAAATAAGAGTCCCAAATTAGACATAAGCTCTTTTGACTCATTTGCTTAAATGAATATGGTACTAAAGCAACTATTTCTTTTTTCCATCTTTTTTTTTTTCGGATTTTAACACTTCAGTTCCGAGGAAGGTCTAATAAAGGAGGAATCCGTCTGTTGCTTGCAACAGTAGCCATCTAGTTGTATTGTCTTTTCTTTATTCTTATTATTCTTATTATTATTCTTACCCCCAGACGTTCCAGACACTTTACAAAAAAGTACCGCAATATATGATAAAGTGGAAAATACCATGTGAAAGAGCATATCAAGATCTCAATTCAAATTTTTTTTCTTGTCCAAAAGTTCACACATGCCCCCGCTAGAGGTCATCAAAGGTCAAATCTTTAAACTCTCATTACTCCTAAAGTAACAGTACGATTTGAAAGAAATTTGTTTTATATTGTTCTTTGGAAAATTTGCAAACTTTTATATTCTTACATGCTCGATGAAATATTTACGGTTTTCGCTCTATTACGAGTTGAAAATGGAATTTTGAATTGGCACAGTGCCAATTTCCTCAGTTTTTGAGATTTTGAGTTGAAACTTGGATGGTAGGTAACTTATAGGTAGTCATTAAATGTTGACCTTGTTTCAAGGTCAAATTTTGCTTCTCAAGGTCACAACAAACTTTTGCCTACAGAACAAAGACGGTTTGACCTTGAGGGTTCAAACTTCATACATATCATAGTTCAGTCAAGCTCTTTCACCTTGACCTTGACCCAAGGTCAAATTCTCATTCTCAAGGTCACAACAAACTTTTGCTTGTAAAACAAATACTGTTTGACATTGAGAGTTCAAACTTTACACAAATATTCCATGCATCAAGCTCTCTCACCTTGACCTTGACCCAAGGTCATTTGTTCCATTTCAAGGTCACAGCATACTTTGGTTGATGAGATACTGAACTTTGATCAGTTTAAGATCAATTTTGATGAGAATAACCTCCAATACTTATCTTTTATCTGTGACATTGGTTCAAGGTCAAATAATCATTCTCAAGGTCATAACAAACATTTCCTCTTGTAGAATTCACATTTCTGGTCCTATACTATTTATTCTTCACACAAGTAGTCCTTCTTATTTGAACTTAACATAGTATAAGAAAGATAACTCTTTTCTTCTTGTTTTCTGTTTCTTTATTTTTTCTTAGTAGCATTACATATCTGTACTTTCATGTTGTTGTCATTTTCTATTAATAGAAATGATCTCATTGCAAAATCATTATGCAATTCTGTTTTGAGAGTGTAATTGTAAAGGATTTGATATAGAGCATAGAGTTTAAAGCTTTCGTAAAAATGAAAGGTATTTATTTTTTTCTTCTATTTTGTTGATAAATAAATAAGAGTCCCAAATTAGACATAAGCTCTTTTGACTCATGTGCTGAAGTGAATAAGGTACGAAAGCAACTATACTTTTTACCATCTTCTTTTTTCGGATTTTAACACTTCAGTTCCGAGGAAGGTCTAATAAAGGAGGAATCCGTCTGTTGCTTGCAACAGTAGCCATCTAGTTCTTATTATTATTAAGGATTCCGACTATTCCGTCGGAATCCTTTCTGTTATTGCAATGTCTTTTCTTTATTAAGGATTCCGACTTCCGTCGGAATCCTTTCTGTTATTGTATTGTCTTTTCTTTATTCTTATTATTCTTATTATTATTATTATTATTCTTACCCCCAAACCGTTCCGGTCACTTTACGAAAAAGTACAGCATCATATGAAAAAACGGAAAGTACCATGTGAAAGAGCATATGAAGATCTAAATTTAAATTTTTTTTCTTGGCGAAAAGTGAACATATGCCCCTGCTAGAGGTCATCAAAGGTAAAATCTTTAAAACCTTATAACTCCTAAACTAACCGTGCGATTTTAACGAAATTTGTTTTATATTGTTCTTTGGGAAATTTGCAAACTTTTATACGCTTACATGCTCGATAAAATATTAACGGTTTTCGCGCTATTTTGAGTTGAAAATGGAACTTTAAATTGGCACAGTGCCAATTTCTACAGTTTTTGAGATTTTGAGTTGAAACTTGGATGGTAGGTTACTTATAGGTAGTCATTGATGATGACCTAGTTTCAAGGTCAAATTATGATTCTCAAGGT
The DNA here is from genome assembly GCA_028142955.1 of Pinctada fucata. NCBI lineage: Eukaryota > Metazoa > Mollusca > Bivalvia > Pterioida > Pteriidae > Pinctada > Pinctada fucata. The sequence goes on from AP027102.1 coordinate 11,188,349, forward strand.
CACAACAAACTTTTGCCTATAGAACAAAGACTATTTGACCTTGACAATTCAAACTTCACAAATACAATCATTGATCCAAGCCCTTTCACCTTGACCCAAGGTCAAATTCTCATTCTCAAGGTCACAACAAAATTTTTCCTATAGAACAAAGAGCATTTGACATTGAGAGTTAAAACTTGACGCAAATATTCCTTGCATCAAGTCCTTTCACCTTGACCTTGACCCAAGGTCATTTGTTCGATTTCAAGGTCACAACAGACTTTTGTTGATAAAATATTGAACTTTGAATAGATAAAAAGAAATCTTGATGAGAATTAACTAAAATGCTTATCTTTCATCCATGACCTTGGTTCAAGGTCAAATAAACTTTTTCAAGGTCATAACAAACATTTACTCTTGTAGGATTGATAGGATTTTGTTCTTAAATATTTATTCTTCACAGAAGTAGTACTTCTTATTTGAACTTTAAATAGTAAGATAGATAACTCTTTTATTCTTGTTCTCTGTTTCCTTTTGTCTGTACTTTCATGCTGTTGTCATTCTCTATTTATAGAAATTTTCTCATTGCTAATTCATTGTGTAATTCTTTTTGGGATAGTAATTTAAAAGGATTCAAAATGGATAGAATAGATATAGGAGTTTAAAGCCTTCCTAAACTTGAAAGGTATTTATCGTCTTTTTCTTCTTTTTTGTCGATAAATAGATAAGAGTCCCAAGTTAGACTAAAGCTCTTTTTTGCTGAAGTGAATAAGGTACTAAAGCAACTATTCTTTTTTGATCATCTTTATTCGGATTTTAACACTTCAGTTCCGAGGAAGGTCTAATAAAGGAGGAATCCGTCTGTTGCTTGCAACAGTAGCCATCTAGTTCTTATTATTAAGGATTCCGACTATTCCGTCGGAATCCTTTCTGTTATTGCAATGTCTTTTCTTTATTCTTATTATTATTCTTATTATTATTTTTATTCTTACCCCCTCATCATTTCCAGACAATTTATTCAAAGGTCTTTTAACACAGAGCAAAAGGGATAGTACCATCAGAAAGAGCATTACAAGATCTTCTTTAACTATTTTTTGTTTGTCGATAAGTTCAGCAATGCCCCCGCTGGAGCTCATCAAAGGTCAAATCTTTAAACACTTATAACTCCTAAACTAACCGTACGATTTGGACGAAATTTGTTTTAAAATGTTCTTTGGGATAATTGTAAACTTTTATACGCTTACATGCTCGATAAAATATTTACGGTTTTCGCGCTATTTCAAGTTGAAAATGGAACTTTAAATTGGCACAGTGCCAATTTCTACAGTTTTTGAGATTTTGAGTTGAAACTTGGATGGTAGGCTACTTATAGGTAGTCATTGATGATGACCAAGTTTCAAGGTCACATTATGGTTCTCAAAGTCACAACAAACTTTTGCCTATAGAACAAAGACTATTTGACCTTGACAGTTCAAACCTCATAAATACAATCACTGAGCCAAGCCCTTTCATCTTGACCTTGGCCCAAGGTCAAATTTTGATTCTCAAGGTCACAACAAACTTTTGCCTATAGAACAAAGACCATTTGACCTTGAGAGTTCAAACTTGGCGCAAATATTCCTTGCATCAAGTCCTTTCACCTTGACCTTGACCCAAGGTCATTTGTTCGATTTCAAGGTCACAACTGACTTTTGTCGATAAAATATTGAGCTTTGATTAGATTAAGAGGACACTTGATGAGAATAAATTCAAATGCTTATCTTTTATCCATGACCTTGGTTAAAGGTCAAATTAACTTTTTCAAGGTCATAACAAACATTTACTCTTGTAGAATTCATAGAATTTTGTTCTTAACTATTTATTCTACACACAAGTAGTACTTCTTATTTGAACTTTAAATAGTAAGATAGATAACTCTTTTTTTCTTGTTCTCTGTTTCTTTCCTTTTTATTCTTAGTAGCATTACATATCAGTAGTTTCATGTTGTTGTCATTTTCTATTAATAGAAATTATCTCATTGCAAAATCATTGTGCAATTCTTTTTTGAGAAAGTCATTGTAAAGGATTAGATATTGATTGTGCATGGAGTTTAAAGCTTTCGTAAACATGAAAGGTATTTATTATTTTTTTCTTCTATTTTGTTGATGAATAAATAAGAGTCCCAAATTAGACATAAGCTCTTTTGACTCATTTGCTGAAGTTAATATGGTACTAAAGCAACTATTCTTTTTTCCATCTTCTTTATTCGGATTTTAGCACTTCAGTTCCGAGGAAGGTCTAATACAGGAGGAATCCGTCTGTTGCTTGCAACAGTAGCCATCTAGTTCTTATTATTAAGGATTCCGACTATTCCGTCGGAATCCTTTCTGTTATTGCAATGTCTTTTCTTTATTCTTATTAAGGATTCCGACTATTCCGTCGGAATCCTTTCTGTTATTGCAATGTCTTTTCTTTATTCTTATTATTATTCTTATTATTATTATTATTTTTATTCTTACCCCCCATTTTTTCCAGACACTCTAATCAAAGGTCTTTAAACAATGAACAAAAAGGATGGTACCATCAGAAAGAGCATAACAAGATCTTCTTTAACTATTTTTTGTTTGTCGATAAGCTCACCAATGCCCCCGCTAGAGGTAATCAAAGGTCAAATCTTTAAACACCTATAACTCCTAAACTAACCGTACGATTTGAACGAAATTTGTTTTAAAATGTTCTTTGGGAAATTTGCAAACTTTTATACGCTTACATGCTCGATAAATTATTTACGGTTTTCGCGCTATTCCGAGTTGAAAATGGAACTTTAAATTGGCACAGTGCCAATTTCTACAGTTTTTGAGATTTTGAGTTGAAACTTTGATAGTGGGTTACTTATAGGTGGTCATTTAATGTTGACCTACTTTCAAGGTCAAATTTTCATTCTCAAGGTCACAACAAACTTTTGCCTATAGAACAAAAAGTATTTGACCTTCAGAGTTCAAACTTCATACATATTATCGTTAAACCAAGCTCTTTCACCTTGACCTTGACCCAAGGTCAAATTTTGATTCTCAAGGTCACAACAAACTTTTGCCTATAGAATAAAGACTATTTGACCTTCAAAGTTCAAACTTGATACATATCATTGTTCAGTCAAGCTCTTTCCACTTGACCTTGACTCAAGGTCAAATTCTCATTCTCAAGGTCACAACAAACTTTAGTCTATAAAACAAAGATTTTTTGACCTTGTGAGTTCAAACATTACACAAATATTCCTTGCAACAGACACTTTCACCATGACCTTGAATTAAGGTCATTTGTTCGATTTCAAGGTCACAACCGACTGTAGTTGATTAGATATTGAGCTTTGCTCAGATTAAGATCAATCGTGATGAGAATGATCACAATACTTGTCTTTCTTTTATGACATTGGTTCAAGGTCAAATAATCATTTTCAAGGTCATAACAATCATTTACTCTTGTAGAATTCACACGTTTTGTCCTATACTATATATTCTTCATACAAGTAGTCCTTTTTGTTTGAACTTAACATAGTATAAGAAAGATCACTCTTTTATTCTTGTTCTCTGTTTCTTTTTTTTTTCTTAGTAGCATTACATATCTGTATTTTTATGTTGTTGTCATTTACTATTAATAGAAATTATCTCATTGCAAAATCATTGTGCAATTCTGTTTTGAGAAAGTAATTGTAAAGGATTTTGATATTGATAGAGCATGGAGTTTAAAGCTTTCGTAAACATGAAAGGTATTTATTTATGGTTTTTTTTACTATTTTGTTGAAAAATGAATAAGAGTCCCAAATTAGACATAAGCTCTTTTGACTCATTTGCTGAAGTGAATAAGGTACTGAAGCAACTATTCATTTTTCCACCTTCTTTATTCGGATTTTAACACTTCAGTTCCGAGGAAGGTCTTATAAAGGAGGAATCCGTCTGTTGCTTGCAACAGTAGCCATCTAGTTATTATTCTTATTATTATTATTATTATTATTATTTTTATTCTTACCCCCTCATCATTTCCAGACACTTTATTCAAAGGACTTTTAACACAGAACAAAAGGGATAGTACCATCAGAAAGAGCATAACAATATCTTTTTTAACTATTTTTTGTTTGTCGATAAGCTCACCAATGCCCCCGCTGGAGGTCATCAAAGGTCAAATCTTTAAACTCTTATAACTCCTAAACTAACCGTACGATTTGAACAAAATTTGTTTTAAAATGTTCTTTGAGAAAATTGTAAACTTTTATACGCTTACATGCTCGATTAAATATTTACGGTTTTCGTGCTATTTTGAGTTAAAAATGGAACTTTAAATTGGCACTGTGCCAATTTCTACAGTTTTTGAGATTTTGAGTTGAAACTTGGATGGTAGGCTACTAATAGGTAGTCATTGATGATGACCTAGTTTCAAGGTCACATTATGATTCTCAAGGTCACAACAAACTTTTGCCTTTAGAACAAAGACTATTTGACCTTGACAGTTCAAACTTCATAAATACAATCATTGAGTCAAGCCCTTTCACCTTGACCTTGGCCCAAGGTCAAATTTTGATTCTCAAGGTCACAACAAACTTTTGCCTATAAAACAAAGACCATTTGACCTTGAGAGTTCAAACTTGGCGCAAATATTTCTTGCATCAAGTCCTTTCACCTTGACCTTGACCCAAGGTCATTTGTTTGATTTCAAGGTTACAACAGACTTTTGTCGATAGAATATTGAGCTTTGATTAGATTAAGAGGACTCATGATGAGAATAAATTCAAATGCTTATCTTTTATCCATGACCTTGGTTAAAGGTCAAATGAACTTTTTCAAGGTCATAACAAACATTTACTATTGTAGAATACACAGGATTTTGTCCTTAACTATATATTCTTCACACAAGTGGTACTTCTTATATATATTCTGAACTTTACATAGTAAGATAGATAACTCTTTTATTCTTGTCTCTGTTTCTTTCTTTTTTATTCTTAATAGCATTACATATCAATAGTGTCATGTTGATGTCATTTTCTATTAATAGACATTATCTCATTGCAAAATCATTGTGCAATTCTTTTTTGAGAAAGTCATTGTAAAGGATTAGATATTGATTGTGCATGGAGTTTAAAGCTTTCCCAAACATGAAAGGTATTTATTATTTTTTCTTCTATTTTGTTGATAAATAGATAAGAGTCCCAAATTAGACATAAGCTCTTTTGACTCATTTGCTGAAGTTAATATGGTACTTAAGCATGTTAAGCAACTATTCTTTTTTCCATCTTCTTTATTCGGATTTTAGCACTTCAGTTCCGAGGAAGGTCTAATAAAGGAGGAATCCGTCTGTTGCTTGCAACAGTACCCATCTAGTTCTTATTATTATTCTTATTATTCTTACCCCTCATCATTTCCAGACACTTTATTCAAAGGTCTTTTTACACAGAATAAAAAGGATGGTACCATTAGAAAGAGCAGACAAAGGTCTTACTTAACAAATTTTTGTTTGTCGATAAGTTCACCAATGCCCCCGCTAGAGGTCATCAAAGGTCAAATCTTTAAACTCTTATAACGTCTAAATTAGATGTACGATTTGAACGAAATTTCTTTCATAATGTTCTTTGGAAAATTTGCAAACTTTTATACGCTTACATTCTCGATAAAATATTTACGGTTTTCGCGCTATATCGAGTTGAAAATGGAACTTTAAATTGGCAAGGTGCAAATTTCTACAGTTTTTGAGATTTTGACTTGGAATTTGGATGGTAGGTTACGTATAGGTAGTCTTTTGATGTTGACCTAGTTTCAAGGTCAAATTGAGATTCTCAAGGTCACAACAAACTTTTGCCTATAGAACAAAGACTATTTGACCTTCAGAGTCCAAACTTCATACATATTATCTTTGAGTCAAGCCCTTTCACCTTGACCTTGACCCAAGGTCAAAATTCTCATTCTCAAGGTCACAACAAACTTTTGCCAATAAAACAAAGACTGTTTGACATAGAGACTTCAAACTTAACACAAATATTCCTAGCATCAATTTCTTTTTCCTTGACCTTGACCCAAGGTCATTTGATCGATTTCGAGGTCACAATAGACTTTGGTTGATAAAATATTGAGCTTTGATCAGATAAAAATGAATCGTGATGAAATTAACCTCCATTACTTATCTTTTATCTGTGACCTTGGTTCAAGGTCACATAATCATTTTCAATGTTTAACAAACATTTACTCTTGTAGAATTCACAGTTTTATCACGCACAATTCATTCTTTACACAAGAAGTTCCTTCTTATTTGAACATAACATAGTATAAGAAAGATAACTATATTACTCTTGTTCCCTGTTTTCTTATTTTTTTTTCTTAGTAGCATTACTGTCAGTATTTTGATGATGTTGTCATTTTCTATTGATAGAAATGTTCTCATTGCAAAATCATTGTGCAATTCTGTTTTGAGATAGTAATTTTAAAGGATTTTGATTTGATAGATCATGGAGTATAAAGCTTTCGTAAAACGTAAAAGGTATTTATTATCTATTTCGTCTATTTTGTTGATAAATGAATAATAGTCCCAAGTAAGACATAAGCTCTTATAACTAATTTGCTGAAGTGAATAAGGTACTAAAGCAACTATTCATTTTCCATCTTCTTTATTCGGATTTAAACACTTCAGTTCCGAGGAAGGTCTAATAAAGGAGGAATCCGTCTGTTGCTTGCAACAGTAGCCATCTAGTTCTTATTATTATTCTTATTATTATTATTATTATTTTTATTCTTACCCCCTCATCTTTTCCAGACACTTTATTTAAAGGTCTTTTAACACAGAACAAAAGGGATAGTACCATCAGAAAGAACATAACAAGATCTTCTTTAACTATTTTTTGTTTGTCGATAAGCTCACCAATGCCCCCGCTGGAGGTCATCAAAGGTCAAATCTTTAAACTCTTATAACTCCTAAATTAACCGTACGATTTGAACAAAATTTGTTTTAAAATGTGTTTTGGGAAAATTGTAAACTTTTATACGCTTACATGCTCGATAAAATATTTACGGTCTTCGTGCTATTTTGAGTTGAAAATGGAACTTTAAATTGGCACTGTGCCAATTTCTACAGTTTTTGAAAATTTGAGTTGAAACTTGGATGGTAGGCTACTAATAGGTAGTCATTGATGATGACCTAGTTTCAAGGTCACATTATGACTCTCAAGGTCACAACAAACTTTTGCCTAGAGAACAAAGACTATTTAACCTTGATAGTTCAAACTTCATAAATACAATCACTGAGCCAAGCCCTTTCACCTTGACCTTGGCCCAAGGTCAAATTTTGATTCTCAAGGTCACAACAAACTTTTGCCTATAGAACATAGACCATTTGACCGTGAGAGTTCAAACTTGGTGCAAATATTCCTTGCATCAAGTCCTTTCACCTTGACCTTGACCCAAGGTCATTTGTTCGATTTCAAGGTCACAACAGACTTTTGTCGATGAAATATTAAGCTTTGATTAGATTAAGAGGACTCTTGATGAGAATAAATTCAAATGCTTATCATTTATCCATGACCCTGGTTAAAGGTCAAATTAACTTTTTCAAGGTCATAACAAATATTTACTCTTGTAGAATTCACAGGATTTTGTCCTTAACTATTTATTCTTCACACAAGTAGTACTTCTTATTTGAACTTTACATAGTAAGATAGATAACTCTTTTATTCTTATTGTCTGTTTCTTTATTTTTTTCTAAGTAGCTTTACATATCTGTACTTTCATGTTGTTGTCATTTTCTATTAATAGAAATAATCTCATAGCAAAATCATTGTGCAATTCTGTTTTGAGAAAGTAATTGTTAAGGATTTGATTTGATAGAGCATTGAGTTTAAACTTTCGTAAACATGAAAGGTATTTAATTTTTTTTTTGTTCTATTTTGTTGATAAATGAATAAGAGTCCCAAATTAGACATAAGCTCTTTTGACTCATTTGCTGAAGTGAATAAGGTACTAAAGCAACTATTCTTTTTTCCATCTTCTTTATTCGGATTTTAACAATTCAGTTCCAAGGAAGGTCTAATAAAGGAGGAATCCGTCTGTTGCTTGCAACAGTAGCCATCTAGTTCTTATTATTATTCTTATTATTATTATTATTATTATTATTATTCTTACCCCCAGATCGTTCCAGTGACTGTACAAAAAAGTACCTCTTCTTATGATAAAACGAAAAAGATCATGTGAAAGAGCATATAAAGTTCTTGAGGTAAAAAAATTTTGTCGTCGAAAAGTTCACATATGCCCCCGCTAGAGGTCATCAAAGTTCAAATCTTTAGACTCTTATAACTCCTAAATTAACCGTACGATTTGAACGAAATTTGTTTTAAAATGTTCTTTGGGAAATTTGTAAACTTTTATACGCTTACATGCTCGATAAAATATTTACGGTTTTTGCGCTATTCCGAGTTGAAAATGGAACTTTAAATTGGCACAGTGCCAATTTCTACAGTTTTTGAGATTTTGAGTTGAAACTTGAATACTAGGTTACTTATAGGTAGTCATTTAATGTTGACCTACTTTCAAGGTCAAATTTTCATTCTCAAGGTCACAACAAACTTTTGCCTATAGAACAAAGACTATTTGACCTTCAGAGTTCAAACTTCATACATACAATCATTGAGCCAAGCCCTTTCACCTTGACCTTGACCCAAGGTCAAATTTTGATTCTCAAGGTCACAACAAACTTTTGCCTATAGAACAATGACTATTAGACCTGCAGAGTTCAAACTTCATACATAATATCATTAAACCAAGCTCTTTCACCTTGACCTTGACCCAAGGTCAAATTTTGATTCTCAAGGTCACAACAAACTTTTGCCTGTAGAACAAAGACTTTTAGACATTCAAAGTTCAAACTTCATACATTATATCATTAAACCAAGCTCTTTCACTTTGACATTGAACCAAGGTCAAATTCTGATTCTCAAGGTCACAACAAACTTTTGCCTATAGAACAAAGACTATACGTCCTTAAGAGTTTAAACTTCATTCAAATAATTGTTCTATCATGCTCTTTCACTTTGACCTTGACCCAAGGTCAAATTCTCATTCTCAAGGTCACAGCAATATTTCCCTACAAAACAAAGACTATTTGACCTTCAGAGTTCATACTTTATACATATCATGCTTGGGCCCAGCTCTTTTACCTTGACCTTGATCCAAGGTCAAATTCTGATTTTCAAGGTCACAACAAACTTAAGTCTATAAAACAAAGACTGTTTGACCTTGAGAGTTCAAATTTTACACAAATATTCCTTGCATCAAACTCTTTCATCGTGACCTTGACCCAAGGTCATTTGTTTGATTTCAAGGTCACAACTGACTTTAGTTGATTAGATATTGAGCTGCTCAGATTAAGATCAATCGTGACGAGAATAACCACAATACTTAGCTTTCATCGATGACATTGGTTAAAGGCCAAATAATAATTATCAAGGTCTTAACAATCATTTACTCTTGTAGAATTTACACTTTTTGTTCTAAACTATTTATTCTTCACACAAGTAGTCCTTCTTATTTGAACTTAACATAGTATAAGAAAGATAACTCTTTTATTCTTGTTCTCTGTTTCTTTTTTTTTCTTAGTAGCATTTCATATCTGTACTTTCATGTTGTTGTCATTTTCTATTAATAGAAATTATCTCATTGCAAAATCATTGTGCAATTCTGTTTTGAGAAAGTAATTGTAAAGGATTTGATATCCATAGAGCATGGAGTTTAAAGCTTTCGTAAAGATGAAAGGAACTTAATTTTTTTCTTCTATTTTGTTGATAAATAAATAAGAGTCCCAAACTAGACATAAGCTCTTTTGACCCATTTGCTGAAGTGAATAAGGTACTTAAGCAACTTTTCTTTTTTCCATCTTCTTTATTCGGATTTTAACACTTCAGTTCCGAGGAAGGTCTAATAAAGGAGGAATCCGTCTGTTGCTTGCAACAGTAGCCATCTAGTTATTAAGGATTCCGATTTCCGTCGGAATCCTTTCTGTTATTGTATTGTCTTTTCTTTATTCTTATTATTCTTATTATTATTATTATTATTATTCTTACCCCCAAGCCAATCCAGTGACGTTACAACAAAGTACCGCATCATATGATAAAATGGAAAGTATCATGTGAAAGAGCAAATAAAGATCTTAATTTAATATTTTTTTCTTGTCGAAAAGTTCACATATGCCCCCGCTAGAGGTCATCAGCGGTCAAATCTTTAAACTCTTATAACTCCTTTATTAACCGTACGATTTGAACAAAATTTGTTTTATATTGTTCTTTGAGAAATTTGCAAACTTTTATACGCTTACATGGTCCATAAAATATTTACAGTTTTCAAGCTATTTCAAGTTGAAAATGGAACCTTAGATTGGCAAGGTGCCAATTTCTACAATGTTTGAGACTTTGAGTTGAAACTTGGATGTTAGGTCACTTATAGGTAGTCATTTAATGTTGACCTTCTTTTCAAGGTCAAATTTTTATTCTCAAGGTCACATGAAACTTTTGCTTATAGAACAAAGACTATTTGACCTTCAGTGTTCAAACTTCATACATATAATTGTTAAGCCAAGTTCTTTCACCTTGACCTTGATCCAAGGTCAAATTCTCATTCTCAAGGTCACAACAACATTTTTGCCTATAAAACAAAGACTGTTTGACTTTGAGAATGCAAACTGGGTACAAATATTCCTTGCAGTAAGTCCTGTCACATTGACCTTGACCAAAGGTCATTCGTTCGATTTCAAGGTCATAACAGTCTTTTGTTGATAAAATATTGAGCTTTATTCAATTTCATATATATTTTGAAGAAAATGATATTCTATACTCATCTTTTTTCCTTGACCTTGGTTCAAGGTGAAAATTTCATTCTCAATGTCATAACAACATTTACTTGTTAAATACACAGTGTTTGTCCTACACTTATACTTATACTTCACAAACGAGGTCCTTCTTATATGAACTTTACATGATCTAAGAAAGATAAATCTTTTATTTCTATTTCTCTTCGTACCATGACTTGTCTGTACTTTCATGCTGTTGTCATTTTCTAATTAAATGTTTTAAAAATGTCTTAAAATTGAATAGCATCATTTAAATTAACTGGTAAATTTGCAGCATGGACCAGACAGACAGACTGACAGTGTAAGATAGACAGTGTTAGATAGACTGACAACGATAGAAGAACGAACAGACATACGAACAGATAGAGTACTAGACAGAAACGCAGACGATCGGCGAAAAAAAAACGTCCAGACTGGGGATCGAACCCGGTACCCTTGGGCCAGCAGTCCAACGCCCTATCCACATAGCCATTGGAGTTCCTGAATGTTAGTGGTTTTTATTTTTGATATACAGACGGAGAATACAAATGGCTGATTCAGCATTACAAGAATTATCGATCGTTCATGCAACAAGTCAGTCCTATTCATAGCTTTTTATTCAGAAGAAAAACACATTTCATATTGCGCATATTTATTTCACTGTCATTGACTTCAACTTGTATATATGGCCACCTTAGGCCTTTTTTTTTCATTCGTCAATCTTTGAAACAACTGTACAAGACCTTTGACGGAGCAATGTGGCCCCCTTGGCCTTCTTGGTTTTTTTTTTGTTTTGTTTTGTTTTGTTTGTTTGTCTTGTTTTTTTAATTCGTCAATCTTTGAAACAACTGTACAAGACCTTTGACGGAGCAATGTGGCCCCCTTGGGCCTCTTGTTTGTTTGTTTGTTTGTTTTTTTTTTATTTTCGTTTGTTTAGCTTGTTTGTTTGTTTGCTTGTTAAGGATTCCGACTTTTCCGTCGGAATCCTTTCTGTTATTGTATTGTCTTTTCTTTATTCTTATTCTTATTAAGGATTCCGACTTCCGTCGGAATCCTTTCTGTTATTGTATTGTCTTTTCTTTATTCTTATTATTCTTATTATTATTATTATTCTTACCCACAAACCGTTCCGGTCACTTTACAAAAAAGTACAGCATCATATGAAAAAATGGAAAATATCATGTGAAAGAGCATATCAAGATCTAAATTTAAATTTTTTTTCTTGTCGAAAAGTTCACATATGCCCCTGCTAGAGGTCATCGAAGGTAAAATTTTTAAAACCTTATAACTCCTAAACTAACCGTGCGATTTTAACGAAATTTGTTTTATATTGTTCTTTGGGAAATTTGCAAACTTTTATACGCTTACATGCTCGATAAAATATTTACGGTTTTCGCGCTATTTTGAGTTGAAAATGGAACTTTAAATTGGCACAGTGCCAATTTCTACAGTTTTTGAGATTTTGAGTTGAAACTTGGATGGTAGGTTACTTATAGGTAGTCATTGATGGTGACCTAGTTTCAAGGTCAAATTATGATTCTCAAGGTCACAACAAACTTTTGCCTATAGAACAAAGACTATTTGACCTTGACAGTTCAAACTTCACAAATACAATCATTGATCCAAGCCCTTTCACCTTGACCTTGACCCAAGGTCAAATTCTCATTCTCAAGGTCACAACAAAATTTTTTCTATAGAACAAAGACCATTTGACATTGAGAGTTAAAACTTGACGCAAATATTCCTTGCATCAAGTCCTTTCACCTTGACCTTGACCCAAGGTCATTTGTTCGATTTCAAGGTCACAACAGACTTTTGTTGATAAAATATTGAGCTTTGAATAGATAAAAAGAAATCTTGATGAGAATTAACTAAAATGCTTATCTTTCATCCATGACCTTGGTTCAAGGTCAAATAAACATTTTCAAGGTCATTACAAACATTTACTCTTGTAGGATTGATAGGATTTTGTTCTTAAATATTTATTCTTCACAGAAGTAGTACTTCTTATTTGAACTTTACATAGTAAGATAGATAACTCTTTTATTCTTGTTCTCTGTTTCCTTTTTTATCTTAGTAGCATTACTTGTCTGTACTTTCATGCTGTTGTCATTCTCTATTTATAGAAATGTTCTCATTGCTAATTCATTGTGCAATTCTTTTTGGGATAGTAATTTAAACGGATTCAAAATGGATAGAATAGATATAGGAGTTTAAAGCCTTCCTAAACTTGAAAGGTATTTATCGTCTTTTTCTTCTTTTTTGTCGATAAATAGATAAGAGTCCCAAGTTAGACTTAAGCTCTTTTGACTCATTTGCTGAAGTGAATAAGGTACTAAAGCAACTATTCTTTTTTCATCATCTTTATTCGGATTTCAACACTTCAGTTCCGAGGAAGGTCTAATAAAGGAGGAATCCGTCTGTTGCTTGCAACAGTAGCCATCTAGTTCTTATTATTATTATTCTTACCCCCAGATCGTTCCAGTCACTGTACAAAAAAGTGCCACTACTTATGATAAAACAAATAGTATCATGTGAAAGAGCATATAAAGATCTAGAAGTAAAAAAAATTTGTCGTCGAAAAGTTCACGTATGCCCCCGTTAGAGGTCACCAAAGGTCAAATCTTTAAACACTTATAACTCCTAAACTAACCGTGCGATTTGAACGAAATTTGTTTTATATTGTTCTTTGGGGAATTTGTAAACTTTTATACGCTTACATGCTCGATAAAATATTTACGGTTTTCGAGTTATTCTGAGTTGAAAATGGAACTTTAAATTGGCAAAGTGCCAATTTCTACAGTTTTTGAGATTTTGAGTTGAAACTTGGATACTTAGTTACTTATAGGTAGTCATTTAATGTTGACCTACTTTCAAGGTCAAATTTTCATTCTCAAGGTCACAACAAACTTTTGCCTGTAGAACAAAGACTATTTGACCTTCAGAGTTCAAACTTCATACATAATATCGTTAAACCAAGCTCTTTCACCTTGACCTTGACCGAAGGTCAAATTTTGATTCTCAAGGTCACAACAAACTTTCGCCTATAGAACAAAGACTATTAGACCTGCAGAGTTCAAACTTCATACATGATATCATTAAACCAAGCTCTTTCACCTTGACCTTGACCCAAGGTCAAATTTTGATTCTCAAGGTCAGAACGAACTTTAACCTATAGAACAAAGACTATTAGACATTCAAAGTTCAAACTTTATACATAATATCATTAAACCAAGCTCTTTGACCTTGACCCAAGGTAAAAAAAAATTTGTCGTCGAAAAGTTCACATATACCCCCGCTAGAGGTCATCAAAGGTCAAATCTTTAAACTCTTATAACTCCTAAACTAACCGTACGATTTGAACGAAATTTGTTTTAAAATGTTCTTTGGGAAATTTGTAAACTTTTATAGGCTTACATGCTCGATAAAATATTTACGGTTTTCGCGCTATTCCGAGTTGAAAATGGAACTTTAAATTGGCACAGTGCCAATTTCTACAGTTTTTGAGATTTTGAGTCGAAACTTGGATACTGGGATATTTATAGGTAGTCATTTAATGTTGACCTACTTTCAAGGTCAAATTTTCATTCTCAAGGTCACAACAAACTTTTGCCTGTAGAACAAAGACTATTTGACCTTCAGAGTTCAAACTTCATACATAATATCATTAAACCAAGCTCTTTCACCTTGACCTTGACCCAAGGTCAAATTTTGATTCTCAAGGTCGCAACAAAACATTTCCCATAGAACAAAGACCATATGACCTTGAGAGTTCAAACTTTGCGCAAATATTCCTTGCATCAAGTCCTTTCACCTTGACCTTGACCCAATGTCATTTGTTCGATTTCAAGGTCACAACAGACTTTTGTTGAAAAAATATTGAGCTTTGAATAGATGAAAAGGAATCTTGATGAGAATAAACTAAAATGCTTATCTTTCATCCATGACCTTGGTTCAAGGTCAAATAAACTTTTTCAAGGTCATAACAAACATTTACTCTTGTAGGATTGAGAGAATTTTGTTCTTAAATATTTATTCTTCACACAAGTAGTACTTCTTATTTGAACTTTACATAGTAAGATAGATAACTCTTTTATTCTTGTTCTATGTTTCCTTTTTTATCTTAGTAGCATTACTTGTCTGTACTTTCATGCTGTTGTCATTCTCTATTTATAGAAATTTTCTCATTGCTAATTCATTGTGCAATTCTTTTTGGGATAGTAATTAAAAAGGATTCAAAATGGATAGAATAGATCTAGGAGTTTAAAGCCTTCCTAAACTTGAAAGGTATTTATCATCTTTTTCTTCTTTTTTGTCGATAAATATATAAGAGTCCCAAGTTAGACATAAGCTCCTTTGCCTCATTTCCTGAAGTGAATTAGGTACAAAAGCAACTATTCTTTTTTCATCTTCTTTATTCGGATTTTAACACTTCAGTTCCGAGGAAGGTCTAATAAAGGAGGAATCCGTCTGTTGCTTGCAACAGTAGCCATCTAGTTTTTTTTTCTTTTTTGATTCGACAATCTTTGAAACAACTGTACAAGACTTTTGGCTGAGCAAAATGGCCCCCTTGGGCCTCTTGTTTTCTTTTTTTTTTTTTCATTTGTTTTGTTTGTTTGTTTGTTTGTTTGTATTTTTCTTATTAAATTCCTTAATATTTGAAACAACTGTACAAGACCCTTGACGGAGCAATGTGGCCCCCTTGGGCATTTTTTTTTCTCGTTTGTTTGTCTGTTTCTTTTTGAATTCGTCAATCTTTGAAATAACTGTACAAGATCTTTGACGGTTTGTTATCCAATGACATAGGCTAGTCCTTCGAAAGGGGGAGGTTGATAAGTTTTCGCCCCCCCCCCCCCTCCGACTTACATGTTACATACGTGTACATACCTGTTTTCACCTACCCTGTCTAGATCCGCCCTTGCAAAATAAGCAAACACATTTTATTGATTCATAATTTTATTCTCTACATACATGGTCAATGAAAGTCAAATAAAAAAAATACATTTTATGAAATTCTGTGTTGTTTACTCCTGAATACAAACCTGTAAATAGAATCGATCGATAAAGATTTATCATTCGGAACATGCTCGACATGTTGAGTCATATCATAGTCGCAAGATTTCATCCTTCTAAAGACTTTTGATGCAAAGCTTTGTCAGTTCTGCAATAGCTCAGCGGTAGAGCGTCAGACTTCGAATCGGAGGGTCCGGGGTTCGATACCGGCCTCGGCCATTTTTTTCCCCTCAATTTTTTTCATTCGTAAGCAAACATAAAGTACAGTGCTTCAACATTGTTTTCATTTCAAAATTTATACGAGTATGTATTAGTTCAAAATGTTTTCTAACAGAATCAAGAAATATCGAATACATGTACCAGTTTGAAAACACTTGCTATATTGTCATGATTCATTGGAAAATCCCTCACATAATTAATATGCATGACCCAGGATGTGTTACAAATTTCATTGGTCAATTCAACCATGTGACCTGACATTACATGTACAAGATACGATGGGGCCTACCTTGGTGAAGGTACCTGGTTCGAGTCCAGCTGCGGCCAGTCATTTTCGCATTTTTTCAATTTTCATTTCTGTTCTTAACAAGATGAAAATGAGAGGAATCCGTCTGCTATGTCCACAGGAACCTCCATCCTTCCATTTATTAAGGATTCCGATTTCCGTCGGAATCCTTTCTGTTATTGTATTGTCTTTTCTTTATTCTTATTATTCTTATTATTAAGTATTCCGACTTCCGTCGGAATCCTTTCTGTTATTGTATTGTCTTTTCTTTATTCTTATTATTAAGGATTCCGACTTCAGTCGGAATCCTTTCTGTTATTGTATTGTCTTTTCTTTCTTCTTATTATTATTCTTATTATTATTCTTACCCCCAAACCTTTCCGGACACTTTACAAAAAAGTACAGCATCATATGAAAAAACGGAAAGTACCTTGTGAAAGAGCATATGAAGATCTTGAATGAAATTTTTTTTCTTGTTAAATGGTTCACATATGCCCCCGCTGCAGGTCATCAAAGGTCAAATCTTTAAACTCTTATAACTCCTTAACTAACCGTCGGATTTGAACAAGATTTGTTTTATTTTGTTCTTTGGGAAATTTGCAAACTTTTATACGCTTACATGCTCGATAAAATATTTACGGTTTTCGCGCTATTCAGAGTTGAAAATGGAACTTTAAATTGGCACAGTGCCAATTTCTACATTTTTTGAGATTTTGAGTTGAAACTTGGATGGTAGATTACTTATAGGTAGACATTTAATGCTGACCTACTTTCAAGGTCAAATTTTTATTCTCAAGGTCACAACAAATTTTGGCCTATAAAACAAAGACTACTTGACCTTCAGAGTTAAAACTTCATACATACTATCGTTTAGCCAAGCTCTTTCACCTTGACCTTGCTCCAAGGTCAAATTTTGATTCTCAAGGTCACAACATACTTTTGCCTATAGAACAAAGACTATTTAACCTTCAGCGTTCAAACTTCATACATACTATCGTAAAGCCAAGCTCTTTCACCTTGACCTTGGCCCAAGGTCAAATTTTGATTCTCAAGGTCACAACATACTTTTGCCTATAGAATAAAGACTATTTGTCCTTCAGAGTTCAAACTTAATACATATTATCTTTAAGCCACGCCTTTTCACCTTGACCTTGACCAAAGGTCAAATTTTGATTCTCAAGGTCACAAAAAACTTTTGCCTATAGAACAAAGACTATTTGACCTTAAGAGTTCAAACTTAACACAAATATTCCTTGCATCAAGCCCTTTTACCTTGACCTTGACCCAAGGTCATTTGTTCGATTTCAAGGTCACAACATACTTTGGTTGATAAAATATTGGGCTTTGATCAGATTAAGATCAATCTTGAAAAGAATTACCTCATATACTTATCTTTTTTTTGTGACCTTTATTCACGGTCAAATGATCATTCTCAGGGTCATAACAAACTTACTCTTGTAGAATTAGCAGTTTTTGTCCTACGCTATTTATTCTTCACACAAGTAGTCTTTCTTATTTGAACATAACATAGTATAAGAAACATAACTCTTTTACTCTTTGTCTCCGTTTTTTTTTTTTCTTAGTAGCATTACTTGGCTGTGTTTTAATTCTATTGTCATTTTCTATTTATAGAAATGCTGTCATTGCAAAATCATTGTGCAATTCTGTTTTGAGATAGTAATTTTAAAGGATTTAGAATTGATAGATCATGGAGTATAAAGCTTTCGTAAACATGAAAGGTATTTATTATCTTTTTCTCTTCTATTTTGTTGATAAATAAATGAGAGTCCAAAATTAGACTAAAGCCCTTAAGGCTCATTTGCTGAAGTGAATAAGGTACAAATGCAACTATTCATTTTTCCATCTTCTTTATTCGGATTTTAACACTTCAGTTCCAAGGAAGGTCTAATAAAGGAGGAATCCGTCTGTTGCTTGCAACAGTAGCCATCTAGTTATTCTTATTAAGGATTCCGACTTCCGTCGGAATCCTTTCTGTTATTGTATTGTCTTTTCTTTATTCTTATTATTATTCTTATTATTATTATTATTCTTACCCCCAAACCGTTCCGGACACTTTACAAAAAAGTACAGCATCATATGAAAAAACGGAAAGTACCATGTGAAAGAGCATATGAAGATCTTGAATGAAATTTTTTTTCTTGTCAAATGGTTCACATATGCCCCCGCTGGAGGTCATCAAAGGTCAAATCTTTAAACTCTTATAACTTTTTAACTAACCGTCGGATTCGAAAAATTTGTTTTATATTGTTGTTTGGGAAATTTGCAAACTTTTATACGCTTACATGCTCGATAAAATATTTACGGTTTTCGCGCTATTCAGAGTTGAAAATGGAACTTTAAATTGGCACAGTGCCAATTTCTACATTTTTTGAGATTTTGAGTTGAAACTTGGATGGTAGGTTACTTAGAGGTAGACATTTAATGCTGACCTACTTTCAAGGTCAAATTTTTATTCTCAAGGTCAGAACAAATTTTGGTCTATAGAACAAAGACTACTTGACCTTCAGAGTTCAAACTTCATACATACTATCGTTTAGCCAAGCTCTTTCACCTTGACCTTGACCCAAGGTCAATTTTTTATTCTCAAGGTCACAACATACTTTTGCCTTTAGATCAAAGACTATTTGACCTTCAGCGTTCAAACTTCATACATACTATCGTTAAGCCAAGCTCTTTCGCCTTGACCTTGACCCAAGGTCAAATTTTGATTCTCAAGGTCACAACAAAGTTTTGCCTATAGAATAAAGACTATTTGACCTTCAGAGTTCAAACTTCATACATATTATCGTTAAGCCACGATCTTTCACCTTGACCTTGACCCAAGGTCAAATTTTGATTCTCAAGGTCACAACAAACTTTTGCCTATAGAACAAAGACTATTTGACCTTAAGAGTTCAAACTTTACACAAATATTCCTTGCCTCAAGCCCTTTTACCTTGACCTTGACCCAAGGTCATTTGTTCGATTTCAAGGTCACAACATACTTTGGTTGATAAAATATTGAGCTTTGATCAGTCTTGAAAAGAATTACCTCAAATACTTATCTTTTTTCCGTGACCTTTATTCACGGTCAAATGATCATTCTCAGGGTCATAACAAACTTACTCTTGTAGAATTAGCAGTTTTTGTCCTACGCTATTTATTCTTCACACAAGTAGTCTTTCTTATTTGAACATAACATAGTATAAGAAACATAACTCTTTTACTCTTGTTCTCTGTTTTTATTTTTCTTAGTAGCATTACTTGGCTGTATTTTGATTCTATTGTCATTTTCTATTTATAGAAATGTTCTCATTGCAAAATCATTGTGCAATTCTAAGCATAGTATAAAAAATAACTCTTTTATTCTTGTTCTCTGTTTCTTTTTTTTTTTTTTTTCTTAGTAGCATTACATATCTGTACTTTCATGTTGTTGTCATTTTCTATTAAAAGAAATTATCTCATTGCAATATCATTGTGCAATTCTGTTTTGAGAAAGTAATTGTAAAGGATTTGATTTTGATAGAGAATGGAGTTTGAAGCTTTAGTAAACATTTAAGGCATTTAATATTTTTTTCTTCTATTTTGTTGTTAAATAAATAAGAGTTCCAAATTAGACATAAGCTCTTTTGACTCATTTGCTGAAGTGAATAAGGTACTACAGCAACTATTCTATTTTCCATCTTCTTTATTCGGATTTTAACACTTCAGTTCCGAGGAAGATCTAATAAAGGAGGAATCCGTCTGTTGCTTGCAACAGTAGCCATCTAGTTATTATTATTATTCTTACCCCCAAACCGTTCCGGAAACTTTACAAAAAAGTACAGCATCATATGAAAAAACGGAAAGTACAATGTGAAAGAGCATATGAAGATCTTGAATGAAATTTTTTTTCTTGGCAAATGGTTCACATATGCCCCCGCTGGAGGTCATCAAAGGTCAAATCTTTAAACTCTTATAACTCCTTAACTAACCGTTGGATTTGAACAAAATTTGTTTTATATTGTTCTTTGGGAAATTTGCAAACTTTTATACGCTAACATGCTCGATAAAATGTTTACGGTTTTCGCGCTATTCAGAGTTGAAAATGGAACTTTAAATTGGCACAGTGCCAATTTCTACATTTTTTGAGATTTTGAGTTGAAACTTGGATGGTAGGTTACTTATAGGTAGACATTTAATGCTGACCTACTTTCAAGGTCATATTTTCATTCTCAAGGTCACCACATATTTTGGCCTGTAGAACAAAGACTACCTGACCTTCAGAGTTCAAACTTCATACATACCATCGTTTAGCCAAGCTCTTTCACCTTGACCTTGACCCAAGGTCATCGTTAAGCCAAGCTCTTTCACCTTGACCTTGACCCAAGGTCAAATTTTGATTCGCAATGTCACAACAAAGTTTTGCCTATAGAATAAAGACTATTTGACCTTCAGAGTTCAAACTTCATACATACTATCGTTAAGCCACGCTCTTTCACCTTGACCTTGACCCAAGGTCAAATTTTGATTCTCAAGGTCACAACAAACTTTTGCCTATAGAACAAAGACTATTTGAACTTAAGAGTTCAAACTTAACACAAATATTCCTTGCATCAAGCCCTTTTACCTTGACATTGACCGAAGGTCATTTGTTCGATTTCAAGGTCACAACATACTTTGGTTGATAAAATATTGAGCTTTGATTAGATTAAGATCAATCTTGAAAAGAATTACCTCAAATAATTATCTTTTTTCCATGACCTTTATTCACGGTCAAATGATCATTCTCAGGGTCATAACAAACTTACTCTTGTAGAATTAGCAGTTTTTGTCCTACGCTATTTATTCTTCACTCAAGTAGTCTTTCTTATTTGAACATAACATAGTATAAGAAACATAACTCTTTTACTCTTGGTCTCTGGTTTTTTTCTAGTAGCATTACTTGGCTGTATTTTGATTCTATTGTCATTTTCTATTTATAGAAATGCTCTCATTGCAAAATCATTGTGCAATTCTGTTTTGAGATAGTAATTTTAAAGGATTTAGAATTGATAGATCATGGAGTATAAAGCTTTCGTAAACATGAAAGGTATTTATTATCTTTTTGTTTTATTTTGTTGATAAATAAATAAGAGTCCCAAATTAGACTAAATCTCTTAAGACTCATTTGCTGAAGTGAATAAGGTACTAAAGCAACTATTCATTTTTCCATCCTCTTTATTCGTATTTTAACACTTCAGTTCCAAGGAAAGTCTAATAAAGGAGGAATCCGTCTGTTGCTTGCAACAGTAGCCATCTAGTTCTTATTATTATTCTTACCCACAAACCGTTCCGGTCACTTTACAAAAAAGTACAGCATCATATGAAAAAACGGAAAGTACCATGTGAAAGAGCATATGAAGATCTAAATTCAAAATTTTTTTCTTGTCGAAAAGTTCACATATGCCCCTGCTAGAGGTCATCAAAGGTAAAATCTTTAAAACCTTATAACTCCTAAACTAACCGTGCGATTTCAACGAAATTTGTTTTATATTGTTCTTTGGGAAATTTGCAAACTTTTATACGCTTACATGCTCGATAAAATATTTACGGTTTTCGCGCTATTTTGAGTTGAAAATGGAACTTTAAATTGGCACAGTGCCAATTTCTACAGTTTTTGAGATTTTGAGTTGAAACTTGGATGGTAGGTTACTTATAGGTAGTCATTGATGATGACCTAGTTTCAAGGTCAAATTATGATTCTCAAGGTCACAACAAACTTTTGCCTATAGAACAAAGACTATTTGACCTTGACAATTCAAACTTCACAAAAACAATCATTGACCCAAGCCCTTTCACCTTGACCTTGACCCAAGGTCAAATTCTCATTCTCAAGGTCACAACAAATTTTTTCCTATAGAACAAAGACCATTTGACATTGAGAGTTAAAACTTGACGCAAATATTCCTTGCATCAAGTCCTTTCACCTTGACCTTGACCCAAGGTCATTTGTTCGATTTCAAGGTCACAACAGACTTTTGTTGATAAAATATTGAGCTTTGAATAGATAAAAAGAAATCTTGATGAGAATTAACTAAAATGCTTATCTTTCATCCATGACCTTGGTTCAAGGTCAAATAAACTTTTTCAAGGTCATAACAAACATTTACTCTTGTGGGATTGATAGGATTTTGTTCTTAAATATTTATTCTTCACAGAAGTAGTACTTCTTATTTGATCTTTACATAGTAAGATAGATAACTCTTTTATTATTGTTCTCTGTTTCCTTTTTTTTTTTTATCTTAGTAGCATTACTGGTATGTACTTTCATGCTGTTGTCATTCTCTATTTATAGAAATTTTCTCATTGCTAATTCATTGTGCAATTCTTTTTGGGATAGTAATTTAAAAGGATTCAAAATGGATAGAATAGATATAGGAGTTTAAAGCCTTCCTAAACTTGAAAGGTATTTATCGTCTTTTTCTTCTTTTTTGTCGATAAATACATAAGAGTCCCAAGTTAGACTTAAGCTCTTTTGACTCATTTGCTGAAGTGAATAAAGTACTAAAGCAACTATTTTTTTTTTCATCATCTTTATTCGGATTTTAACACTTCAGTTCCGAGGAAGGTCTAATAAAGGAGGAATCCGTCTGTTGTTTGCAACAGTAGCCATCTAGTTATTATTATTATGGTTAATTATTCTTACCCCCAAGCCAATCCAGAGACTTTACAACAAAGTACCGCATCATATGATAAAATGGAAAGTATCATGTGAAAGAGCAAATAAAGATCTTCATATATATTTTTTTTCTTGTCGAAAAGTTTATATATGCCCCCGCTAGAGGTCATCAAAGGTAAAATCTTTAAAACCTTATAACTCCTAAACTAACCGTGCGATTTGAATGAAATTTGTTTTATATTGTTCTTTGGGAAATTTGCAAACTTTTATACGCTTACATGCTCGATAAAATATTTACGGTTTTCGCGCTATTTTGAGTTGAAACTGCAACTTTAAATTGGCACAGTGCCAATTTCTACAGTTTTTGAGATTTTGAGTTGAAACTTGGATGGTAGGTTACTTATAGGTAGTCATTGATGATGACCTAGTTTCAAGGTCAAATTTTGATTCTCAAGGTCACAACAAACTTTTGCCTATAGAACAAAGACTATTTGACCTTGACACTTCAAACTTCATAAATACAATCATTGATCCAAGCCCCATCACCTTGACCTTGACCCAAGGTCAAATTCTCATTCTCAAGGTCACAACAAAAATTTTCCCATAGAACAAAGACCATTTGACCTTGAGAGTTCAAACTTTGCGCAAATGTTCCTTACATCAAGTCCTTTCACCTTGACCTTGACCCAAGGTCATTTGTTCGATTTCAAGGTCAAAACAGACTTTTGTTGATAAAATATTGAGCTTTGAATAGATGAAAAGGAATTTTGATGAGAATAAACTAAAATGCTTATCTTTCATCCATGACCTTGGTTCAAGGTCAAATAAACTTTTTCAAGGTCATAACAAACATTTACTCTTGTAGGATTGGGAGAATTTTGTTCTTTAATATTTATTCTTCACACAAGTAGTACTTCTTATTTGAACTTTACATAGTAAGATAGATAACTCTTTTATTCTTGTTCTATGTTTCCTTTTTTATCTTAGTAGCATTACTTGTCTGTACTTTCATGCTGTTGTCATTCTCTATTTATAGAAATTTTCTCATTGTTAATTCATTGTGCAATTCTTTTTGGGATAGTAATTTCAAAGGAATCAAAATGGATAGAATAGATCTAGGAGTTTAAAGCCTTCCTAAACTTGAAAGGTATTTATCATCTTTTTCTTCTATTTTGTCGATAAATAAATAAGAGTCCCAAATAGACATAAGCTCCTTTGCCTCATTTGCTGAAGTGAATTAGGTACAAAAGCAACTATTCTTTTTTCCATCTTCTTTATTCGGATTTTAACACTTCAGTTCCGAGGAAGGTCTAATAAAGGAGGAATCCGTCTGTTGCTTGCAACAGTAGCCATCTAGTTTTTTTTATATTTTCGTTATTACATGAAAATAAATAATGGAATTCGTCTCCAACTGAATTAATATTACATAGCGTGCATCGTCTTTCGGATCTCGGTATGTTTTGCCATCTACCTTGTTCTATTGGAAATTTGATATTACTACATCTTAATTTACATATTAACAGTCTTTGATTTTGACTTAAATTAATCAAATAATTTTCTAATTTGAATTCTGATTTAAAAAGCGAGTAAAACGACCCTCTTGAAGATGTTTCTATGGCAGAGAACCAAGTTTGGTAAAACTGATCCTTCATTCGCTGATTGATTTCAGTTTTTATTTGAATTTTACTCAAAGGTGTCTGTGACGACCAAATGTAACTAAGACCGATATCATTTAGTATTGTTTTAATATATTCTATCCATTTAAACCTTCCACGGCCTGTTTCATGTAGATTGTAAAGTAGTTGATATAGAATTCCTGATAATTTGTTTTCACTATTCGTTAATAGTTTTGACCAAAAGGAAAGCATCTGAATTTTGATTTTGATATCCATCGGTACCCGTCCTGTTTCACCATACACCATATAGTTTGGTGTAGATGAACGTAACTTAAGTATGTTTTTCAAAAATTTCAGGTGTAACTTTTCTATTATAGTTTTATCTTCGAAACCCCATATTTCTGATGAATACAAGAGTATTGGAGCTACCAGATTTTCAAATAATTTTAGTTGAAGATCAACTGGAATGGAGATATTTCTTAGTTTAGTATATAAAGCATAAAGCGCTTTTTCAGCCTGCCCAACAAGGTGATTTCGTGCCTTTAAAAAAATTCCATTATAATTAAACATGACTCCTAGATAACAATAAGAGTCTACTATTTCGATTTCATTTTCATTGATAAAGAAATGTCTGACTATTCTATTTCTGCGCCTTTCAAAAATGAGGACTTTTGTTTTATCGACATTAATTCTTAGTTTCCAGTGCTTACAGTAATTTTCAAATGCTTTTAATGTAAGCTGTAAATTTTCAGAAGTGTCTGCTAGTATAACTGTGTCATCTGCATATAATAACAGAAAAATTTTCATAAATATGTGTAATTCCTCTCTCAGTTTTATTTCTACGACTTCCATACCTGTTAATCCTTGATGTGTTAAGAATTCTTCTATATCATTCAAAAAAATAGTAAATAAAAATGGTGATAAGTTTTCTCCTTGACGTACTCCTGTCATACACGGAAAGAAATCAGAACATTCTGAATGTTTTCTAACACATGATTTTATATCGGCATACATGTTATAAATAACTTTAAATATTTTACCTTTGATATTTGCGTTCTGAAGCTTTTGCCATAAACCTATTCTCCAAACAGTGTCAAATGCTTTTCTAAAATCTATGAATGTGCAGAAGAGTTTTTTGCCAGTATTAAGATATAGTTGAATGAAAGAGTATAGGCAGAATATATTATCAGTTGTTGAGAAGCCTTTTCTAAACCCAGCTTGGGCCATGCTAATTATTTCATGTTAATTGGCAAAAAGGCGCAGTCGTGTATCAATGATAGAAGTGAAAACTTTACCCAGAGCTGACGTAAGCGTAATGGGTCTGTATGATTCAGGATTTTGGGGGTCTCCTTTCTTTTTATATATTGGGTGGATAATACCATAACCCCAACCTTTTGGTATTATACCTGTGTTAAGTATGAGGTTAAACAATTTGACGTATAAAGGCATGAATGTATTGGCTGAATATTTTATATACTCATTTGAAACATCGTCGTATCCCTTGGCTTTGTTATTCTTGAGATTTCTTATGCTATCATCGATTTCCTTTTCTGTTATAGCTTCATTGAGTATGTCTGTATCGAAATTATCATCATTGTCATCTGGAATATTGAACTCTTCTGTATTGTTTTCTCCTTGATTAATATCCTTAAAATACTCAAATAAGTCATTTAAAGAGGCCTTAATTTCTGATATTTCATTTTTCCCGTTTAGCTTATTTAATATCTTCCAATACTGTCTTGGATTTACTTTCGATTTATTTCGTAATTCCTTTTCCATATCAAATTGGTATTTTTCAGAGCTTTTGTTTATCTCTTTTTTATAATCTTTACTAGATTGCTTCATACGCTGTCTGTTTTCAACACATTTATCTTGTTTGTATTTCTCTCTATATTCGTGGAATATTTTTCTTTTTTCATGACACGATTTTGTAAACCATGGTTTAAATTTTCGTTTCATTTGATTATTTTTGTTATTTTTAACATTATCAAATGATTTTAATGCGGTTTCTGTTAATAATTTACATATTTCTTCATTGATCGTATTGATTTTTGATTCATTTGATTTATCATTTTCATCTAATAAGCGACATAATTGTATTATTTCTTGGTCGATCATATCGATATTTTCTTTGAAGACATTTTCTTTTTCCGGTTTCCAATTGACTGTTTTCTTATTCCTTCTTTGGAAATCGGTTTGTTCAAATTTTTCTATTTCCTCATCTATATGCAGTAAGATATGTAACCTCGAATGGACGTCTGAGAATAACGGATCGAAATCAATCACTTCAAACTCTTTTATCATACTAAATACACACGAGTTAACAATGAAGTAATCAACTATACTTGTGTCTTTACATGTAACCTTTCCTATATTTTTATCAGCTCCAAATCTTCCTGCGGTGATATACATTATTAGTTTTTTGCCAAAGTTATTAGCATGCTGAATATCTTGTGTGGATCTCTCTACTGGGATATTGTTCAAAGTAAGGTTTACATTCAATAGTATATGTGTGTCATTTTCTATTTCTAAAATATCAAATAAATTCTCATCTACATACGTAAAGTCAGGCAAATTGCTTGTCCGAGCATTGAAATCACCTATCAACGTAATCGGTACGTTTTCGGATAAGTACGGTATTAATTCATCTTCAATTTCATCAAAGCTTTCGTTAGATGCATAGATACTATTTTCAGGAGGTATATAAACACAACCTAAGACAAATAATTTGTTGGTATTGAATTTCGAGATCGTCAGCCATTGTACAAATTCGGAAGTAGAATTTGGAAACTGAATATATTTTTCAAGAGTGTTCTTATAAAAAATGACTATACCCCCAGATTTCCTTTTAAACTCTTTTCTGGTTTTTGAAAAATAATTATATCCAGTTGGGGTATTAATTATGTCGAAATGATCTGTTTTAGTTTCAATGCATACAAATATATCGTAACTTTTGATTTACTCTTGAAATTCAGGTATGAGTAATTTGCTTTTTAACCCGCAGACGTTTAAGCTAGATATTGATAAATACTGAGTTTTTGTATTCTTTGGACGTTCTCTTGTTGGCCTGTCCTATCGAGGAGTTGATGGTGTTGGTGAGTTAGACGTATCATCCACAGAGTCCTCACTTCTGGCTCGTTTATATTGACGTGGTGGAAGAGGCGGAAGTTGAGGGTTATTCACCGCTCTGTCAAATAACACGTCTCTGTATTCCTTATTTCGTGTTACAGTTTCGTCCTCTGTTCCTTCTTGTGCCTGGACCATTTTACCCTCTTTATAAAGACGGTCCCTCACCAAAGAAACCTTTTTACCCTCCTTTTTTGCTTTCCTCATTAAGGGGTACAGGGGTTTCCGGCGATTTTCGATTTCTCTAGGGAATTGTTCATTTATCCCGAATTGTTTTCCTTTTAGACGGTATGCATTTTTAGAACGACTTCTAAATCTGATCTGAACAGGAACTTCGCTACTATTGGTCTGGCGTTATTGAGTCCCGGTGAACCAAAACGATGTACATTGACGAAGTCAATGTGTTGATCTAAGCCAAGCTCTGTTTTGATAAATTCTCGGAGTTTAACTTTAACGTTTTCATCACGTTGATACTCTAGGCCCGAGAAAACGAGATTGTACTTCATTGAGCGGCATTTGAGATCCAAAACATTCTCTTGTAGTTTTTGCATGTTCTCGAAATATATTTTTTCGGATTTTCTCATCTCCATTTCCATTTCTATAAGTTTCGTATCAACCGAGCCGATATCCTTTTTATTTTGTGCGCATTTGTCGATGGCGGTATTTACAACTGCACCTAGCCCTTCAATACCAGCTTCCATCTGGCTAATGTGGTTGTAGATTTTTTCTACCGATTTCTCTAACGATTCAATTCTAGATGAGAAGGCCGATATCGAAGATCTTATTTCTTCAATTTTTGCGGTATCATTTTCCAAGTTCTTGATGCGATTGTCAAGCCTATTGACTACCGTTAAAATATGCTGCAATAGTTGTTTCTCATTTTCTGGTTCGATCTCGCCAGGAACGGCACCATCGTTTTTCTCCATGTCACAACGTTATTATGACGTTACAATGAACAGAACTATATATAGAATGATGGCTGCCTACCGTTACTTTGTTGCTAGTGTGATTGCAATATCCTTATTATCTTGAAGAATTTCTATTAATTTAAGACGTACTGTTCTCACCAAATGAAAGTCCTTTCATTATTTAAAGATGCTCCGGTAGTGCTTTTTCCTTATCTTCGCTCAAAAATAGACGAAATTGATATTTTAACGGGAGCATATTTCCTTTGCTGTTGTGTCTTTGCCTGTGACGTCACAATTCCATGATTAGTACTGCCACATAAATCGTTTAAATGTATTTTTAGTTAGTTTTATAAAATTATTTCGGGATGAGGTTAATATTAGTTATTAGGTTTACTGACCGTCTACAAAGATTTGTCGGTCATAACCGCTTCGTAGTACTGTTATATCTAATCGAGGACCAAAGTCCAATGGCGGAATTGCTGATAGTCTATAGAAATTTAGACGGCGTGCGCGTAACGCGATTTACGCTCTCTGATTGATTCGAACTAATCCGTGGCAAAAGTCAGCAGTAACGAAGTTACGAGGAAGCGAATGAGTTAAATAAGATCCTGACTAAAATCTCAACAACACTCACAATAGAGCACCAAATTGAGCATCGACGGACCCCCAGCAAGCTAGAGATGGGACCAGGTGCCCGGGAGGAGTAAGCATCCCTTGTTGTCTAGCCGCACCCGCCGTCGATGTTCATGCACGAAAATGATCACAATATATAAAATACATGCACTGTCTGAGGTTATGTCTATATAGAAAGTGCTATGGCGACCATGTCAGGGAAAATATTCAAAACACTTACTGTCGAAGTTACGAAGAAGCGAAGTTGCGAACTTCGTAACTCAATTAACTGCGCATCGTAACTTCGCTTCTTCGCATCATAACTTCGTAACATCGCAAATTCGCTTCTTCGCATCTTCACTTTTCGTAACTTTACATCTTCGCGAGCCAATGGTATAGATCCGCCGTGCTCCTCAAATGCTATTTGAGGAGCACGGCGGATCTATAATATCATTGGCTCGCAAAGATGTAACTTTTATAACCCCATATTTAAAGCATCTTTTCCGGGTAAACAGTTTATCCGTTTCGACTTTAAACGTTATAATTGTTTGATCAAAGTCATTTCGATGCAAAACTCAAAAAGCAATAGAGTAAAACGTCCAGATGATGTCAAATTCCATCGGGAACATGCCAACGAAAAATGGAGAAAGTAAACAGTTTTTTTGGTCGAATGAACATCTGATATCTGACATTTCTCACCAATGTTTAGGTAAACGAACTTAAGAAAAAAGTAATTTGTCAAATAAACATTGTCTTACTTCATTTTATTGGCAACCTTTCAATACCTTCCTTGTCACTTCAGCTCAGTGTTTCAGCACAGTATAGTCCGACTTGCAGACCTACGACGGTGTTATCTGTTTTTTCGTCTTCGGTCTGACTGCTATGCATAGGCAAAACTTGAGAATTTCGGTGCGAAAATAATTTTGGCAAGTCATCCTTTTTTTGACAAATTGACCACTTTCCAGTTCCGCGCCATCTAGCGGCGAAGTGCTGAAAACAGGGTGTCATGGCCGTATAGACGGGCATCACGCCTCAATCGCGTTATATATCAGTTAACATATTTTGATGGATATTTCTTATTTGTCTTTTAAATTACCCGACTAATTAGTTTTATTATTATTTATAGATGTTTGCTGAAAGAAAAAGATGCTATAAATGATTTTTTTCTGCATATTTAAACATTTATTTGTAAATTTAAAACCAGCTTTTCCGTGGTATGAATCACAAATTATCGTTGGTTTTCTTCGTATTCGTATTTCTACGTCCATTGCGCTAATCCATTTTCTTAAAAAGTATCATCCCAATTAACAAATCGTTGTTTTGACAAGTACACACATGCCAATCAACCGTAAAGGGTACGTTTATTCATTACCTGCCAGGTGTGAAAATCATCAGAGCGTGATATGGCCATGCGGCCATTTCAAATAGGATATATGGAGACATGGGAGAGGGACAATAAGAATATCTTCATAATAAATCCAATCTTCTTATTTTCACAGAGAAAATTTCATTTAAAAATATACTTAGATATGTAAACTTTTGAATATGTTAACATATATACTTGCTGCATGTACACGGACTGCGGTCAGCGTACACGTGTAGTGTACGTTATCTTTGCACCCTGTTCATATGGAGGAGTTTTTACGGTGATTACTATCTTTTTCCTCATCTTGCTTTTATTTATTTCGTCTTTTTTTCTCTTCCTTTTTCAAATTGATACAAATTTTTTTTTATCTTATAATGTATTTTGATTTAAAGATCTTAGCTAAAAAAATGTCATATTCAAAGAGCTCTTTTAAAAAATCTCAAGGAATCACAGAAGGTTTCTTTAATGAATGAAATAAGAAGACAAAAAAATAACGAGTCAATAGGAAATAAAGTTGAAACATCTGTGAAAAAAAATGAAAAAATAGTGAAGTAAGAATTTCTTTTTAAATGCGTAAGAGCCCCCCCCCCCCACAATTAAAACAACTAAGAGTCCCCTTTGGTGTTGCCGATAGGGGACTAATAATGGAGAATCTAACACTGGGTTTTTTTTTTTGTGTTTTTTTTTTCTAAAATACGGCTGGATGATCATGGTATATAAATGAATATGTTAAGATTCCTTGTTTAAATTATAGTTCGAAAAGTAAAGAGATTTAAAAAAAAAAAAAGAAAATACTGGATCACCTTTTCATTTAGCCCGTTTATTTTAAATGTGATATTGTGTTTATCCCGCATCTCCTTCTTTTCTTAACGATCTCCTTACTTCTTTAAATTTGACAAAAATGATTATAATAGATGAAAATTGAATTCTGATGAGGAGAGAGACTCAGAGGGGAAGGTAGGATTGCGTATAAAACTCAGTGCCCCGTGTACACTGAATAATAATAATAAAAAAGTCGAAAAGTACGTGTTTCTCGTGGTAATATATAAATTTTATATTAATACGCAAACGCTCTAAAATAAATATAATAACATATTTCTATACTAGTATTTTTTATCTGACCATTCCAGACATTGTGTCAGCATGCATGAACGCATGGCTGACTCCACACAGGTAGGCGCCGATATCTACCTGGATGACACCTGTCATAATTGACTGGTTGTGTATATACACGGGGTGCACGTGTATAATAAGAGTCGGTAATAAGAACTGAGATTATGATTAAGCAAATGAATGATTTCTTGTCTTGTATTTTGAAATAATCGACAGAAAATAACTTCCATAACCAATCGAAACTGCCCCGTTTTACATGATTAATTTTTGCTATTAATGATTAAAATTTGTCAAAAGCACCATATTTATATGTCAGAAATATATCAAGACATATTAAAGCGATTGTCTTGGCATATATAAACGATAATATTAAGATAGAAGAGAACTATCTGCCCGAAATTAACACATCAATAAACGAAGCGGCATATGCCTGTGCCCGTCTATACGGCCATGACACCCTGTTTTCAGCACTTCGCCGCTAGGTGGCGCGGAACTGGAAAGTGGTCAATTCCAGTCTCTTTAACCAAAAAATAAGTCACCCAGTCCTCCTGCCCCTAAAAAATTCCCTCTAGGCCTGGTTTCACCTCTGCGCTTGACAAAATGTAGTCGATCAGAGGAAAATCGGAAGAGAAGAAGAGGCGAAACTAGGCTTGGAGGGGACATTTTAGGGAGAGGAGGACTGGGTGACTTCTTTTTTTGATTGAAGAGACTGGAATTTGTCAAAAAAAGGACGACTTGCCGAAATTATTTTCGCACCGAAATTCTCAAGTTTTGCCTATGCATAGCAGTCAGACCGAAGACGAAAAAACAGATAACACCGTCGTAGGTCTGCAAGTCGGACTAAGCACAGTACTGAGTACTGTCCGCGCAGCTCACTTCAGTAATGTTCAGGAAAATTGAAGTTTTGTCTCATTTGTCGGAATATTTTCTGATTAAAATTTATATAAGGGGATAGATCTCAAACTCTCATAACTATAACGGTATATGTTATTTGTCTGTACATCAAAATACTACGCCCACATTTGGCAGAAAATAGATTTTGATGGGGAGTGTTCTGTGTAATTTTTGCCTGACATGGCCGATGTTTAACATTGCATGAGCCTATGAAGAATGTCAACGACATCCTGCTAAAAATAACACAGAAAACTCCCCATCTAAATCTATTTTCTGTTTCTGTGAGTGGCCAGTATCTGTTGTGTGGACATATACGTAACTTGCATTAGAGCGTTGTAGACAATTATCGTCACCTTTACGTTTTACCTTGCCTAGTGGCAGGTGCGTCTTGTTTATTATTTTATCGACTATACCATGTGAAGGGGGATTTTTTTATCGACCTTGACCACCATCTCTATATAGCACAAATGTAGCTAACCTCTTGATAAAACGGTTTTTGCAAGTCAACTTTTGTTCAGTGTTATCGGCATATGTCTAGTATTTATCGGCACCCTCAACAAGAGAGATGAGCATTTCTTTTAAAATCGCCGTTGTGCGATGGCTGAAATGTAATGTTACAAGTTTATGACTATACCATGTGATTGGTGTTCCCCAAGACGCCCACAACCAAACTTTTATTTTAGTTCGTCGTGACCCTGGAAGGTCATAATCGCTTCCGAATAAAGTTACCCATGAAGTTATATTTTCTGCGTGTTTCACGTTATCGGCAGTCTTCCCTGATCAGTTTGAAAAACGTTGTTTAACACTGAAACTGGGTCGGATAACCACTGAATATTCTTTTATATTAAAAGACAATAAACTAATTTACAAATTCCAATGTTTGTCTACTGAAAAACGGAAATGAAATTTTCCAAAAGCGGGAACATTGCTAGGTGCATAGGTAAGTATTCAGATATGCCGATAATTATAGACGGGTCATGAAAATGGGATATAAATTTTGAAGGAGTAAAAGGTAGGCAAGTTCTTCATAAAAATAATCGAAAAATATTAAATAAGAAAGAGGAATACACTATTCAATTGTGAATCTGAAAAGAATTACAAAAACCAAGTTCAAATTCTATGAAACACCGACTCAAAAAAGGAAGTTTTTTTATTTGTTATGATAAAGACGGTGTTTTCCCGACTATTGTTTTCATCTTTTTTTGAAAGACGGTGGTAGGCACCATATTTATTAGGTATATGATGGACTGAAGTTCATAAAATTGTTTCTAATATACTGTTGCTTCTACCTGTATAACAAAAGAACAACAAACACGTCAATATTCACGTTTATTATAGGCGATAAATAAAGGTGCCGATAATTGTACCCTGCCGATAATAGTCAACAGCGCTCTACTGTCCGCGCAGCTCACTTCAGAAATCGGAAAAATGAAGTTTTCTCTACTTTGTTGACATATCTTCCGATTAAAATTTATATAGGGGGATAGATCTCGAACTCTCATAACTAACGGTATATGAAATATGTCTGTAAGACCAATACTATGCTCACTGTGAAAGAAAATAATTTTAGATAGAGAGTTTTCTATGTTAATTTTAGCGTGACGTCATCGACGTTCTCCATAAGACTCAATGTTAAACATCGGCGACGTCATGCTAAAATTAACATCAGAAAACTCCCTATCTAAAACTATTTTCTTTCACTGTGAGTGTCATATTGGTTGTACAGACATATATCATACACCGTTAATTATGAGAGTTCGAGATCTATCCCGCGATGTAAATTTTAATCTCAAAACTTGCCGACAAGGTAGAGATTAAACTTCAATTTTCCAATTTCTGAAGTGAGCTGCGCGGACAGTAGGTAGAAATGGATAAGGTCTGAGAGTTGTAATACAATATGGTGGTCAACTTCAATGGTATGACATCATCATGGAAAGACACTTTAGGGAATGTTGAGAAACAAAATTTTCATGGACTTCATAGAGGTCGTAAGGGCATTAGGATTTTTCCTTTTGATGTCTTTTTGTATCAAGTTCTGTCAAACTTTTTGTTCCAAACATCAGTATTATTCATTTGTACCAGTACCAGTATGAAAAAAAAAATTGATACATATAGTTATACCAAGATTTGTGTTTTGAAGTTTTATGATTTTTTCTTTAAGTACAAAAAAGGGGATAGGGAATTTATTTTATAATATTCAAGAGTCATCTTTCTTAAATCAATGGACCATTATTTTCAAATTTCTGTTGCTTAGAATAATCAATGAAAAATAAAAATCCATTAAGAGCCTCAGAGGACTTTATATTTAGCTTTAGCTTAGAATAAGGTTGTAAGATGTGGGTATAGGGTGAGCTTTGCTGCCAGTCTTGAAAGTCATCTTCTTCTTTTTTGAGGTATCTCGTAAACCATAAAAAAAGAAGATTATTTACATGTGTATGCTTTTTATTATAAACATGATGATTTCATCTTCAATATCAAAACCTTTCAATGTTGGAAACCACAATACCGGTAATATCCTCCTTTGAATTAAAAAAAAGGTATTCATTTGCTTTGTATAGATGCAGTAGATGATTTATATTGTTTTGTTTATTGATTGTAGACAGGGAGTGAGAGATGCCACCTTCAGGGGTGTTTAAATACACCATGGACGAGGACGCCTTGATCGAGGCTGAGATTGCCCATGAGTTAGAATTCATCAACCTTGATGCCGAGGAGGGGGAGGAGGACAATGTCCTCAATAATGATGACATGCCTCCACAGGAGGAGGAGGAGGATCTATTGTATGGGGAACAGGTATGTCATATAGATCTATTGTAAAACATTTCATTTCATGATATTTACTTTAGGTTTTGAGATCGACTGATTGAGTTCAAACAATGTTTCTCTCACCCCGGACAGAGATATCTACAGATTTACCCGTTCTGAGACAACTCTGTCTCGCACTCCAGATGTTTGTCTCGAACCCCCTATTGTGACGTCATAGACGTTTAAGTAGGTTTAGTAGTGTTTGACGTCACATGGAGCAACATTAAATGCAAAACAAGCAATGTTTATTCATGAATTATGTGAAAATATATG
This sequence comes from Pinctada fucata, assembly GCA_028142955.1. Lineage (NCBI taxonomy): Eukaryota > Metazoa > Mollusca > Bivalvia > Pterioida > Pteriidae > Pinctada > Pinctada fucata. The sequence continues at coordinate 11,224,029 of AP027102.1, forward strand.
GGTGAGTGAAAAATAATCAATAACCCCTTTGTACAGGGACAGGGAAATCCCACCCAAGTATCAAAGATTTGGAGTCCATGACGAGGCTTGCCGAGTCGTGGACGTTGCAAATCTTTGATACAAGGGTGGGATTCCCCTGTCCCTGTACAAAGGGATGATAGATTCTATAAGTCAGAATAATCCAAGGAGGTGAGGTAAGAGTGAGTATTGGAGGGATTTCCTCACTTAGAATCATGTTGCTGATTGAAAATTAAAAATTAAATCTCTGACTTGGTCCTTACTAAGATGTTATCAGTGTTATTGAAAGCTAAAAATAATGTAATAGATATTATGATAAAAGTACATGTAAGTAAAATGGATATGATTATACTAAAAAAAATGTAAGAAGTGTAAAACATGTACAAAATTTTAATGGTTTGATTTTAAAGGATGTGCCAAAAGAGGCATCAGATTACATCAAGAGGATACAGGACCAGTCATCTGCCTTTGAAAGAGAGTTAGCTGAATGTGATGAACTGTTATATAGATCTAAATCTGTATTACAAGGTAGGGAAGAAATGTAATCATGTGTCATGAGAGATAGTCAGTTCTACATACATGTAGTTTTGTCAGTTCTACATAGTTTTGTCAGTTCTACATAGTTTTGTCAGTTCTACAAAGTTTTGTCAGTTCTACATAGTTTTGTCAGTTCTACAAAGTTTTGTCAGTTCTACATAGTTTTGTCAGTTCTACATAGTTTTGAAAAAAATGTACTCTTAAGGGTATCTGAAATGATATAAGATTTTTGTAATACATGTACATGTATGTATAGATCATTTTAAATGTATAAAAGAAGGCTGTTAAATCCATGGGTAATCAATGGGTAACTTCATTCTGTTTAATGTGTGTCTGTGTATCATGTTATTATACAAGTACATGTACAAAATCTGAATTACTGATTATCTTTCCCTGTATAGATTCCCAGGCCCTGGTTCCAGTGGAAGAGGATCCTTTTATTTTAGAATTGGCAAAGGAAAGAGGAGAGAGCCCTACAACATATAAGAAAAGGGTAATAATTATGTGTACTGTAATGAGCCAAAACTTTGCTGTAGAGAAATTAAGATAAATTTTGTTGTTGTTTAAATAGATAAAAAATTCAAATGGGTCCGACCTATCTGACAAAAATTGGAGCTATAAGTATGCAAGTTGTGGCTATTTGTACACGTCATTGCAATCAGTAGGTTTTCTTTACCGGTAACTTTCCGTACTATCTATAGATTCGTGAGTAGTAACAATCCATAGCAATGTTGCGGCACTAACCTAACAATCCTTAGCTATCTGTAGCTATCTGAACTGGATTTTTATCAACCAGTACCAATTTGTAGCAATTTGTATACTTTCATGTCTCACAGAATTGTTTGCATCCCATCTTGCCACAGATTGATCTATTTTGAAGTAGCTCAATTCATGAAAGTATGAAGGGGGCTTAATTCTTATCTGGAATGATGATAATGTCGAAGGGTTCCAACTCTATTCCTTCTTGAAGAAAATAACAAACCAATTTCCATGCACCAGACACGTGTTTCGAATATTAAATTTTCATCAGTGATACTTCTAGCGGAGCCACCAAAAATAATTTTTGTTGAGACACAAGTGATACATGTTTTATTCTACAAGAAGAAAAAATTTTTTTTTATAAGATCTTTGTCAGTTTGTCAGTTTTTGTTTCATTAGCTCCCCTTGATGAAGTTATGTTCTACAGGCCTGCGTCGCCACATTTATGCATGCATGATTTAAAATCTATCAACATCTATATTTCACCAGTATGTGATAATTACAATTTGATATTTGATTGATAATTTAGGTACTAGAAGAACTGGAGAATGACTCCATGGATTTAACAGACGAACCATTCCTCACTGGTGATGTTGTAGGGCTTAATGAAGAAGATGGTGATCAAGGTACCTGTCAATAGATAAAACCTATTTGGACTGTTTGTATTTTAATGAAAGCAACATATTTATACATGTATATTTTTTTAAGAAATAAAAGAGATAACACTTATAATTATTAAGAGATAAGAGATAACACTTATAATTATTAAGAGATTTAAGATATTTAAGAGATAAAAGATAACACCTATAGTTATTAAGAGATATAAGAGATTACACTTATAATTATTAAGAGATAACACTTATAATTATTAAGAGTTAATGATAACACTTATAATTATTAAGAGATAAAAGAGATAACACTCATAATTATTAAGAGATCAGAGATAACAGTTATAATTATCAAGAGATATAAGAGATAACACTTATAATTATTAAGAGATAAGAGATAACACTTATAATTATTAAGAGATAAGAGATAACACTTATAATTGTAAAGAGATATAAGAGATAACACTTATAAGTATAAAGAGATAAGAGATAACACTTATAATTATTAAGAGATATTAGAGATAACACTTATGATTATTAAGAGATAAGAGATAACACTTATAATTATTAAGAGATCAGAGATAACACTCATAATTATTAAGAGATCAGAAATAACACTTATAATTATCAAGAGATAAGAAATAACACTCATTGTTACTAAGAGTTAAGAGATAACACTCGTTATTATTAACAAATATAAGAGATAACACTTGTAGTTATCAAGAGATAAGAGATAGCACTTATAATTATTAAGAGATAAGAGATAACACTCATTATTATTAAGAGATAACACTTATAACTGTTGCCATGATGGATAATTGCTGACTCTCATGAAAACACATTTCTGTGTATGAGTATTTGTCTCTCAATAAATTTAAATATTTCTTTCATACAAAGGTGGAAGTACAGCATTAGTTCTATTAGATGAAAAGACGTTAGAGTTCCAGAGAATGTTCAGATCAGAAATGGAAACATTAGAGAGGAGACAACGAGAGAAAGAAGAACAAATGAAAATGGTCAGTATGATTAAACTTTGGAGAATATGTACAATGTATAATTCTAGGTTATATATGGTCTTTGAAGATGTTCAATAAATTTTGGAACATAATATTGTCATGGAAGCTTATTAATTTTAAGCAAGTTTGTTGCATGGTCTTCACAAAAACTTTTTGCCTAGAGACAAAATTGACTAGCATTTTGTATAATTTTATAGACAATTTGATAGAATTTCTTGTATCCCTAGGTGAAGGGCTAGTGTGTTTTGAATACTGGTTACATGCATCTCTTATAACTTTGTAAGCATTTTCAAATTTATACACGTATGTAAAACAGAACATTAAATTTCTATGCAATTGAAAAAATTCTAAACTTGATGTATATCAATTATGACTAAAGGAAATGAAAGAAGATAGAGAGAAGGAGGAAAAAGAAACTGAGGAGTTGGAAGTAAAATGGAAGGAAAAATATGAAGAGCTACAAAAAGAGGAAATTAAGCTTGTTAAAGAAAGAGAAGTAAACATAACATATGCATGATCTCAATATCTATAACAGACTTGTTTACAAGTACATTTTTTACGGTAAATTTGCTGACAGTAAGAATTTGTGAAATGGTTATCAAATTTAAATTGAATGGAATTTTTTCTATACCTTATACAATGTACTTTCTTTGAATTTTTCAAAGGCTGAACAAATGAAATTTGAGGAAGTGGCTAAGAAAAGAGAGCAGGAAATTGAAGCAGAACTACACAGTTTTCAGGTATGAAAATTCATGTATTGATATCTATACATTTCTTATTGCATGTTTGAGATAAAATATAAATATACATGTAGAGCCTTTGTATTATTATGTTTATTATCATCCAACCTGTAGATCAGATAATTATCCAACCTGTAGATCAGATAATCATGCAACCTGTAGATCAGATAATCATGCAACCTGTAGATCAGATAATTATCCAACCTGTAGATCAGATAATTATCCAACCTGTAGATCAGATAATTATCCAACCCGAAGATCAGATAATCATCTTGTATATAAAAATATGTATGTAGTTGTAATAGCATCGCTAATGTACATGTAGATCTATCTGATTTCATGGGAAAGTTTTGCATATATATACATGTATGTTTTATAGTGTGAATTAGATAAGATGGAAGCAGAGGCTGAGAAGGAGAAAGAGGAGTTTATAAAGGCCAAGGAGGAGGAGAGGAGGAGACAGGGTGAGATGGAGGAGAGAGGAGCTGTTACCATACAGAAATTCTACAGGGGACATGTGTAAGTTGTCAGCTATAAGAGACATCTATTGCTTGTATGGGATATCCAGGAATTTGCAAAAGAAAATTTCAAAATTAAAAATAAAAAAAACTACTAAAGATATGGTTACATTGAGTGTATTTAATTTCTTTAGTGTGAGGAAGCAGTATAGAGAAGTTTTCCATGAGAAGTCAGAAGAAAGAAAGAAAAGGAAGGAAGAGGAAAGGATAAAAGAAGTGGAGAAAGAGCTACAGCATCAACGTGAAGAAATGGAAAGGTACTGCGTAATTTTAAGTCAACTTGTATTAAGTTACTTAGAAGCAGTACAAATGTTGCTCTTATTGATGAAGAATCAAGCATATGTATCAAATTTAAGTGGAGTCAGCGCTGTTAAAAATGCACTAATTTAAGACCATGCTTATTCCGTAAGTACATATATAGTACATGTAATCAGGTGTGTAAATTCATGATCATGCTTTCATGCCACTTTGCTCATTTTTGCACTGTTTCCATTAAAATATAGTTGTGCTGAAATAAGACATGTTCAGAATATCCTGTTATCAATAAATATTTATTTCCTTGTACAGGAACGTGACTGTATGTTTATTTTTTAAAATGTCTTAATAAATACACAGAAAAAAGATGGAGGAAGAAGAAGAAAGACTTCAGAAAGAAAAAGAAGAGAGGTTGAAAAAGGAAGAAGAAGAAAGATTGAAGAGGGAAGAAGAAGAAAGACTGAAGAGGGAAGAGGAGGAAAGATTAAAGAGGGAAGAAGAAGAAAGACTTAGGAAAGAAGATGAAGAGAAACAGAGAATTGAGAAGGAGAGACAAGAAAAACTGAAACTGGAAGAAGAAAAAAGAAAAGAGGAAGAAAGGAAAAGAGAAGAACTCAGGTTGATTTTCTTGAAAATTCAAATATTTCTGTATTTTGCTGTTGACACATTTTGCTATACACATAACAAATTTTATATCATTTGAAAATATAAATATAAATGTTTTCCCTAAATCCCACTGTATTCAAGTACATGGCAATGTGATAGTTTTTGTGCTGCATAGAAGCAACAGTAATAAACTCCATTAGACTTTACAAAGTATGAATATACATGTAATTCTGTAAAACAATACAAATTTATCCCTAAAAGTTACCAGTTAAATCAATGATGGAGCACCCCACCTTTCAATTTGATACATTCTCAGATTGGAGAAATCTCATGATTCACCTGTCCGGAAAACTTCACAATGTGGAACTATTTATTTGGAATATCAGGTATTCATACATGCTTCATTTACAATGTACATGTTTTATAAAGATAATGTCTGATGAAGACACTGTTGACTTACATTTTACAGAATGAAGGAAGAGAAAAAGAAAAAGGAAGAGGAAGAGAGAAGAGCAGAGGAAGAAGCAAAGAGAAAGGAAGAAGAAAGAAAAAGAGAAGAGGCTGAAAAGAAAAGAATAGAGGAAGAAAAAAGAAAGGAAGAATTGAAGAAAAAACTTGAGGTACATCAAATTTTAGACCTGTTTACTTTGAAGTTTACAATGGACATTAAATTTAAAACACAAACAGAAAATGGACTTCATGTAGATGTGTAATAATACATCAAAGAAACTTTTGATAAATGGTATTAGTGTTCTGGTCGATAGCAAGCATTGATTACAATTTTGAGTAGCAATAACAAATGGCAATAGCATGCTGGACTATTGACACCTTTGATAGTTAGAAAATTTGCAACTTTATTGTTCATATTATTATTTGTGTTAATATTGTGTAAAAAAAGATTTTTTTAACATACATGTATATGATTTCTGCAATAGCAGTTCTTTTGAAATATACATTTTCCTCTCCAATAGTCAGCAGTTACATGTACTTCATGTACATGTAGTTTAAAGTTCAAAATTCAAAATTTTGTTAAATATTTGAAAAGTATTAATTTTGAGAAAAAAATGAAATCTGAATTTTGAGTAGTGTACATGTACATGTATGTTGTTTGTTGATTTGAAAGTTATATTACAGGAGGAGGATAGAAGAAAGGCAGAAGAAGAAGAAATGAATAGACAAGAAGAAGAAAGGAAGAAAATAGAAGAGGAAGAAAGACAGAAGAGGGAAGCTGAAGAGAAGTTGAGAATAGAAAAAGAAGAGCTTCTGAAAGAAAAGCAGATAAAAGATGAGGGATTCAGACAACCGAGTGAAAGAGAGGAGGTTCTGAATGATAAGACTAATGAAAATGGACAAAGACAGGAATTCTCTGAGCATAATGACACAAAGTTAAATGGTAGTGCTAGAGATAAAACTTTTGTTAGCAAAAGTAGCAAAAGGAAAGTAGAAAAGACATTTGTGGTAGACAACGGTGCTATGGACAACGGTGCTTCTGATGAGGAATTTCTGGATGCCAATGAAGAGGACAAAATCAGGTAATCTAGTAATATAGAAAAAAAAAGCAAATTAGTAAACTATGGAATTGATTAACATCAGTGTTAAAAATTTTAAAAAGTCATATTCATGTACATTTATAATATCATCACTTGCATGTAAGATATTACTGTAAGAGTACTTTGATATTTACAGAAATAAAGCAGTGAATGGTATGATAGAGGGGTTACCAGATTCCCTGGAGAAGAAACGACTTCAGTGGATAAAGGATTGTACACCGTGGAGGTTAGATTTCCCTTACATGTATACAGTAATTAAGTTTTATTTGTAAATTTTCTTTGTGTGAATATAGTCTTTTTTCTCCGTTAAAACTTTAATTTTATATGTTCAGATGAATGGACAACCTAGATATTTTTATGATTGCAGATTTTGGAATAAAAAAAAAAGACAGTTAATGTTGCTGTCAGAACAGATTAGATACAGAAAGATTTACACACATTATGCTGTCTTATCCTATTTGACCAAAATTACATGTACATTTTGAACATAATATACCTCTATCTTAAACTTTCTTATTATTTATGTAAATGCATAAAAATGTGTATTTCATGAACATATACACAAATGTAATATTAAATTTGTCACCTTAGTAGCTATTCATGTTTTAACAGTAAAGTGAGCAATGAGCCATGGAAGCTGAAGCCAGCATCCTCTAAACGAGCTGTAAGGAGACCATCGTCTGCCAAGAAGTTATCTCCCCTTAATGAGAAGTTAATCTTATCAGCGGCCCATGCTGCTACTCTCAGACAGGTAATTATATTTAAAAAGCTTGGAAGAATAACGATAAAATGTAGTAAAGTGAAAAAATAAAAATACTATATGTATATACAGAGGAATGAAATATTTCTTCTAGAGGGAAGGATGATACAAATAAAAGCACAAACACTCAGATACACAAATTTTTGTTCCCTTGGCTGTTAACAAGTAAAAACTGACAATGTATATAAGAACTAAGGAAAATCCATCTTTGCTTCTTTGGCGTTCATTGCAAATCCAAAGAAGCAAAGATGGAGTTAAGTTTGTTCTAAAGGCCAATGGACCGAAAATTTGTGTATTTGAGTGTTTGTGTTTTTATTTATATACAGAGGGATTACATCTTATGATTGTTTTCTACAGGTGACTACAGTGGAGTTACATGACCTTCCTGGCTGTTCTGTTACACCGTTAGGTCAGTGCTGGGGCCTCAAACATCTAATTATGACAAACTGTAACCTGACTGTCATAGAGGGACTACAACAGTGCAAACAGCTACAATATGTAAATCTCAAGGTATCAATACTCAATATATCTCTGATATTTTAAGCTCACTTTGATGGAAGATTAAGGAAACTATTGTCATAGCATGTCATCTGTAGTCAGTGTGTTGTTTGCTAAAAACTTGTCACATTTTCAATTTCTTCTCATAAAAAATTCAGCAGATTTTGATGAAATGTGATAGTTATAGAGAACTATTATTTCAAGTGATTCTTACAAATCTGTCTAAAGATGGCACCTGATTTTCCTCAATTTTTTTAACAATAGGAAGAGGGATATTTTATTATGTCACCTAGGTGACTCTGGCAACTATTTTTTTTCTTTTATTTCAAATCAATATATAGGTTAACTACATGATTTGTAATTTTACTATTAAATCACAAGTCTCAACTTTAACTGTAATGTATTTTTTTAGTTTGTCACATAAAGAGCTCTAATTTTTCAGTTTTGTAAACATTTTGTATAGGTACATGTTTGATTTTATTTTCACAGGACAATAAAATAGAATATGTGGACATGAAGGATCTGGGTAACATATCGTATGTCAACTTGTGTAGTAACAATCTGAGTGTTATACATGGTTTGAGTGGATGTACCAACATACGATGGTTAGACCTGTCACATAATAAAATCACACGTCTTGGTAAGTGTTATGTTGAATATGTGTACTTTTGAATGAGTAGTTACGCTAAAAAATACATCAAATAGATTGAATGTATGGATATTTTCGTAGGCTGAACCTATTGAGGTATTTTCAACTACAAACATACATGCATTATTCTCTTACTGTACATTATAGGAGGACTTGATTCATTAAGGAGGATCCACACTCTGATCTTGTCTCACAATCAGCTGATTTCCACTTCCTGTTTGAGTGACACACCCACCATCCAATATCTAGATATGTCTAATAATCACCTACAGAAAATAGAGGATATAGAAAAGCTTTGTCTGTTACAGACTTTAAAAGCATCATCAAACAACCTGCTGGAGGTCAGTAAGAATTGATCTATGGTTGATCCATAAGTGATCTATGGTTGATCTATGAATTAGAATTGAATTTGTTCAGCACCTTTGGAAGTTAATTGTTTTACACTTTACATACAAGGGAGATGTGGGAGGACCTTAATAAATATAAAAATGAAGCTCTGAGGCAAAATCTGAAAGATTAAGAACTAATTTAATATTTCGTATTTTATGTTTCATCTGACATAAAAAATATACTCTAGTGTATTGCTTCAGTTGAAATGTTGAATTTTTGCCTTGTCTTTTTGCCATGTAATTAAAAAGAAATTCTTGTTTTTTGCAGTTGCTATCCCTGGAAAACCATGTCCTTCTACAGGAGTTGATTGTAGATGACAACAGTATATCATCCATGGATACTCTACAAACAGCCTGGTTACCATTGTTACACACACTCAACATCAGCCAAAATAGGTCAGTCACTCTTATATACACTCAACATCAGCCAAAATAGGTCAGTCACTCTTATATACACTCAATATCAGCCAAAATAAGTCACTCACTCTTATATACACTTAACATCAGCCAAAATAGGTCAGTCACTCTTATATACACTCAATATCAGCCAAAATAAGTCACTCACTCTTATATACACTCAATATCAGCCAAAATAGGTCAGTCACTCTTATATACACTCAATATCAGCCAAAATAAGTCAGTCACTCTTATATACACTCAATATCAGCCAAAATAGGTCAGTCACTCTTATATACACTCAATATCAGCCAAAATAAGTCACTCACTCTTATATACACTCAATATCAGCCAAAATAGGTCAGTCACTCTTATATACACTCAATATCAGCCAAAATAGGTCAGTCACTCTTATATACACTTAATTAACATCAGTCAAAATAGGTCAGTCACTCATATATATGCTCAACATCAGCAAAAATAGGTCGGTGACTCTTACATACAATCAACATCAGCAAAAATAGGTCAGTGACTCCTATGTTACTTACATGTATACACAAATAAGTCAGTCACTCTTATATACACTCAACATCAGCCAAAATAGGTTAGTCACTCTTACATACACTCAACATTTTCCAAAATGCATGTACTCAGATAGATCAGTCAATTGTGTAAACGTTCAACATTGGCAAAAAGGTCAGTGACTCCTGTGTGCATGCTTAATACAAAGGTCTTTTAAATCATTTGACTCTATAATGATATGAATTCTATTTTCAGCTTAGAGGATTTGATTTCTCTGGAGCAGTTCCATGTTTTGAAACATCTAGACATCAGTACCAATCAGATTTTAGGTATTGGAAGAGTTATATAGAAATCTTTTGAAAATTAGTTTTATGTATGGGTTATTAGAATTGTAAATTACCTTTGAAATATTTTCTAGAACTTGTTTTTAATGTTTTGCTTCATAAGCTAAAAAATGAAAAGTTTTTAAAAGATGTTGAATTGTCTGTGTGTTTGCTGACTTAAGTGATTTCTTTGCTAAGTGTTATTGTTGACTATTTTCAGAGCCAGATCAGATAATAGAGAGTATTTCTGGCTGTGTATACTTGGAGTCACTCAATGTATTAGGCAATCCAGCTATAGAGGATTCTCAGTTACAGTAAGTTCTCTTTACATGGTTTCAAATATAAATTATGGTTAAAATTTTCTCATTGTTTTGACTTTGAACCCTTATATAAAAAAAAAACCAGCAACAGATCTTAGTTATCTCTGTTGTGACTTGTAATCTTGAATTAAGCCAATAAGTATTGATTGACAATCTTGATTTTTTTTATATACATGTATAATGTATCGTAGATAAAGAATTAATTCATACGTTATAATCATACTATTATTACATCATTATTTAAAATACTGAACTTCATATCAGAGATCTGTTTATGTTTCACTAGATGAAGCTTAAAATATTGTTGTTTTTTTTCTGTAGATTATTAGATAAGTTCCCACGTCTGAGCTCTGTTGACCATAATTCTGTCCGGAAGTCACATGACCTTGATACACCAATCAAACCTCACAACAGCTTCCAAGCTATGTGCTTGACTCAGATACAGTTCTTCAAAGATATGTACCTAAAGTTCATACAAGAAGTCAAGTAAGTTGAATGTTATGTACACTGTGTTTGTATCTAGTGTATAATCATACAGTGTCATGGATCTGTTCTTCCACATTCTTTGTTTTGTCAAAATTCACATTAATGTACATGTATGGATGAAGATAATTTATACTCTTAGCATCTTCTTAAGCTTTATTGATTTAGTTTTAATTCATATTGTACAACTCAGTTATTTTCTGAATATTCATGTATTTTAACATTAATACAATTTTAAATTTTTTTTAAAGTTTTAGTCAGTTAGAGAGCATATGCCAATTTGTGTACTTTTCATGTCTTTTCAGGCAATCTGAGAGTAAGTCTCCTATAAATGTATCAGTGTTTTGTGACACATACTTCAAATTCTGTGACAAGTCACACAAAGTGGCTTGTGACCATAGATACGCACATGAATATGGTGACATTGCCATGGCAATGCCAGTGGCTCCATCTACACCAAAATCTGGCCGCCCCCGTTCTTCCCGTTCAGCTAAACTTATACAGAAGGACGATGCTTATCAGAATCCTAAAGACTTGTTCAATAAAGCAGCTGGTGCACAAAGTATTAATAATTCTTCCCGTTCATTTGAGAAATATTCTGATCCCAAGGATCTCTTTGAAAAAGCTGTTTCTAGTGAAAACAGCAAAAATTCTAGTCAAAGAAACTATGTCAATGGAGGAATAGTGAATGAAGAGGAAGTGTCAGGTAGAAATGGACTACGATCAGAGAAAACTGTTGTTATAACAGCAAAAACCGTCAAAGATTTAATGGAGAAAGATCCAAGTGTTCGGGATGAAAGGTATGTTACTGGAAATCTCGGTATATCTTATGTGTCTCTTGTTTTTCTGCTTATTAATTTCTGTACATACATGTAGATAAGAAAACTGAAGTCAGAATTATTCATTCAAGGTCATCATAAAATGGTGTGAATATCTTAGCTATGTCTCATCTAGGTGCATGTTGGATGCTTTGTAAATATTTTCAATATTAACTGAATTGTACATTATTTATTTTATTTAATGCTTGAATATCAAATTGCAAAAGGATTCATGTCATGTACTTATCATACATTTGTTTGTATATGTACCCAACTGGTTAGTTTTTAATAAACTATATACATTATATACAGTGTAATAAGAAATGCTGCAGCTACAAAGATACAGGCTCACTGGAGAGGCTACAGCTTGAGGAAATATTTATATGGTGACCATGACGATGATTTCCATGGAGACCAGGCAGATTTTGATTCAGATATGGCTGTGCTGCAGCAATTACATAAAGCTGCCACTAAAATTCAGGTAATTTGTTTTGAAATATAAAGTGTTGAAAAATGGAAAAGAAATAAAAAATAGAAATTGGGGAAATTAAAATATTTGGAATAAGAAAAAAAAAAGATGAAACCTGAAAGATGGACAATCTGTGTTGAATTTCATTTTATTTGCAAACATACATGTATTTTGCTACATTTCCTAACCAATTATTATTCTGTTTTTTGACCTAAAAATGTACAGACTGTATCTTTTATGTTTTGATAATCTTTGTTTGCTTTATTGAATGAAAAGTACTGTATCCCCTGTAGGCTGTATGGCGTGGTTACATACTAAGACTAAGGTTAGAGAGAGCTATCGAGTTTGCTCGTCTAGAGGATGATGATGAGGACTTCCTAGAAGTAGATCTCGATGACTTCAACTTTAATGAGGTAGTACATGTATTTCCTTAACTATGAAATGAACTTAGTTGTTGTTATCGATCATTGACTATGAAACTGTAGAACTATATTTTATGTGAAACTTGATTACCTAGAGTTAATTTTCTAGATTATCTCAAAACAGAGTAATATTTGGTAATCTGTTTCTCCATATTTGCTTATATTGTTATAAGAGACAATTACATGTATGTATTTTGCTAGAATATTTTATCAAGATGAACACTTATTGTATATTTGTTGTTAGGATGTCCTGGATGATTGGAGACCGCCCACCACACCTCAAATACCATCAGCGTAAGTAACAACATAATAACATACAGATCATGAAAGCTACATGTATATGTCTGCATCTTGTAGTAAAATTGTAGGCAAATTAATTCCTGTAATTTAGTGGAGTGAACCTATATCCTCCACCCATCCACCTACTTAACCTTCTGGAATTGGGTAAGGACATTCTTATCTACATGTAAATGGTAATTTCTTAATTTTTGTGATGTTTGTTTCTTTATTAGATAATGCAAAACTTTCTAAAATCTGACGGATATGAGTATGATTCGACCTGAAATGGTCAATGAACTTTAAACATTTAGCTTGTTTTCTATTTCAGTCATCCTGTTTTGGGTAAACCTCCAAGTGGAAAACAGGGATCCCCTCCTGGCAAAGTTCCCCCATTACATCTGAAGGAGAAGAACCTACCGCCAGTCAAACCCCAGAGGGCATGGCGAGGAGCGGAGTCACCACTGTCAGATATACATCAAAATGGACATATGCCCCGCCCACCTCCATCTGTGATGAGTGGGACAGACACACATAGGACAGTCAATTCAAAGAAGGAGGAAAAACTGTCAGAAGAGTGGTAAGAATGAGTTTTTTTGAGTTTTTCTGGAATTTCTTTTCAAAATACTGTTCATAAGAAACCTTTATTTTGTTCTGTTGCATTTTATAGCTTAATGATAAGAAATGTTTTGTAGGGGATTCAAAGACACTAATACAGCACATCTGATGATGCAGAGAGCAAAGAAAATGAAGTATAACTCTGAGAGGAGAAAGAAACTCAGCAAATTAGGTTATATTATTTGAGCTTATAAAGAAAATACTATTTGTCGAAAGAAAATAGGGTTTCCTGTTAAAATGAAAACTTGATGTTTCAGATGACTTAGTTATTTACATGTATTTCAAGCAGGTAATGTACTAGATAAGTGATATTATTTCTTTCTAAGCTGATAAGTTGATCTCAATGGGAGAGTTTGTAATGCTTGTTAGAGGGAGATTTGTACATGTACCTAGCTTCAACTCAAAATTAGGAAGATTTGGTGCCTTGCTTTTATATTTCCCATCTGAAAAAAATAACTCTGATCCATCCAAAATCTGATTTTCATTCAATACATTTATCGTAGACTGTGAAATGAGAATTACTTATTTACAACGTTACTTTGGTCATGATGTAATGAGTATAATAGAAAACATCTTTGGCAATTATCAGTGTGTTACTACCCTGACATAGTTTTATGTATATATACATGCACATTGTTTATACAGATCCGAAACAGAGGTTGGCATTATTTAGGAGGTTAGAGGAGACTGGTACAGTAAGGAAGCCACAGTATGTACAACCAAGTAAACAGACACTACCCAGGAAAGAATACTTCCAAGGTTAGAGAAAAAAAATCTATCAGTGTACATGTGACTTTCAAAACGGTGTTCCAATTGCTTCAATGTACATTTGTACATTATAAACAGAGTGCAGTCTCATTGCAAATTCATTATCACAGACAGCGCTTCTATAGTGTGAAGTAACCAACTATATATGGAGACAGACGGACGGTTGCTATGATATTAGACAAACAGCTAATATGATTAACACCATATTTTGTATATTGAATATCAGACGGACAGAATGATTATATTTGTGAATTAAGCCAGTTTTGCAGCAAATTGCTTGACAGACTGAAACCATACTACATTGTCATATATTAGTGACAGACAGACATTTATACAAGATGCTCAGACATACTTCCTCATATCAGCTTACATTATCTTAATAGCTACTTGCTAAACAAAACAACTCAATAAATACTGTTCAGGATTTAATGTTTATGTTGGCGATTACTGGCCATGGCTGGGAAAATAAAAATGAAAATATATGAAAATTAAATTAAATTTACGATGTACAAAAACGAAGGAACTCTGGGAATCAGTTGTTCCTCGTAAAATTTGAATTTTCAACATATAAAGAATTTTTAATTGTCACAATAAATTTCAAGAGTTACTGTTTCGCAAAATACGCCGTAAGTCTGTACTCAAACACGTAGAAACTACACAGTCCCAGTCATGACGATATCCTCCTTCCTACATTGCTGCTGGATTACTGCTGAGGCTTCCTGCAAATACAGATCAAAGGCAGTATCTTTTGCCAAATAATAGAGGGCGGGAGGGTGGGTATAAATTTAAGGCTGAATGTGAGGTGTAACTCCACGTGTCGGCTTTAAATACCCGGGGAGTGTTCACGCATCAATACCCATAGGTGTAGTAATACATTGAGAAAAATATTCACCCATTAAATAATATCTCAAGTACAAGCACTGCTTTGATAAGGGGATTTAATAATAATAGTATTAAATCTTATTATCACAGACAGCGCTTCTATAGTGTGAAGTAACCAACTATATATGGAGACAGACGGACGGTTGCTATGATATTAGACAAACAGCTAATATGATTAACACCATATTTTGTATATTGAATATCAGACGGACAGAATGATTATATTTGTGAATTAAGCCAGTTTTGCAGCAAATTGCTTGACAGACTGAAACCATACTACATTGTCATATATTAGTGACAGACAGACATTTATACAAGATGCTCAGACATACTTCCTCATATCAGCTTACATTATCTTAATAGCTACTTGCTAAACAAAACAACTCAATAAATACTGTTCAGGATTTAATGTTTATGTTGGCGATTACTGGCCATGGCTGGGAAAATAAAAATGAAAATATATGAAAATTAAATTAAATTTACGATGTACAAAAACGAAGGAACTCTGGGAATCAGTTGTTCCTCGTAAAATTTGAATTTTCAACATATAAAGAATTTTTAATTGTCACAATAAATTTCAAGAATTACTGTTTCGCAAAATACGCCACATGACAAGTACTGACAAGGTACTTGTCAGCGCCAACAGTAACTATTACCTTTTTTTTTTTTTTTTTTTTTTTTGTTTTAGAATCCGATTAGAACACTTTATCCAAAATAAATGGAAACAAAATTTTGCCAAAATAATGATAAACGGAAAGTGGGAAAATAGAGTAGCCGAATCATGTATTTAGTTCAAATAATAACGTCCCAAAATATACGGGAAATTGGAGGAGCCGAGACACAGATTGTGCTCTAGTAAGGGCGTCCTCAAAATGTGCAGATAAGTAAAAATGGAGGAGCCGAGACACAGATTGTGCTCTAGTAAGGGCGTCCTCAAAATGTGAAGATAAGTAAAATTGGAGGAGCCAAGACACAGATTGTGCTCTAATAAGGGCGCCCTCAAAATGAGAAGATAGATAAAATGGAGGAGCCGAGACACAGATTGTGCTCTAGTAAGGGCATCCTCAGATGAAAATTAAAATAAGTAGATATGGACCAGATCGGTCAAATTAATTGGTGATACAAATCACAATTCCGTCCCCAATTGACAATAAGCGGCAGATTATTGCAGATAATTGATATGTTATCAGAAGATTCGTAAATAACTAAGTATGAACCAGCCATGCACCAAATTCGCCAGTTGAAGGAGAAATAACACTGTTAGATGAAACAAATCTCTGCAGAGCCTGTTGAATTCTATACAACATTATCTGATTGCCAAGCTGATTCAAATGAACATTGTCTTTTTTGAAGAAACCCGTGTTTTGTTCATTTATCTCCGGATACTTAATATAGCATCCTCCTGTACCAATAACCAAACATGCCATGTAGCTATTTATGCGTTTTCGGACCTTCTCAAGTGCCAAATGATTATTTTCTTTGCGCTACTTCAATCTAGGCAAAATTTGGGACCAAATTATACGTGCATTTGGAAAGCATTTGTGTAAAAATTGCAAGGTAGATGAAAGTTGGTTTCTCAATTCATACGATTTTATTTGACCTATATCATTTCCCCCACAGTGCAGAATGATAATGTCTGGTGCATTTTCTACCTTAAGTAAAGTACGTATTTTGTTTTTAACGTCTCTAACACGAAGGCCACTTTTGCCTTGCCACCAAAGAGAGAGGCCATGCCTGCCAAGATCAAGGTTAGATCCACCATACGAACCACGTGCTGCAATGAATGCATCCCTTATGATACTGGATCCGACAATCCACACAGACTTGGTTGATCCTGAAAAACTTACGTTATTAATTTTTGTGTTGGAATTCTAATATAAGATTTATAGCAATTTGACTTCCAGCGACCTAAATGAGCAATACGGTCACCATCCATTCCGGCTGCGTGCGCAGCCGTCGCAGCACCTATTCTAAAAGAATGCGAGTTATAAAGACTTGAGTGGATGCCCGCGGCCAGCAAGGCTTTCTTCAAAACTGAAACAAATTGATACCTTGTTACTGGTTCACCATTGCAATGCTTGAAAAACGAACCAGGAAAAGGGGGCCTTAACCTAAGAAAAGACTTGAGAAGCGCAACGGGACAAACAATCGATGATGACGGAGGCAACTGTATAGTACAACCTTTACCAAATTGGTCCGTTTTAGAATAAGGTACAAAAATGCTCAATGAGTTTGATTCGGGAATTATACACACATTTTGGACTTGAAGTGCATGTGCAACTGTAGTTTTTGAACTTTGAACTAATTCCCCAACTCTGAAAAAACCAAAAAATGCCAAACTGAATAATGATGAGAACAAAAATGATTCATACTGCGATGAACATATATTTGGCAGGGCAAGAATCACCTTAACGAGTATTTCCAGTGTTACGGGCATTCTCAAGTCCTTTCGTTTATCGATACGTGACAAACCAGACAACATTTTGCAAATAATAAAATTGTGGGTCGGATCATTTAAATTTCTTATTTTGCAACAAAAAGAAACTGCTGACATACTTAACTTAATGGAACTTGGGGAGTAGGATTTGAGCGATAAATATGAAATGAAATTTACTAGATAATTCAACGGAGGAGGCCAAGTTGGTGAAAGATTGAACTCTTCACGAAAGTTGTCAAAAAGTTTCAGAGAATTTGAATATGATGACTTAGTTGTTTGAGATAACGAAGATCCTATCAACAATCTGGTTCTATCTTCGATATCAAGTCGAGAAATGACGTTGGTACGGTGCAGGGAGTTTCGTCGGCTTGTGGAAAGTTGCGGCGAAATCGACGCCATTCCTGTCGAGATAAAGAATCAGCAATAGAATTTTTCTTCCCCGGAACGTGAATAGCTTTACTTTGAATATTATGCAAAAGGCTGTGCAAGACAAAATGCCGAACCAAAGACATCACTCGTTTACTTTTCGAGGTTTTCTTGTTAATGATAGCTACTAAGGCAGAGTTGTCGGTATTTAACAAAATTCTTTGATTTGCCAAGTCATTTCCCCAAATGTGAAAAGCCATAACTATCGGAATAAACTCCAAAAATGTTATATCCTTCATTATATTCGTTTTATGCCAATGTTCTGGCCACTTCAAAAAAGCCCAGCGGCTTTGAAAAATTGCGCCACAGCCCAATTTAGAGTTCCCTGCGCTGTCAGTAAATAGCCGTAAGTCACGTGACTCCGACCACTCGGGTGTATCATAATGTGTATATCCATTATAAAAATCTAAAAACATAAGCCAAACTCGGATATCCTCTTTCATTTCATAATTAATTCTAACATGGTGATAAAATTTTGAAAGGCCGATCATAGAGTCGTAAAAACGTCGATTAAAAGCCCTTCCGGCTGGGATTGCTCTGGTACAAAAATTTAATAGGCCTGTCAAAGACTGAAGCTCTTTGAGGGTTGTTTTCTTTTTGTTTAGCATTCTTGACAATTCTTCCTTTAGTTTGTTTAATTTATCATCAGGTATTCTGACACACATTAAATTTGTATCAATTTCTAATCCAAGGAAAGCCAAAACTGTAGAAGGACCTAAAGTTTTCTCTACTGCAAGAGGGATACCCAACTCTACACATAACGAAGAAAATTGTTTCATCGATAATTGACAATTTAAGGTATTTGATTCCCCTGCTAATAAAAAATCATCAAGGTAGTGTACGACATTGTTTGTATTAAATCTTAGTTTGAACTGCCATTCCAAAAAATTTGCGAATTTTTCAAAAAGATTACAAGATATGGAACATCCAAAAGGTAAACATTTGTCGACAAAAAAATAATCAGATATTTTAAAACCAAGAAGTTCAAAGTCAGATGGATTAATAGGAATTAGACGAAA
This sequence comes from Pinctada fucata, assembly GCA_028142955.1. NCBI lineage: Eukaryota > Metazoa > Mollusca > Bivalvia > Pterioida > Pteriidae > Pinctada > Pinctada fucata. The sequence continues at coordinate 11,243,111 of AP027102.1, forward strand.
TGCGCTCTTTATGTCTAATCTGGCTATAATTGCACATCGACCAACGTTACGTAGCATGTCTAAAGCCGAGTCGAATGATGTATACTTTACCGAGCAATAATCGGGATCAATGAAGTCATTTACACTGTCACCCTCGGGATACGAAAGGTGATGGATCAAACGCCAGGACCCGTCCTTTTTAGGAACCAGTCAAACTGGCGAAATTCGGAGGTTTTCAATAGGTATTTGAGAAAAGGGGCCGGCAACTCGACCAAGCTCTACTTCTTTTAAAGCTATATCAAAAGCTGATTGTTCATTTCCATCGATAGATTTAAGGTTCTTGCATTCTTTAAAATTTCGTGGGCCATAATAATGTAGAGAAAATCCGTATTTGAAACCAAATGATAATTCATCACGTATATTAGCGAGAGGATAGTTTTCAAGTAATTTAGATAAAATATCTGCTTTGATAGGAGTATTAGCTACGCTGTTGACGTCCAAGTTTGTTATTGGCTCTTTCGCCGTCATTGCCATTTTGCTGCTTAGAGGATCCTGTTGCATTCTGACCATACCTAGAATATGAATTAGCATAACGGACACGGCATCTAACGACGGGATGAGGTCTCGAGCATTTCAGACAAATATGTGCGTATTGACATTTGGGTTTAGTACAAGTACCAACGTAATTAAAATCATAGCATTTTAAGACTTGGCTACCAGGCGATTGCGGAGACGATGTTTTCTTAGAGTGAGAAAAATTTGTACCATACATATGAAGCAGCCAAAGCTCTTGGTCGACAACAGACCACAATAATGCAGGATTTTTCTCCTTTTTAAGGCGAAATTGGATATCATAACTTTTCCAGCCCATTCCACCAGCCCGTTTAGCACCTAGCCTAATAGTATGTATGTATTTAAAGATACCAGAGACAGAAGATGGATGGGCAGTGGTGTAAATGGATGCAAAAATCAAAAAAGCATCTGTCCATTGCTGGATATCAAGAATTTTAGTTTCACTACTTTTAGGGGTGACAATGATTTTGTTGTCAGAAAATGACAATTGCTTAGCTTGGTCATCAGTATCTGTTGGCTTAGTTAAAAGATTTGCCAGATCTACGTATTCCCCGTTAGCAATTTTCATTTTCAACTTATTTGAGACATTGCAACCAAGATCATTTGATACTGACTGTTCTCTCAGAGCAATATTATCGTCATTATCATCATGACAAAGAAAATTATCAGGTAAGGTATTACCTTGATCATTTACGTCATAAATTGGAACTGTATCCATCTTTTCCGATACTGCTGAAAGGACTTTCTCAGTGACTCTGTCAGTTATTCTGGTGGAGATAGTCTCAATAAGGGACTCCGAAAATTCAGGCGAAGCAACTGAGGGTACAGGAGGCACAGGTGCTTGTCGCTGCACATGACGTGTCTGGCGCTCCGTAGGGGCGGCTGTCGCCCGTCTCCTCCTAGGTGCACGTGGCATAGTGACCTCAGAAAGTATAATAATACGGGAAAATCAAGACAATTCAGATTGAAATTTGTACATGAAGGAAAAATGACTATTAGAAAAGTGTAAAAAAAAATAACGCTTTGCAAAAAATGTATTTTTTTTTTTTTTTTAATAAGATTTGTTTCATATAAACATTATTATTTTGGGAAATTCACATTGAAATGGATAACAGTAAATCTATACGAAGTCGACCACGTGGATAAGTTACTCGGAGGAAAATGTGAAATTCAATACATGTATACTAAGTCTTCAATGGACAATTAATTTACATTCCTTTGAAATAAACATTCAGTTTAAAAACATTTGTACAATGAAATGAACAAAATAATTTTAAGAAGAAAAATATTGAGATAACTTTTCATTTTTTTTTAACACATTGAAGATAGAAACGTGTACTCACCAGTATAAATTTAAGGCTGAATGTGAGGTGTAACTCCACGTGTCGGCTTTAAATACCCGGGGAGTGTTCACGCATCAATACCCATAGGTGTAGTAATACATTGAGAAAAATATTCACCCATTAAATAATATCTCAAGTACAAGCACTGCTTTGATAAGGGGATTTAATAATAATAGTATTAAATCTTATTCTTAAATTTTTGTCATTGAAAACATTCTACTTTGGTTGTTTTGAATCCATAAACATGTTTCTGCATTTAGAAATGAAAGATAACCAAACATGAAAGTCTCCTCTGATTAGTTTTGATGCATTTTTAGCTGGGACTAATGTCGAGAGAGATATACATATATTCTTTCAGAGGCAGAGATGTTTATATCGCAAATATTCCCCCTTAGTGTATAATGGCGAAAGTTTCCCCCAGCGAAAATAACCATTTTTATGGTATGGATATTTTTCAAACAGTAACGGAATATATTATTTCACCTTTTCAGCCCGTCAGGAGGAAATTGAGCGTAAAGATTTAGAGAAAAGAGTAATGCACAACTTTAAAAACAACAGAACATATGAATGGATCCATACCCAGGTCGGGGATTACGAGGTCTCAGACTCGGCCATCACCCATAAGTACGATTCTTTACAATTTTACTCTGAGTTTGTAATGAAGAAGAGGGATGAGAACTCATTGTAGACAAAAATGTTTGATTTGAAAGTAAATGGCAATTTGATGTTTGAATAATTCATCAAAAGAAAATGTGTTTGCAAAATGATTGCACCTCAATTCTTCAAAAGAAACCTTTGGTTTTACAAATGCTGGTTCTAATTTTCGTCAATATTATTCTAATACAACCTCCAAATAAGTTTGATTTTCATTGGTTCATTGTTCCTTAGTTATGGCCATAAAACAAGGGCACACTCAATTTTTAACAGTGCCTACTTCGGTAATTTCAATATTTTTGAAGGGCTTAGTATTAGAATTAAAATGACAAATATTTGACAAATGTATATTGTTTTCTTATAATGTAGAAATCCTGTAGCTAGGGGACGATATGGAAGTGAAGGTAACTTACCAAGGATGGATCCTGATGTTACGGCAGGAAGACCTCCCAGGCTTGTTGTAAGTACATGTAAATATTTACAGGTCCTGTATCAGGTTGGGTAATCTCGCAACGCAGAACATTTGGTTTTTCTAAACTTTCGTTTATCTATCACTGAAAGGGGAATGTGATGCAGTGTAAGATGCCTTAGCTATGAGTTTTATCCAAAATAAAAGAAATAATATCTTTTATAAAGCTTATGAACGATCAGCATGATTCATGTAGATAAAAGTGAAAGTATAACGCCGATCCGGTTTGTGTTATAAAAACCTATTTTTTGCCTTATTTTGTGTGCAACTCATAACTATGGCATTCTTACAATGCATCACATTCCCCATTTTCTTAAAAATTATCTATTTTGCATAAAAATTATAGGAAAAACAATTGTTCTGCATTGTGAGATTACCCATCGTGTGTATTGCAGGTCCTGCTCAGCTTTGATAGACAAAAAATCTTTTACTCTTTGACGATCAATACAGCATCAGGCAAAGACCTTGTTTAACTTAATAAGTGCATCTGATTGCATATGTGATTAAAAGCTCCAATAGACCACTTGCCAAAATCCATAATGGCTGACATAATTACAAAAAATGTCTGATGTAGGCAACTTTCGCACACTTTTTAATTGTTACATCAGAATAGAATTGCGTCTTTTAACAGTGACGTCATAACAAAATACAACTCGGACATTTTGAGTTTTTAATTAAAAAAAAAAATGGGAAAATGGTCTATTGTGAACTTTTAATGGTACGTTTGCAAATGACGGCAGGTACAGACCATACTCATAGAGAGCGAGTTAAAGTAAGAATCCACTGGAGTGAAGATTCTTACAGAATAATTGAAAAAAGAATTTTAATTATTACGGAAAGTCATTATTCATCAAAATGATGCCTGTGTGCTAAGTTTTTGAACAACAGTAACTAGAGTTCTGCCAGATTGCATTCGACCGAGTATCATTTAGAGCATGCACAATTTTATTTCTGGAGAGATCTATAGTTGACCGCCCGAACTCGCTCAGAATTACTACTCAGTGGTCTCCTTGAGTGATTGTGTAATTGGGTACACTTCAGTGATTAGGTTAGACAATTGTTGCCTAATGTTGTATTGAATTTTAATGGTATTTTAAATACTTTCAGCGTTAGGTCTGCGATAAGGTGGTATAGTGCCATCTGTTTTCATATAGGCTCATTGAAGATGAAGTTTAATAGATTTCATGACCAATGTTATCCATTATTTATATCCATTTTGATCATACATGTATGTCATGATTTCTCATACAGTATCCCTTTGTGTTTTACATGTATGTATAAATCAACCTTCTCTACATTTGTACAGGCTAGTCCTTCATTAGACGTACAGTCAGTCGACAGTGTCAGCCTTCAGGGGGAGATGGCTCAGCCCAGGAGGTTTTCTGCAGGATCTGAGGGTATGATATACATGTATCTTTTATGAAATACATGTATCAATATCTTTTATGATATACATGTATCTTTTATGATATACATGTATCTTTTATGATATACATGCATCTTTTATGATAAACATGTGCATGTATCTTTAATGATATACATGTACAAGTATCTTTTTATGATATACATGTACATGTATCATCAATGATACACATGTATCTTCTGTATAGGAAATAACTTATTTTTGTTTCAGTTTTCTGACTGTTCATAATCACACTTTACTAAAAGCATTAGAGATCCTTTTCCCCTTACTCTTATAAAATGAACTTCTTTTCCTCATTGACCTATTGGCAGACTGATACATTATGACATCATAATCAAATTACCCAACAAAGCATTATTTAATGAGCCATTGATTGTAACATCACAAATCTGCCAGCAGGTGGGATGTTAGACATCAGGCAATCCCTCAGTTGTTGTATAACAATATACTTGTACTTGCAATGTAATTACCGGTATTAAAAATTACTTTCACATGTGTTACTGATAATACATATTTTCAGATTTATTTCTCCCTGGATTCCCTTTTCATGCAGGATAAAACCAACGTTGGCCACAGTTCAGATTGATACTTACTTTGACTATAAACTGCCTTTTCTATACGATTCCCTGATATTTCAGGTATTATGTTTTATTTGTTTTTAGGAACAGGAAGGTTTCCTCCCATCAAGACAAGTTCTGCTGGATCCACCAACTCACAGGGATCCAGAAAACGGGAAAGAATGTCATGGCGTAATAAAGAGGTCAATAAAAGTATAGGATGGGGAGGAGGCAAAAAGAGGGGAAATCTTCACGAGTAAAACAATATACGTACATGTCAAAATATGTAGCGATTCGTCATCAGTATTTGTGAGTGGCCAGCATGTTTCTTAATTTTGTATGACTATTTATTGTCAAAATTGATAAGATACAAGTCATTTACATGTATGTAGTATGTCATATTTTGTGTTGAAAGTGTAGATTCAGTTGGTTGAATTTGAATCATAAAATTTTGGCTTTTCATATAAAATTGAATTCATCTGACTGTGTGATTAATGAATATACAGTTGATAATCATTTTTCATTGTCACAAATTTAACATCAACAAAGCAGATTTTTGGTAGACAAAAGCTAAAAAGGATTTGTGGCAATTGAAAATGTGCCGCTCTGCATTCCATGTCAAGAAGTTTTTGAATGGCGTATGAAGCCAAAGTATTTGTAATGTGCATCTATTGTGTTCAGTAGTTTAATATACATGTATCTTACATTGTATGGACTCTAAAATGAACTGCATTCAACTTCAGATTAAGTTCTATGTACAATTATCTATGGAAGTCATATTGTAGCCCAAGTAGTAATCAAGATAAAGTCTTCAGTGTTTGTAATAATATTCCGTCCACATAAGAATATTTTGACACACATTCCTTTTATTCTATAGATCTTATTTATCTTTAATTTATTGCTTTATTATTTTTGCTACCTTTATAAGGTTGGAACATACTGTCATGTTTCACTGTTTGCTGTTAAAGCTTTGCATGCCATTAAATTGAAGAGAAAAAGAAATTCTTTCTCATTGCTTAAGATCATCTAGACCAAATAAGATCAACTACCTCCAGATCAGTAAGGAAATTCTCATTGAATTTTGTACAGCAGTAAGTAAGGAGGTTATAGATCAAGTTTTCTTTTTCCACATGTGAAATTTATGGGGACAATTATCAGTTTGTCTTGCACTTCTGTCTGTTGCACATTTTCGGTAAATTTATTTCGCACGTTGTACTGGTAACAAACTTTTTGACCCTGACCTTAATCTTCTTTTACAAGAATTTATGGCATGGTCACATGATGTACATGTACTTTCAAGGTACTTATTTTTTGTAAAAAGCTCAATTATCATCTGTTTCACATGCAAGGATTGTAGCCCTTGGCAGATGCCCAATAGTAATTGGCCTGTCCATTTGGTTCAGCTTTTTTTACCAACACCATTTCACAAAGCAACCTGAATTTTCAGTAAAGCATTGATATGGGGTGTTACCTAATAATCTATTATAAATGGCCATGGCTCTGGAATTATGTGCCCTTTAATTTTTCACAATTTGACAAATGCCACTTTTCAGATGAGGTGGTTGTAAAGCACAGATTCCTCAAGATGCAGTGCTCCAAGTAACATTCAAGATTTGGTTGCTAAAAGGTGACCTTACTTAAATTTTGGTCGCCATTTCCAAATTTAAGTCGCCATGACTAAAATTTTGGTTGCCATCTGTGAAATTTTCACTTGCCAATAATAAAAGCTCTTGTTTTTCTCATAAAACATGAAAACATATAGAGAGAAAAACTAATCACAACAGAGTCATGAATAAATTTGTGCTTCTTACTATTTTGATGAATAGTTACACTTTCTCTTTTAAAAGAAGTGCATCCTGTGGTTACAAAGTCAGATCCTCCCCCCCCCCCGCCATAGAGGCTCGCAGATTCCACAAAACATTCGTCGATCTCGGACCCTTAGCCAAGAAAATTCTTTTAGCCACTTCACAGCAACCGACAATCACTTTTGGGATTTCGAGGAAAACTTTTGATGAAGCCTCGGGGCTTTCATCAACACTTCCCGAGCTTCCCTCGACACTTGGCGAAGTTGCTTGTCCCTCTCGCGATCTTTTTGTACCCTCTGAGAAGAGGAAATCAGCCAGCCTTCGCTTTGAAGCCATTTTGACATAGAGATCAGCTGATTGGCTTGGGAAGTATCAGACTTTTACCTATGATTGCAGACAGAAATGGTAAAAGTACGGGAACTTCCGAAAAAGAAGCAGGACCAAACTTCTGAACAAACAAAAACAGACATAGCGGCCAATTTTTCTTTTGGTCACGATTTTGCTAGTTTCTTCAAATTTGGGTCGCAAAATCAACTTTTAAGTCGCATATGCGACCAATTTAGTTGCAACTTGGAGCACCTAGATGGCATAAAAGATACAGCTAATTTTTACCAAAGTTCGATCGGACTACTAAGTCAAGTTCACCAATAAAATGAAAATTTGGTCTCAAGATAATTCAGTTGTACAAGTCTGGTTACTGTATTATTGGGACTTTGTAAAATATTGAGCTACCCCTAACTTCTAAACTAGATGAGGATGCGCACACCAAGGGTATACTATATATAAATTTAGCACACACATCTTTAAGGCTATCTAAACCCAAATGCATGTACCCTCTCCAAACTAACTGCATATATAAACCAAAACTTAGCCAAGGGCACCTGTATACATACGAGGGTTGTCCCAGAAAATCGTAGACATCGGCAATAAGAAAGTTGTAAAGGGCTGCATTTCTATAAACTTTGCACTGATAAATTTGACATACAAATCGGCTTCTGTACACGAAAAATCAATGATATATCTTCAATAGTAAAAAATTTATAGAAGAAATAAAGATGTTGGGTGACGTCCACCGGCGCATGATATGTAACGTCATGGATTCCAGCGACTGCGGTTAAGAATATGCCTAAAGGAAGCAACTCATAAATTCATCTCATATATTTGATAATAGTCTTTGGCACTCATTGAGCAGAAACGAGATACATGTTTAATCCACTTGACAGGATTTTCTGCACAGTAAATGTACTTATATGGACCCTCTCTTCTATTTCGTTTACTGTTCGATGTTGGTCTTTATCAATGAAGTTTCAGGCCAAATTTACTGTCTGAATATCGCCCCTCTCCGTGTGCCCTTGTTAAGTTTTGTCTGTCAGTTCGTCGGCAAATCTCTTGTACATACATGTATACTAATACTCTGCGAACATTTCCATACTTTTCTGATGTTTTCATGTCTTACTTTGTCTAAAAAGGGGTCAATCCACGATCAACACAATATCTTAGTAACATTTACTGCTCCGCTAATAATGTTGACGTCGCCGTCTTTCGAATGATTGATGAGGGATTGCTTTATAAATTCCTTCATAATTAAATTGTTTATTACGTCATTGACGAAAATATAGCATGTATGGACCTGATAAAATCCGTTCTTTCTGTTGATTAAACTTTTAGTATCTATTTATGCATGCATTGATAAGTATTCAACAGGTTTTATTATCGATTCTTTTTTGGCGCATGAAAATTTCGGACTGCTCCGGTACGGTCCAACCGCTCTTCTAATAATCTAATAAATTTTCAAAATCAACGGCAGATTTCAACTCCATTAACATTTTATGCTTCCCAGATACTGCAATTTACATCTGGGAAAATCTTGTTTAGATTTAATGCTAAATAAAGGAACTGTGAGCAATGTCTACGTTTTTCTGGGACAACCCTCGTATATTGCATATGGTCATGGTCTTGTGATTTTGCTAAATATAACTCAAAAGTGATACAAATTTATGTTGTTGTTTGTAGAAGGTATTTAAGAAACAATTGTTTACCTTGATTCTGTGATGTACAGATTGTAACTATGTTGTTTTATGTCACTGCCTGGCTAATGATGAAAAACAAAAATCATGTAACAGATTTTATTCTAAAGTAACCAAAAATATACAACGTATAAATTCATATCAAAATAATAATATTGCAGCACTATCAAAGTATAAATAATTAATCTCGCGAGGACGATGCTACAAGCATTTATAGCTCGAAATATTTGAAATATGGAGATCATATAGACATATATATGTGAACAAATATATCACAGTTTTTCCGGTCTCCGAGAGTAAATTTGAGACAAAGGAATAGAGTATTGTAACAAAAACATGAATAAAGCATTCATACTGGAGAATGAAATGATATGTCAACAAATCTGAAAATAAATATACGTTTCTCTTCCTAAGCTTGTATACAACAGTCTTACAATTACTATAAATACATCTATTATGTCTGACCATCAGAACAAATTATCCATCATGTAAAGCACCCCAGTGACAAGCCAACAACCTTCAAATATATTAATATGGCAAAAACTTCTATCCCAGTCCATCACTTACATTCGCTCCACAATAACCGGTGTTGGTGTTCTCTCCTTACGGATTACTACCGGTATTGGTTCTTTCTCCGTTCTAATGGCCACTGGTACCAGTTCTTTTTCCTGCTGTACAACCACTCCTCTGGAGCTTCCCTCCCTGCTTACCGGCACGACTTTGTCAGCTTTATAATCGTTAGCACGGCAGTCTCTGAAGCAGCCCTTCATGTACTGTGTAACGATGAATACTACAATGACAAACGCTAGGTACCCAAACCAGAATCCCCAGGCAATAGTGTGGGCATTTGCTACAAACACACCAAGTGAGATGTTAGCTAACGCAAGAAGGATGGCGACTCTACCTCCAAAATGGTGTATGAATTCCCACACCATTCTGATCGTCTTTTTCTTTTCTCCTGGCTCAGGTCTATTTGGACGCCTACATGTGGAAGAAAATATTTCATACTTTTATATATCAAAATATAAAAGCATCATTCCAATTCAATTTCTTTCTCAAAGAATTTGAATATTATTGAGATTAATTTCAGTTACTTTTTGAAGTACTCAAAGAGTTTGGTTGAAGATAGAACTTATTTTCCATAATCCATACCTTGAAAATGTAATGCAATTTCGAAATTATATACTCACACCAAAGCATTGAGAGGTTGTAGTATTCCTAGGATTGTGATGACCAGTCCGATTATGCCATGTGCAAATCCAAAGTGGCTAAACTGTACAGACAGAACGGCCATTATGAAACCAACCACACCGCACAGTAAGCCAATTATCTGTAATAATATGTATGTATAAACAATGTGCATAAATTTCAAGGAAAGTTTAATTCATAAAATAATATCGGAACAAAATTCAAAATTTGAAAACAGACAGAACCGTTTGAATATGGAATTCATTTTTCATATTTCTGTTACCTGTAGTGAGACATGTATATAAAACCAAGTTTTGCCGCGGGAGTTGAAGTATCTGGCTACATAAGCTCCCCAAAGCAGGAATATGCCCCACCCAATAATCATCAGACAGCCATGGACCAGGATGTAGTTAGTAAACACCCGAGGACACTCCATAAATATAGCGTTATCAGCGCTCGCCGAGTCACCTTGTAACAGCCACAGGTCATTACGCACTCCTCCACTGCAATAATACCGATCACTGTGGTGTTAAAAACTTGATAAAAAGCACTTGATACTATTACTTTTAATTCCATTTGATTTGATTGACTGAGTGATTTAATATCAAAATACAACTGTGCTTAAATATTTGACGTAAAGTATAAGTAAGCATACTTCTCCAAGTCCTGACCACCAAACATATAAATCCCAGTAGTGCCTGTAGCCATGGAGGGAGAAGCTCTCAGGACTGGATACACACCCTATCATAGATACAATCTTTTTTTAACCATCAAATTCTTAGTAGCAATCATTGAGAGAAGTCGGTGTCAGTTTAACTTTCATGTATGAGTCAATTTATTATGTAAGTAATTATTTTCATGAACTTGTGTTATATGATGTAAAGCTTACATTTTGTACAGTAAGTCGTATAGTCCATGTTTTGGCACCTGGATCCAGGATGGCTACCATACTCCTTGTGGATAATCTAGTCTGAAATTGTCATGTTTAAACTTTATTACATAAATTAATGTTTTAATGTAAAATTAATGTATCAAACATTTTGAGCAGAATTATACAAATTTTACTAGTCAAGATCATACTTAAAACCTGGAGTTTCAGCAGATTTGCATGAATTAAATTTGGGATGTCAGGACAGTAAACACTTCCAAAACTTTTTAAAGGTACATTGCAAGCATTACATTTCAACAAGAAAACTGCAAATGAGTAATTGAACAAGTCAAGATGCTATACCTGTATAACTTGAGGTAGATCTTCATTACCACCATACAATACAGCCCTCCTCTGTCCATTCTGTACTGGTAACATTGCCATACTAGCATATGTCCTATAAAAGTATATAAATTATAACGCTTAACCTTGGTGTGGCACAACCATTGCTTATAAAATTAATCTTTGTGCTGCAGTCTAATTATAAAGTTAACCTTGGTGGGACACAGTCATTTGTTATAATGCTAACCTTGGTGTGGAACAAACATTCCTTAAAAACCTAACTTTGTTGCACAGTCATTGGTTATAAAGTTAACTTTTATGTGGCACAGTCATTGGTTATAAAGTTAACTTTTATGTGGGACAGTCATTGGTTATAAAGTTAACTTTTATGTGGCACAGTCATTGGTTATAAAGTTAACTTTTATGTGGCACAGTCATTGGTTATAAAGTTAACTTTTGTGTGACACAGTCATTGGTTATAAAGTTAACTTTTATGTGGCAGTCATTGGTTATAAAGTTAACTTTTATGTGGCACAGTCATTGGTTATAAAGTTAACTTTTATGTGGCACAGTCATTGGTTATAAAGTTAACTTTTATGTGGCACAGTCATTGGTTATAAAGTTAACTTTTGAGTGGCACAGTCATTAGTTATAAAGTAAACTTTTATGTGGCACAGTCATTGGTTATAAAGTTAACTTTTATGTGGCACAGTCATTGGTTATAAAGTTAACTTTTATGTGGCACAGTCATTGGTTATAAAGTAAACTTTTATGTGGCACAGTCATTGGTTATAAAGTTAACTTTTATGTGGCACAGTCATTGGTTATAAAGTTAACTTTTATGTGGCACAGTCATTGGTTATAAAGTTAACTTTTGAGTGGCACAGTCATTAGTTATAAAGTAAACTTTTATGTGGCACAGTCATTGGTTATAAAGTTAACTTTTAGGCCTTTTATTTTTTATTAAATGGTTTACGGGAGCGCCGACTCTAATTTCTTCTGAAAAAAATAAAAATAAAAGTGGCGATGTCTCCTTTTATTTTCATACTTTCCGCCGACCGTCTTAAACTGTCAACTCGCAAAATAAAATTTTTATAATTTGCAATCAATGAATCTTTAAAACGCTTCAATTCTCTATCCAGACATGTAAAGTGTTTCTGTATTTCTGATTGGTTCACGTATCCAAGTTTATCCAATAGATAGTCGTGTTATTGACCATTAAATTCTATCGAGAGATGGATCCAATTTATGATTATTTCATTTAATCAGTGCTAATTAAAACCAGGAATGCAGTAAAAAGTAAAAAGAAGAAGTGAACAGTACGAAAAAACAAAAATTCAAACTTAGCATCAATTGTTATGGAAGTTTCAAAAATAAAAAAAAGATGATCCGTTTCCTCTTTTATTTTTATTTTTTTGGTCAACTGTGTTAAATTTCTCATTTTATTTTTATTTTTATTTTTCCCCCTTGACTCAATTTTTTTTCAAAATTTCCCGTAAACCATTTAATAAAAAATAAAAGGCCTTATGTGGCAGTCATTGGTTATAAAGCTAACCTTGGTATGGCACAACCATTCTTATTACAGTTTTCCTTGATGTGGCACAACCATTGATTAGAGAGATAACCTTGGTATGGCATAATCATTGGTTATAAAAATAAAGGCAACACAAGCGTAGCATCCCCTCACAACCGCATGCTATATGCCATCAGCAAAAAGAGTTTTAAAATTAAGTCCAACTTGACCTTGATGTTTGTCCCTGGACCTTGAAAATCAATAGGGTTCTTCTCACCCTAGAGGGAACATTTCTGAAAGGTCTGGTGATCCTATGATGATTTCTATATCTTCTATGCTGTTCAGAAAACTCTAAACCCAAGTCAACTGTGACCTTGACCTTGAAAATCAATAGGATACATCCTCTTCCCAGAGGGAACATTCTAAAAGGTTTGGTGATCCTATGATGCTTTCTATATCTTCTATGCTGTTCACAAAAATTTAAACCCAAGTCCACTGTGACCTTGACCTTGAAAACCAATAGGATTCATCCTCTTCCCATGGGAACATTTGTTTGGTGATCCTATGATGATAACTATGTCTTCTATGCTGTTCACAAGGATTTTAAGCTCAAGTCAACTTGATCTTTGACCCTTTACCTTGAAGATCAGTAGGATTCATCCTCTCCTGAAAGGGAACATTTGTGGAAGGTTTGATGTTTCCATGATTTCTTTAGCTTCCATGCTGTTCACAAGAAAATTGGGACACATGCACCCACACACACACAAACACACAGCAGCGATGCTATATCCCAGGAGATAGTATCCTTGTTTTAACACAATTACTGATTATAAAGCTAACCTTGGTGTGGCACAGCCTGCCAACTCCTCCCAGTCCATAGACCTTCCATTATAAATCCAGGAATCACCAGCTGGACATGGCCCTCCTGTTCCTCCACCCCTGGAGACAGTTAAAAGAAACAACATGTACATGAATAAATCAAATATGTTAAGAATTTTGTATTTCAGTTTCCTTTGCACTCCTGAACTATGCCCACACTTTCAAGTCATAAAAACCAAATCTGGGATGGCATGTCTAAAAGCTCAGTTTTTAAGAAAAATTGGTAGAATAAACCATAAACCGCTTAAGGCCGGATTGCGAAGTGTTTGTATTAGATGATGTATACATTTTTGCACAGACATAAAGGTCAAAGGTCATTAATATTATTGCGCAATGAAAAAAGCTATGGTCATAAGGAATCTAAATGTAAAATATCAAAGCCCTACCCCTTATACTTCAAAAGTAGGTCAATGTCAAGATCATTTGATCAAAAGTCATGATATCAAATGAAAGGTGTGGTCATGAGGATTCTACAACTGAAAAATCAAAATCCTACCTCTTATAATTTAAAATAGCAATCCAAGGAATGCTTGTGTCGCCTGCGAAGCAGATTATTATTCTAGAAAGTTGATCAAATTTATTGGTATCAGTAGAAAAGTATTGTCAAATGAAATTCATTTGAAATATCAGACCTCTTAATTACAAATAAAAAGATATGGTTATTCTCCAATTTTCAGAAAAGAGTGTCAATCATCTAGGTCAAGGTCACTACGTAAAAATTGGTAACAAAAAGGTCTCATCATAAGAAATATTAAAGACCTATCGGGATTAATATAAGTATTTCTACTTGTTTCCCAATTCTGTAACAATATTTGTATGTATTATATGACTTTGAATGAAATAAATACCATCTTAAACTAAAAGATATATCCATTCTTAATTTTTTTTAAAGTAGGTCAAATATGTAGGTCAAGATCACTAGGTCAAAAATTATTGTATGTGTAGGAAGGTCTTGTCACAAGGAATACACATGTGAAATACCAAAGCCCTATCACTTACCAATCAAAAGATATAGCAAATCTTATCTTTTTTTTAAAAGTAGGTCAAATATCTAGGTCAAGGTCACAAGGTCAAATATTATGGTATGTGTGGAAAGGGGTTGCCACAAGGATTGCACATGTGAAATATCAAAGTCCTAGCACTTACCAATCAAAAGATATATCCATTCTTAAGTTTTTTGAAAAGTAGGTCAAATATGTAGGTCAAGGTCACTAGGTCAAAAATCATGGTATGTGTAGGAAGGTCTTGTCACAAGGAATACACATGTGAAATATCAAAGCCCTATCACTTACCAATCAAAAGTTATGGGCTGTGACACCCAAAGTGTGACAGACAGACAGACGGACGGACGGACTGACAGACGGACAACGGACAAAGTGATCCCTAAGTGTCGCTATGCTTCGCAGGCGACACAAAAAGTAGGTCAAAGGTCAATGTCAAGGTCACTAGGTCAAAAGTCATGATATCAAATTCAAGTTCTGGTCATGAGGAATATATATGTTAAATATCAAAACCCTACCTCTTATAGTTCAAAAGTAGGTCAAAGGTCAATGTCAAGGTTACTAGGTCAAAACTCATGAGATATCAAATGAAAGGTCTGGTCATGAGGAATCTACATGTGAAATATCAAAACCCTACCTCTTATAGTTTAAAAGTAGGTCAAAGGTCAATCTCAAGGTCACTAGGTCAAAAGTCACAATATAAAATTAAAGTTCTGGTCATGAGGAATCTATATGTGAAATATCAAAACCCTACCTCTTATAGTTCAAAAGTAGGTCAAAGGTCAATGTCAAGGTAACTAGGTCAAAACTTATGATACCAAATGAAAGGTCTGGTCATAAAGATTCTGCATGTGAAATTTCAAAGCCATAGCCTCTATAGTTCATGAGATATAGCCCAGATTTATTATTTTTAAAAGTAGATCAATCTCCAAGGTCAAGGTCACAAGGTCAAAACTTTTGGTATCCATGGTGAAGTATTGTGACAAGGAATACATATGTGAAATATAAAAGACCTATCATTTACCATTCAAAAGTTATGGCCAAGGTTAAAGTTTTTCAAAAGTAGGTCAAACTCCAAGGTCAAGGTCACAAGGTAAAAAATTTTGGTATTCATGGAAAGGCCTTGTCACAGGAAATACACAAGTGAGATATGAAAGCCCTATCACTTACCATTCAAAAGCTATGGCCAAGGTTAAAGTTTTTCAAAAGCAGGTCAAACTCAAAGGTCAAGGTCACAAGGTAAAATATTTTGTTATCCATGGAAAGGCCTTTTCACAAGAAATACACAAGTGAAATATGAAAGCCCTATCACTTACCATTCAAAAGCTATGGCCAAGGTTAAAGTTTTCAAAAGTAGGTCAAACTCCAAGGTCAAGGTCACTAGGTCAAATTTTGTTGCTGTATTTGATTCCTCTCATCATGGTCTATCACCATGTCAAGTTTCAAGTTGCTCCTCCAAACAGTTTTCTCTCAACAGACTTAAACGCAACACTTTAACCAAAATGTTGTCGCACTGACGGACGCACATACAGACTTCGATTTTGCTTTGCAATCCGGCCAAAAATCAATATGTTGTATATATTAAAACACAAATAGTGTATGTAGTAAATACTCTTACGTCAGACATCCTCCAAACATGGAGAATTCGTCCTCTGCCGTCATCGTGCCTGCATGTAGACATCTAGCATGAGGGTAGCTGGGATTGTATGGTGTACATCCTTTAGGACAAAACACTGAAATGAAAATAATTAAAATTTTCATCTATTTGAATACCTAGAATATACTATTTTAGTTAATAACTTAGTTCTTGCTTAAAACAATGTTAAGTCAGTTATTCTATACATTCCCTCTATAATTCAACAACACAATTCTTATTTTCTACATTTCTCAAACTGTCTCTTCTGAACACTTAATTTTTTTAAACTAATTGAGTCAAAGTTTTGGTCCTTTTCTACCTATGTTGACATAATAGTGACAATAATTGATGATCCACGTACCTGCTTCCCACTTGCCCTGAACAGTGTCATATACATGTAGATCAAAGTAGCGTTCTGAGGAAAATCCTTGGTGGAGGTACAGCTTAGTGGATCCAGGATAAATACCGCCTGCCGCCCCATATCTGGCCTGGGGACGGTATGTATCACCGGAAAGTAATCTCCAATTACTCACACTGTCAAATGAAAGGATTTAAAATGAATTATATGTAATTTTACCATACAATGATGCAAACATTATAACATGGAGATGCTACAGAAGTGTTTTTAGCTGAACTGAATTATGATTGATACAATTCTACATTATTTTTTATCTGAATCTTCATTTAATTCTCAATTAGTGATGCAATTTCACAAAAGGCATTTTATATCAAAGTGCTGGTATCAGGAATCGTTTGACTTACATTGTTAATTAATGCTTTTTGTAAAGCATGTTTAATCAAGCTCTATTCAATCAAAAATAAATTGCTGTTTTTGCTAACATGGAATCGTTTTACTTAAATTGTTAATTAATGCTTTTTGTAAAGCATGTCTAATCAAGCTCTATTCAATCAAAAATAAATTGCTGTTTTTGCTAAATATACTGCAAGAAGAAATTAAGCATGCAATATTTGGTATTTTTGAAAAGCAGAGTTACTTCCCGTTTGGGACAGTATCTGACATACACTAATTGTGACGTCATCAAGTTTTATGGAAACAGTCCTAAAACTCTGGGAAACGACAGTATAAAATCGGCTTTACCATACTATTTTCATGACATCATAATGGTTTTACGTCAGATACCGTCTCAAGCAGGAAATAACTCTGTATTGTGCAAAGACTGAATAAGCACATTTAAATAAATACTATGAACACCAAACATTCAGACTGATTTACAGGATAACTTAATTTGCAGCTTTGCTATATATATGTACCAAGCCAAATTTAAAACTACATTGTACTTCCAAAACCTTGAAAGGGTCAAAGACAATTTCCTGCTTCAAATTTAACTTTCAAATGCATGAACTGTATTTATGAATACATTTTATACACATTATAAAAATATGCAATGTTTAAACAAACAATACCGGTATAACTTCTGTCATGGAACTTGGCTTGAGGCATATAAACCTGTATTCATTATGTAACCTAGCTTTAAATGCTGATTTTATGAGAGGATTTATGGTATATGCACTATGTTTGAACAAGCTTATATTTAAATGCCACTTCTTTATATATAGGCAGGTAACAAACCAGGAAGTGTTAGATTACGTACATACAGGAATGGTCAATAGAAAGAAAATCTGCCTATAAGGAGTGTTATCAAGTTAAAATGTAGAATTAAGTTTTAATACCACTTATATGTCAAATGCCCAAGACATTTGTATATTGTATTTTAAGTTATGACTTAGTCAAATGTAAGATATGGTATGATTTGCTTGAAATTGTAAATAATGGATGTTCCTTTATCAGCATTTTTTTTTAAATATCAGAGCTTAAAAATTGCTTGAGACATATAATCTTCTAGTGAAGTTCCATAATGATAGTGTTGCAGCTGGATGTAAACATTCATTCAAGGTCATAAGTCAAGGTCAAATTTCAATGTATCATTTATAAGTCTAAATGCACATTCATATTTCTTGAAGTTTTAGATTATATCTTTGACGATATTAATTTCTGAATGAGGGGATTCAGATCTTTCACCTGATATGATAAGGTCTGGGTTGTGCCTGGAGTTCTTCCCACTGTAATAATCTGAAATAGGCACCCAAAAGCAATGCTTAGTAAACTACTAGAACTAAATAGTGAATTAAAGTTCAGATTTGCCACTCTGAATCAGTGAATGTGAACATGTATGTCACATAGCATAGCTGAATTTGTATTACTATTGCATGCTACAGCAAACTAGCACTACAGTGATACACTACACAAGTCAACCAAAATTGAAGGCAAAAACAAATACTTTTATGTTTCCTGTAAACTCAATGAGATACGTCCAATTCACCAACCACAGTAATTTCACATTTGTAGTACCACCCACAGTAATTTCTCATTTGTAGAAATAACCATTTTTATTGTAATTCATCTAATAGTTGAATTTTCAGGCCACAACTTTTTTATATGCCAACATATTGTTACAGGAAACATGTATATTTGTCTTGCCTTAAACTTTTTTTCAGTGAATACAAACCTCTGACCACTTGGTTCAGGAGGCAGGGCCTCCCATTCTAAAGAACTGAAAGACAGCATCATGATGTATATAATAAGTACTTATAGCTTCCTCCACATTACTATATTTGTGATTCATCATAATTTATACTAATCATAGATTAATCATAAACTAGACAGGTATTATATATACGATACATGTGGATCAATAACATTTAAAGCGCATTCAGTGGTTTCAATACATTTCTAAATGTCATTATGAATAAACCTAGGCCTTCTAGTATACAAGAATCTTAACAATTTCCAATATGTATTCTTGACCTATGACCTTGAAAATCAATGTGGTTTTTCCTCTTGTCATAAGCAATAAGTGTATGAAGTTTGGTCAAGCTCCAATTAAAACTGCACACTTTGGGCTGTATAAAATAATTTCAACCATTTTCAAACTACATGTATGACCTTGACCTCTAACCTTGTGAATCACTTCAGTTCTCCTCTTGTCTTACACAATTATTTAGTGTATAAAGTTTGGTCAAAATCCAATCAAAACTGTCACCTCTACTGTCCGCGCGGCTAACTTTGGAAACTGGATAAACGCAATTTTGACTATTTTATCATGCAAAACTTTAAATGAAATTGATATCAATCAATAGATCTCACTTAGTCGTAAATTTTGGTATAAGTTATATGATATTCAGTGCACGCAATCAAATTTTATAGACGAACACAAGTTTTAGGTGGGCCATTTCCCATGCTATTTTTTCCTGTAACGTTGTGACACTCTCCATAGACTCAATGTTAAACTCGGGGACGTCATGCTGAAATTTAACATTGCAAACTCCCCATCTAAAATTTATTTTGTCTGTATAATTTGACTACATAAAGCCTCGACCATGTAGCATATACCAAAAGGAGCTGTTAAGATAAGGCGTAAAATCAGCCCTGAAAAGTGGAATTTTGAAAATTTAAATTTCAAGATCCTATTTTGGTAAAATGTATACCTATACGGCATCCCATCAGGATATGAAGTTATTTTTTATCTATTTAGCATAATATGGCTAATTTTGGGGTCAAACATGTCTTTTTCTCATAGAAATCAATAGAAAACGGAAAAGTTTTATTGAACATTGTTCCCCCCGGATATACAGAAAGCCACTTTTACTGGAGATGTGTATCCATGATACAATTTTTTTGGCAAACTGGGGTTCTGTATCTCCGGGGGGAACACTACCCCAGAGGCAAAAAACTAAACATAGGTAATCACAGATTACGAAGCTCACCTCGTGACAGCAAAATTCAATTCAAACATATTTCTTAGTAAATGTATATTGGCTTTTAAAGGCAAAACCACTCAAGCAGAAAAAGTAGGTCAAGGTCATTTTATGAAAGTTTGATCAAAGATACATCCAATATGCAAGTTTGGTACATGTAGCAGTTATACTTTGCTCAATTTTGGCTTTATAGAGCAAAATCACTCAAGGGGAAAACGTAGGTCAAGGTCATTTTATGAAAGATTGATCAAAGATACATCCAATATGCAAGTTTGGTACATGTAGCAGTTATACTTTGCTCAATATTGGCTTTATAGAGCAAAATCACTCAAGCGGAAAAAGTAGGTCAAGGTCATTTTAAGATTGATCAAAGATACATCCAATATGCAAGTTTGGTACATGTATCACTTATACTTTGCTCAATATTGGCTTTTAAAGGCAAAATCACTCAAGCGGAAAAAGTAGGTCGAGGTCATTTTATGAAAGTTTGATCAAAGATACATCCAATATGCAAGTTTGGTACATGTAGCAGTTATACTTTGCTCAATATTGGCTTTATAGAGCAACATCACTCAAGCGGAAAAAGTAGGTCAAGGTCATTTTATGAAAGATTGATCAAAGATACATCCAATTTGCAAGTTTGGTACATGTATCACTTATACTTTGCTCAATATTGGCTTTTAAAGGCAAAATCACTCAAGCAGAAAAAGTAGGTCGAGGTCATTTTATGAAAGTTTGATCAAAGATACATCTAATATGCAAGTTTGGAATATCTAGCACTTATACTTTGCTCAATATTGGCTTTTAAAGGCAAAATCACTCAAGCGGAAAAAGTAGGTCAAGGTCATTTTATGAAAGTTTGATCAAAGATACATCCAATATGCAAGTTTGGTACATGTAGCACTTATACTTTGCTCAATATTGGCTTTTAAAAGCGAAATCACTCAAGTGGAAAAAGTAGGTCAGATGCTGCATCCGATGCATAGGTCCATCTCGGCATCCAAAGATGAATCACTTGTGCAAGTTTGGTTACTGTAGCATCAGTACTTTGTCAGATACTGAGCTACCCCAAACTTCTTAACCAAGTCACTCAAGCGGAAAATGTAGGTCAGATGCTGCATACGATGCATGGGTTCACCTCAGCATCCAAAGATGAATCACTTGTGCCAGTTTGGTTACTGTAGCATTAGTACTTTGTCAGATACTGAGCTACCCCAAACTTCTTAACCAAGTCACTCAAGCGGAAAATGTAGGTCAGATGCTGCATACGATGCATGGGTTCACCTCAGCATCCAAAGATGAATCACTTGTGCAAGTTTGGTTACTGTAGCATTAGTTCTTTGTCAGATACTGAGCTACCCCAAACTTCTTAACCAAGTCACTCAAGCGGAAAATGTAGGTCAGATGCTGCATACGATGCATGGGTTCACCTCAGCATCCAAAGATGAATCACTTGTGCAAGTTTGGTTACTGTAGCATTAGTACTTTGTCAGATACTGAGCTACCCCAAACTTCTTAACCGGACGCGGATGCGGACACGGACGCGGACGCGGACGCGTGGGGTTATAGCATAAGCTCACTCAACTTCGTCGAGGTGAGCTAAAAATGGAAAGGGGGGTGCATTTTTTAAGAATCGATCTTTTTGACCATTAAATATAGCACATTTGACTAAGTTTCCTCTTTTATCCATCAAACATTGTGTACTCAATATGATTGAATGAAAGATACAAGAATTAGGAATGAAATAAGCAAGAGTAATGTTCATTTCTCCGTCAATGTGTATTTCGCGCTAAAAGGCTTACATTGTAGCCATTGAATGAAGAATAAGACCGTATTTTAAGTTCCGGACTTCATTATTTACCGATTAAAGGAGGTAGAACGTTTGAAATCTATTTCTGATACACAATGTAGACATATTTGATGTCTTTTAGCTTATATTTATCCATTTTAGATAAAATATTCAAGAATGTACACGTTTTTTTGTCGATATTATCGGATTTTCTATCCGAGCACCCCTACCTCTTTCGACCTTAATTTTACAACCTTAAGAGTTCGGATCCTTAACATAATGTAAAACATGTAAAAGGTCTGCAAATACATTATATTTCAATAATGATTCATGTTTTTCTGTATACGATTCGCCATGCGCAAGAAATCAGTCACGAGATTCAGGGCTAAATACGGCCCTTATCTTAACAGCTCCTTTACGACTAAGCAAGATCTATTCAATGATATAGATTTTATTTTAATTTTTGCATGGCAAAGTTATCAAAATCGCATTTATCAAGTTTCCGAAGTGAGCTGCGCGGACAGTCGGCTGAATACAAGGATTTTAATCATTTCCAGTCTGTGACCTTGACCTTTGATCATCAAAAGGGTTCTTCCTCTTGTCATTAGCAAGAAGTGTATAAGTTTGGTCAAGCTCCAATCAAGGCTGTATACAAGGATTTTTACCATTTCCAATCTGTGACCTTGACCTTTGACCTTGAAATTCAGTAGGATTTTTCCTCTTGTCATAAGCAATGAGTATATGAAGTTTGGTAAAGATGATCAAAACTGTGCCCTAAAGGCTGTATACAAAAGTGTGACGAATACACACACAAACTTCTGCATAACTATATCGATCCCCTTGCAGCTATGTTGCAAGGGGATAAAGAAGATATAACTGTCAAGATTTTCAATAATTTCTGAACACTTGATGATACTTGCATTAATTATTTGTACTGTAACACAATAAACATATATTTTACAGTCCAATTTTTCACATTATTATCTTTATGTAATTTACCTCATATTGAATCTCCAGATGTCGTTATAGAAGATTTTATTGGGCCCCTCGCCAGTCGTTATGTAGAAGTAATCTCCACTCATCCCATAAACCATACTGTATCTGGCCGCTGGTTTGGGTGTTATGGTAATCTCCGTCCAAGTCTCTGATTGTAATTATAGTCATACACTTTGCAATGATCTCAATGGAAATCTAGATTTGCTCATATTATCATTATGATAACACATAATTTAATAAATAAAAACACAAACACTCAAATACACAAAAATTTGTGTATTTGAGTGTTTGTGGTTTTATTTGTTATCATCCCTTCCCTCTGGAAGAAATATTTCAATCTACATAATTTTATAGCAATAATAGTAAAATCATATGAATGGCTTATTTTTTTGTGCTTAAAAACATCAACTTGTTAAAAGTATATCCTTTCAACACAGCTATATTGTAGTCATAAAACGTTGTACATCTCTTTTACGTTGTCTTTAAATATTTTAAGGAGGCTCAATAATCGTTTGACGTCATATTCCCGGCGTCAATACTGGTTCGAATAGTACCGTGTTCGGTTTCGGTCTTCAAACTCCTCTAATTCGCTTGTTTCCCGGCGGATTTCAACATATTTGGTGTCGATGGAACCAGAAAATTATCATCTACAATCTGATTGTAATTAAAATATAGTCAAATGTATCGTTAAACCTATATATACAAAAATATCCCGTAAGTGAGACATCCTGGCTACCGCCGTAAACGTATTGTATTTTATAACGTCATCATCGGAAATTCAACCGCTTGTTGCTTGGGAACAAAATGAGGCAGGTAAATTTAAGTCAATGATCAAACAGGATATTTTTTCGGAGATTTTAGTGATATCATAGATACGATATTTTAAGTTTAGTTTCTCTAAAAAAAAATTGTTAGAAGATTTTTCCTTCAATTTTGTCACTATCGTACTTTGCATCGAGGTGTTATCGAATAAAGTTTCTCTATAATTTAAAATCTTTGAGCGAGTGAATTTTAGTTTTAACCCTGCTTTGTTCAAAGATATATCCATTTTACAAATAAGTGCACGCATTATCGAGAATGAGGGAGGTGAATGACGTCCACTTATTGACCTTTAACGTCAATATGTTTTAAAACGCTTCCGTTTACTTTTTTCTATTTCTCTTATCCATATTTCCGTATCTCCGGCCCCCGGCGATTTGTTACACCATCGTTGTACTACGACAAAACAGCATATTTTACAGTAATAACTATATGTAGAAATTTCATTGTCTGTGTTACTTATTTCAGAATCGCCCCCTTCTTTAAACATTATTGAGAACCCCCCCCCCTTTTTTTTTTAATCGTTACTATGATAACCAAGTATTTTGAATCAGGATGAACGAAAACATGTACTTTTTTATAATTTTTTTTGAAGAACAGAGTTTGTCGTTGAGAAATATGTAAAAGAAAGTAACTTCTGACAAAGGCTTCTTGTCTTTTTGATGACGAATAAGGGTACTGGGTACTTTTTTTCAGATTTTCATTTTGGGTGGGGGGTGCACAAAATGTACTTTTCGGGAACAGTTTTAGCTATTTCACTCTTTGAAAGCATTATCTATAAAGAAATAGACATATTTGATTATATCATGGTGAAAATAATCATAAGAATGGTTTCAATGTGGAATTATTACCCCTATATCATGTATTTATCTATCAAAATTCCTTGTTTTCAACAGATCTCGGAATTGGTTTACACATGTATATTCAAAGGACCAGTAGTCAATAAAATGAACGATGATATGTAATCTTAATTACAAATATAAATCATCAAATATCAATGTCAAATAAACAGAATAATTTTTTTTGCTCTGACAAAGGATTCTTGGATTATTGAGCCACCTTAAGCAAAACTCTTTAAGGAGAAATTGACTGAAAGGTAACCGATATAATTTCCAAATTGGTGTATTTAACAATGTACATTTGGTTACTGAGAATCTATGTATGAAATAGCAAAGTGATGTCCATTTTAATAAAAGAGATATAGCCACTAGATAATCAGGTCAAAGGTCTAGTTATAGTGACTGTATGACAGGAGGTATTGACATGGGCAACCTACAAGTAATTTAATATGATGTTTAATTCAGTGAGAAACCATCACCAAAATGTACGTTGGACAGAGAGAGTTGGATGTTGTCAGTCTAAACCAGCTTATATATAATAGCTCTGTAACATGGCTGACAAACAGAACATGAAGACAACCTGTCATCTCCTGATTATAACCATTACCTGTTGTTAGATCAAATATCCATGTATCATCCATAGGCTCAGGTCGACCTCCAAATATAATTATCCTCTCGTTTCCAGTGACGCTGTCCCTATGGTAGCCTATAGCGGCATCCCTCCTTACCTGGGGAGAGTTAGCTCCCCTATCAGGGATCTGAACCCATTCTAGCTGCCCCAGCACACTGGAGATGGAAGCCACACCCATAGCCAAGCAGATCAAGTTAAATGTTAGTGGCATTGTTCTTTGTGTGCCAATTATTTGGTGATCAAATCCAAGCTTGACCAGTCTGAAAGATAGAGAAGTACAAATATATTATACAGCCATTAATTTGCCCAATGTAATGGTAATCATCAGATAGCACAATGAATGGATATGTGATCTCAACCTTAGGACCCCTTAATAAATAGGTTACCTTAATTTATCCTTTTTTCACAGAATCTTTTCCACCCCCAATAAATACAACAATTGATTTCAATGACTTCTTGTTGTGGATTTGCTAGCTAAAGGATAAACAATAACAAGAGTTTTTTCAAGAATAAATAAATTTTTATAGAAGCTGGTGTACTCTATTTTTTTTTATGTATTTATGATATATATCTACATACATGAAAACATTAGCAATTATAATACCCATCTTAATTTTTTTTCTATGAAGCAAAATAACAGTATCACCCAAAACGTAGCTAAACCAAACCCTTGTCTTACCTTTCCAATAAAACACCTGCAGTGTTATAAACAATCCTGTTAAATCTCAAATATCACTTCCCTCCACCAAGAAATTTACTATATTTAAAGACACTATGTTGTAAAGCTATGAATGCACAGGTAGAGCATTGATCCTGGGGTATTGCCCAATACCCTCAGCTACTAGATCAATATTACTGTGATAATTTTAAAAATACTACTGTAAGGGACCTTTAAATAATGTGATTTATATATACCAATACCTTCTACCAACTCAACCAGGATGTCCTAATATTTACACTAATCTAAAATTCTTGTATGTTTTTTCATGCATCACTTGATTTTCATGACTATACAATAATATGAGGTTGTTAATTATAAATAAGCCTGGTAACGAAACCATACATCAATACACATCATGTTCTGATTGCTGACTTGTCCTAAAATTAAGATTGATCTTTTTGTATTTTTGCGTGTTTTTTTATAGTAACTAATTAAGATCATTAATTCTTGGGTACATCATCATGTGGATGTATTTTAGAGGGAATGGGAAAGGAAAAAAAGGGAGGGGGAGTAATTCAAGCCTGATTGGGGAAAGGGGATGGATGCAGTCTGTGATTTTGAGAAAAATATGTATAAATTAGAGAAATATAGATTTTTTATTGGCACAATTTCCTTACCCCCCCCCCCCCCTTATTTTTTTCTCAATATATACAACATTCCCCCCATGTATCAGCTATGGGTTTCTGGTGTGTATACATGTTCAGTACCTTGTAATCATATACTAGCTATTAGTTGGCACTGCAGGTACTGATCAAAGATAAATCAGAGTAAATTCGAGCTAAGACGAGATATCTGAGTTATCCTGTACAATGAAATATAAGCTGTAATATAGAAGAAGCTCAAAAGATTCAGTAATATAATAATAATAAAACATCATAACCTATCTTGCTACGAAATTATTTCTTTGTCATGTATACTTTACACTTCCTCACTCAGTATATTCCCGCCATCTGTACAAGATGCTAGTCATGTGACTTCGTGTGTATACTCGAACACTTTCGATATTGAGGACAACGACAGGACTCGAAATTTTTAACCTCCTTTATTGAAGAATTCCTTTAAATCAGTACATAGTAAAGTCAGCATGAAAGATAAATTTAATTCATTGTATCGTAGAATAAACTTTGATGTAATTGCTTTTAAAAATGCCTTTTCATAAAGTTTAGCAGGGTTACTGGGTAGGGTGTCATTTTCTCCTCAAATAGTTTCAGATTGTGATACATGAATGTTATCTTTTTTCTCAAAAAGTAATATACAAAAAAAAAATGGTAATTTTACATTTCTGACATATAAAGTAAACATGGAAAAAAAATTCTGTAAGTAGCCGTTTTAGAATAAGTTTTGTTACGTGAATGCGACACACAGCAAGTGCACGATATCGTGCGGATTTCATGCGATTTTGCACTTGTTGTGTATTGCAGACCCTAAAATATGACATTTGTTGAACAGTTCTATATATATGCACCTCAATCGTTAGTTTCATTCTTATTTTCACTCTTACTTTGTGCCCCGCACTCCTCGAAATCCAGTCATATAAAAATATTAAAGTAACTTCTGGGTGGTAAGCCCAACCCTCCCCACCCTGGCTGGCAAAGAAAAGTTATGATCCCCCATCCCCGGAAACCCACGATATACTGAATAATGATTGAATAGCACAGGTAGAGAAAGGACCGTTGGTTTCCGACGATAGGCTAGTAACGTTATCTTGTCACTATGACGTCACAAGTATGTCGAGTATGGGATCTAACGCCGGACGACGTGGACTTGTAATGTAGCTATGAAATGAATGATAACAATACCAAATCGTAAGTTATTTCGATGAATTCTTATTTTTCAAATGAATGAGTCACAAACTGACCTTACTTCAAAACCACAGGCGGAAAGTTCGCCTTTGTATGCCTAAATGTATGCGCTTCTTAATTTTGATTTATATATATACACACACAACATTGCAACTCTGAAGAGCCAACAGGCGAAAACGTTCAGTGCAATAAACAAATTTAATCGTCATTATGTCACTTTAGCCGGGCTTCCACTGTCGCGAATGCAGAGGCGATAGAGCTACGATTAGGCGATTTTGTTTAATCGTAGCGCATTCTCCTCTCAACCGCGGGCATTCTCGTCTCATCGTGTCACTATCGTGTCATGTTCTCCTGCATTCTCCTATGTTCGCGGCACCGACGCGAATGCTTCAAACTGTTTAAAACATTCGCGTCTGAATTCTTATTCGCCTCACACTCGCGGCACATGTGCAGCGCATTCGCCTTGCATTCTCCTCCACTCGCAGCGCGTTCTCCTTACATTCGCGTGCATTCTTGTTCCCAAGGTGGAGGAGAATGAGCCACGATAGAGCCACGATAGAGCCCCGACAAGAAAGACTTTGACACGATAGTGATGCGAATGCGCCGAGAATGTGACGCGAATGAAAAAAATCAACGCGAATCAGCCACGATATTGACACGATAGAGACACGATATTGCCACGATAGTACTACATACACACACGACAATGACAATGATACCCTTCTTTCTTTCTTTCTTTCAATAATGTTAGGCCCTCGATTGCCGAGTGTTCTTAACATCGTGTGCGTCGTGCAGTTAGTTTGTACAGTGCTGGTTAAAAGAAGATTATTTACAGTTAAAAACAGAAGGCCAGGTGATTAGGGGCAAATGAGAGGAACCTTGGACACAGTGGACCTGAAATTGTCAAGGTTCTGAATTGAGACTGTAGTGCAAGGCAGACTGTTCCAAATTGCAATAGTGCTAGGGGTATGGACTTGGTAATAATGATGCTGATGGTTGCGGGAAGAGGTTCTAACTGGGAGTTGGTAATGGTCGGGTATGGGGATTGCAACAAGGGCATAGACAATTTTGTGAAACATTACAAGTCTAGCAGTCTGCCTTCTATGCTGTAGGGTTTGTCATTCCAGTTTGTCGAGCATGTCCGAAACACTACTTTGAAGTGAGAAATCAATCATACCTATCTCAGAATTGATGTAAAAGTGTGCGGATCAATATTTTGAAAACTTTGACAATGTCTTTCAAGAGAAAATAGCCTGGAAAGAGGTCAAAGTCAACAAACGGTGTTGATGCTCCTGGATATGTCAAATGATTTTGATTTTTCTCATGTCACATTCTTGTCATGATCGCAGCGCTATCGGGTTAACGTCGTGTCTCAATCTCCTGCATCGCAGCGCTATCGGGTTAAAGTCGTGTCTCAATCTCCTGCATTCGCCTCTCATTCGCCTCATTGTCTTTTTATCGTGGCACATTCGTGTCGCATTCTTGTCTATTCTTATCACTCTCGCCTCACTATCGTGGCGAACGCGTAGCATATTCTTGTTGCATTCGCGGCACTACCGTGTGCCTATCGCGCCAAGAAATACTTCATGAGAACAGACAAGAATGTGACACGATTGTTCATTCGCCTGTGATCGTAGCTCATTATCCTCTACATTCGCGACAGTGGAAGCCCGGCTTGTGATTTTGATTATATTGACTATACTGGGAATGGATATTTATTATATACACACACATATACTGACGAACTTTCCGCCTATGTTCAAAACGAAAGGTTTGACATTGTTTGTTTTTTTCATTAATTTATAATTCACTTCAATTTTCCTTTTTTTTTTTTTCGTTTAATTCCAACATTTTGTCAAATTCCTTCGTCCTTAAGAAATTATCTTTTACTCTATCTCTACGACTACATGTACAAAAGTAGAATTTTTATTCACTTTATACATTTTTTCTTTGTTTTGACCTGTTTGTCGATTTGATCAATATTACATGTAATTCAGGTTATGAATATAAGATATAGATATGTCAAGCTCATACAGATATTTCAAACAAATAAGTTAAACACTGGAAAATCCAACTAGCATATGACGTTCATACCGCTAATGTATTCATTATTGGCTTCAGCCAGAGTTATCCCCTCTTTGTCTCCCAGATACACACATTTTTCGGCGTTTATACATATCTACTGTTAAATTCAAAAGTAATTGCTATAGAGATTTAGACTATTGTCATTTTGTTCACTGCATGCACATGATATATAAAAATGGGTGAAGAAAAGTAGGCGAAAATACAATGTAAAATATAATGTTTGGATCCGATGATAAGTCCACTTACTTAGAGTTATCTTTCTTTCATAGAGCAGCAATGGATAAAAGTTACACTTGATGTTGTGATTCCTTACAGAGATTTTTGATTTTTTTTTTCACTGCTCAAAATTGCTGAGACGTTGCAGTAGGGCAATGCCTGATAAGCAAGTTCATATCGTTTATACATCTGAAAAGTCTATAGTTTTTGCAAACACTTTCAAAAGGAAAGATTTTCTGTCGTTGACAAACTATTGAAGTGTTTGCAAAAACTATGAACTTTTCATATACCTGGACGATATGGATTGATGTATTGGGCATTGCCCTACTGCAACGGCTCATCAGTTTTGTAAAGTTTAATTTAGAAAAAGAAAAAATACAAAAAACTATGAAAGGAATAACAATATCATACGTTTCGATTCCACGCGGTGTATTTATAAGTTGCAACAGAAATAATTGTCATTTTGCATGAAGAGTATGAGGAGAATAATCTTGAAAGAGCAAGTGGGAACAAACTGATAACTTCATTTGAATGTTTTACTAGTATATTAATTTCGCCATCACCTTCTCATACGAGTATTTTAGGAATAAAATGCAAGGAAAGGGCCAAATTGAATAAGAGTTAAACCAAGCCTGAATTATTCGTCTCATTTTTGAAAGTTAGTTACCTGCAACCTCTGTTACATTGGTATGCGACCCCCCCCCCCCAGGCTACCCCCTTCGGTAGTCATTTTCAAAATAACATGCTATTGGAAACCTCAGTTTCGAGAGAACAGATAAGAGAATAGCAAAGCGAAAAGTGGAGAAAACCTAAACATACCACAAGAAAATCTTCGTCAAAATTTAATAATTACTGGAGTGGTGTTTTTAGTTCAAGAAGTGAAAAGTTTGACTTATGAACTTGATTTTAGGTCATGACACATTCTTGGTTACTAGGTCTATGCGATGTCATTTATAGATAGTCAAAGGTATTGCCTATGTGAAATAAAATGTCCATGTGCACTGTGACCTTGACGTAAAAAAGCGTTTGAAACTTCATCGATGCACCTAGATGACCAATAACTACCCTATAAGGATCATATATATGTCCTCCAGTGCAAGTTGCGCGATTTAAGAGTTGCATTCGGCCAATCTGTGACGATGCGACCATCTTCGCGAGCCAATGGTATAGATCCGCCGTGCTCCTCAAATACTTGAGGAGCACGGCGGATCTATACCATTGGCTCGCGAAGATGCGATGCGACCGGCGACCAAAGTCACCATCAGTTAAGTCTATGGCATTGAATATCCTTTGGTCCTGTGAAATAGTTTAGTAAAATAGTGTCTACATGTATCAAGCGCAGTGTGACCTTCACCTAAAATCTCGATAAAAAAATCATTATTGATTTGGATTACATACCATTGGATCCTAAATAATTTGTGAAAAATTCTTGAAATTCATACAGAACGGACAAAGTTTTAGTCCAAGCAATATTTAACCAATCGAATTCACTTTAACCTTTAATCTACGTTCAAAGTCATAGCAACCCCGTGGGTCCTAAGCAACAATTTCGTGAAATATTGATATATTCAAATACATGCAAAGGAGAAGGGGTCATGGCAAGAGAATTAAGGTACGCCCTGACTTTGACACAAAACCATACTGTGTCAAACGATTCATTAACTTAGCACCTTAAAGTAAGTTATGGGGAGACGAGTATATGATCTCTCTGGCTCGCTGCCGATTGTTAAAGTTGTTGAATATATGGTAGATTACGATTTGCTAACTTATTTTTAACTTTCAGCGGTCCAATGGGACCGGATTGGGCAGATGCTTGCCGAACAAAAGCAGAGGAACTGGAATCTATCAGGAAACAAATTGTCCATCTGACCTCCACTATGTCCAGTGTGAACTACCAAATGGATGCATGGGAGAGGCGTCTCAGAGAACTTACTGGGGAAGGATCGCCAAGTACTGTACGAATGTTACCAAAACAAAAAGTCACCTTCAAACCGCGCCAAAAATTACTTGAGAGGGTCAAAGATATAGAGAAAGAATCACATGGTCGGCGTTTCAGGTCTTCAAGACAAGACGAGTGTGAATCACATTCCATATCTAAGCTAGCAAGGGACGTCATAGATCATGCTTGGGAGGAAGGTGGAAAGATGGACAAAGGCAATTATATTCAGAAATCTGATAAACAGCGAAGGCTTCAACAAACAGAGAAAGCGGCTTCAAATGGCATGTTCTCTATGCATGATTCAGAATATTGCGAAGAGGAATCAAGAATGTCTAATCAACCCTTATCGGAAATAAAGAGTAAAAGTGTCAAGGATACGTCAATTATTTCAGGCATCGTGGATTCAGAAAGCGGACAGCATGATCTCAAGGAAGGAGTAAAGGATAAAGAGGCTACCATCCAAGACATACAGAAGCCTCTTGTTCAAAGAGAGGATAGTTCTTTGTCAAACTTTGTGTCTAATAAACCATCGACTAGTGCACCAAAGTCATCTGGAATCAATAAGGAATTCAAAAAGCTGTTCAAGATGCTGGACACAGAGGTTGAAAGAAGAAAGAAGGAGCGTGAAAGTAAAGAAGAGGATGAAGAAAAGCAGAAAGCCCAAAAGCTTCGCAGAGCTTATTCTCACATTCCGACTCACTCTTCGGGACTGTACAATGAATTTGAGGAGCTTTTTCGTCTTCTAGATAATCAACAAATAAACAATACAAGGCGAGCTGAGCAAATAAATATAATGTCCGAACTTAATGATGTCATTTCCGCCGTTCAGTTGGGATCTCCTCTCATGTGCAGTGAGTGTTCACTTGGATGCGATATGCATACAAATAGTGGAGGGAACGATGACTTTGGTTCAGACAGAAATGATGAAAACAAATCACAGAGTGCAAATACCGATATATATTCCGAAAATATCGAAGAAAAACTGAAGAAACGTTGTACTAATATCGACGATTCGAACATAAATTACAGTTCTTCCGTGTGCCCAGTATTTGCATTAAAGTCAAACATTACAGCACTCCTAACCAAAGCTGCACTTACAGAATCTAACGGCAATGAATCTTCTAATGCAGTTCAAAAGGTACATTGGGCAGAAGAACTACAGAAAACGTATTCAGTGAGTCGCACTGAAAATCGCAATAAAAGAAGATGCAAGAAGAAAGACTCCCGAGGATTCCCAGATATAACTGATGCCGGATACATCCAGTCAAATCTAAATAACTTTCCACAATCCTCGGATGAAAGAAGTCAGAAAAATCTACAACTGCACATCAAAGATGTTCTTATTGAGTTACCTCCAATTCCAAATGATTTGGCAAGGAGAAGAGATAATGCAGCGGGAATGCAAAACGAGTTATGTGGCTGGTTGGGGCAGTTAGCAGAAGACTACCCAGAGCCAAAAGACCCTATGCCGAGTCCCAGAGACGGTTACGAGCATTTGTACATGGATCAGAGGAATAACAGAAAACAATCATTTTGCCTTCCAGCTGTCCAAAGATTCAAAGGAAAGAAGCTGACTAAAAATCAAATTCTCAGGAAACCGAAAGTAGAGGAGATCCCTTGCGAAGGGAAGTCTGAGCTTTCTGATGACAACGTAGTCAATCCGCAAACAGATAGCGATGACAATGACGTCAATTATATGGAGGAAAGAAAATACTTTCGGGAGGAGTCAGATGAAAATGAGATTGAAGACGTTTGCGCCAAGCTAAATTTTGTCGAACTGGAAACACCTCCTTTCCAAACTATAAAACGCAAAGAATTTTCCGCGCTGCCGCCAATCAAAGGAATTGGGATTCGTAAAGAGAAGAAACAAACTTCAGGAAGAAAACAACATAATCTAGAACTAAAGATAGATCAAAGAAAATCCGGGAATAAGAAGAGAAGTGTTTCGCCAATCAAAAACGTCCTTAAGCCACTTCCTCCAATGAAAGCCAAGACAACTTCACAGATGGTAAATTGGACTCAGAAGAATGTAGGGCCCATCAAGGTGCCTCCACTTGATCTAAGTTCCATGGGATCATCAGAGAAGGCACAAGGATCCAATCTTTCAGTAAATTACATTACAGATATGGTTCAGAAATCTCCAAAATATGATGCTATGTGTAGATTACAGAATTCTCCTGTGGATAATACAACGGATGAATTCTATTTCAACACGCAGGAAGAAAAAATACCCACTGACAATATGCTGAGGTATCATTTCCAGCGAAAACAAGATGACAAAGAAAGGGAATCGTATATATTTTCTTCTACGTTACTGGGAAAGAAAATTCAATTTGCAAGCGACGCGGAGCGACCGGTGAAGGAAGAGTTTGATGCGTTTGCGCACAAAAAATATCGTCTGCATGACGAAAGCAAAGATGTACCCATGGAGCTTGTCAAAATTGCAATGAAAGCCAATAGATTAAAAGGTTACAACAATGTAAATCACGTTCTACAGGAATCTAAGAGATGCGCATCTTTGTTCAACTCGAAAGGTGATAGCGACCAATGCAAGAGGCTCACATCAACGCCTTCCAGAAAAACAAATATTGGGAGGCCAAATTTGCACAAGTATGTTCAGAAAAGTTATAGAGATGCTTGCGTTAAGGAGGAAGCTGAACTTCAAGCTTTACGGAGCAGATTGAGGGATTGTGTAAGAGAAGAAGCCTCCAAGAAAACCACCCGGTGGTACCAGCGGCCGGAGGAGGAGAACATGAGTGAGAGTGCTCGATCTGCTATAGCACGTCCATGTAGTCCAGTATCAAATAGAACAACCGCCTAGTAAATCCCAAATATATTTATATTAGGAGAAATGACTCTATAAAAATTACAAAATGTTTCACCAATTGAATACTAGTAAACGATGAAGCAAATATACTATCTCTTGCTTGTAACACGCCTCACTCAACATCAAATTCAAATACTAGTAAACCAATGGCGTAGCTCTGCTTGAAAAAGTGGAGGGGCACAACATCCCAGAATTTCTAACAAGCAAAAAAAAAAAAAAAAAAAAAAAAAGGGGGGGGGGGGAAGGAAGAGGAATGATTAAAAGATAAATATTGGGTTTTCATGTTCTGTATGCACAAATTTTAACATTTCTGGTGCAATTCTAAATTTTAAGTACATGAATAAATGGCTGGCGAGCGGTAGCGAGCCAGGAATTTTTTTAAGCAAAATATTGACTAATCTGAAAATACTGTCTGTGTCCTCTATCATTAACATATACATGTAATGATATTCTATATAGTTTGAGTTAAAGGTACTTTGCAGTTTTTTTATATCTGTATGACCAAAAATTACGTCAAAAAGTGGGGGGGGGGGGGGGGGGGCACAAACATACTTATGCCCCCCCCCCACTTTCAAAAGTGGGGGGCACGTGCCCCCCCTTGTCCTACGCCAGTGTAAACGATAATGGATATACATTTGGGCATGGGAACAACTGATGTAGGTACATTGAAGCTCCCTGAACAATTTCATTTCACGGTGAACTTTGTGAAATTACTTTTTTTCAAGACGGAACACCCTTGGGAACCGAGATATAAATCCTGTGAAATATCATCCGATCCATACAGAAGTTAAGAAGTAACTATTTTATAAACTCATCATATATAGATGTTGAGAAAACACAATGGTTAAAGCTGTCCTGTAAAACAAAACAAACCCATATGATAAAACTCCTTAGCTGTATAAGGAATACATGTAGTTCACTAATCTGTCATATTTGCCAATTGCCATAGTTCACGTCACCGTCTAACATTAACAACTTAACATTTTCTTCTATGAAATTTTAACTGTTAACATTGCTCAGAATTTCACATCTTACTGGAAGCAAGTGCTCAATTTTCTCTACCAAGCTTCTATTTTTCACCCAATCGCATATCCAAGATGGCAGCTAATAATGAGCTATGGGTTATGATTGGCTGACAATTTTTCACCTTCTCAGAAACAGCACAGATTTTCACCACACCATCTATATACATGTATTTAGAATAAGCAAGTATTCATTTTTCTCTTCTTTTTTGCTTTTGACCAAATTAGAAATCCTTAATGGCTGTTATTGGATGGGAATTGATTTGCTGATACTTTATCCTCTTGCAAATCTGTTGTGTATGGGATATACAACATTGCTGTCCTGCGTTTGTATGGTTGTTTTTGTGTGAATTATAGAAGACAAACCAATCTTCATTGAAACATCCAACCTTCAACAAATGTTCACCATGGGGAGAGGATGAACCCTCTTGCTTTTCAAGGTCAGGAAGATGTCAAGGTCACTGTGGACTTTTGCTTAAAAACCAAGCAATCAGCATGAAAGACAAAGCAGTCATTGTAGAATCACCAAATCTTCAATACAATGAAATGATGAATCCCATTGATTTTCAAGGTCACCATAGAATACATGTATGTCTTTGACCATTCTCAAAGTCAGTCATAACAAGCAGTTCAGACACAGACAGACAGACAGATAAATATAGCTGTAGACAACATGGTTTCCTAAAAAGTCCAATAAGGCAAATACCTATAGGCTATACCTTGT
The DNA here is from genome assembly GCA_028142955.1 of Pinctada fucata. Taxonomy (NCBI): domain Eukaryota; kingdom Metazoa; phylum Mollusca; class Bivalvia; order Pterioida; family Pteriidae; genus Pinctada; species Pinctada fucata. Next base: position 11,279,555 of record AP027102.1, read on the forward strand.
AAAGTGATTGGTGAGACTATGTATTATTGAAAATATCTTTCAAATTTAAAAGCACAAACATAATATTTTTACAGTAAAAAATATTTATTAATTTTCTCTACATTATACATCTTTGTATAAAAATCCACTAAATGAAATATATGAAGATATTAATAGAAATGAATGTAACTACAAAATGACAATGAATGTATTACAAGAAATTATGGCGTGAATTTGAATGTTATTTTTTAGTTTTATTGCATAAACAAATTAGCATATGTCTAGAGTCTCTGCACCATATATGTCTTATCTAAATAATCTAAAATACATTGCATTCCACTCATCAATAATGAGAAAATATTTCAGAAAAAAAATTAAATAAACACTTTAAAGCTAAAAGACAATTTCCTTAAAACAAATTATCATAGTCTTTTAAAGAAATTTGTATTTTAAAACACTGAAAATTTCATGCAAGATTTTCAAATGAATTGTGTACCTCACATTAAAGTGGACATTCTTCTTTTGATTATTATTAACAAAATTCAAGTAGATTAATGTATAAAAAATTTTTAAATCTGAAAAAAATTGAGTTCTTGATTAGAAACTAAAATCTAAGATGAATATTAATTGCTGCAATTATACAATTAATCCATGTCAATATTTGATTATGTACAAAATATACAAATGTACATGATAGAATTGACTTGGTTACATGTATATACAATAGATCAATATTAATTACACAAATAGACAGGTATGTACAGGTAATATTCTGTCTCTGATGATCGTAACAAAAATATATCTGATGTCTTCAGTGGAATGTATCTTTAAAAGTGACAACAATTATATGTGGTACATATTGTTTAAGAAAATCTATTGGTATGATGTGAAATATGTATATACAATGATATGTGATTCATGATATGATTTATGAAGATTACCTTAAAAAGTAAAACATATACAATAACCCAAAACTGCTAAATATATGCCTTAATTTTCTTTAATTCAATAAATCTGGTTTGTATAGTACTCATTGCACTAAAATTTTTTTCAAGAACTTTATTGTTTTAAGTCCCAAGCAAAACAGTTGCAAAAAAAAAAAAAAAAAAAAATACAATGAAATAAAATAGACTAATGGTAGTAAAAAGATAATCAATTCTTTTGTAATGACATTGTAAATAATAACATACATTTCTTCCTTTGCATATAAATTACAAATCATATATTGGAAGTATAAATATAAAATGAATCTGTAATATTAGAGTTAGATCCCTGGTAAAAACTCAGATATATATTATAAACTGTTGAATAAAGTGATTATTGAAATGTATTTGATCCACTTTAGTCTGTTTACCAATAATTTGTTTAATGCACAATTTTTCACTATCTGTTTAATGTCTAAATATTTGCAATTCTTTCTTTTTTGTAGAATACATGTTATTTTTCATGTAAATTTGAAGAAATCAAAGAACTTATATGTTTCATGCATAATGAAATGACTGCAGCAACTTGGTAAGTTATGTAAACTTCCTAAGAAATAAAGTCACGACCAACGACAGAAACGCTAACGGTACAAACTTAGTTGCCAGTCTATCTGCAGTGTTACATCCGTTCCAATCATTACAGAAACAATACTTGACTTTACTGGTGGTCGTAACTAGGGGATTATATTTATCGTTTTTCCTTCCGGGTTCACAGTAACCATGGCGACGGAGGTTCGGCATCTTCAGTCTATGTTTAGTAGACTTTTGCAGCACATTCTCACATTCCCTGATTATTGTCATCTCACCTAAAAACAAAAATATACTTGTAGCATGTGCATTACTTTATCTTATCTGTGATATTCCAAGATCGATCCTGAATTAAAGTTCTGAATTTTCTAAAATTGTCAGATTTATGTACATTCACTTTGAATGCACTAATATTCTGATCATTAAAACCTCAATTTATGAATTCAAAATAGCAAACAATATCACTGTGAAATGTACTTACTGCCAACTTTTTCAATGACCTTGACACAAAACTGTGAGTCACCACAATCTTTCCATGGAAACATTCTCCAGTCTAAGTTGTCACCACATCCTCCCATGGCACTGAAGCATCTATGACACATTATACTATCCACTGAAAGCAAACATAAAGGGGTGTGTTGTAAACTTATAGTCACCTGCATTGATTTCAGAAAGTTTTACGAATAATGAGAAAAAAAACAACAAAACAAGCAAGCTTTGAAATATTGCTGAATAAAAAAAAAAAATCCAACTATAAAATTATGCTTCAATCAGAACATATAGCTCCTTTGGGATATAGCCTGACCTGCAGCATCCTGATGTCTTGGTTTATGTCTTTTTGTATCAAGTTCTTTCGCACTAATAAGCTTTTTGTTCCAAGATTCAAGATCATTCATACCAAATAGTGGGATATGATTACAATGCAAAAAGTAAGTATTTCAATACTTGTAGCAATATAATCATGATAATATTTTGTGTCTGAAAACTTCTTTATTGATCAATTACCGGTATATTGTATGTACAAGGAAAATTGATTTCATTTCAATTGGTTGTTATGTAATATGCATATTTCAAGTGACAATATCGATTAATTAGCAGCTGCTTAAAAGCCCAAATTTGAACAAAAAACAATCTTTTCATGCTACATGGTATATTCAGTCTTTGTGGAATGCAGAGTTACGTTCCATTTGAGATGGTATCTGACGTAAAACCATTATGACGTCATGAAAATAGTATTGTAACATTGTTCTTTTACCGCCATTTCCCAGAGTTTTAAAGGACTGTTTCCATTGTACTTGATGACGTCACAATTAGTCTACATCAGATCCCGTCCCAAACGGGAAGTACAAAAATGTACATGTAACTCTGGTTTTTCGAAAATACCGAATACATGTATTAGAAGGTAAAGGTATTTCTCTATTCCATGTTACATCAATGTCCGAAAGTTCCCACGATCAAAATTTAAGTGGAACTGAAATTATTTTGATGGTAAATTTCCATAACATTTCAACTTTTTAATCAACCAGTTACAATCAAAGATCCCAGTAACGATTGAGTACCAGTTTAAGATCCCTATAATCCCTTTTGCGATTCTGGCACAGGGCTGTTTTATGATGTAGACTGATAAGGGAATAACTTGTTTCTGATGTTATGTCTGTGGACGGAAAATGTTGATTTTATTGTCGCAAACTGATTTTGAGTTTATCTGGTGGCGCATTAGAGGAGCCAGAAAAACGGTTGTTTGCACCGTAAAATCAGCATTTACCGTCTGCAAACCTTAACGTCATCTAGTTATTCCCATTCTAATGCAATCTATATTTTCACAGATCTATCATGACAGAAAGGTATTCTACTTCTATATATTTAATCCGTAGTCGGGATCCACTTTGCGGATATATTGCATGCAGACCCGCACACACAGGTAAAAATCTAAAAGTTTAAAAAGATAAAAGAGGATAAAAACAGATTCCCAGGATTTTACATCAACGATGTGCTAAGGCTGGAGAATCTGTTAAGATGGTGTTGTCGTGTCTGTACTGATGGTCGTCCGAAGTACTCTGGGATGTTTATAATTAAATGGTACCAAATCATTTAACCGTACAAATACCTCTGTATCAATTTGTGTAGATTATATACAAAAACTAGGTTGTTATAATAAATTCATTTAACACGTTACATCTGTACATATACTCGACATGTAGAACATTGTTAATAACTGAATAAAACAGGAAATGCGTCGACCTACTGAATCTTCGTTTGAATAGAATCGGTGTGAAATTTTATTAATGAACTACTGATTAAAAACCTTTGCTGTATTTACCTGTATGATACAGGGATATAAAAGTAAACAAGCTTAAAATAATTTGAGAATTCATATTTCAAATTGCTTCTGTTCTCTTTTACACCATTTCTGAGTTTTCCGGAAGTGTATATGACACACAGGTGCGCGCTCTCACCTGCGCAGGTAAGACACTTTGAAGACAAAGAAGGATAACTCTAACTTAAACTGGGCAGGTGTGACAATATTGAAGACAAAGAAGGATAACTCTAAGTGGGAGCGAAAAAAAAAATCATAATTTAAACGCCTTCAGGCTCAAAAGATCCCGCTCACTCTTTACACGTTAAAAAAAAATCCTGGCTTAAAAAACCTCTGTCTTGGGGGTTATCTCTGTTTTTCTTCCCTTAAATTTTGATTGAAAAAAGGGGGGGATGAAGTGAACAGTCAAATCTAAAAATACCTCCCATTTTGCACTCCTAAATATTTCTATCTAAAATAAATTTCATAATACTGTATAGGCAATGAAAGTATACAAGCAGTACAGTAACTTTGTCTTTTCTTTCATATTTGTATTATTGACAGAAGCGCCATCCTTTACTTGTCAAACCGAAATTATTTCACTTATTTTGGATAAAACTGATAGCTAAGGCATCCTTACACTGCATCACAACCCCCCCCCCCCCACCAAAAAAAAAAATTCATAGAAAAACGAAATATTCTGCGTTGCTAGATTACCAACCGTGAATATGCTTTTATTTTTTATAACTGAATTTCTCAATATAGAAGTAAAGTTGCGTGAAGCCCAAATAAACGTTCAAATGGAAAAAAAAAAAAAACCCATCGAAACAAACAAAACACTGTACATATATACTAGATAGCACAAGAAAGAAACAAGAGGCACTAAATCGTGTTTAAAACCAGCGGAAGGGACAGAACACATATATTTTTTATATATGTACATAAATGCAGTTCTTTTGTTCTCTATCTGGGTGTGTTTCCTGAATCAGTAAATGGGTACGGATAATAACTGATAGAAAAATTACATTACTAGTGAAGGTGGAATAAAATTATTAATTTTCTGTTATATTCAAATTCTGCTTTTAACAGCATATATATCTATGTATTTACATTCATAATTTCAATCATTCATAGGCGGATGTAGAAGTTTTTACCAGTATGGGAACATTTCTAGCCGTCTGGTGGGGGGGGGGGGGGGGGGTTAGATCAAGCCTAAGATTAAAAAAAAAACACCACCACCACAACAACAACAACAACAACAACAACAACAACAACAACAACAACAACAACAACAACAACAACAACAACAACGGGAATCTCAGCGGGTCCAAACCCAATATAGAACTGCACTTGACGTTGTTGATGTCGTTTATTCTTTTCGTGTATAGCCATGATAATGTACTTTAAAAAAAAAAACATTGTAAGACATGCTTACAATTGGCGACATACTTGAAGCACTATAATTATATTCGGGCTTTGGTATCTGTTACTGGACGTCAACAACAGAAACTGTGATAAAACCTTAGAACTATCTGACAAGATGGTTTTACGTATGGAGGTGTTTCGTGTTTCGTGTTTGGTCAGGGTTAACCATTACAAAAAAAAAAACCAAACCCAAACAACAAACAAACAGACCCCCCCCCCCAAAAAAAAACCCAAACGAAGATAAGTTTTATACTTTTTCATCTGATTGGAACTGCTGTTATTTTGGCCTGGACTTCTCTTCATGGTGATATTTCTTCTGTGTTATATGTCCACATGTCGTCAACGACCTGGTTACGACCACTGCATCCAAAAATGACCAGATACATCCTTGATGGGTACATGTACTCAGCGTAAAAGTTATTGAGCTCCTCTAAAGTGGTATTTGCATATGTGTATTGTATTGTAATATCTTTTTCAAAAAAAAAAAATCATGTTTAAAATAAGACATTATATAAACAGAAAACTACAACAAAACGAGTATCAACAAGCTTTATGGTTTATCTAAAAAGACAGACAACATATTTGACGAAAACACCCCGAAATGGGAATGGAAGGCCATATTGGCTGTCTGAGCAAACAACACACGACGGAACATACATGTATGCATTCCGTTATCAATTCATTACGTGTTTATGATTCTTGTGGAATTTTATACATGTAGATCCAAATGCCTTTCTTGTTTCTTAAGTCTTTTTGTTCGTAAAACAGCTATGCATCTCGACGGAAGGTTGTGCAAAGTAGGCGATGTTGCACGATTGGTTCCTTCTATGTATGTATTGTCATCAAATCATGTTTCGTTGAATCTGCTTACTTTGTTTGTTGATCTTGTTCGTGTTGGTGTTGTGTTTAACGTCTTCAAATTCATAAGCATCATTTTAGAGCGGATAAATTTACAGCATGGACCGTAGTCCCCTGTTGATTGTTGATCTTATTCGTGTTGGTGTTGTGTGTTTCGTAGTCCCCTGTTGTTTGTTGATCGTGTTTGTGTTGTGAGTTTCGTTGTCCCCTGTTATTTGTTGAGCTTGTTCGTTTTGGTGTTGTGTGTTTCGTAGTCCCGTGTTGTTTGTTGATCTTGTTCGTGTTGGTGTTGTTTGTTTCGTAGTCCCGTGTTGTTTGTTGATCTTGTTCGTGTTGGTGTTGTGTGTTTCGCAGTCCCCTGTTGTTTGTTGAGCTTGTTCGTTTTGGTGTTGTGTGTTTCGCAGTCCTGTGTTGTTTGTTGATCTTGTACGTGTTGGTGTTGTGTGTTTCTTTTCCCCTGTTGTTTGTTGATCTTGTTCGTGTTGGTGTTGTGTGGTTCGTAGTCCCGTGTTGATTGTTGATCATGTTGGTGTTGTGTGTTTCGTAGTCCCGTGTTATTTGTTGATCTTGTTGGTGTTGTGTGTTTCGTAGTCCCGTGTTGTTTGTTGATCTTGTTGGTGTTGTGTGTTTCGTAGTCCCGTGTTGTTTGTTGATCTTGTTGGTGTTGGAATTGTGTATTTCGTAGTCCCCTGTTGTTTGTTGCTTTTGTTCGTGTTGGTGTTGTGTGTTTCGTAATCCCCTGTTGTTTGTTGATCTTGTTCGTGTTGGTGTCGTGTGTTTCGTTGTCCTCTGTTGTTTGATGATCTTGTTCGTGTCGGTGTTGTGTGTTTCGTAGTCCGTTGTTGTTTGTTGATCTTGTTCGTGTTAATGTTGTGTGTTTCGTAGTCCCCTGTTGTTTGTTGATCTTGTTCGTGTTGGTGTTGTGTGTTTCGTAGTCCCGTGTTGTTTGTTGATCTTGTTCGTGTTGGTATTGTGTGTTTCGTAGTCCCCTGTTGTGGTTGATCTTGTTCGTGTTGGTCTTTCGTAGTCCCGTGTTGTTTGTTGATCTTGTTTGTGTTGTGTGTTTCGTAGTCCCGTGCTGTTTGTTGATCTTGTTGGTGTTGGTGTTGTGTGTTTCATAGTCCCTTGTTATTTGTTGATCTTGTTCGTGTCGGTGTTGTGTGTTTCGTAGTCCCCTGTTGTTTGTTGATCTTGTTCATGTTGGTGTAGTGTTTCGTAGTCCCCTGTTGTTTGTTGATCTTGTTTGTGTTGGTGTTGTGTGTTTCGTAGTCCCTTGTTGTTTGTTGATCTTTTTGGTGATGGTGTTGTGTGTTTCGTAGTCCCGTGTTGTTTGTTGATCTTGTTCGTGTTGGTATTGTGTGTTTCGTAGTCCCCTGTTGTGGTTGATCTTGTTCGTGTTGGTGTTTTGTGTTTCGTAGTCCCGGGTTGTTTGTTGATCTTGTTGGTGTTTTGTGTTTCGTAGTCCCGTGTTGTTTGTTGATCTTGTTGGTGTTGTGTGTTTCGTAGTCCGTTGTTGATTGTTGATCTTGTTCGTGTCGGTGTTGTGTGTTTCGTAGTCCCCTGTTGTTTGTTGATCTTGTTGGTGTTGGTATTGTGTGTTTCGTAGTCCGTTGTTGTTTGTTGATCTTGTTCGTGTCGGTGTTGTGTGTTTCGTAGTCCCTTGTTGTTTGTTAATCTTCTTTTTGTTGGTTGTTTTGTGTTTCGCAGTCCCTTGTTGTTTGTTGATCTTCTTCCTGTTGGTTGTTGTGTGTTTCGTAGTCCCCTGTTGTTTGTTGATCTTGTTCGTGTTGGTGTTGTGTTTCGTAGTTTCGTGCTGTATGTTGATTTTGTTCGTGTTGGTGTTGTGTGTTTCGTAGTCCCCTGTTGTTTGTTGATCTTGTTCGTGTTGGTGTTTTGTGTTTCGTATTCCTGAGTTGTTTGTTGAGCTTGTACGTGTTTGTGCTGTGTTTCGTTGTCCTGTGTTGTTTGTTGATCTTGTACGTGTTGATGTTGTGTGTTTCGTAGTCCCCTGTTGTTTGTTGATATTGTTCGTGTCGGTGTTGTGTGTTTCGTAGTCCCCTGTTGTTTGTTGATCTTGTTCATGTTGGTTGTTGTGTGTTTCGTAGTACCGTGTTGTTTGTTGATCTTGTTCGTGCTGGTGTTGTGTGTTTCGTAGTCCTATGTTGTTTGTTGATCTTGTTCGTATTGGTGTTGTGTGTTTCGTAGTCCCTTGTAGTTTGTTGATCTTTTTGTGTTGTTGTTATGTGTTTCGTAGTCCCCTGTTGTTGTAGAAGATGCTTTGTCCTATGTCCATTGTTACAAAACTGTGGTGTGTTCCGCAGTGACCAGTGTAAGGGCTTTTAACGAGTATCTTTATCAGTATAAGAGATATTTTTGCCATCAATGGCAATGATATTTTTAAATAGGTTGTTTTTTTTATTTCAAAAGAAGAAGAATAATTAAAAAATGTTATGATCGCTGAGCGATATTAGTCCCCTACCGGCGGCATATATATATGTCCTGCAACTCTGCCTATGAATAACTCTTCAATTAAACATGAGTTTTAATTAAACTGTGCAGCTCAGTTCTGAAGTTTTATCTGCTTTATCGATTCGAAAAAGAGGTCAGGCGTGACGAAAGTTGAACTTGCTATGTAACTATCCAAGACTTAGCTAAGTATCAAATTTTACCCGAATATCTCTATTTTGTTGCAGAAAAAAAGTTCGGAAAACTGACAAAAACTGAATTGTGCAAATCATCAAGAGGCATAACTCCTCAAAAATGAGGTCAAGCGTGACAAAAGTCACTTTCTCTGTAACTATCCAAGACTAAGCTGAGAACAAATTTCACCTGAATATCTCTATTTGTTGCAGAAAAAAGTCCGGAAAACTAAATTTTCCAAGTCATCAAGGGGCATAACTCCTTGAAAAATAGATCAAGCGTGACGAAAGTTCAACTTGCTCTCTAACTATCCAAGAGTAAGCTGTGTATCAAATTTCACCTGAATATCTCTATTTGTTGCAGGAAAAAGTCGGGAAAACTGACAAAAACTGAATTTTCCAAGTCATCAAGGGGCATAACTCCTCGAAAAAGAGGTCAAGCGTGACGAAAGTCGAACTTGCTCTGTAACTCTCCAAGACCAAGCTGTGTATCAAATTCCACCTGAATATCTCCATCCGTTGCAGAAAAAAGTCCGGAAAACTGACAAAAACTGAGTTTTCTAAGTCATCAAGGGGCATGACTCCTCTAAAAATAGGTCAAGCGTGACGAAAGTCGAACTTGCTCTGTAACTATCCAAGACCAAGCTGTGTATCAAATTTCATCTGAATATCTCCATCCGTTGCAGGAAAAAATCCGGAAAACTGACAAAAACTGAATTTTCAAAGTCATCAAGGGGCACAACTCCTCTAAAAATAGGTCAAACAAGACGAAAGTCGAACTAGCTCTGTAACTTTCCAAGACCTAGCTGTGTATCAAATTTCATCTGAATATCTCCATCCGTTGCAGAAAAAAGTCCGGAAAACTGATATTCGGACAGACTGACAGAGGACAGACGGACGGACGGACAGACCGAAAGGAAACTAAGAATCCCCTTCGGCGTTGCCGGTAGGGGACTAATAAGGGCATACAGTATAATGCCTTTGTTTTTCTACCTCCATGTTTGTTGGCGTTGAAGACTTACTAGTATTTTGGTAGGGATTGAATGACTATATATATATACATAAAGTTTACTTGAAAGTAGGGGATGTACTCTCTCCAAGGATTGGAAAGATAATATCCATTGTTTGTCTTTTCTTCACATGGAAATATTCCGATTCGCTTTGAAAGCTGACCCCCACCTTGGCGGATTTATGTCACTTCATAATTTCAAAGAGAAAGTTTTGCAGTGAAATATATTTTAACTGGATGGGTAGAAGAATAGCGCTGAGACCTGGGATCGAATCCAAGATGCCTAGTAGAGACTTCGGCGAACACGGTATAACCACAACACGAGGACAATAGTTGAAAACAAATGAATGGATCTCCAAGAAGACGCAGCTGCAGTACCAACAGCAAAACATCGAAACAACACCACTCGAAAACACAGAGTAGACATGCACAAATGAGACACAACAGGGACAAGTCTGCTGTCCGCCATCCGTCATCGGGAAATAATCGACAATACACTGGGTCGCAAAGATGGTCTTTATTTCAGACTCAAATGCAACATATCTTATTTTCATTTTCACTCAGTAATCTTATATAGAATGCAAGAAAGCAAGCAAACAAACAAAACAAAAAGTATTTACGAAAATATTCATTATTTTTAGGTAATTATTGGTTTGCATGCATTCTTGCAGCTAGAGCATTGCTTTGTAACAATAAATGTCCTGGTAATGTCGTCTTTTTCTGATTACCCTTTCTTGACTGGATAATCAACTTTCTTTGACGCCCAGACACGAGACTCTAGGAGTGGTTCTGCTGCCATATTCGAAAATCCTGTTAACTCGTAAATGTAGAATAATCTGCATACGATTATCAGTCGGTTTCCGTGGTCCGTACTTTATGTTCCATGTATAGGAACCACGTTATAATGGGTAGAAGGAGATATTGATCATGTTATCTTCCTCCATTATGAATGCCGATAGACTACGTCAAAACCTTCCCATTCACGCTGTGATTTGATTAGATCTGAATAATGACCATGGTCCAGTAAGTCAGAGATAAATGATGGGTGATTTTACAACAGTAAGAAGTCAGTAACACTAGCAATCATATACTAGTATGTAAAGTTTTATTCTTTAGTTTTACCATTTGTTATACTTTAACATGGATCCATGTTACGATTAAAATCGACGGTTGCACTGGAGGAGTCATGCACCATTTGAAATGGTCTTGACCGTATAAACGATACGTGAAAATCAGAAGACATTCCCTTGCATTTTGTACAGCCTATTCTTGAAATCCAGGAGTGAGACTAGGCGATCTCCAAAGTGCCAGAGTTTTTTGTTTGGCATGTGTTCGTTTATAATGTTACATACAGATTGATGTAACAAGAACTCAGAGACTCGTAGAACATTTTTGAACTAATCACAGTGGAACACACCCGCATGATTGTAGGAAACAAAAACGTTTAAAAACTGGTTTGGTGTGAAAACTTGTCTTAACATTACATCACAGTCACATCTCTTTAAATCTAAATCATGCCGTCTTTGCAGAACATTACGTTGACCTTTAACTGCAGTGCAAAATCATGTAGTAAACCATCGATATTCTAGATAGCGAATATGGGAATGAAATGCCCGTAGGCTCATATTGCGCAGGGAGACGATCGATATTAAACAAATAATTTAATTGTCATATGAAATTATATAAACAACTTTATCTACAAGTTCATGGACATGTTTAGAAAAAAAACTCCTCAGATTTTATATTTTGATTTTTCTATTTTTTAACCTATATTTTGGTAACATTTTGATCAACAAAACGTCAACATTTTCGTTCTTTGCCAAGATGAAGAATTATTTCATCACGGTGTAGTCCGATTCCGTTATAGCACAGGAATTCACGAAGCGATCTAAAAGTTCTAATAGGTTCTAGGAAACCAATGTAGATGGACATTATAATCGATAAGCATTTAAAGATTCATTCAATTTACTTGTCAGATACCAAAAGGAACAGAAATCAATTAAATTTCATATGATATGAAGGGCCTCCTTTTAGGTAGCATCTTAAAAGCTTTTCTCCCTGGAGAAACCAAAGTCACACTTATGTTCTACACAAATTCAAATAGAATAAGATTATGTACCACCATCGGCACCTATGCCTGTCAGCCATTGTCGTATGCGGCCCTCTTTCACAGAAATGTCGTCTGTCACCATGGTAACAAGTGTTTGTCCACGACTATCACTTACAGAGCTGTCAAAAGAATCCTTCCGAGAGTGGCGTTTCATCTGTTCATGAATTTCTGAAGACTGTATAAAATCATCCATACTGTCAGAGTCGAAATCCGTCACAGAAATTGCTCCCGTTTCCATTTGAAGATTATTTACAGACTTTGTATTCCGGTGCACGGTTCCATCCGGTACCACATCACTCTGTGGTTTTTCTGGATTAGACACATATCTTCTAAGTAGATTCTGTTTTTGTTTAATTTGTTCGATTTTGTCTGAAAATTGCGCGCTGTCTGAGGAAGAATCATTAGAGATCAGTCCAATACTCCTGGCTGTGTATTCACTCGTCAGCGAAATTGTACTGCCTACTCGGCTACCGGGACCTAGTTTAGCACTGTCTACCGTTTCTGTCCAAGCAGAGTTGCTTTCCGTTGAAGCATCAAAATTAAAGCTTCGTCTTTGTAATCTTGGCGAACAGTAAATGTCTAGACTGTTTTGCTGACTAGAATTTGATCCATTGCATTCCCGATAACTTGCACCACAAACACTCTTGTCATGTGACCGACCCTCATTGTCCATATAGGAATCCAGCTCACCAGCAGATCGTGAATGTGTTATAGTGTTAGTCGCTGAATCTGGCGTATCTGTAGAATTTAGAATAATTTTCGGTACTGTGGGTATATAAAGGGACTGTACTCCCCTCCTATCACAAGATGCTTTCTTTTTCTCCATTTTACTTCTAAGTCAAGAACGACTTGTTTTATGAACTATAGCTGTCTAACAATTGTATCTCTTTCGCATTAATTTTCCAACCATGACACTTTTCCTGACGGGCCTCTTGATTCCCTATATGAATTCATCCTCTGTGTTAAACGTAGAATGATTGAAGTACTTTGATTATAAACCGTTTCTTGCGATCAATGCTGCTCAATGGAAGATGTTCTCCTGAACTTCAAGGATAGCTGCCCATTAAATCTAAAGCGTTCCTTTGTCTGTACAGAGCCTCTGTAAATAATCATTATGATACTTTAAATAATCAAATCGAACACTTCCACTCTTAAGCATGAGAGGTAAAGGTAATTAAACGGACTTTTATTTACATTTCGATCCAGTCATCAGGTAAATCAAACATTTATTGCACCAGAGATTGCATTGCTGCAAAACTTTGTGTATGTTGATATATAAAAAGCCTACGTATTGTATAATCGTTCCGGAAATAATGGATACCAGTATCATTGAACAAGTAATCTTGGAATCTTGGAATGAGTGCAATATAAGAATTTTGCATACATACATGGTCTTATTACTTGCATGAATTGTACATAAAGGTGGGGAATCACAGGTAATAAATGAAGAAAAATATACCCCAGAGATATTGTACTTGGCGACTTTTAAAAATGACGAAGGGAAGCCATCTGTTTAGAGAGTTTTAATTTGCAGTTTTGATTTCAAAAATTGAAAATGATGTGCAAATCCTACGTCAAATATGTTTTCTTTAAAATAAACTTTATTCATTTCGCAACATTTAAAAACAAGTTACACAATTCGTGTTGAATTAGCTATATATTGGTGTGACGTGGTCATTAATGTCAAGAGGAAATTGGAGTAGCCGGGAATGACCTACAAACCTCCTTACCTGCACACAAAAGATATTCCAATACCAGTATATTCTAAAAGACACTACAGTACATTGAACAGACACATAATGAATATTTGTCCATCCAAACTAGAAAACTAACATAAAGGTAGACCAATTAGGGAATTTGCTTCCAAGCATAAACTTTTTTCCAAGATAATTGAAGAACTTATGTAGCTAATTCAATGAATGAAACAGATACTATTCTGGACGAGTTTTTAAACGATACAATGAAGATTTAAAAAAAATAACATCTCATGGAAGATATTTTAGGCAACAAATTCACTAGATATGACTATTTCTGCATGGCCTATGTGAAGGGTGTTGCTAGCAAACAGGAGATGCTTACTCTTCCCGGGCACCTGATCTCATCTCCCCTTGGGATTCACTTTTCTTTCTTTGCAGAACGTTTTTAAATGTTTATCGTATCCTTTGGTATGGATATTTTTAATGTTTCTGATTGTTTGTCGATGTGGTAGTCCTCAGTGTTCACTGATTTATTTTTGTAATAGAAGATTTCACAAGAGATTTTTATGCTTGACAGGCTATAGGATCAATGGAATAACAGTTTCTTTAGTATGAATGTTAGGTTACGTTTAAAATCGCTCTTCAAATATTTTCGGTGTCGATGGTCTTAAGGAGACATTACGTTTTGAAAAATGCATACGGTTGTTATATTATAACCACATGACATATATTTCAATATCAATAATTCAACCTAATAATTCAGTCAAATGTTGGGCGTTTGGTCTTTAAACTTAAGTTAAAATCAGAAATTTTAAACGATCTCAAATATAACTACGCTGCTGAAAGAATTAATTACTCTATTCTATTCTATATATGAAACAACCTCAACAATCACACAACTTTGTACTAAACAAAAGACCGGAAGCAAGATGAGACCATACGTGGAAACAATGGAGATTGGAAGAAAAATGACAAAAGAAGGTGACACAAATCTAAGAAAGTCAAAACTGAGATGTCGGTAAGGCTCTGAAACATTGAATCTGATCTAAAACATCAAGAAAGAGGAGTCCTATGATTATTTTTGTGAAAGACAAAAGAATATCAAACTAACTCAAACGAGTATATGAAATCAAAACTGATGGGAAATGTTATTATTTGATCAAAGACTTAAGTACCGATCCGAATTCATTTTCTTGAATTCATGAAATATGTAAAAATAAGGTTTTTTTTTGGTCTAGTCTTCTTTCATTTGCAGAACTATAAAAGGTGGTCGACATGTTACTATATTGGGAATTTACTTAAAATCAGCATACAGAATACATCAGCAATCTTTCAAATCAATATTTTAGTTGATATCACAGAATTGAAAACTACCCATTCCAATTCCAGCAACGGGAGCCTAGCTGATTTCCTAGTAATTATAATCTTGTTTTATTTCCATTATTCTGAAACCAAATCGGTGATAAATCTTTAATTCTACGGTGGATTCTTTGGTATACAAGAGCCGAGTAGGAAGGTATCATGTGATTGTTAAACGTGGGCAGAGTTTATTTGAAGTGTAAATTTTTAAACGTACTACATTTTCCTCGATGTGGATTCACATTGTCGACTAGCTACTTTCCTTTCATCTTGGATAAAGTATCAAAACTGGAGTACATTGAAAGTAGGCCAGCCTTCCAATTCCTTTGGGTGTTATATGTCATACCAGACTGTGATTCTGTGCATTAAAAAGTTTTTCAATAAATATAACTTTATCATATTACTAAAGAATGATTTATGGGCGTGATGAATACATTAATTTTGAACATTATAGTATCATATGGTGGCAAAATTTTGCCTCCTACATTCAATATAATTTTCAGACAAATGTAGGTATACATGATATTGCGACATTGTGAATAATAATGATATGTGGAAATACGACTTGTTGCGACGAGTTTTGTGTATGGTCTAATCCATATTTGAATCCAAAGTTTTCCTTGATGCAATCATAATGTAGTAACATGCTGGCTCTTGTTTTAGGTCATGTTTAGAATTCAGTATTTTGATTTCCTCTCATTCGACTTTGACGATCACTGATGATACATTGGTTGCTGAAACGCGCATACGGTACACTAAATTTATTGTGACAGAACATACATTTCAATTTTATAATTTAACCGCTAGGTTGGTATCTCTGCTTCTGGAGTCCTTAAAGGGTATTATTCTCCTAGTTTGACTCTGCTTCTGCAATGACTTAAAGATATGTGTTCTTCTAAACTTGATAAATTATTGTTGACTTTTAATTTGGTAAATTATTCTGAAACTGAGGAGCATCTCCCTCAGGGCATAGCTCTATCCTTAGCTTTATCTTTGGCATGCATTTTAGGTAATGTTAGGATTTCGCTCTTCATATATGAACTGTTTGGATTTCCTCTCTTTCCTCGTGTATCACTGATGATACATTTTTTGTTGAAACACGCATATGGTGCTCTAAATCATTGTGATAAAACAAATATTTTAACATGATTTTATCAACCAGACTAGCCAACATCAAGATATAGAAACAATGAGCTACAATATACGTTTTAAAATCAAAGTAAGAGGGAAGTGTTCCAACTCAATACCTTTTTGAAGAAAATTACAAACCACAATGTATGGATGCTCTAAATACCATGTGTGGTATGGTGTTCGGGAAAACATACACAAAACCTAATTCCTTTATGTAGAAAGAAGTACTAGAAAATATATCTCCTTATCATAAGGAAACACTGAAACAAGGCAATCTCTTATATGAATGACTTTCTTACACTTTTGCCTAAACTATTAATTGTAATTATTAAAGTATTTATTTCAGACCGAGTGTACAAACAGTTTGCCCATTTCAAAGAGGAGGGGATCTCCAACAACACTAGGCCGCAGCAAATGATGTTTGAAGCAGATGCCTAAACTGCCTTCAATGAATAATTCTAACTGCATGGGATGAACTTAAAAATATGCAATCATGTTTACAATGTTTACATGATATATGCATTGGGGAAGGTACCTTTTAATTTCAAAATAAAATATCATATTTGAAGGGAAGAAAGATCTATTCTGTGAGCTTTAAAGAAAAGAAAGTTTATTTCCACAATCTCCTTATTCCTCTTTCACCTAAAACATGCTCAATTAAGATTATCTGATCCTGAATGAAGATACATTTTTGAAATAATCACGGGTATATACATAGAAGCGAAAAAAGGAGCAAATCCGTTGTGACTGATGAACAAATAATAAATGTATAACTCGACAATGTGTTTGTGTTTGTGTGTGAGGATGTTAGTGTGCTTATAGGGGAATGATTCACTGAAGATATTTTCTCTTTAATTAAATGAAAATTCTTATGATTTTCCCCCTATCTTATGCATCATTTTTTATGAGTCTAGATAGTCTCATGTGCAATGAGATAAATAGATTATTCATATTGGAGCGAAATAAATTCTTGAAAGAATAGATAATATTTCACGAAGTAAAAAAAAAAGCTCTGGCGGTATGGGTCGAGTAGCGCTATGACCATAAATAAACTTACGATTTCCTAGTAGGCTTGAAGGATTTCCTACTTGTAAGATTTCCTATTTGGTAGGATTTCCTACTTGTCAGACAGAAGTATAAAATTATATAGTTTTTGTATGACCTTTTGTAAAAATAATTTTGAAATTCTACCTCAATATACGTCAAAACTTTGCATATAATTTTCAAAACTGCGATAGATATTGATTTGTTGCACTGTAACGACACTTTGAAATGTCTGATTCCTCATAGGGTTTATGTAACCAATGAAAGTACGATCGTTCAGCACCAGTCAGAAAAAACCCACAAAAGTGCAAGAGGTTATCATTAATCAATTAATTTGTAATTTCACAAATAATTCAAGAAAAAATAGCTTTTTACGAATTTAAGTGCTCCCAATTTTAAGTTTCTTAAATTGCCCGTTTATCTAAAAGTTGGGTGCAGCAAGAAATAAGTGGAGAAAACTCTGATGAAAAATTTAGTTTTAATTTATCACAAAAAATTAAGGGTAACAGCTTGCACTTTTTGATTTTATATGTCCGACATTTGCATACGATATTTCGCAAATCAGGTGACATCTAGACTGCCGGGGAAAGTATAGAAAGTCAGAATGGGTATATTAAGATATTTTGTATGTGATTATACAAGAAATATGTCGTTTAAATGCATTCATTATCTTTCAAACACTATTTGAATATCGATGCTCTCTCAGGTGACAATAAACGTCAATGACGACATGGACTGCCTTTACGATGCTGCGCAATTTATGGTATTTAAACTTAAGTGAAAATCAGAACTTTTTAAACGATGTCAGATATAGACACACTGCTGTGAGAATAAATTATTCTATTCTATTCTTTTTTTCTATTCTATTCAACAACATCAGCAATCGCACAACTTTGTAGTAAACAAAAGACTGGAAGCAAGATAAGACTATACGTTGAAACAATGGAGATAAGAAGAAAAATGACAAAAGTAATCTAAGAAAGTCAAAACTCAGATGTCGGTAAGTCTTTATAAGTTTACACTCTTTGAATCAGATCTAAAGATGATGTTTCAATACATCAGGACAGAGGAGTCCTATGATTATTTTTGTAAAAGACAAAAGATTATCAAACGAGCTCAAACGAGTCCCTTTTGCGTCTCTTTCTGTGCTTGTCTGTTCTGTGATTTGTTATTATTAAATCAAAGAATTAAGTACCGATCCGAATTTATTTCATATGTAAAAAACAAAGATAAGGTTTTTTGTTTTGTCTAGTCTTCTTCCATTTGCAGAACTAAAAAGGTGGTCGTCAGTTTACTATATTTGGAATTTACTTTCAGAAATCAGCATATAGAATACATCAGCAATCTTTCATTCAATATTTTAGTTGACATCACAGATTGAAAAAAAATATCCATTCCAATTCCAGCAACGGGAGCCTAGCTGATTTCCTAGTAATTAAATCTTGTTTTATTTCCATTGTTCAGAAACCAAATCGGTGATAAATCTTTAATTCTACGGTGGATTCTTTGGTATACGAGAGCCGAGTAGGAGGGTATCATGTGATTGTTAAACGTGGGCAGAGGCTATTTTAAACGTACTACATTTCCTCGATGTGGATTCACTTTGTCGACTAGCTTCTTTCCTGTCCTTTTGGATAAAGTATCTAAACTGGAGTACATTGAAAGTAGGCCAGCCTTCCAATTTCTTAGGGTGTTATATATTATACCAGACTGCGATTCTGTGCATTAAAAAAGTTCTTCAATAAATGATATCGCAATCTGATAACAACATTATCACTTTATCATATTACTAAAGAGTGATTAATGGGCGCGATAAATACATTAATTTTGAACATTATAGTATCATATGGTGGGAAAATTCTTCCTCCTACATTCAAGATAATTTTCAGACAAATGTAGGTGTACATGATATTTCGACATTGTGAATGTTAATGATACGTAGAAATACGACTTGTTGCGACGATTTTTGTGTATGGTCTAATCCATATTTGAATCTAAAGTTTTCCTTGATGTAATCATAATGCCACTACATGCTGGCTCTTGTTTTAGGTCATGTTTAGAATTCAGTATTTTTATTTCCTCTCATTCGACTTCGACGATCACTGATGATACATTGGTTGTTGAAATGCACATATGGTGCACTAAATTATTGTGATAGAACATATATTTCAATTTTATAATTTAACCGCTAGGTTGGTATCTCTGCTGGTGTAGTCTCTAATGGTATTATTCTCCTAGTTTGACTCTGCTTTTGCAATGAATAAAGATATGTGTTCTTCTAAACTTGAAACATTATTGTTTAACTAATGGACTTTCTGTCTTTTAATTTGGTAAATTATTCTGAAACTGAGGAGCATCTCCCTCAGGGTATAGCTCTGTCCTGATCTATATCGTTGTACATTTTAGGTAATGTTAGGATTTCGCTCTTCATATATGAACTGTTTGGATTTCCTCTCTTTCCTCGTGTATCACTGATGATACATTATTTGTTGAAACACGCATATGGTGTACTAAATAATTATGATAGAACAAATATTTTGACATGATTTTATCAACCAGACTAGCCAACACCAAGATATAGAAACATTGAGATACAACATACGTTTTAAAATCAAAGTAAGAGGGAAGTGTTCCAACTCAATACCTTCTTGAAGAAAATTACAAACCACAATGTATGGATGCTCTAAATATCATGTGTGGTATGGTGTTCGGGAAAACATACACAAAAACTAATTCCTTTATGTACAAGCAAGTACTAGAAAATATATCTCCTTATCATAAGGTAACACTGAAACAAGGCAATCTCTTATATGAATGAAAGAAAAAAATTTACTTTCTCACTCTTTTGCCGAAACTATTAATTGTAATTATTAAAGTATTTATTTCAGACCGAGTGTACAAACAGTTTGCCCATTTCAAAGAAAGGAGGGGATCTCCAACAACACTAGGCCGCAGCAAATGATGTTTGAAGCAGATGCCTCTAAACTGCCTTCAATGAATAATTCTAATTGCATGGGATGAACTTAAGAATATGCAATCATGTTTACAATGTTTACATGATATATGCATTGGGGAAGGTACCTTTTAATTTCAAAATAAAATATCATATTTGAAGGGAAGAAAGATCTATTCTGTGAGCTTTAAAGAAAAGAAAGTTTATTTCCACAATCTCCTTATTCCTCTTTCACCTAAAATTAAGATTATCTGATCCTGAATGAAGATACATTTTTGAAATAATCACGGGTATATACATAGAAGCGAAAAAAGGAGCAAATCCGTTGTGACTGATGAACAAATAATAAATGTATAACTCGACAATGTGTTTGTGTTTGTGTGTGAGGGTGTTAGTGTGCTTATGGGGGAATGATTCACTGAAGATATTTTCTCTTTAATTAAATGAAAATTCTTATGATTTTCCCCCTATCTTATGCATCATTGTTTATGAGTCTAGATAGTCTCATGTGCAATGGGATAAATAGATTATTCATATTGGAGCGAAATAAATTCTTGAAAGAACAGATAATAATTCACGAAGTAAAAAAAAAGCTTTGGCGGTGTGGGTCGAGTAGCGCTATGACCATAAATAAACTTACGATTTCCTAGTAGGCTTGTAGGATTTCCTACTTATAGGATTTCCTATTTGGTAGGATTTCCTACTTGTCAGACAGAAGTATAAAATTATATAGTTATTAAATTGCCCGTTTATCTAAAAGTTGGGTGCAGCAAGAAATAAGTGGAGAAAACTCTGATGAAAAATTTAGTTTTAATTTATCACAAAAAATTAAGGGTAACAGCTTGCACTTTTTGATTTTATGTGTCCGACATTGGCATACGATATTTCGCAAATCAGGTGACATCTAGACTGCCGGGGAAAGTATAGAAAGTCAAGATGGGTATATTAAGATATTTTGTATGTGATTATACAAGAAATATGTCGTTTAAATGCATTCATAATCTTTCAAACACTATTTGAATATCGATGCTCTCTCAGGTGACGATAAACGTCAATGACGACATGGACTGCCTTTACGATGCTGCGCAATTTATGGTATTTAAACTTAAGTGAAAATCAGAACTTTTTAAACGATGTCAGATATAGACACACATCTGTGAGAATAAATTATTCTTTTCTATTCTTTTTTTCTATTCTATTCAACAACATCAGCAATCGCACAACTTTGTAGTAAACAAAAGACTGGAAGCAAGATAAGACTATACGTTGAAACAATGGAGATAAGAAGAAAAATGACAAAAGTAATCTAAGAAAGTCAAAACTCAGATGTCGGTAAGTCTTTATAAGTTTACACTCTGAAAAACTGAATCAGATCTAAAGATGATGTTTCAATACATCAGGACAGAGGAGTCCTATGATTATTTTTGTAAAAGACAAAAGATTATCAAACGAGCTCAAACGAGTCCCTTTTGCGTCTCTTTCTATGCTTGTCTGCTCTGTGATTTGTCATTATTAAATCAAAGAATTAAGTACCGATCCGAATTTATTTCATATGTAAAAAACAAAGATAAGGTTTTTTGTTTTGTCTAGTCTTCTTCCATTTGCAGAACTAAAAAGGTGGTCGTCAGTTTACTATATTTGGAATTTACTTTCAGAAATCAGCATATAGAATACATCAGCAATATTTCATTCAATATTTTAGTTGACATCACAGATTGAAAAAAAAAATATCCATTCCAATTCCAGCAACGGGAGCCTAGCTGATTTCCTAGTAATTAAATCTTGTTTTATTTCCATTGTTCAGAAACCAAATCGGTGATAAATCTTTAATTCTACGGTGGATTCTTTGGTATACGAGAGCCGAGTAGGAGGGTATCATGTGATTGTTAAACGTGGGCAGAGCTCATTTAACGTACTACATTTTCCTCGATGTGGATTCACTTTGTCGACTAGCTTCTTTCCTGTCCTTTTGGATAAAGTATCTAAACTGGAGTACATTGAAAGTAGGCCAGTCTTCCCATTTCTTAGGGTGTTATATTTTATACCAGACTGTGATTCTGTGCATTAAAAAATTCTTCATTAAATGATATCGCAATCTGATAACAACATTATCACTTTATCATATTACTAAAGAATGATTAATGGGCGCGATGAATACATTAATTTTGAACAAAATAGTATCAAAATTCTTCCTCCTACATTCAAGATAATTTTCAGACAAATGTAGGTATACATGATATTGCGACATTGTGAATGTTAATGATACGTGGAAATACAACTTGTTGCGACGATTTTTGTGTATGGTCTAATCCATATTTGAATCCAAAGTTTTCCTTGATGTAATCATATTGCCACTACATGCTGGCTCTTGTTTAAGGTCATGTTAGAATTCTTATATTCAGTATTTTGATTTCCTCTCTTTCGGCCTCGAACATCACTGATGGTACATTGTTTGTTGAAATGCGCATATGGTGTACTAATTTATTGTGACAGACCATATATTTCAATTTTATTGTTAAACCACAAGGTAGGTATCTCTCCTGATGGGCTGCTAGTCCCCCAGGATATCATTCGCCTAGTCTGACTTTGTTTTTGCACTGACATAAAAATATATGTACATTATCTACTTAACTTGGATACATTATTTACTAATTAAGTCCTTGGATCATTTTTGCCACTTTTGATAATTTTTACTGAAACTAATGAGCATCGCCCTCTTAGTATAGCGCTGCCCTTAGCTGTCTCTTTGGTATATATTTAAGGTATTGTTAGAATTGTGCTCTTCATGTATTAACTATTTGGATTCACTCTCTTTCCTCGTGTATCACTTACGATACATTGAAATACATAGTATTACATCTATTAACAAAGTACGAGAAAGCAAGGCAAGGCAATTTTTTTTTAGAATTTCCATAGAAACGGTTGCGAACCTCGGAATGAATAACATTCCGAAGTGAGACCAGGTTCCCGGGGAGAGTCAGTGTCTCCTGATTGCATGCAACACCCGTCACAACAGCTGAATAATTAATTATCAGAAATTTCGTCGTAATTTCAGTATGCAAGCAGTTCGAAACAGATGCCTAAACTCAATATAAGGAATAATTCTAATGATGAATTTAGAAAAATGCAATAATGTTTACAATATTTACATATATGCATTGGGGAAGGTACCTTTTAGGTTTGAAATAACATGTCATATTTAGTGGACTGAAAATTTCCAAACATATTTTGCTATATAAATTAATGCAGAAATATTGTAAAACTAGGGAAAGAAGCGTTTCCAACCTCGTGGTTGAAATGATTGATATTGGAATAAACATATGACAATGGTAAGGAGCCCCCCCCCCTTGCAGTCCCAATAACACTACTGTTATTTTCATCAGTGTACTAATATATATTTTACATATTTATGAATGAACAGATAAGTAGTATAACCCCTGTCATCCCACGCCAATGTAAATATTCATCAATAAATAATTATCATCGTAAAAAGCCAATAAGATTTCCCACAGAGGGAGTGCTTTAAGTCCAGGTCATTATTGGCATCAATAATGAAGAACTCTTCTTCTTCTCATTGCTGGGTTGTTTGCCTGGTTCATATAACGTAAATTAAGAATACCGTAACTTCACATTGAACCAATTATGAAAACATGAAAGTAGATTTTGATACTAGTACATATAGAATATCATTGTCTTTATTCTTACTTGCCTCAATTCCAATATTTTCTGTTTGATATGATTTTGAAGTTCACGTTTAACACCATTTTTTTTCTTTTTCTTCGTGCCATTTTTTTTTATTCTACAGACGTATATCTATTCTTATTTTGAACACTTTAAAAGGAAGGAGGAAATGAAGGACAAATTCGTTTTCATAGACATCGATCGATCCCGTACAAGAAGAGAAAATCTCTGATAGAATCATTTGTCTGAGTTGGGAAATATTCCATTCTAAGAGTCTGATTGATGATAAATGTGAAAGGAACACATCGTTTCACCTAGAGATTTGAATAGTTAAGATTCTTACGGCTCTATATGATATTGAAAGATGTATTAGGCCTTGACTATCTCAGTACGGCTTATGTCGTGCTTGCATATTATGGAAAAGCTCTCACGCCTAAGGAATTTTCAAAAAAAAACAAAACAAAATTCATCGTCAGAGATAAATAAAGTGAACGACTTGAAAATATTAGTGACAAATTACTCCAGTGGTTTCCTAATATTATCATAAATAGTGAAATATATGTTTTATGATAAGAATTACATTACACTATATGTACATTTCAATATATTCATCAGTGATGTTCGACATCGAAATAGAGGAAATCGAAGTAGTGATTATATGAAGAATATATTCTAATACAGACAGCCAAAGCTATGCCTTTAGGGTGATACCCTTAGTTGTAGAATAATTTGTCAGATTTAGTGGCAGAAAATTTGAAAATATATTTCAAGTCAGTGTGTAAACACTGTAAAACTAGGAGAAAGATTTCCTCGGTGAGATACAGAGATACAACCTACCAAATTCTCATTATATGCTCTATTTCGTTTCAGTGCACCTCATGCGCAGGTAAATTAACAATCCGGTGATAATAGTCTAGCTATCCACATAACTCGTACGTAACTTGAACATTGAAAATAATAAAGTGTTGTACTCTTCCTGAACATTGTATCTCATTCCTTATATAGATATTCATATGCTGATGAGTCTTTGTTGTTTTGTTGTTTTACGGCTGTGTAATTGTTCTGTTAGAAAAGGAATATATGATTTTCATTGTTGTTCTGAATGAGTTAAAGAAGATCCTGACGATAATCTCAACAGCACTCACAATAGAGCACAAAATTAAACATCGACGGACCCCTAGCAAGCTAGAGGTGGGACCAGGTGCCCGGGAGGAGTAAGCTTCCCTTTTGGCTAGCCGCAGACTGAAGCCTGAAGACTCACTGGCATAACGATGGGAAATCCAGAATTATTTCCTGAATTGTAGACTTTGGCAGGGTTACTTTTAGTGGAGTTTCTCTTGATGGAAACTTTTTTCCGAAATAATAAGGAGACGATTGCTAACAATCAAGATAAGTCCCAGTTGTGAAAAGATGTATGACGGCAGGTTTGTGCAGGGCTGATTGGAAAACACATTCACTTGTGTAATGCAATTACAACCAGGGGTATTTTTAATTGTGAGATCTATCGGACGTAACCGATTGATAACTTTTGTTCCGAACCATGGATCTCTTATTGCATTGGCAATCTGTATAAAAATAAACGTGCGTTTTGCCTCTAGATCAATAGGGTTATTTTAAAAACGCTCTGAATCCGAGTGAAAATGTACAAAGAAAAGGAGGACGCCGTCAACAGGGCTGCACAACCCACAGCAAAACAGAGAAACTTTCAGATGCGAAAACACAATGGTGAAGCACAACAAGAGACACAAAAGGGACACGAAATATCAAATATTAAAGACGACATCAAAGCATTTAGCACAGAGACCTACACATAAACCAATTAGACCAATGGGCAATCATTGCCGATTTAATTCTGTCATCTGTCAGGTAGCAAAGAGTGTGGTTATCCGAGTTGTCTGCTTACCAAGTGGTCTCGAAGAATGCACAAATGTTGTGTACAAGAGCTTCCTCACTGGAAAATGTCGACACAAACCAAACAGATTATCACAGGACCCAATTAAAAATCATATAACCGGATACAAAAAAGCATAAGTGCACACGAAAAAGTGTCCGTGTTATGTCGACTGGAACGAGCTAATGCATGCAACCATCTGAGGAGTCTGACTAAACTTCAGAGAAAACGAGGTCTGGGCAGGGCCAGTCATTGAATCCCGACGTCATAATCTTTGTGCAGCTCTTTAAAATAATGCACTGGTACAAGGCTTTGATTTGATTCAAGTACCATGTAAAGTGTCCTTCTGGTAACACCAGGATCAAATCTACGTTATATATTGCGATTGACGATTCTGACGCATTTTCAATGTAAATTTTGTCCACCTTTGGTCTTCTTTATTTTGTATATTTAGTCACCATAACAATTGCTATAGAGCAATGCGTCATTTTACAGCTATTCAGTAGAATCTGAATAGGGATAAATATTATTTGAATAGGCTTTTGTAAATTAAGTCACATGATTAAAGTACTGTTATATGGTCAAGTTATCATCTCCGAACAATCAGAAGTGTTTGGAGCTAAACCACAGAAAAGAAAATATTCCATCGTGAAATTTCATTTGAGAACGCTATCTAGATAGCACACTTTTAACATAAACAAAACACTGATTATTTCTGCTATTCAGTTGATTAGACAATCACGTTTTACGAGTCTTTACGATCTATCTCGCCATGAAATATTCCTTTCCTTAGCCTGGATTTCCTCGACTAGGAATAAATCAAGACTGATTGATTTTTGCTCGGAGTGAGACGACATAACTGAATTAGTGAAAGATCGATTTTGGTCTATCTTCGATGTTTGATTTGATGAAGAAAGGCTATTCGTTAGCTCTAAATGAATTAGCTTATAAACGTTTTAATAGTGCAGGAATTTTGGAAAACCATTTGAGATGTTTTTTAGCTCTTGCAAGTCTAATAAAGTGAAATAATATAATAATGTACAAGTTTTTAATGATGTTGATGAACGCGGACATGTGTACTACATATTATCTACATTATGCATTTGTTATAATGAAATGTTCAGTTACTAAGAAAATAAACGAATTTATAGTAAAAACAATAACTTACCTTACACTGATGAGGTGTGATTCATTGCTCAACACTAATACATTCATGTATACATTGTATATATCCCCTTTGTTTAAGCTTGTGGTTCGTTCGAAAAAGTACAGGAAATAGAGACTAACAGAAAATTAGGTTGCTTTTTGCATAATCCGCGAGAGGATTTGAAGCTTCCTTGAGTAAACAAGAATCAATGGAGAACGGGTCGATACTGTACAAGCAGTAACAACACTAAGGGATCTCCGTGACACAGCAGCCAAGGTATCCCGGCTTAGACAGAGCTTATGTTATATAGCAAGTATTGGGTATTCCTAGTGCGAACATCACACTGGCTTCTATAGGTATTTAATCATAATGCCAGAGTTATACTAAAGTCATAATAGAACATGATAATCTCTGTAAAGTGACAAAATGACAATGAATTGAAAGGAGATACCCGGTACACTCTGGAGAGATATTGTTACACAGTAACGTTTTTAGATGATTGAAAGAAGGGTTATCCTACAACTAGTTCTTTTTAATTATTTGTAAAACAACAACGACGCTTAGTACTGAGCATAACTAAAATGACGCTTACTGTATGTAAAATTTGAATAAAGGTTATAGGTAGTTTTTTTTTCTATTCAACTTCTTGAAATATTGTCAAGAAGTCTATAAGTTACCCATACTATCCGATGCAGCTTTGCTTTTAAACTACTGATAAACAATTTTAAATGTTAAACGTCTTCAATTTCAATAATATCATTTAAGAACAGATTATGATAAATTTGCAACATTGACCAGGCATGCACGTTTCGGGTACTTAACCCTCGTCAGCGATCCTCATTCTAAATAATGTAATATGACCAAAGAATGTGAAAATGATTATGTCCAAAAATATACCGAAAGACGAAGCAGGATGGGTGGAATATGATGCTACTGGACCTACGTTTTAGAAATTGAAGAAGCGATCAATCGAAGTTACAAGTAATTTATTGAGAATAAAAATATAATGTAACCTCCGGTAACAAATTTCCTCTTTTTCCGATGTTGTCATACCAAATAAGTCTATTTCCAACCTCATCCTCTGAATGGGCCATGCATGTTCTACTTCCGCAATTTGAAACAAAATACCAAAAGAGCCTTTTCCCATTCTATCATTTTTTGAACTTGGGCCCCAGCGTCATGCTGTCTGTTTGTATGTTCATCCTACAATGAGGAAATTATTTTACACCAAAATTGTGCGTTTGTCGAGACCACAGGGGCAATTTTGAAAAATGGGAGGGTTGTGCGCACGTTATCCGGATAACCGTCTGCTTCTGACGTGGCAGATGGTCGTCCTTAGTCGCCATCGGTTGCCCATTGGTCTCGTTGGTTTATATGTGTGACCTTTTGTGTTTCATGTTTCTATGGCGTGAGTTGGTGTTCCTTGTCCCTTTAGCGTCTCTTTCTATGCGTGTCTGCTATGTTTTTGCATTGGGTGTGTTGAAGTTTTGCTGTGGGTGCAGCCTAGTGTTCTTGGAGATCCCCCCCCTTTGATGAATGATAATGGCAATAGGACAGAAAACCGAACTGTCTTACTCTACTTTGAATTTCTATATGCGTTACACTAGACAAGCATGTTTTGATATGTAATAAAAGACTTAGAAAGACTTAGGGATTGAGATCAGGTTGCCAGAGGAGTAGCCCATGAACTATCATGACCGCCAAAAAAGGTGGAGAAGTAGATACCATCTATATGAACATCGCTGTATTTTCTGAGAACCACATTAGTTATGTTGAAGGTCGGGGAGTGGGCACCATCAAACCAAACAGCGAGCCAGCCATCAGGGTTACCATGTCCACTCCTGCGTACTGAGTTTAGATGGACTCTCTGTCTCATTGTTGTCCAGTGATTCCTTCTGTAGACAAAGTGAGAGTTTCGGAATGATACTCCATAGTCACCGTTGGTGTCTATATCCACATTGTGTTGACTTTTCTCCCAATGGCTGAAATCTGGAACTTGGTTACTTTTGGGAAAATATAGGTAAAGTTCTCCAACACCATTGGCTCTCCACATGAATCGTGTAGATATACAATGGTTGGCATCTCTTCCTCCTGAACACTTTGTATTGTAACCCCATGTGCCTGGTAATTTACCTCCCTTTACAAAGTCGAAATTGGGATCAAAGAGGACTTGATAACTTATAGAGACGTCATCTGCCCCTTTTGGCTTGATAAAGAACTGGGCTCCTTTGGCACGGTCGTCGGTACGTGAGTGACTTCCTTTATCATAATTTACCTTTAATGTAAAGAATCCTTCATAATATTATCACTTTCTATTCAAACATTACCTCAGACAGTGCATGCTTTTAGATATTGTTTTCATTTTCGTGTATGAACATCGACGGCGGATGCGGCTAGCTAAACAGGGAATGCTTATTCCCCCCGGGGAACCTGGTCCCAAATCTTGCTTGCTAGGAGTCCGTCGACGCTCCATTTGGTGCTCTATTGTGAGTGCTGTTGAGATTGTCTTCAGGATCTTCTTTATCTCACTCAAGGAAAATCTCCTTAGATTACCATACTGGCTTCATTTCCATGCGTAGCCTTACCAAGAAAAGAAATATGCAACGCCGCACAAATTCAAAACGGCTAAAAATACAAATAACAAATAAACATCATAGAAGTACCTATCAATTATTCAGTCTCAAAGTCCAGAAGGTAATGCAAAATTGTTAGAATTTCTATTCGAACAGTTGCGAACCTTAGGAGGTTAGAAGAATGAACAACTTTCCGAAGTGAGACATTTAAGGCGAATGCAACACCTTATGATGCTAAGTCACCGAGCAATGACAAAGTATATATCTTAAAGAATGGGAACACAATATAAACTTAGTACATTGTACTTTAGTAAATAATTCCCAGATTATTTGTTTATCCCTATATCTCTATTCAAGCAAAAATGTACCAATATAAAACGTGAAAAAGAATTATTAAGACAATACCTTAAGGACATAACATCCAGAATGGTGAGGGTCCTCCACGACTTCAGCCGAGTCACGATCGCCATCATGGACGCCATAAGCACCGTCAGCGTCATAGTCTGCACCGATGTAGTGAAGGTAAGACGATATACTTTGTTTGTGTGGACATGTATGACCTTCAAGATAGAGCGACTTCTTGTACTGAGATGTTCTTTCAATGAAGAGATCAATGTTAAACGTCTTCAAATTCAATAGCATCATTTAAGATCTGATAAATTTACAGCATGGACCAGACATGCACGTTTCGGGTACTAAACCCTCGTCAGTGATCCTCAGTCTAAACAATGTAAAATGGCCAAAAAGCATCTTACATTTTCTGTTGATGCAAGAATCACCCGAAATAATGGACGGAAAACTGCATATATTGCGTGATGTAAACGATTTTCAACCAATTCTTCCTGTGATACTTGTATCAACAGAAACAGATGAGATTTATTAATCTTCTACTACGGAATTATTCTAAATAACAATCTATCCGCGCACTATATTTCGTGAGTTCGGGGATTGTACAGCGACATGGTCCTCAATTATATTACTGAATGTTAAACGTCTTCAAATTCCAATGAGTTTAAGGAGATCCTGACAATAATCTCAACAACACTCACAATAGAGCACCAAACTGAGCATCGACTGACCCCTAGCAAGATGGAGAAGGGACCAGGTGCCCGGGAGGAGTCAGCATCCCTTGTTGGCTAACCGCACCCGCCGTCGATGTCCATGTACGAAAATAAAAACAATATATAAAATACATGCACTGTCAGAGTTTATGTCTGTATAGAAAGTGCTATGGCGACTATGTAAGGGAAAATATTCAAAACACTTACTGTCAGACATTGCGGGGAACTATTTTACGAGCTTCACACGGCAAAGGGCAAAAGTGTGGCACAAATGAGTTAAAGAAGATCAAAAGCATCATTTAAGAGCAGATAAATTTGCAGCATGGACCAGACACACATATATATACTTACTATGCCGTAAGAACTGACCGAGAACATTCTTGATTCTGTTCGAAGTATTTCTTTTGCCATTTTAAATTTCTATTTGTAGTTATTTTCGACATACCCTGAAGAATAAAAGTCTGGACTGGGTATCCACACGTTAACAGGACTGCAATCACCAATGTCATCCTACATAGTAATGAGTTTTGAATTGATTTTATAATATCTCGGACAAGTAGTATAATCTAAACTCTGTAATTCATTTATTCATTCATTATCTAATAAGCATTAAATTTTGCACGTATGATATTTTTGCACAATCAATCCAAGCAAAATCACACAGAAAAAAAAAATCACAAGATACAGATGTCATTTTAGGCTTATTTCAATCCTCCACAATAAGTGTACAATTTTAAATCAAATGGAATATGGTACAGGAGAATGCAAAAGTATTTCTAAATAAGATGTTAAATGTCTTTAAATTCATAAGCATCATTTAAAATCAGATAAATTTACAGCATTGACCAGACATGCATGTTTCGGAAATTTAACCGTCGACAATGATCCTCAATCTAAACAATGAAATATTGACCAAAATCTGTGAAAATTATGTCCAAAATATACCGAAAGACGTTGCAAGATGGCTGGGATATGATGCTACAGGACCCAGGTTTCAGAAATTTGAGAGATGATTACAAAGCCTAAGAAAGAAAAGTTTTTCTTACATCATGTGATTCCTCCGTCGGGTTCCAAGTCCTGACTAATATTTGGTGCTACGAAACCTAAAGTTTATCATTAAAAATTAAGGTGCATGAATAAACTGACCCAAATTTGAAATCTTGGTGAATTTCATGCTGTTTCAGTACAAGAAAAGAAATAATCTACTAATACATGTCACATAATGAACTTACAGATATAATATATGTACAAGCTGAACATGTACTTTGAACGGCTTCACGTCAATTGCGGTCAGTATGTTATGTGAATATGGTTTTAGCGGCGACGAAAATGTGGCAAAGTGCTGATATACTAGTTTATATAAATAAACACCAAAGAAGAACCTAACAGGTATTCAGTCTCAAAGTCGAAAAGGCAGTGCCAAATCGTGAGAATTCCCATCGGAACGGCTTAGAATCCCGGAATAAATAACACTCCGAAGTGAGACCAGGTGCCCGGGGAGAGTCAGCGTCTCCTGATTGCATGCAACAACATGCTGATATATATTACACCTCTTCAAGTTCATAAGAGAAGGGAGGGGATCTCCAACAAGACCCTGTTGCAGCACCAACAGCAAAACAGCAAAACATCCGATGCGAAAACACAAAAGACGAGAACAGTATTTGACGAAAAAGAGACATACGGCATGTAAACATCAAATACAAAAGACTACACATAAACCGACGAGACAAATGGACAACCGGTGCCCACTTTGGACGGCCATTTGCCACGCAAGTAGCAAATTGTATGGTTATCCTGGATTACGTGCGCACAACCCTCTCACTCTCATAAGCTACCCATATGCAATCAGGGCGATTACCCTTAGTTTTAGAATAATCCATCAGAAAATTAACATATTTATTTTAACTCAGTGCTGAAATAGAATGAAATTTGGCGAATAATATCATTGGAGACCAACATCCCCAGACAAAGATGTCAACCTAGTGGTTGAAATGATCAATATTGAAACATTTATTCTAATGTAAAAATCAAGTGCTCTATTTGCGTATTTCAACAAATTCTTATCAGTGATGCTCTTGTCAAAGAGAAAAAGAAACCCAAACAACGAAAATACGAAGAACGAAATTCTAAACGACCTAAAATGTAAATGCTAAGGACAGAACTGTGCCATCATTTATTCACAGTGGTTGAGATACTAAGGTGCCTGCATTTTGATTCCTAGTTAGTGATGTCAGAGCTAAACGTCCAGGAATACCTCTTTGTATATTGGTAGGTAGGAGCCCAATCATTCGATATAATTTAATAGATGACCGTCCTAAGTTTGTAACGTGCGCCCCTTGGTCTTCCTCATGTTCGTGCTTCATATTTAAGTGTGTCCGTTATGTATGTATGTTTGTCTGTGATTGTATTGCTGCGTTCTCATTATTCTCTGCTGTTTGTTTCAGATCCCACTTGTTTAAGTGATTTTATTCAAATTGAATGTTCATTATTTTGGAACAGTTGTAAGTTCGTTCCGCTGTAACTGGTGCAAACTTGTAGGATCTTTCAACAGATCGAGGAAACTTCCTCATATGGAAGTCAAATATAGCGGAACGACTGCGTCTAGTACAGAAAAATCTTTGTATGGATCGATTTCACGAAGATTATGTGTAAGACTAATGCAAGTCGTTATTAAACATGTGCCATTTTCTCATCTTAATATCTGAATTTAGAGTTTGAATTTTCAAAAATGCAACATGGAATCGATAGATATGCCTCTGAAGTATAAGTGACAAAGATGTCAAGGAATTTGATAGCGATTTCTGCGAAAGTGGAGCAATTCTGAAGACAGTACTAAAACCAAAATATACACAAGATTTTACTATCATAGTCATCCCATAATGCATTGTTCATTGAAGCGATTGGTTGAATATGAGAGAGCGCTCACTCTGAACTGATTATGTCACGCAGTCGTTCTGCTATGCTGAACTTCCATATAAGGAAGTTTCCCCGACTGTTCAATAATGTGAAAGAAAGGAGGGGATCTCCAACAACACATAGTTGCAGTGAAACAGCAAAATCATTTTGTTTCGAGGGGGCTCAGTTTTCTTGGTTAGCCTCATCCAAGAATTTACATCCCCACGAATAATTGAACATAAAGCAAGAAATTGAAACATCTTTTAATGACATAACAAGCATGGATATTTTACAGGCTGTTGACGTATCGTATAGAACACCTTCCAATAACGTAGATACATACACCAATTGCCTTTAATTGTCATGTTTGTCAGCACTGTTTTTACACATATCTAACTTCCCTTTTATGTGTAGCAACATTCCGTCCTCTCCTGCTTATGTCATTTTTGTCTCTCAGGTAATATGGTACGCCGGGACAAGTTCCAAATATGAATATTTCATCGCTAGACGGCTTGCAAGTAAGCTACCTGTTCAGGGTTACATTACACAACGGATGAAATCATCACTTAGGAAGTTATTCGGAAGCTCACTCTCCCCGGGCATCTGGTCTCACTTCAGAATGTTATTCCGAGGTTCGCGGCCGTTCCGATGGAAATTCTAATGGTTTTGACTCGCCTTCTCGACTTTGAGAATGAATAACTAATGATTATTTCCGCAGTGGTCGGTGAAACTGGGTCTTTGTTCATTTTTATTTGTATCTGACATTCATTCAAATTTTCGTCTTTGTATCTGCATTTGATCTTCATAGGGTTAGAACCATTTCCGAATTGCCGTCTTTTGATACCTCATGTTGAAGTACATATTTCTTGTCTGGTGATAATGACAGCCATTCAATCGTAATCCAGAATGTCACTGATCATTCTGGAAAGGGGAATCTGATATTCTTTTATTATATCGAAGAACTACATCAAAGATGATTTCAGCCGTTGTGTAATATATCCCTGAACAAGCAGCTTACTTGCAAACCGTCTGGCTCTAACAATGGATTCTTCATATTTAGAACATGCCCTAGCGTACCGTTTCAGCTGAGAAACACAAACGTCATAAGCAGGAAAAGGCGGAATGTTGCTACTCATGAAAGAAAAGTTAGTTATGTAGAAGCTGAAATAATTACAGTTTGTCATACAGTGAGGTGTACAAATTGTCGTTTGCGTCGAAAGATAGAAGTATATCCAAGTACGAAGCGGATCTGTCGCTCTCGGTTGTTGTCTTGATCTCTAGTTCATGAGGAAAGATTTCATGTAGATGATCCTTAAACTTCGGATTATTGATGGACAACACTTCATTTATGTATCTGAAGGTAAAATTGAAGTGAGATGCTTTCGCCCAGTCGAGAGCAAGGTCAGGATGAAGTAAGCTTCGTATGAATATAAAAATAAGTCCGTAAGCAGTGAGGCGCAATGGTACACATGGGGATTCCGACTATCTGCTGGAATACGGTTCCTCCAAACAGCACAAAAATGTTGTCAATCAAAAACTGAAGCATCAGGAAGTAATAAGTAAGTAATGTTGCTTTAATTTTGCCTGACGTTGTAATAAACTGCTAATTGAATAGTAGTTTTAGGGCTATTATCTCTCATTACCTCACTATTTTACGTGATATCTTTATTATTTCGTATGTTGATGCTTGGATGTCTCTGTGTTTTGCACTTTTTATTATTGGATAATCTCATATACATCGCTCTTTTTAGTGACACTCTACCAGATCTATTCAGACAACTGATTTTCATTCAATGATTCAACATGAAATAAAAGTGAGTAAATCAGTACGTTTTATTGATATTTCATTACTTTCTTTATCTAATTAACATCAACATGAAATTTTTGTACAAGTTATATGTGTCGTGTAGAGGAGCCAATCAACTATCATGACCACCAAAGAAGGTGGAGAAGAAGAAACCATCTACATGAATATCGCTGTACCTTATCTACACTTATGAAGTGTGAAACGTTGCATAACACGCACATAAAACGTCGGTCCTGTAGCATCATATCACACCCTTCCTGCTACGTCTTTCGGTACATTTTTGGACATAACACTTATGGCCATATTACATTGTTTAGATTGAGGATCAATGACGAGGGTTCAGTATCCGAAACGTTCATGATGCTACTGAATTTAAAGACGTTTAACATATCCCCTTTGTTTGAGCTTGTGCATGTCTGGTCTTGCTGCAAATTTATCTGTTCTTAAATGATGCTAATGAATAAGAAGAAGTTCAACATTTGCTTCAAAAAGTACTGGAAATAGAGACTAACAGAGAATAAGGTTACTTTTTGCATAATCGGCGAGAGGATTTGAAGCTTTTTTGAGTAAACAAGAATCAATGTAGAACGGGATCTCCGTGACACAGCAGCCAAGGTATTCCGGCTTAGACAGAGCTTTTGTTATAAAACATTGGATATTCCTAGTACAAATATTACACTGGCTTCTAAAGGTATTTATATAGGACTTGCACTTTGACTGACTGTGACGACGGGCCCTGTCATAACCTCTTTAGAGAAGACAGGGTTCCGACCACCTGTCCTCTCTGAATGTCAGTCGGACTCCTCGGGTGATCACATGCATGAGCTCGCTAAAGTCGACAGAGCACGGACTGTATTTCGTACGCCCCCTTTTGATATCCATTTACATATCCATGTGTGTTGCTTGGGCCCCTGTGTTTTGCTGTCTTGTTTGTATGGTCATCTAACAGTGAGGAGGTTATTTTATACTACAATTGTGCGTTCTTTGAGACCTTTCGGTTACCGGAAAAATATGAGGGTTGTTAACTCATCATCCGGATAACCACACCATTTGCTACTTGCGTAGCAAGTCGGTACCGATGACCCATTGGTTCTCGTTGGTTTAAATGTAGTCTTTTGTGTTTAAATGACAAATACAGCACAAAATCGATAATTCAGAAAATCAGAAACCGAAGGCATACAAAATCAGGATAAAACAGGAACCAAAGCAAACAAACAAAAACCTCCACCATATGAAAAGAAGCGAATTCCCGATATGGGAGTGAGACCAGGTGCCCATGAAGAGTAAGCATATCCTGCTTGCATGCAACACCCGCCGCTTCAATTCGGTAGAACTGTCACATCCGGTTACTTCCATTTTGGAAGACATAGAGTACAATCTTTGGTTGGATGGTTCAAATGGTCTATGACAGAATATCATCCACCATTCTGGAGAGCTGGACATCATAGTGTATGACGAGTTCCCCATATCGACCGTAGAACTTCCTCAGTGACGATGTTAGTCGGTCATAAACATATCCCTGACTGAGAAGCTTTTCTGAAAGACGCCTAGCTCTCAGAACAAAATCCTTATACTAGTATTTGGTACTTGCTCAGACATAGCGTATCAACTGAGATATGAACACGCCATAAGCAGGCGATGAAGGGATGTTGCTACTCAGAAAAGGAAAGTTTGTAATGCTGAAATTGAAGTCGTCACGTTTGTCATAGAGTAAGGTGTTCATGTGACCATCAGTGTCGTAGAACAACATTATGTCCAAATAGCATGCTGAATTGTTTGTCTCTGTAGTTTCTTTGACTTCCAACTCAGACTGACGTTGGCAACCACACGGTCATTAAGGTGCGTCATTGGTCACGATTTCGGACCATTCTTGCGCATCTCCTGTTTTAGTACTCATTGAGCTTGAATTATATAGATATTTCAATTCATTATGACCAAAGAATCATTTCTAACTCTATTGAAGACTTTGATTCATTACATACCTTAAAGCGGATAAGTTTGAAAATTTGATCTAAACTGAATGAAATACCCGTAAGAAAATGCTTCGCGGAAATTTCTATAAAAAATGAGCTTAAATTACTCTTTTGAACGGTTCGGATTTCTCTTGCGTAAGTAATAACCCATGAATTTTGTTTTACGAATGGAACATTATTGATTTAAACTGTTTTATAAGGTAGGGATGACGGATACCGAAAAATTAAAAATTGTTTAAATTCCACCCAAATTAAGGTAAATTTTACAGCGCAGACACTTTTTCAAGAAAACCACAAAATGACACTATTCTTGAGCGTTTATACTATCTTATTTCAACACGGACATATACTTTTTCTTCAATATTTTAAAAAGTCTTTCTCAGAAGCACATTTTTATTTGTGTTTGAAAAAATCGTTGATATTCAGTATCTCTGATATTTTGACCTTAACTTAGCTGATTTTCGTAATTTTTGTGTAAAAATCGAGAAAATTTTTTAACTGATCTGTGATTTTGGTACCTACGGTAAAACTTTACCAAAATCAACTTTTGTACAAAGTTTCTAACCTGTTTTATTTCATGTTAACAACGAAAACTTTAATTAAGATGAAATGAGTGCATTTTAGCACTTTTTGTATTTTCGTTACAAAATGTGCTATTTTTAACAACAAATTTCCAGCATTTTTACCCTGTTTTCCAAAATAAGCAAAGGTCTTGATTTTCATCACGGACCTATTAATTTTTCTTCATGAAATAATTGATTGATATGAATCCTATGATTTAATATGGTTTTCATAAATCGTTGAAATTCTTTAGTTCAGAAATGACATGCCTTAATATACATGCGTGTGGTAGGAGTGATATACCGTCTTTGAAGATTACGCCGTCTGTGTCAAAGACGTACCGAGTCTCATCGATCTGTTTCCAATCGTCAATCAATAATTCATAGATGTAAAAGGATTAGTAGGAAGCAATCATATAGTAGTTAAAGATGTTAACCCTATAGTTTAATTTTACCTGTTTTTTCAAATCAATTTTGTTAAAACATCGCAATTTTTACACTATAATGTTCTCCTAACGTTTTCATCCCTCCAGGGAATCTTCAGGGAGTTGCGATTGTTAGCTTATTTAACAAAATTGATTTCTAAATTTAATATATTTTTACGGAAGCCCGTTAGTGCCAAATATGAAAAATAAAAAAGAAGGA
Source organism: Pinctada fucata (assembly GCA_028142955.1). NCBI lineage: Eukaryota > Metazoa > Mollusca > Bivalvia > Pterioida > Pteriidae > Pinctada > Pinctada fucata. The sequence goes on from AP027102.1 coordinate 11,317,799, forward strand.
AATGAGAAATATATTTAGGAAAATGAAAAATAAATTTGGGAAAACGAGAAATATATTTAGGAAAATGAGAAATATACTTAGGAAAATGAAAAAAAAAAAATAGGAAAATGAGAATATATTTAGCAAAATGAGAAATATATTAAGGAAAATGAAAAATAAATTTAGGAAAACGAGAATTCTAATTCATTCTGTTTGTTTCACGCATTCTGATTGGTTCACAGGATTTCTACAAGCATGTATAACGACGGTATACATGCCGCAAACCGACTCACTAGACATACTTTAAAATGTATTCCTACGTAATTTTGCACGTTAAAAGCTTTAGCGCTCTTTTCGTGTATGACGTCATGCTTCCCTTTGTTCTTCGCTCCTGTGACGTCATACTGTGACGTAAAACTACAAGATATGAGCTTGTAAATGGCGTTCTCCACATATAAACAACAGAGCAAGTAAGTTTATTATTGATAACACTTTGATTTTTCGCTATTGTTATAAATACGAAGCAGTTGTATTTCATATTTTGCAGCGCAATAATTTCTGTTGGTCGTTGTTAGTCCTCCGTAGCAACGTCACCTCTAAAGCGATACATGAGACCCTCTGAGGGGTATAAAAAGTTAAAATATGTCATATGAATTAGAATAGGGATAAACGTACTGTGTTTTGTGGTTCCGACAGGTATATGTCGGATATACTGTTGGACACATACGTTATACCGTCGGGGACAAGCCCCGACGGTATAACTGCGTTTCCAACGGTATATCCAACATATACCTGTCGGAACCACAAAACACAGTACGTTTATCCCCTAAATATATTTAGGAAAATGAGAAATATATTTAGGAAAATGAAAAATAAATTCAGGAAAATGAGAAATATATTTAGAAAAATGAAAAATAAATTTAGGAAAATGAGATGTATTTTTTCCGAAAGCGGAATGTGGAAACATTTCACTAGCCCTTAGCCACTCCCAGAATATTAAAGAGGGAGGGGGAAGTAGAAAGATAATACCGTCTCTTATCGACTTATCATGAAATAAATACTTTCTTGCAAATTACTTCCAAGCAACCCCCGCTGCTTGATCAAGATGCATGGTAAATGTATATACGTCTATGATGTAACAGCGGTGAGCCAACCGGCCACTGGTCAAAGCTATAATGTTAGGATCTCTCTCTCTCTCTCTCATTGATTTTACTCAGTATGTGCATTTTTCACTGATAAGATATATATAAGATTCGAGGGGGGGGGGGGTTAAAATGTGCAAACTGAAAATGTTCCCCCATTTGTTCATAACCATTGGCTCCTTCCCCCTGATGACTTTGATCTTCACTGGAAAAAATATAGATCCTCCCATTTGGGGTTAAGGAAAATAGTAGTATAGAATGATTGATATCTTCCTTACTTTTTGGCGCAGAAGGCCCGTTTTATGGCCCAGAGGGCTATTTTTATGGCCCAGGAGGATGTCCGCCAAGATGGCGGCCCCTATGACGCGCTTACCAAGATGGCGTCCCTACTCGAAGGAGAAGGAGACCGTTTTATGGCCCAGAGGACCATTTTTATGGCCCAGGAGGGTGTCCGCCAAGATGGCGGTCCCTATGACGCGCTTGCCAAGATGGACGTCCGCCAAGTTGGCGGCTCCTATGACGCGCTTACCAAGATGGCGTCTTCGAGTTAATTATAGGTAGCCATCACCACTTTATCAGGACTTTGGACCTGCTGGTACGTGTACCAGGTGGGTTTACTACCTTTTTAGTGAGACGTAAAGAATGCCTTTGAACTTACAGGTATTTCTACCTTGCCAGAGGTAAGGACACACGCTAGATGCACAAAGCAAGGGCACAAAGCCCGTTTCTCGTAGTGACAGGATCAGCGTTCATAGCCCGATCATCATACGAGGGGAAGCTCCGTCCACTCCCCGAGTGGCTTAGGGGTATTTCTACCGCGCCAGAGGACCACTCTAAAAGATATTGCGTGACCCACCCTTCAACATCTTTTTTCTTTACATTATACACCAATGTTTTCGTCTCTCTTAGTCCGAATATGTTTCTAATTACTCTTATCACTTATTACTATAAAATATTCTGTTTACTTAAGTCTAGGTATAGTTTTATTGCCCAGTTTTAAGATCAGATAAGATTTTATTGACCTTTGTTTACACGCGTTACAGTCTTATACTTATCTATACATTTCATCCCGCTATACATTTTCTTTTGTCTTAGATATTATAATTTAATAGTCCAGTGATAAAATTCCTGATCGTAGATAGATATCGTCCGTGGAGGGGGGGGGGTTGAATTTATATACATGACGTCATTATCGGCGAGCCGTTTGGGGAGGGGGGGGGTCTCCAAATTGATTTCGGGGGGTTAATTTTTACTGCTTATATACAAAGTCTTATCTATAATCACAGTCACAAACAGTTTATCTTCTATCGCTGCTTTTTATGGATTTATTTACATTGTGAATCGTTATCAGTGACAAATAGGAAGGAGGGGGGGGGGGGGGGGGGTCTTTGCCTTCTCTCTAATTTATTTGATTTTTTAAAAATCTTTTTTGGGGTTTTTTTTTCTATTTGTATTAAATGTGCTTTATTTATCTACAAAGTCTTGTTTATCAGTACAGTCGTTTTAGTCACTCGGTTTCATCTGATTCTTCACTGTCACTGTTTTCATTACTTTCATTTTCACTCTCGTCAAACAGTTCGTCATAGTCTTTCTTGTGGTTTTTAACGACAGCGTCCACGGCTTTATCCACACTTTTCCTTTTCGATGCTTCTAAGATTTGATTCATAATCTTTCTATGTAATTTACTCGATTTTAGTTGAATTGTTCTAAAAAGAAACCTTTGATATTTTTTCATGAATAATTTCTTGTCCTTAGGTAGCATGTATTTGCTGGCTTCAGATTTTGCTTCTTTCTCTGTTAGACTTTTTTCTTTAAGTAATTCATTGACCCTTTTGTAAAACTCTTTATTATGATCTTTCCAAACACTGTTAATCAAAAAATCATACCCTTCATCATCATCTTCACCGTCCGTGTCCATTTCTTCTTCACTGTTTTCATTCATCGGACAGCCCCGTCTCACGTGTCGTTGTACATCGTACTGATTCTCAAACATCACATCACAGTCTGTGCATGATGGGTATTTAGGATCGGTTTCCATCCCAGAATCCCTTGTTGTTTGTCTCTCATGCTCTATTCCTCGCCTGGAGCTCATATTTGATGTATTTCCCGCATGAATAGATGTCAAGGAATGATCAAATTCGTGTGTGTCTTCCTTTATATAGTTTCGAAAAATATAAGTTTGCAGTCTGTACAGTTCAGGTGTATTTTGTTTCAAATCTACCACTAAATAACCATACGGTCTTTCAATAGCTTGGCGATAAGCATCCAATAATTAACTTGCATTTCCAGGGTACATTTGACTGGCCAGGATAGCAATTTGTTGTTGATCTCTTGGATTTTTGAAAAGAACTAGATACTGACTATTCAAACTCATAGTTCTATTTTCCCTCCCTTTATAAAAAATGTTTTCCATAATACGAATCACACTTAAATTGCGATGATGAGCCCCTTCAGTAAAAAGTTCACATACATCTTGGCTGCTAGAAGCATCCTTTTGAAGGTCATCTATAATAACTAAGTTTATATCGCGAGGATCAATGAAGTTATCTTGAAGATTCTTTGGTAAACCTTGTATAAAGGTCACAGGTGGATAAACACTACTTTTGATGACGTCATAAATTGGTTGCCATCTTTTGTAGATCCATAATATTCGAGTTGGGGCTGGTTTAATCATTACTTTATTAAGCTTCAATAGGTGTGTAAGCCAATTTGTTTTTCCACTCATCGTCGGTCCTGCCACTAGCATTGTAAATGGATGCTCAAATCCAAGGAACTGAGCGCAAGGAATAGGAGCAAGAACAGAAGGAGTAGGAGCAAAAGGAGCCGAAGGAGCAGGAGTAGGAGCAGAAGGAGCAGGAGTAAGAACAGAATGAGCAAGAGCAGTAGGAGCAGGAGCAGAAGGAGCAGGAGCAAAAGGAGCAGGAGCAAGAGCAGAAGGAGCAGGAGTAGGAGCAAAAGGAGCCGAAGGAGCAGGAGTAGGAGCAGAAGGAGCAGGAGTAAGAACAGAAGGAGCAAGAGCAGTAGGAGCAAGAGCAGAAGGAGCAGGAGCAAGAGCAGAAGAAGCAGGAGTAGGAGCAAAAGGAGCAGGAGTAAGAACAGAAGGAGCAAGAGCAGAAGGAGCAGGAGTAGGGGCAAAAGGAGCAGGAGCAAAAGGAGAAGGAGCAGCAAGAGCAGAAGGAGCAGCAAGAGCAGAAGGAGCAGCAAGAGCAGAAGGAGCAGGAATAGGAGCATAACGAACAGGAGCAGGAGTAGGAGCAAGAGGAGTAGGAGCAAGAGTGGAGGGAACAGGATTAAGAGCATCAGGAGTAGGAGCATGAGAAAAAGCAGAATGAGCATGATTTTGAACACTGATAGAGTAAGGAAATTCTATTTGATGTACTTGCCTTAAATGTCGTTTCATATTGTTTCTTCTTGCAAAGCTCTTAGAGCAAATTGGACACGCTGTTGATTGCATGGTGGCTTTTAGTTTTCTGATTATTCATTCAACCTGCTGTCTATTTATACATTTTCTTCTCCCGTCATTTCTAAGGTCTTTGTTTTCTGCCTGGGGGAGGGGCAGTATGTTTACGTCTCGGTACATATATCCCGGTCCTTTTCTTCAACCGCTGAGGCTCCAGGGATATGGTTGTATCGTCTACCGGCAGGGGATCTCCTCTCTTTGTCATTTCTTTCACTTCTGCTTCCGCTCTCTTGATTTCTTGGGCTAAGGGGGTCACCATTTCTATTTTAGGCTCCACCTTGGCTTTCTTGTCTTTATGACTTTCCACAACCCAGTAGCGGGGTGGAGGTCCTTTCCAGTTGGCTTGAGCCCTAAAGTGATCAACTAATTCTTCTAATGTAGGTACCACTGCTTCCCGATTCATGTTTTAACGAAGGTGAAGTATACAGTTTAACTCCCTTTTTAAATCTAAATAACCCGTAGATTGTTTTCCCTTTTATAGATTTTATGTTGACGTCAATCATGTTTAAAGACACGCCCACTATTTCTCTCCTGCATTCTGTTTGGTCAATTCAGTCACGTGACTGAAAAGACGCAATCTGATTGGTCCATTTTCTTTCCGTTTGTCTGGATAGTTTCGTCACTTGGCTGTATGGTCTTGAGTTGGGTCCATGTGTTGCCCTTGGCAACGTGCACCCTGTGCATTATTCTTGGTAAAAGTCCTTTTGAGGGAACCTTCTGTTGCCTTGGCAACGTGAACCCTGTGCATGATTTTGGTTAAATCAAAGGTCTTGTCATCGAACACCAAAGGATTGCACCCTGTGCAGATGAGACGAAACTATCCAGACAAACGGAAAGAAAATGGACCAATCAGATTGCGTCTTTTCAGTCACGTGACTGAATTGACCAATCAGAATGCAGGAGAGAAATAGTGGGCGTGTCTTTAAACATGATTGACGTCAACATAAAATCTATAAAAGGGAAAACAATCTACGGGTTATTTAGATTTAAAAAGGGAGTTAAACTGTATACTTCACCTTCGTTAAAACATGAATCGGGAAGCAGTGGTACCTACATTAGACGAATTAGTTGATCACTTTAGGGCTCAAGCCAACTGGAAAGGACCTCCACCCCGCTACTGGGTTGTGGAAAGTCATAAAGACAAGAAAGCCAAGGTGGAGCCTAAAATAGAAATGGTGACCCCCTTAGCCCAAGAAATCAAGAGAGCGGAAGCAGAAGTGAAAGAAATGATAAAGAGAGGAGATCCCCTGCCGGTAGACGATACAACCATATCCCTGTAGCCTCAGCGGTTGAAGAAAAGGACCAGTATATATATACCGAGACGTAAACATACTGCCCCTCCCCCAGGCAGAAAACAAAGACCTTAGAAATGACGGGAGAAGAAAATGTATAGATAGACAGCAGGTTGAATGAATAATCAGAAAACTAAAAGCCACCATGCAATCAACAGCGTGTCCAATTTGCTCTAAGAGCTTTGCAAGAAGAAACAATATGAAACGACATTTAAGGCAAGTACATCAAATAGAATTTCCTTACTCTATCAGTGTTCAAAATCATGCTCATTCTGCTTTTTCTCATGCTCCTGCTCCTGATGCTCTGAATCCTGTTCCCTCCACTCTTGCTCCTACTCCTCTTGCTCCTACTCCTGCTCCTGTTCGTTATGCTCCTATTCCTGCTCCTTCTGCTCTTGCTGCTCCTTCTGCTCTTGCTGCTCCTTCTGCTCTTGCTGCTCCTTCTCCTTTTGCTCCTGCTCCTTTTGCTCCTACTCCTGCTCCTTCTGCTCTTGCTCCTCCTGTTCTTACTCCTGCTCCTTATGCTCCTACTCCTGCTCCTTCTGCTCTTGCTCCTGCTCCTGCTGCTCTTGCTCCTTCTGTTCTTACTCCTGCTCCTTTTGCTCCTACTCCTGCTCCTTCTGCTCTTGCTCCTGCTCCGTTTGCTCCTGCTCCTTCTGTTCTTACTCCTGCTCCTTCTGCTCCTACTCCTGCTCCTTCGGCTCCTTTTGCTCCTACTCCTGCTCCTTCTGCTCTTGCTCCTGCTCCTTTTGCTCCTGCTCCTTCTGCTCCTACTGCTCTTGCTCATTCTGTTCTTACTCCTGCTCCTACTCCTGCTCCTTTTGCTCCTACTCCTTCTGCTCTTGCTCCTATTCCTTGCGCTCAGTTCCTTGGATTTGAGCATCCATTTACAATGCTAGTGGCAGGACCGACGATGAGTGGAAAAACAAATTGGCTTACACACCTATTGAAGCTTAATAAAGGAATGATTAAACCAGCCCCAACTCGAATATTACGGATCTACAAAAGATGGCAACCAATTTATGACGTCATCAAAAGTAGTGTTTATCCACCTGTGACCTTTATACAAGGTTTACCAAAGAATCTTCAACAAGATAACTTCATTGATCCTCGCGATATAAACTTAGTTATTATAGATGACCTTCAAAAGGATGCTTCTAGCAGCCAAGATGTATGTGAACTTTTTACTGAAGGGGCTCATCATCGCAATTTAAGTGTGATTTGTATTATGGAAAACATTTTTTATAAAGGGAGGGAAAATAGAACTATGAGTTTGAATAGTCAGTATTTAGTTCTTTTCAAAAATCCAAGAGATAAACAACAAATTGCTATCCTGGCCAGTCAAATGTACCCTGGAAATGCAAGTAAATTATTGGATGCTTATCGCCAAGCTATTGAAAGACCGTATGGTTATTTAGTGGTAGATTTGAAACAAAATACACCTGAACTGTACAGACTGCAAACTTATATTTTTCGAAACTATATAAAGGAAGACACACACGAATTTGATCATTCCTTGACATCTATTCATGCGGGAAATACATCAAATATGAGCTCCAGGCGAGGAATAGAGCATGAGAGACAAACAACAAAGGATTCTGGGATGGAAACCGATCCTAAATACCCATCATGCACAGATTGTGGTGTGATGTTTGAGAATCAGTACGATGTACAACGACACGTGAGACGGGGCTGTCCGATGTATGAAAACAGTGAAGAAGAAATGGACACGGACGGTGAAGATGATGATGAAGGGTATGATTTTTTAATCAACAGTGTTTGGAAAGATCATAATAAAGAGTTTTACAAAAGGGTCAATGAATTACTTAAAGAAAAATGTCTAACAGAGAAAGAAGCAAAATCTGAAGCCAGCAAATACATGCTACTTAAGGACAAGAAATTATTTATGAAAAAATATCAAAGGTTTCTTTTTAGAACAATTCAACTAAAATCGAGTAAATTACATAGAAAGATAATGAATCAAATCTTAGAAGCATCGAAAAGGAAAAGTGTTGATAAAGCCGTGGAAGCTGTCGTTAAAAACCACAAGAAAGACTATGACGAACTGTTTGACGAGAGTGAAAATGAAAGTAATGAAAACAGTGACAGTGAAGAATCAGATGAAACCGAGTGACTAAAACGACTGTACTGATAAACAAGACTTTGTAGATAAATAAAGCACATTTAATACAAATAGAAAAAAAAACCAAAAAAAAAGATAAAAAAAAAAAAAAAAATCAAATAAATTAGAGAGAAGGCAAAGACCCCCCCCCCCCACCTCCTTCCTATTTGTCACTGATAACGATTCACAATGTAAATAAATCCATAAAAAGCAGCGATAGAAGATAAACTGTTTGTGACCGTGATTATAGATAAGACTTTGTATATAAGCAGTAAAAATTAACCCCCCCCCACGAAATCAATTTGGAGACCCCCCCTCCCCAAACGGCTCGCCGATAATGACGTCATGTATATAAATTCAACCCCCCCCCCTCCACGGACGATATCTATCTACGATCAGGAATTTTATCACTGGACTATTAAATTATAATATCTAAGACAAAAGAAAATGTATAGCGGGATGAAATGTATAGATAAGTACAGGTATAAGACTGTAACGCGTGTAAACAAAGGTCAATAAAATCTTATCTGATCTTAAAACTGGGCAATAAAACTATACCTAGACTTAAGTAAACAGAATATTTTATAGTAATAAGTGATAAGAGTAATTACAAACATATTCGGACTAAGAGAGACGAAAACATTGGTGTATAATGTAAAGAAAAAAGATGTTGAAGGGTGGGTCACGCAATATCTTTTAGAGTGGTCCTCTGGCGCGGTAGAAATACCCCTAAGCCACTCGGGGAGTGGACGGAGCTTCCCCTCGTATGATGATCGGGCTATGAACGCTGATCCTGTCACTACGAGAAACGGGCTTTGTGCCCTTGCTTTGTGCATCTAGCGTGTGTCCTTACCTCTGGCAAGGTAGAAATACCTGTAAGTTCAAAGGCACTCATTCTTCACGTCTCACTAAAAAGGTAGTAAACCCACCTGGTACACGTACCAGCAGGTCCAAAGTCCTGATAAAGTGGTGATGGCTACCTATAATCAACTCGAAGACGCCATCTTGGTAAGCGCGTCATAGGAGCCGCCATCTTGGCAAGCGCGTCATAGGGACCGCCATCTTGGCGGACACCCTCCTGGGCCATGAAAATGGTCCTCTGGGCCATAAAACGGTCTCCTTCTCCTTCGAGTAGGGACGCCAGCTTGGTAAGCGCGTCATAGGGGCCGCCATCTTGGCGGACATCCTCCTGGGCCATAAAAATAGCCCTCTGGGCCATAAAGCGGGCCTTCTGCGCCAAAAAGTAAGGAAGATATCAATCATTCTATACTACTGAAAATTACAGCTAATGTGTAATTCAGCTCTGAATAAGTCGATGTGGAATGGGAAATTTCATATCATAACGGTGTATTGGTAAATTTGACTTCATCCTCTTCATCTGGTGGGTTAATTTCAAACGTCCATTTCGAAAATTGTCGAAAGCTTAATGATCCATCTTGAGGAAAAATAATCACCTGTAGGGGGTTAGAAATTATCTGTCTGGCGAACAGCTCGTAAGGTTTATTATGCTTCTTGACCAGTACAAATCGTTTATATTTATCGTATAAGCAGCGGGGGTCGGGGAAGGAGTAGAAGAAATACAAGAGGGCCTTTATCTCTTGACATGCATCTCATTAATATTCTGGGAGTGGTAAAAGTAGAGTGTAGTTGGGGATTTCCATGTTTATACATATCGTATTTCTTTTTGTGGTTTCCATTTATTTTTATGGGGGAGTGGACAAGAGCAACCCATCCACTTACCTCCCTCCCTTCCTCTCTCCCCTATACATTCCCCTCCCTCCCCACTTCTCCCTCCATCATCACTCTCCCTTTCACTCTGTTCACCCCACATTTATTTTTCCACTTCCCCCTCCAACCCCTTTACCTCTCCCAACCCTTCCCATCCTCCGACCTCTACCTCCCCCTCCAACCCTCTCTCCTTCCTCCCGCCCTTCTTCCATAACCTGCCTTCCCTCTCATTTTGCTAAATTTATTTTTCATATTCCTAAATATATTTCTCATTTTCCTTAATTTATTTTTCATTTTGCTAAATTTATTTTTCATTTTGCTAAATTTATTTTTCATTTTCCTAAATATGTTTCTCATTTTCCTAAATTTATTTTTCATTTTCCTAAATATATTTCTCATTTTCCTAAATATATTTCTCATTTTCCTAAATTTATTTTTCATTTTCCTAAATATATTTCTCATTTTCCTAAATTTATTTCTCGTTTTTCTAAATTTATTTCTCATTTTCCTAAATATATTTCGCATTTCCTCCATTTTTATTTTTCATATTTGGCACTAACGGGCCATTTTTATTTTTTCATATTTGGCACTAACGGGCTTCCGTATATTTCCACTGTTTTGATTTCAATTTTTCAAATATATCTTGCTGTGCACGACAAAAACACTTTATTATTATATATATATACAATTTGTGATTTACTTACAAATCACAATATTTCACAAGAAAGCTGTGTGCTCTCTAGCGTTTTTATAAACAAATTTATGTTGCATAGAATTTTAATTAACTTTAAAATGAAAGTTTCTGTACAATGTATACGTGTCGTGTGGAGGTGCCCATGAACTATCATGACCACCAAAAAAGGTGTTGATGAAGATACCATTTATATGAACATCGCTGTATTTTCTGAGAACCACATTAGTTATATTGAATGTCGGGGACTTTGCACCATCAAACCAAACAGCAAGCCAGCCATCAGGGTTACCATGTCCACTACTGCGGACTGAGTTTAGATGGACTCTCTGTCTCATTGTTGTCCACTGATTCCTCTTGAAGACAAAGTCAGAGTTTCGGAATGATACTCCATAAATACCGTTGGTGTCTATATCCACATTGTTCTGACTTTTCTTCCATTGGCTGAAATCTGGAACTTGGTCACTCATGGGAAAATAAAGGTAAAGTTCTCCAACACCATTGGCCCTCCACATGAAACGTGTAGATATGCAGTGGTTGGCATCTCTTCCTCCTGTACACTTTGTATTGTAACCCCATGTGCCTGGTAATTTACCTCCCTTTACGAAGTCGAAGTTGGGATCAAAGAGGACTTGATAACTTATGGAGACGTCATCTGCCCCTGATGGAAAACCTTTGGGCTTAGTAAAGAGCTGCACACCTTTTGCACGGTCGTCGGTACGTGAGTGGCTACCTTTATCATAATTAACCTATATAAGGAGATTAGTTTAATGTAAACAAGGCGAGAACAACGCAATTCAAATTTGATAAGTATATGGTCTGCAGTGCCGTCGACTGGAGAAATAGTAAAATTTCAAAGAAAGGCAGTAATGCGATGTTGCACATGTTAAAATGTATAAACATAACAGCAAACAATTGAGGCAAAAGCAACAATATGTGTTTCTACGTTGTCAATGTTAAACGTCTTCAAATTCAAGCTAGACAAAATTTATCAGAGTTGGAACACAATATGCATTTTTGCTTAAGTAATAAAGTATCGTTTCCATAGTTTAATACATTTTAAGGCCTTGTATTAATTAAAACACTGTCTCACTTAAACAAACATATACACCACTTTCCTTACTTTTTGTCTAACGTCTAACAAAGCAAAACATAGTTAAGAATTACCTTCAGGACATAACAACCCGAATGATGAGGGTCCTGTACGACTTGAGCCGAGTTACGGACACCATCATTGACACCAAAAACATCGCTAGCGTCATAGTCTGCAGCAATGACTAAGTGAATGTAAGACGTTACACTTTGATTCCTTGCACATGGATGACCTTCAAGAGAATGCAACAATATGTACTAAGATGTTCTGTCAATCATTAATTAAGCAAAAACCTAGCGACAATCTAGATCCTATGTGCAAGAAACTATAAGAAGAGGAATCGGGACAAACTTATATTTAAGCCATACTAAAGTAGGAAAGGGTAAATCACCATCTTTATGGGTGTTATGGGGGAATAATTTGATGTGATTTTCACAGTATAACAATACAAGAGTACATGACAAATTATCATGATTACTGAAGGCTTACTATGTTGTTACGTCACATTACAAGCATTGTCCAGTAATATCCCGTGTTGCATTCTACCGAGTCGCCAACAGGAGAATTGATATCTTGACTTGTTCATGCGATGAGAGTAATTATAAGACAATAAACAACGGTTAAGTAGTTGTATTTTCTGTTCTGAAATTGTATTCTAATTATCACAAACAACAAGTATTGTTGCCACATAATTTTTCTGAAAATGACTGTTTTTTGAGAATCGATTTCATTATAGGTTTGGCCTATCCGAGAGGGAAAGTGTTGGAGAAGAATCACTGGGCGAGATGTTTTCCTTTTTTTCCCCAAAAATTCGTAAGCCTTTCGATTGTGGTTTTTGGAATATGGTTTCGGCTTTTGTTTGACTTTTATTCACTGATTTGTAGCACATATAGGGGAATATCTCAAGTCATATTAGAATGGATAGATTTCTGTTAAAATTGTGTCTTTATCCATTTTAATTTCTATTTGTAGTTATTTTTGACATACCATGAAGAATAACAGCCTGGACTTTGTACCAACAAAATAACAGGACTGCGATTGCCAATGCCATCCTACATAGTAATGAGCTTTGAATTCATTTTATACATTTTTATCTATGACATTCTTATATATACAAAAGACAGATTAAACCAAAGTATCGTTGATTCCTTCCTTATCTAATAAGCATCAAATTCTAATGATAATTAATCCAAGCAAAATGACAACGTGCAGATTTCTCCTCATTGAGTATACATTTTGAATTCAAATACGATCCTTCCATTATCATATTAAGCATAAAGAATCAAACATATGTTACAGGGAATAAATGAAATTTAAGATTTCGTATAATCCCGGTATCGATTTGTCATTTCATGTAATTCCTGAAATTGGTCATGTACTTCGTATAATTCTTGAGTTTTTCATGAATTTTACACTTTTTTCCTGACCTAAATTTGGTCTTATTTTGACTATAAACTCGATGCTTTTTTTCACGCGATCGTTTCTGTAAAGAAAAAGGAACATTTGTTCCAAAGATTTTAACAAAAAATAAAAAAATTCTAAGGGACATAAAACATAAGTATAAGCAAAAATTAAAACGAACTTATCAAACACGATTGGTCAATGAGATTCTTACCCTAGGTTTACACTATGTTCCCGGCGACCACGGCAGTCACGGCGGCCAAAAACGTAGCACACCGTATGATTTTTGCAGTTTTTATCTTGGTATTCAAGTTCTGTTATAGGTCTCGTTACGTTTTCGCACGGTCTATCAAGGTATCCTTGACGAGCCGCGGCTCCTGAATCCCGGAGCCCTGACGGCGCACTACGTTTCAACCTACGGCTTGTTACGGACGTTTGTACGTTTCCTCACGACCTGTCACGTTCTGATAAGGTCTGTCACGGTTTGTTACGATCCAATCAAGTTGGCCACGACTACCAAGTTCTGTCAAGGCCCACTACGATTAACCGGGAACAGGAGACACAAAAAGCTGCATACAAGGGTTTGGTTTGTTATACTTCTTGTGTGACCGTGCGTGCCGTGCCAGGCCGTAGTAGAACTTGAAATAAACCGTAACAAGCCGGGACGTACCTTGACGAAACGGCTAACACTTCCTTAGCTCGCCGTGAGAAACCGTAGCTCACCTTGATAAAACGTGCATCTGCCCTAAAGCAACCACAGCTAAACGGGACATAAACGTGGCAGACCGTAACTCAACTTCGCTAGGATCGTAATTTGTTGAGTCATACTTTTGCTTCCCGTTCCGCTACGGACACTGTCCCAAGTTTTGTCACGGTCTGTAACGTTCTATCACGTCACGTTGCGTTCGACCCGTTTTGCTACGGTTTCTAAAGTAGGTCATCTGCACCGTAGGCTGCCGTGACAAATGTTTTGACAGTTCAAACATTTGCCCCGTCAGCCCCGGCATCCACGGCTAGTTACGATTGTCGATCCCGTTCCCCTACGTTGTCTCACGGTCACCACGTTTCGTCCACGGTGGCTTGAAACGTGGCCGCCGGGAACATAGTGTTTACAAACGGGGGGTTATATTTGACCTGTCGTAAAAATCGCATGGTCAGAATTTCTGTAATTTCAGAGAAAAGCGGAAAATTAGTCAAATTAAAAATCATAGATTATTTAACCAAAAAAAAAAAAAATTCCTTTCACAAAGGCATAACTAATGTCATAATGCTTATTGAAGTCGAATCAATTTTTTGGGATCAAATTGATTTTTCTAACTTCAACCTCATGGATGAGTGAGCACGCATTCTAAGATAAATGGGAAAAAAAATGAAGAAATTCAATTCTTTTACTTGAATTTGGAAAATGTTCATTCAAACATAATAATTATATATATTATAGATATGAAACGATAGTTTGATAGGTGAATTTGGTTTTTTTTTTCAGAAAGTTTGAAAGAGATCGATTGAAAAATATGGGAGTTATAGGCAGTTGAACTGCAATTCACTTAACATATTCTAGGCAATGTTTCATCGATCTCCATACAATTACAGCTAAGTCATATTTAGTCGATTTGAAAATTTCAGAACCTAGTTATGTCCTTTCCTATGAACTTTTTTTGATGATTCTTATCTATGGGATAGTACTGAACGATTCTAGCTTGGTTGCCACTCTGGCAACCTTGGGCAACTCTTTTTATCGCCGGAAATTCAAAATGGCCGCCAAATGCCTTCCACCAATAGATGAAATTAAATTCTTTCTTTAAATATTAAGTGTGGCACATCAAATCAGGGGTTTTGAGTGTCAACAAACCCATTTCCGATGTCATTTTTACAGTTTGAGTTCATTCAGTACTAAAAATTCAAGACGGCCCCCAAATATCAATCTCATTATGGTACAATGAGAATATTTTAATAAAACGTTTGTGTAACACACCTTATTTGTAGTTGCAATGGTCCTGGAATACATTTATTTTGCTGTTTTGGTTGTTTTGAGCTGACACATGTATCTGGGACAACTCTGCTTATCGGGGGAAATTAAAAATGGCCGCCAAATACATTTGTGCGGGTACATGTACAACAAATTTCACACAACGCGGAAAGCTATACGTAAATTAAACCAAATTGTACTGCGCAAGAGTTTTTCTAACATAATTTTCATTTTCATATATATTCTAAACATTATAAATTAGTACTTTTTCCTCCTTTCGTGATTGGATTATACATAATAAACATGAAAAATATCTATGACATCGTAATTTGATAATTTTGATAAGGTTTTTGATCGTCTAGAAATAAGTGTAAAAATGCTAAAAGATTTAAGGTTACATGTAATCCCTAATAACATTTTGGGGATTTAATATTATCCCTAAAATGACCAGGAATTACACGTAATTGCTGAACCTTTCAGTAATTACATGACATATTCCCTGTAACATATACATGTACATCATCAATTAAAGCAAAATGACAATATATAGATGTCATATTAGGCTTTATCTTCGCAATAAGTATACTTCTTGTAACTGGTATAAATAAAAAATGTTCCAATATTACATGAACAATGTCTCTAAATCACATATAATAAAAAGGACCTTTGCACATTAAGATTTTCTTGTATTTGCTTTTAAACCTTTCAAGTTCAGTTAATATGATAAAAACTCATGTTTTTCAAATTTGCTTTGTTTACATTTATTTAAATAAGTAATATATGAGAAATATAGCACATAAAAGAATATTCTACGATGTAAATAAGAATGATATATTGTCAAACACAAGGGCACCCTCTTATAATTTAATTGCATTATCGATCACTAAAATAGACTGTATCCAACGCTTTGCAAAAGGTGACAGATATAATTTCTTAATATTGCGTTATTTAATAAATAATGCATATAGTAAAGGGAATCACGCGTACAAGTACATTGTATACAGTTTTGTTTAAAGAAAAGGGTACCCACAAGATTTCTCAGTAGTTTCGACGTACTTTTTCTACAACTGCAAAGACAAGCATTTGATAAGAATTAACAGTTCAAAATAAATGCCTTTGAAACTTTAAAGTGTTACCTTCAGAAAAAGACCAAACATTAGTGGTACTACTTCCTTATGACAAATATTTGAGTATTACATAAGGACATCCTTTAATACTCCAAAGATGTTTGATAGAATACAGTTTCATAAAAAAAAGTTGAATTTTCAAAATATTATTTAATGTAAAAAAATGTCAGTAGTAAATGTTTACTGTACAAATATTTGGATTCCATCATAATAAAAACTGGGAAATGAAAACCCTAAAACTATCAGGTAGGGACCAACCTTAAAGTAAATAAATCAAAGATTTTCTTACATCATGAACCTCCTCTGTCGGGTTCCAAATCCTGACTGATATTTGGTGCTACAAAAACTAAAGTCTTTATCATGAGAAAGGTGCATGAATAAATTGACATAAAATTGAAATGTTGGTGAATTTCAATAAAGAAAAAGAAATGATCTACATGTAATCTCTGTGACTGCATGGATGATTGTGAAGTGTACCTATTACTTCTTTCCAGTTCTGTCTCCTGAAAGACGCTTTGTTTTGGCACTTTATCAATTTGACACCATATATATCATTTTGATATTTCGGAATAGTAATTTCATCCAAAAATATCATCGGAATCAAAGGAGTTTAACATCTTAGCACCATCCCTCCAATGCTGTTTTGAACATAGATTTTATTTGGATATGGTATTGAATCAACCCTACAGTAAATTTTGAGCCGCGCACTCTCTGTAAAGTAAATGGACAATTTAAATTCAAAATATTAAAACAGAGGGCGCTACTGAAAATCACTTTGACCGGAAGCATCACTGATGAGGATTTAATATCCCATACACGTGTCTGATGCATAATAATTTGGTTTGAAAATTTCTTCAAGAAGTATATAGAGTTGGAACACTTCCGCATTATACATGTAAATAAACTTACCTAGTCAATATAAGGTATGTAGAAGTTGTACTTTTTAACATCTTCATGTCAGATGTGCATGGCTGTAGTTTCGTCAAAGGATAAAAATATATGTGCAATATCTTAAAGTATGATCACTAGCGTGGCAAATTGCTAAAATATATCTGGCTACCCATCCATTTCGTAAACACCGCGTTGGACCGAAACGTGTAATGTCGTGATTCCTTATGGAGGTTTTTGGTTGTTTTCTCATCATTTAACTGATACTGCACAAAAAATGATGAGACGTTGCAGTAGGGCAACGCCTAATCAGTAAGTAAGTCTATATCGTTTATATATATGAAAAGTCCATTGCTTTGCAAACACTTCAATAGTTTGTCGTGGACAAACTATTGAAGTGTTTGCAAAAACCATGAACTTTTCATATAACTGGACGATATGGATTGATTTATTAGGCATTGTCCTACTGCAACGCCTCATCAGTTTTGTAAAGTTTAATGTAGAAAATGAAAAAAAACTTAAAAAATCTAAGTAAGGAATCACAACACCATACGTTTCGATCCCACGCGGTGGTAAATAATCTTCATTGCATAATATTTAAAACATGAGTAGCTTTGGCGTGTTATGAAAGTTGTCAACCTCACCACTTTTAATCATTTTTAGGTTTTCTAATGCTGGTGAGATTGGAATTTCTCTTTCTTTGTTAAACATTGCAATTTTGTTTCCTAATAAAGATATACAATCAGTTATTAAAACCCTCTTTGCTTACAGATCGCAATCAGATAAAATTGAAAATGTTTTTTTTATACCTAGGACCCATACATTCTACTACATTTTTATGGATTTTAGTTGAAATTGTATACATAGAGATAAGAATTTTTTAAATTAGACTTTTGAGAGCGCTTATTTTCCCATTTGAATCATTTAAGCTTCAAGTACCTATGTCGAGGGTTCATTAGCTAAAACATGTATGACTGGTTCTATTTATAGAAATGTCTGTCTAAAAGGCTGCTCTCTGACACCAGAGGTGGACACTTAGGTTTTTGTTATTATATCATTTTACGGTTACAAGGCTTTTGTTTGCATAATATGTGTACGCCCAATAATACAAAAATAGATGGAACTTCCCCGAAGGGTTGCACGTGCTTTATCATATAAGATAACCAAATACTTTTTAAAATATTATGCAACGAATGACCGTTTTAGGTCAGCACCGGATGATCTTCCTTAAAAGCCGGGTTTTTCAACCGAGTGGTAATTAATTTGCACACCTGAGTGAATTTAGCTTGGTAGCCGTGACATAAGCTGCGCCTACTGACCAGTGATATTCCTAGAGACGCGGGATTTGTGTGACATCAAAGAAATACCGACAGGCATACTTGATTATGCTAATTAGATATACTACAATTTTATCTACTTGAAGGTGTCAGTAAAAAATTGAGAGGGTTATAACGGATACATGGGACTAATCAGATTGCGATGAGAGATGTTAACCCTACAGTGGTCAGTGAAGAAATGACAGGAAATTTACCTGTCTTCTTTTATAGTCCCAATACGGCTGTTAAATCATAGTCAGTCGTGTTTCATGCGTTGCTTTGTCTGCTGAGATTGTTAGTGTGGATGGTGTGTGTCCTGTTTACCCCTACTGTTTGTTTATTAAATTTGTTTTATTCAATGGTCGTTGCTTGGAACGTGGTCGCATCTATGATAGTCTTGCTACAGATTTTTTCCAAATCCCTAAATATTTCAACGCTCATAAACATGATAAACAGCTCTGGTTTGCACGTTTCTCAATAATCTTGAAATGACGGTTAGCCTTCCTCATAATGAAGTCTTTTAAGGATATTTTAAGCCAATATACGCGCTGTTTATTTTAGAAATCAGGTAATCTTGAATCATTTTCTTTACCCTTATTGTTTTATTGTTTACTGTCTGTGAAACATGAGGTCGTATTAACAGTAACTTATCACGGAAGTACACCAATTATTTAAAATGCAACAATAAATTTTGATAAGGCATTTTCAATGAGCAATACTACGGCGATGACGCCGTCAAATGAATTTAATAAATAAATCAAAAATAAAGATATCCAACGAAATCACGCAACATTTTTCACAGTGTGACAGACCCGCAACAAACAATCGAAAAAAAAAAAAACAACAAAAAACAAAAGCGATATGCTCATAAATACTGGAGATAACGAAACACATCAGAAACCCTGCACTAAATAAAAAAAAAGTCGATTTAGGACATCATTTCAATATTTATAGCAAATGGTGAGGTTATCCAGATTACGCGCACACAACCCTTCCAGTTATCTAGATACACAAACTAATGTTTTCGAAGCACCAAACTCACAGAAAAATGTCAGTGACTTATCAACTTCACTGGCAATTAACTTGTACGTAAAGATATTTAAAGATACTTCATTTTTCGTGTAGATGATTTTGAAAATTTTATCACACCTATTTTAAAAGTTGTACGACTAAAATATTCCATTTTTACGACAATGGGAAGATTGAGAGCCTTGAAAGGAATTATCGCTTCTATTTCCGGTGATGTAATATATGAATTCTTATGATCTCAAGAATTCCGAACTTCATGTGGTCCCGGTGAACAAATATATCATAATGGGAATGGGGTATGACTGTCCTAGTTGTCATCGGTTACATATTGATCTATCGTCTATCATGTGTTGTCATTCGTGCTTCAAGTGTCTTCTGTCCATTTGGCGTCAATGTTTTTTGTTTTCTGTGATTGTTTGATGGTGTGGCTATTTGATGGTATCATTACTGTCCTGTTCACTAAATCCAGAGCACCCTGTTTTGGTGATTTATTCTGTCGTCTGAAGAATTTTGCTATAAATTATTGTTTCCGAGAATTGAACTCCTTTAGTCGTAACTGGAAATTAACACCAACTTACCCTATCACCTACCTTCAAACCGCAATATGAAAAAATAAAATTTCTACGGGAAATTCCCATGTAATTTCAAGCCGCCGCCATATTGTTCTCCGTGTCAACAATAGTAAACAGTGACGTCAAAGCCTCCGACGTCACACATTTACAGCGATTTTACTATGGAAAATCCCCGTAGACTTTTTATTTTCCGTCCTATTTCTAACTTAACTGACTCATAGCCAAAACAATGGTATTTTCTGTTAGGACTAAAGGAGTACTATAAAATTGATATCTTTTTGGAAGATGACATTATCATATTTTAGAGAAAACCGGGAAAACAGGGTGTTCTGGAATTAGTGAACAGGACAGTAGGGCTTATTTCCAATGGGGTCCCAAATGTTAATATCACATTAGGACAGTAGTTTGTTTTCCGCAGAGTTCAATGCAGGGCGGACTTTAATGGTATTTTGTTCTCTTCTTTTGGTTTTTTTTTTCTGAATTTCATCCAATGAATTGTCTTAATTATCTGCATTTTTATCTTAATTTTGTAAAGAAAAAATTAAGAATGTTTATCTTTTGAATCATTGTGCCAATCCCCTGTGTCAGTGGGCACAACTAGACGATTCAGAAAGTCCGTTGGAATTTCACGTGTGTAAATTCTAAATAATACGAAAGTGTTGTAATTCTCCATTTAATTTCTTCTTCTATAGGATGTGCTTGTGTGAACCTTCAAACTGTATTTTGGTTTTTGATTTGTCGTACACGAGAGCGATTTGTGCTTTGCAATAGCTGTGTTAATAATATTCTAATCAGTCTATGCATTTTATTGCATTTTAATTCGCAGTGTTAAGGATACTGTTTAGCTCATGATCTCAATATTTTACATGTCAATTTTAATACCTGAATGTATTTTTGTATTGTACAGTTGATCATTGGATAATTCAAATGTATTCTCCTTTGAGCGGGACTTTGACACATATTTAGAGAACTGATTTCCATCAGTCATCAAATATTTTTAAAAAAGCATAAATAAGTAGGTAACATATATATATAAATACATGTATGTATCCTCTATTTAATTAACCTCAACATGAAAATTTTTGTACAAGGTATACGTGTCATGCGGAGGAGCCCATGAACTATCATGACCACCAAAGAACGTTGAGAAGAAGATACCATCTACATGAACATCGCTGTATTTTCTGAGGACCACATTTGTGATATTGAAAGTCGGGGAACTTGCGCCATCAAACCAAACCGCCAACCAACCATCCGGGTTCCCATGTCCACTACTGCGAACTGAGTTAAGATGGACTCTCTGTTTCATGTTTGTCCAGTGACTCTTTCTGAAGACAAGGTGAGAGTTTGTGAAAGAGACACCATAATCACCATGGGTATCAATATTTACATTGTGCTGATTTTTCTCCCAATGGCTGAAGTCGGGTACCTGGTTGCCTTTGGGGAAATACAGGTAGAGTTCTCCTTCACCATTGGCTCTCCACATAAAACGTGTAGATATGCAATGATTTGCATCTCTTCCTCCGGAACACTTTGTATTTTTACCCCAAGTGCCTGGTAATTTACCTCCCTTTACAAAGTCGAAATGGCGATCAAACATAACGTCATAACTGATTGTGACGTCATCAGCACCAGTTGGATATCCTTTTGGTGTGATAAAGAATTGGGCTCCTTTTGCACGGTCGTCGGTACGAGAATGGCTACCTGCAGCATAATTCACCTACAAAGAGATTTATTTGATCGTTGAACTGAGCGATCTTTTTATATTTAAGAAATGACTGTCTTACTTTGGGTGTTCATGGTAGTATAATTCTGGTTGGTCACGTGCAAATTCCGTGAATCGCGAAGCGATTCTCGGAAAATTTGCACGTGTCCAACCAGAATTATACTACCACGAACACCAAACGTAAGACAGTCATTACTTATATTTCCATTTGTTTAGCATTAATAATTATAATGTTAAAAGTATCTGAACATTGGTAAATTCTCCGTACTTTCAAAACTAAAGCGTGACGTCGGCAACCAAAATTTTAGTTTATAAACTCCTTTGCCGAACGGGCGATTAACATGGGGATTCCTCTGCAATGGAAATATACAAAACTGTATAAGACAACGACTTTCTTTGCCCCTAAGTTAAACAGACTGTTCTTAAACTAAGGAATATCGTCCCTCTTCACGTTGTATGAAACACGGATAAAGTACTCTATTTCGATTGCTATGATTTGGAGTTCTGTTTTGTTTTCTATGCTCCTGAGATATCCGGTAAAGCGTTTATAATCATCATTTTTACGACGTTCCTTTAGCCATATTTCGCAATTTAAACACCTCGTTTTCTTTTCTTACTTTGTAAGTGCTGGGAACTTGCCATTTTGAACACTTCATCAACGTCCTTACATTTTTATCATAAGAAAGATATAGCGGAAAGAAAAGGATACACTCTTACCTTTAGGACATAACATCCAGAATGATAAGGATCCTCTACGACTTCAGCCGAGTCACGCTTACCATCGTTGACGCCATAAGCACCCGAAGCGTCATAGTCTGCACCGATGTAGTGAAGGTAAGACGAAACACTTTGTTTGTGTGGACATATATGACCTAAAAGAGACGTTTCATGTGTCTGTTGTATTTACTGTAATCCAGTTTATATCCTCTGTTTGCTACAGAACACTTCACATATCAAATTTCGCGATTGGAAGGTTCTTTGTCTATTCATTTTCATAAGTACAAACTTTCTTATGTAATTTTTTTCCCGTTTTTAACAATTACTGATGATATATTTCTATATTCATGATTTCATTGTCCATGTATACTAATACGTGAAGAGTGGTGCATGTGCCTCTTCAGAAAAATACTAAAAAACGAAGGAAGCACCATTTTATTGCTTACTTATATTCTTGCTTTCAAATTACTTGCGACAATTGCCAAAGTAAATATATCATGAAATGTTGTTGGTAATTCTTTTGACAGATGAGATTTTGTTTAACTCGCGATTCTCTGAATTATGAATCCTTTTTGATTTTGGTACTTTTCTCGTACTTTCTGGTTAGAAACATAATTAGTTTAAAAATCAGAATGGTTGGTTTTCAAAATGCGATCGATAAACTTATAAAACTGAACATAGTTATTTTCGACATACCATTAAGAATAAAGGCTTGGATTTGGTATCCACAATATACCAGGACTACTATGGCTAATGTATTCCTACAAAATAAAGTATTGTTTGATCAATGACTTTTGATGGATCTAATTTTCAATATCTAAATTGATACTTCTTCTGTCATTTGTTCATAGTAATATGTATATATGACGTTGAACAAGTATCATGCTTATACAAAAATATTTCGTTCGTATTAGACTATGCACGCACTACCTATTATTTTGAATAAAGATGGCTTAACATATCTAAATGCATTTCAAAATGTGTAAAAACTCTCTATCACATGTGCACAATTTCCATATTTATTTCAAATTCAATTATGACATATACTGTACATTACGTTTAGTTAAATTCACATGTTTCTTACATGATGTTATGCTCCCAGTCTTGACTAGCATATCTCCTTATACATGTTATAAAACCGGACGATTTGGTTATATATCAAAGAAATTACATTGACCTAAAGGAGCAGATAAGATAACCCATAAAATCTGGTCTAAAATAAGGAAGTTTGGGAAAACAAATCTTTCATAATATCGAAAACTGTACTACCGCCCTTCAAAAAAGGCTGTCATACATGTAATTGATATCTCTACACATTGGTACAAAATCTGCCGCACCTGCAACAGGTGCTGTCACTTTGGAAACAGTACTGAGGGGTATCAAACATTTTTTATGTATACGTACAGAGACAGTTCGATCTTCAAGGTATAAATTACTTGAAATATGACATTTGTGCCTATTCAATGATACAACACAACCGTCAAGCGTCAAATGAGGCTTTTCTGTGAACTGGAATCGGGACTAACTAGACACGAAGCCATAAAGAAATATTGCCATGCGGAGTATAGTATCATTGTATTGGATTGGTTCTTCCGTAGTTTTAAAAGCCATAATTATGTCTATGAGATTTACAAACTACATCATAATAAACATCAAAGAAGTACCTATCAGTTATTCAGTGTCAAAGTCGTAAGGCAAGGCGAAACCATTAGAATATACATTAGAATGATTGCGAACCTCGGAAAAATTAACATTCCGAAGTGAGACGCAATGACGGGTTGCCTGTTGGATTGTTGCTGTTTATGTATTATATAGAGAATAACTCTCTTAATTTGTGTTTTGAAAGGGTGCATAAAAATTGGTTGGACATTTTCTTAAAGAAGGTATAGAGTTGGAACACTTCCGTATTATTAATATAAACACTTATTTCTTGTTGCAGTGTGCAGCAGTTAAAACAAAGGAGGGGATCTCCAACAACACCAGGTTGCAGGACCCATAGCAAAACCCCAAACGCCCAATGCAAAAACACAGAGCAGACAAGCACAGAAAGAGACGCAAAAGGGACAAGGAACGTCAACGCACAACACAGAAACATCAAACACAAAGCACTAAACATAAACCAACGAGACGGTGCCGACTTAGGACGGCCATCTGCCACGGAAATAGCAGAAGGCGTAGTTATCCTGGATTACGTCCGCACAACCCTCCCACTTTTCCGATTACCCAGAGGTCTCGAAAAAACGTACAGTTTTGGTGTAAAACAACCTCCTCACTGTCAGATGACCACACACAAACAAGACCGCAAAACGCGGGGCCCAAGCAACACAAATGAATATGTAACTGGATATAAAAAGAGGACGTACGTAATACAATCCGTGCTCTGCCGTCGCGAGCTCATGTATGTTATCACCCGAGGAGTCCGACTGAAATTCAGAGAGGACAGGTGGTCGGGGCCTGTCTTCTCTAAAGAGGTTATGAAATCGTCCCAAGTGACTTGATGTTTCTAAAGTGTATCGATTACTTCTTTCCAGCTCTGTTGCCTGAAAGAAGCTTTGCTTTGGCCCTTTATCAATTCGACATCATATATATTTGTTTGCTATTTCGGAAACTTGCCATTTCATCGAAAATATTATCAAAATTGAAGGAGGTTAACAGCTTGGCACCACCCCTCCAATGATATTTGAACATAGATTTAATTTGGATATGTTACTGAATCGACCCTACAGGGGATTTGGGACCGAGCGCTTTCTGTGGGGTGGATGTGCAGGTTTAAATTCTAAAAATAAAACCAGATGGCGCTAGTGAAATGAATTTGGGTGGCGTATGAAAAGCATCACTGATGAGAATTTAAAGCAGCACGTTCCGCCTTCGGACGAAAATATGCTTTATAAAAAAGATATAGGGCAATTCTCTATTTTTCCAGGATAGTAGAAGTTATAAGCTCTCCGTTTATACTAAAATTGTTAACCAAAGGTCCTTGAAGTTATCAAAATAAATGAAATTAAAAACGAATTTTTGTGGCGCCACAAAAATTGCCCATGTTTGGGACAGACCAGCCCTCACGCGCGCGCGAAACGGCTCATCGTGTTGTACAAATCAAAACAAACATGGTCAGTAGCGTACACTCTCAATGGAAAAGAGGGAAAAACGTACTGATACTCAGATTTAGATAGAGAAAGAAGAAAAAATGAGACAGAGTGTGAAAGAGCAATATGGAAAGTATATATTAGAATGGATATATAAAATTCGGTGAAAAATGAATCAAATCTCGTCACACACCACGAAGTAGCTGATATTTTGCTGGACAAGTATTTTGAAGTAAGTCAGATTAGATAAAATTGGTCCTAAATCGTTTAATTCATCATTTTTATCGTTACTGTTTGAAATGACGTTTGTCTATTTCACCTCTCTTTGTTTAGAATAGTCATCGAAATAGCCTACTAAATCGGTATATGGTTCTCCTCGGAGCTCATAAATATTCATGAGGAGGCGCGGCTACTACTGAAATTTTGAATAGTTGTATCTCTCGAACGGGGGAGGTATCGGATATGATATGATACGATGCTTAATTTTTTGCTCTATTGTGAGTGCTGTTGAGATTATCGTCAGGATCTTCTTTAACTCATTTGTGTCACACTTATGCCCTTTGCCGTGTGGAGCTCGTAAAAAAGTTCCCCGCGAGGGGTTTGACAGTAAGTGTTTTGAATATATTTCCCTGACATTGTCGCCATAGCACTTTCTATATAGACATAAAGTCAGACAGTGCATGAATGTTATATATTGTTTTTATATTCGTGCTTAAACATCGACGGCGGGTGCGGCTAGCCAACAGGGGATGCTTACTCCTCCCGGGCACCTGGTCCCACCTCTAGCTTGCTAGGGGTCCGTCGATGCTTAATTTTTTGCTCTATTGTGAGTGCTGTTGAGATTATCGTCAGGATCTTCTTTAACTCATTTGTGTCACACTTATGCCCTTTGCCGTGTGGAGCTCGTAAAAAAGTTCCCTGCGAGGGGTTTGACAGTAAGTGTTTTGAATATATTTCCCTGACATTGTCGCCATAGCACTTTCTATATAGACATAAAGTCAGACAGTGCATGAATGTTATATATTGTTTTTATATTCGTGCTTAAACATCGACGGCGGGTGCGGCTAGCCAACAGGGGATGCTTACTCCTCCCGGGCACCTGGTCCCACCTCTAGCTTGCTAGGGGTCCGTCGATGCTTAATTTTTTGCTCTATTGTGAGTGCTGTTGAGATTATCGTCAGGATCTTCTTTAACTCATTGGTACACCGATGAATGACCATAACATGGAACAATCTAAGTAAGATAAATGTATTACAAGTATTGAAGTAATCAACCTTTACATCCCAAAGTCGGAATACGCTGCTTTAATATTCGAAACACGTGTCTGTGCATGAAAATAAGTTGGAAATTTTCTTCGAGAAAGTATAGAGTTGGAACACTTCCGTATTATTGTTACGGGTATGCAATACATAGCAATTGTATTTATCGTACATGAAAGTTGATGCATTGTGAAGTCACGTGCGTTTACATGCTGAAATGCAACTCGTTCCATTCAATAGTTTCATTTCTGGGAATAACAATAGTTTTGCATATTTATATTCATATAAATGTGCAGCTTTTTGAATAGCCAAAAATTGATAAACACAAGATTATTAGACTGCTGTCTTCTTTGCCTTCTTATTTTAACAAAACAATCAGTTTTGAACTGAATTTACAATACTTTAGACATTACAACATAAAGGGCATTTTTTAACTAAAAGTTGATCTCTTCGTCATCGATTGTTACAAGAAAGGAGGGGATATCCAACAACACTCGGCTGCAGCACCCACAGCAAAACTCTATGAGTTAAAGAAGTTTCTGACGACAATCTCATAAGCACTCACAATAGAGCACAAATTTGAGCGTCGACGGACCCCTAGCAAGCTAGAGGTGGGACCAGGTGCCCGGGAGGAGTAAGCATCCCCTGTTTGGCCAGCGCACCCGCCGTCGATGTTCACGCACGTATATGAAAATAATATCTAAAATACATGCGCTGTGTAAGGTCATGTCTATATAGAAAGTGCTATATGACGACCAAGTCAGGGAAAAATATTCAAAACACTTACTGTCAAACCCCCATATAAAACACCAAATGTAAAAATACAGAGCATACACCCATAAAAAGAGACGCAAAAGGGACAAGGAACACCAATTTACATCACTGACGAAGGCTAAGTACCCGAAACGTGCATGTCTGGTCCATGCTGACAATTTATCTGTTCTTAAATGATGTTATGAATCTGAAGACGTTTTACATAGAAACATGAAAAGCAAATGACAATACACAAACAAACGAGACCAATGGGCAGCCGGTGCTTACTTTGGACGGCCATATGCTATGCAAGAAGGGATGGGATCTCCAACAAGACCCTGTTGCAGCATCAAAAGCAAAACACCAATGCACCCGATGCAAAAACAAAAAAAGACGAGCATAGTATGAGACGAAAAAGAGACATGTAAACATCAAACACAAAAGACTACACATAAACCGACGAGACCAATTGGTAACCGGTGCCGAATTTGGACGGCCATTTGCCACGTAAGTAGCAAATGGTGTGGTTATTCTGGATTACGTGCGCACAACCCTCTCACTTCTCCAATTACCAAAAGGTCTCGAAGAACGTACAATTGTGGTGTAAAACAACCTCCCTTTCATCCTTCTAATTTTGTTTATCATATAACCATAAAAGACAGGTTGTGTAATACCCAAAGTAGCAGAAGGTAGGCAGCACTCTGTGCTCTGCCGGCTGTAGCGAGCTTATATATATAATCACCCGAGGAGTCCGACTGACATTCATAGAGGACAGGTGGTCGGGGCCATGTCTTCTCTAGAGGTTTGGACAGGGCCCGTCATGGAGTCCCGTCGTGACAGTCAGTCAGTGTGCAAGTCTCAAGGATGCACTGGTACAAGACTGTAGATTGGTCAAGTACCAAGCCTAGTGTCCGTCTGGTGACATAAGGATCATATCCACGGTATTAAAGGCGTTTGATGATTCTGACGCATTTTCGATGCTGCCTGCCTTTCATCCTTCTAATTTTGTTTATCATATCACCATAAAAGACAGGTTGTGTAATACCCAAATTAGCAGAAGGTGTGGTTATCCGGATTACGTGCTCACAACCCTTTCACTTTTCCGATTGCCAGAGGTCTCGAAGAACGTACAATTGTGGTGTAAAATTACATCCTCACTGTAAAATGTACATACAAACAGACAGCATGATGCAGGGGAAACACACAAATTGATATGTAAATAGATATAAAAACAGAAGGCATACGAAATACAGTCCGTGCTCTGCCGGCTGTAGCGAGTTCATGCATGTGAACACCAGAGGAGTGCGACTGAGATTCAAAGAGGACAGGTGGTCGGGGCCCTGTCTTCTCAAAAGAGGTTAGGACAGGGCCCGTCATGGAGTCCTTGCTTCACAGTCAGTGAGAGTGCAATTCTTAAGAATGCTGTGGATTGATCCAGTATCAAGCCAAGTGTCCGTCTGGTGACAGATGGATCATACCCATGGTATAAAAGGCGTTTGATGATTCTAACACAATTTCGATGGTAATTTTGTCTACCTTTGATCCTTCTTATTTTGTTAATTATGCCATCATAAAATCATACATGTTTGCATAATCAATCCAGGTATGATGGCAATAAATGGATGATATTTGAAGACGTTTAGCATTTGTACCACTTGGTGAGTGTCACTGCTGGTGGACCAGGAGTCCCCAAGGGCACATGTAGCCAAGTTAGATCAATTTCGGTTGGTCGTTTCATCAAACGTATTCGAAAATTTCCGTTAACAACCTGGGTCTTGTAGCATGATATCCTAGCCATATTCTTATGTCTTTCGGCATATTTTGAACATAATTTTCACAAATTTTGGCCATATCGCATTGTTTAGATTGAGGATCACTGACGAGGGTTCAATACCCGAAACATGCATGTCTGGTCCATGCTGTAAGTTTATCTGCTTTTAAATGATGCTAATGAATTTGAAGAAGTTTAACATAAGGCTTCCAACCAACTCAGCGAGTAAAATACCAGTAATAACATTTCAAAAACTTATAAGGAATCGTGGATAAAATCTTCGAACATCCAGGCATTGTGTATTTGAATATGTTTCCATTTCCAAGATAGCAAAAATCTCTTTAACGAAAACGAAATCAAAGCGTATCTAATTTAATGAAATTCCTTGGTCGGATTTCAATTTCTGAGTGATTTGTCAGACAAATTTAAAGTTTTAAGAGAAAGAAAAGATGTCTCCAACATTACGTCTTAGTAGTGATCACCGCGGAACAAACATGCATGAGATGAAAGAAAAGAAACAAACAAACGCTGTCACTGGAGCAACCGCATCACATCATTTAACGAGGCCCTGGACAAAACGTTTGCGCATCGTTTCGCGCATTCCCGTAACCGGTTCAATCTTTTATCTCTACATCGCACCCAACGTACTGTCATACTATGACGTCACAATCAAATGACGCGACAAAGCATTTAACGCCGCGCTAAAAATCAATAGGCTAGTAATCTGTGTATGTTCGTAATAAACGAAGATTAATGCAAAGCATGGTTAGATGATGAGATCGTCAGACTAGGATTGACTCAAGGTTTTTAATATTATCATTATTTGGTGCACCTCCTCCCACTAAATAGTCATTTTATTTTATAACGGGGGCCTTTAGAAAAAAACAAGAAACAAATAGAAAAATAAATAGAACTTCATCGATCAAAACTATTTTTAATTCATTAATTTTGTAAAAAAAAAACAAAAAAAAACCCCAACAACAACATGTACTTTCCTGATACTATGTACACATATTTTTTTGCATCATAAATCATCGTATTATAATCCCAATGCATTGGGTGGGGGTGGGGTGGGGGGTGCTAGCTAGTAATACGCACGGCACGGAAGCACGTGTTTTCTCATCATTTTTTTTGGGGGGGGGGGGGGGTTCAGAAATGGCTTGATGTTCCTTTTCGTCTAATCGAGAGAATTATCAGCCAAGTTGTAGCAAGTAAATCGTCTCACCTTGCTCGCAAATTTCATAATCAACAACGCTGACGAATCTTCATTTTACTTTAACTTCTTTTTTTTTTGCTCTCATGAGGTCGGATGGCATTGTTAAACTAGAAAATTTTGCGAGAGTAGTTATAGTGGGACAATATCTTCCGTACTTTTAGGCGCAGAAGGCCCGTTTTATGGCCCAGAGGGCTATTTTTATGGCCCAGGAGGGCGTCCGCCAAGATGGCGGCCCCTATGACGCGCTTACCAAGATGGCGTCCCTACTCGAAGGAGAAGGAGACCGTTTTTATGGCCCAGAGGGCCATTTTGTATGGCCCAGGAGGGCGTCCGCCAAGATGGCGGCTCCTATGACGCGCTTGTTAAGATGGCGTCTTCGAGTTAATTATAGGTAGCCATCACCACTTTATCAGGACTTTGGACCTGCTGGTACGTGTACCAGGTGGGTTTACTACCTTTTTAGTGAGACGTGAAGAATGAGTGCCTTTGAACTTACAGGTATTTCTACCTTGCCAGAGGTAAGGACACACGCTAGATGCACAAAGCAAGGGCACAAAGCCCGTTTCTCGTAGTGACAGGATCAGCGTTCATAGCCCGATCATCATACGAGGGGAAGCTCCGTCCACTTCCCGAGTGGCTTAGGGGTATTTCTACCGCGCCAGAGGACCACTCTAAAAGATATTGCGTGACCCACCCTTCAACATCTTTTTCTTTACATTATACACCAATGTTTTCGTCTCTCTTAGTCCGAATATGTTTCTAATTACTCTTATCACTTATTACTATAAAATATTCTGTTTACTTAAGTCTAGGTATAGTTTTATTGCCCAGTTTTAAGATCAGATAAGATTTTATTGACCTTTGTTTACACGCGTTACAGTCTTATACTTATCTATACATTTATCCCGCTGTACATTTTCTTTTGTCTTAAATATTATAATTTAATAGTCCAGTGATAAAATTCCTGATCGTAGATAGATATCGTCCGTGGGGAGGGGGGGGGTTGAATTTATATACATGACGTCATTATCGGCGAGCCGTTTGGGGAGGGGGGGTCTCCAAATTGATTTCGGGGGGGTTAATTTTTACTGCTTATATACAAAGTCTTATCTATAATCACAGTCACAAACAGTTTATCTTCTATCGCAGCTTTTTATGGACTTATTTACATTGTGAATCGTTATCAGTGACAAATAGGAAGGAGGGGGGGGGTCTTTGCCTTCTTTTTAATTTATTTGATTTTTTTTTTAATTTTATCTATTTAGTTTTTGGGGTTTTTTTCTATTTTTTTATTAAATGTGCTTTATTTATCTACAAAGTCTTGTTTATCAGTACAGTCGTTTTAGTCACTCGGTTTCATCTGATTCTTCATTGTCACTGTTTACATTACTTTTATTTTCACTCTCGTCAAACAGTTCGTCATAGTCTTTCTTGTGATTTTTAACGACAGCTTCCACGGCTTTATCAACACTTTTCCTTTTCGATGCTTCTAAGATTTGATTCATAATCTTTCTATGTAATTTACTCGATTTTAGTTGAATTGTTCTAAAAAGAAACCTTTGATATTTTTTCATGAATAATTTCTTGTCCTTAGATAGCATGTATTTGCTGGCTTCAGATTTTGCTTCTTTCTCTGTTAGACATTTTTCTTTAAGTAATTCATTGACCCTTTTGTAAAACTCTTTATTATGATCTTTCCAAACACTGTTAATTAAAAAATCATACCCTTCATCATCATCTTCACCGTCCGTGTCCATTTCTTCTTCACTGTTTTCATACATCGGACATCCCCGTCTCACGTGTCGTTGTACATCGTACTGATTCTCAAACATTACACCACAATCTGTGCATGATGGGTATTTAGGATCGGTTTCCATCCCGGAATCCCTTGTTGTTTGTCTCTCATGCTCTATTCCTCGCCTGGAGCTCATAT
Source organism: Pinctada fucata (assembly GCA_028142955.1). Taxonomy (NCBI): domain Eukaryota; kingdom Metazoa; phylum Mollusca; class Bivalvia; order Pterioida; family Pteriidae; genus Pinctada; species Pinctada fucata. The sequence continues at coordinate 11,350,069 of AP027102.1, forward strand.
TTGATGTATTTACCGCATGAATAGATGTCAAGGAATGATCAAATTCGTGTGTGTCTTCCTTTATATAGTTTCGAAAAATATAAGTTTGTAGTCTGTACAGTTCAGGTGTATTTTGTTTCAAATCTACCACTAAATAACCATACGGTCTTTCAATAGCTTGGCGATAAGCATCCAATAATTTACTTGCATTTCCAGGGTACATTTGACTGGCCAGGATAGCAATTTGTTGTTGATCTCTTGGATTTTTGAAAAAAAAACTAGATACTGACTATTCAAACTCATAGTTCTATTTTCCCTCCCTTTATAAAAAAATGTTTTGCATAATACAAATTACACTTAAATTGCGATTATGAGCCCCTTCAGTAAAAAGTTCACATACATCTTGGCTGCTAGAAGCATCCTTTTGAAGGTCATCTATAATAACTAAGTTTATATCGCGAGGATCAATGAAGTTATCTTGTTGAAGATTCTTTGGTAAACCTTGTATAAAGGTCACAGGTGGATAAACACTACTTTTGATGACGTCATAAATTGGTTGCCATCTTTTGTAGATCCATAATATTCGAGTTGGGGCTGGTTTTATCATTACTTTATTAAGCTTCAATAGGTGTGTAAGCCAATTTGTTTTTCCACTCATCGTCGGTCCTGCTACTAGCATTGTAAATGAATGCTCAAATCCAAGGAACTGAGCGCAAGGAATAGGAGCAAGAGCAGAAGAAGTAGGAGCAAAAGGAGCTGAAGGAGCAGGTGTAGGAGCAGAAGGAGCAGTAGTAAGAACAGAAGAAGCAAGAGCAGTAGGAGCAAGAGCATAAGGAGCAGGAGTAGGAGCAAAAGGAGCAGGAGCAAGAGCAGAAGGAGCAGGAGTAGGAGCAAAAGGAGCAGGAGTAGGAGCAAAAGGAGTAAGAACAGAAGGAGCAGGAGCAAGAGCAGAAGGAGCAGGAGTAGGAGCAGAAGGAGCAGGAGTAGGAGCAGAAGGAGCAGGAGTAGGAGCAGGAGCAAAAGGAGCAGGAGTAGGAGCAGAAGGAGCAGGGGCAAGAGCAGAAGGAGCAGGAATAGGAGCAAAAGGAGCAGGAGCAGGAGCAAGAGCAGAAGGAGCAGTAGGAGCAAGAGCAGAAGGAGCAGGAATAGGAGCATAACGAACAGGAGTAGGAGCAGAAGGAGCAAGAGGAGTAGGAGCAAGAGTAGAGGGAGCATGATTAAGAGCAGCAGGAGTAGGAGCATGAGAAAGACCAGAATGAGCAGGATTTTGAACACTAATAGAGTAAGGAAATTCTACTTGATGTACTTGCCTTAAATGTCGTTTCATATTGTTTCTTCTTGCAAAGCTCTTAGAGCAAATTGGACACGCTGTTGATTGCATGGTGACTTTTAGTTTTCTGATTATTTATTCAACCTGCTGTCTATTTATACATTTTCTGCTCTTGTCCTTTCTAAGGTCTTTGTTTTCTGCCAGGGGGAAGGGCAGTATGTTTACGTCTCAGTACATATATCCTGGTCCTTTTCTTCAACCGCTGAGGCTCCAGGGATATGGTTGTATCGTCTACCGGCAGGGGGTCCCCTCTCTTTATCATTTCTTTTACTTCTGCTTCCGCTCTCTTGATTTCTTGGGCTAAGGGGGTCACCATTTCTATTTTCGGCTCCACCTTGGCTTTCTTGTTTTTATGACTTTCCACAACCCAGTAGCGGGGTGGAGGTCCTTTCCAGTTGGCTTGAGCCCTAAAGTGATCAACTAATTCGTCTAATGTAGGTACCACTGCTTCGCGATTCATGTTTTAACGAAGGTGAAGTATACAGTTTAACTCCCTTTTTAAATCTAAATAACCCGTAGATTGTTTGTCCCTTTTATAGATTTTATGTTGACTTCAATCATGTTTGAAGACACGCCCACTTTTTCTCTCCTGCATTCTGATTGGTCAATTCAGTCACGTGACTAAAAAGACGCAATCTGATTGGTCCATTTTCTTTCCGTTTTTCTGACTGGATAGTTTTGTCACATCTGCACAGGGTGCAGTCCTTTGGTGCTCGTCTACAAAACCTTTGACTTATGCACGATTGTGCACAGGTAGGACACAGGGCTGCATGACTTTTACCAAGAATAGTGCACAGGGTGCAGGTTGCCAAGGGCAACATATAGACCCAACCCAATGCCATACAGTCGAATGATAGTGCACAGGATGCACGTTGCCACGGGCAACACAAGTACCCAACCCAAGACCATACAGCCAAGTGACCAAACTATCCAGTCAGAAAAACGGAAAGAAAATGGACCAATCAGATTGCGTCTTTTTAGTCACGTGACTGAATTGACCAATCAGAATACAGGAGAGAGAAAGTGGGCGTGTCTTCAAACATGATTGACGTCAATATAAAATCTATAAAAGGGACAAACAATCTACGGGTTATTTAGATTTCAAATGGGAGTTAAACTGTATACTACACCTTCGTTAAAACATGAATCGCGAAGCAGTGGTACCTACATTAGACGAATTAGTTGATCACTTTAGGGCTCAAGCCAACTGGAAAGGACCTCCACCCCGCTACTGGGTTGTGGAAAGTCATAAAAACAAGAAAGCCAAGGTGGAGCCGAAAATAGAAATGGTGACCCCCTTAGCCCAAGAAATCAAGAGAGCGGAAGCAGAAGTAAAAGAAATGATAAAGAGAGGGGACCCCCTGCCGGTAGACGATACAACCATATCCCTGGAGCCTCAGCGGTTGAAGAAAAGGACCAGGATATATGTACCGAGACGTAAACATACTGCCCTTCCCCCTGGCAGAAAACAAAGACCTTAGAAAGGACAAGAGCAGAAAATGTATAAATAGACAGCAGGTTGAATAAATAATCAGAAAACTAAAAGTCACCATGCAATCAACAGCGTGTCCAATTTGCTCTAAGAGCTTTGCAAGAAGAAACAATATGAAACGACATTTAAGGCAAGTACATCAAGTAGAATTTCCTTACTCTATTAGTGTTCAAAATCCTGCTCATTCTGGTCTTTCTCATGCTCCTACTCCTGCTGCTCTTAATCATGCTCCCTCTACTCTTGCTCCTACTCCTCTTGCTCCTTCTGCTCCTACTCCTGTTCGTTATGCTCCTATTCCTGCTCCTTCTGCTCTTGCTCCTACTGCTCCTTCTGCTCTTGCTCCTGCTCCTGCTCCTTTTGCTCCTATTCCTGCTCCTTCTGCTCTTGCCCCTGCTCCTTCTGCTCCTACTCCTGCTCCTTTTGCTCCTGCTCCTACTCCTGCTCCTGCTCCTTCTGCTCCTACTCCTGCTCCTTCTGCTCTTGCTCCTGCTCCTTCTGTTCTTACTCCTGCTCCTACTTCTGCTCCTTTTGCTCCTACTCCTGTTCCTTCTGCTCTTGCTCCTGCTCCTTTTGCTCCTACTCCTGCTCCTTCTGCTCTTGCTCCTACTGCTCTTGCTCCTTCTGTTCTTACTCCTGCTCCTTCTGCTCCTACACCTGCTCCTTCTGCTCCTACACCTGCTCCTTCAGCTCCTTTTGCTCCTACTCCTTCTGCTCTTGCTCCTATTCCTTGCGCTCAGTTCCTTGGATTTGATCATCCATTTACAATGCTAGTAGCAGGACCGACGATGAGTGGAAAAACAAATTGGCTTACACACCTATTGAAGCTTAATAAAGTAATGATAAAACCAGCCCCAACTCGAATATTATGGATCTACAAAAGATGGCAACCAATTTATGACGTCATCAAAAGTAGTGTTTATCCACCTGTGACCTTTATACAAGGTTTACCAAAGAATCTTCAACAAGATAACTTCATTGATCCTCGCGATATAAACTTAGTTATTATAGATGACCTTCAAAAGGATGCTTCTAGCAGCCAAGATGTATGTGAACTTTTTACTGAAGGGGCTCATCATCGCAATTTAGGTGTAATTTGTATTATGCAAAACATTTTTTATAACGGGAGGGAAAATAGAACTATGAGTTTGAATAGTCAGTATCTAGTTTTTTTTTCAAAAATCCAAGAGATCAACAACAAATTGCTATCCTGGCCAGTCAAATGTACCCTGGAAATGCAAGTAAATTATTGGATGCTTATCGCCAAGCTATTGAAAGACCGTATGGTTATTTAGTGGTAGATTTGAAACAAAATACACCTAAACTGTACAGACTGCAAACTGATATTTTTCGAAACTATATAAAGGAAGACACACACGAATTTGATCATTCCTTGACATCTATTCATGCGGTAAATACATCAAATATGAGCTCCAGGCGAGGAATAGAGCATGAGAGACAAACAACAAGGGATTCTGGGATGGAAACCGATCCTAAATACCCATCATGCACAGATTGTGGTGTAATGTTTGAGAATCAGTACGATGTACAACGACACGTGAGACGGGGATGTCCGATGTATGAAAACAGTGAAGAAGAAATGGACACGGACGGTGAAGATGATGATGAAGGGTATGATTTTTTAATTAACAGTGTTTGGAAAGATCATAATAAAGAGTTTTACAAAAGGGCCAATGAATTACTTAAAGAAAAAAGTCTAACAGAGAAAGAAGCAAAATCTGAAGCCAGCAAATACATGCTACCTAAGGACAAGAAATTATTCATGAAAAAATATCAAAGGTTTCTTTTTAGAACAATTCAACTAAAATCGAGTAAATTACATAGAAAGATTATGAATCAAATCTTAGAAGCATCGAAAAGGAAAAGTGTTGATAAAGCCGTGGAAGCTGTCGTTAAAAATCACAAGAAAGACTATGACGAACTGTTTGACGAGAGTGAAAATGAAAGTAATGTAAACAGTGACAATGAAGAATCAGATGAAACCGAGTGACTAAAACGACTGTACTGATAAACAAGACTTTGTAGATAAATAAAGCACATTTAATAAAAATAGAAAAAAAAACCCCAAAAACTAAATAGATAAAATTTAAAAAAAAATCAAATAAATTAAAAAGAAGGCAAAGACCCCCCCCCCCCTCCTTCCTATTTGTCACTGATAACGATTCACAATGTAAATAAGTCCATAAAAAGCTGCGATAGAAGATAAACTGTTTGTGACTGTGATTATAGATAAGACTTTGTATATAAGCAGTAAAAATTAACCCCCCCCCCCCTGAAATCAAATTGGAGACACCCCCCCCCTCCCCAAACGGCTCGCCGATAATGACGTCATGTATATAAATTCAACCCCCCCTCCCCACGGACGATATCTATCTACGATCAGGAATTTTATCACTGGACTATTAAATTATAATATTTAAGACAAAAGAAAATGTACAGCGGGATAAATGTATAGATAAGTATAAGACTGTAACGCGTGTAAACAAAGGTCAATAAAATCTTATCTGATCTTAAAACTGGGCAATAAAACTATACCTAGACTTAAGTAAACAGAATATTTTATAGTAATAAGTGATAAGAGTAATTAGAAACATATTCGGACTAAGAGAGACGAAAACATTGGTGTATAATGTAAAGAAAAAGATGTTGAAGGGTGGGTCACGCAATATCTTTTAGAGTGGTCCTCTGGCGCGGTAGAAATACCCCTAAGCCACTCGGGAAGTGGACGGAGCTTCCCCTCGTATGATGATCGGGCTATGAACGCTGATCCTGTCACTACGAGAAACGGGCTTTGTGCCCTTGCTTTGTGCATCTAGCGTGTGTCCTTACCTCTGGCAAGGTAGAAATACCTGTAAGTTCAAAGGCACTCATTCTTCACGTCTCACTAAAAAGGTAGTAAACCCACCTGGTACACGTACCAGCAGGTCCAAAGTCCTGATAAAGTGGTGATGGCTACCTATAATTAACTCGAAGACGCCATCTTAACAAGCGCGTCATAGGAGCCGTCATCTTGGCGGACGCCCTCCTGGGCCATACAAAATGGCCTTCTGGGCCATAAAAACGGTCTCCTTCTCCTTCGAGTAGGGACGCCATCTTGGTAAGCGCGTCATAGGGGCCGCCATCTTGGCGGACGCCCTCCTGGGCCATAAAAATAGCCCTCTGGGCCATAAAACGGGCCTTCTGCGCCTAAAAGTACGGAAGATATTGTCCCACTATAACTACTTGCGAGGGATCTGCATACCTCTGTAATCGAGTAGAACATATTCAATTATTAAAGTTTTATACTGAATTATTTAAAGTATATTTTAAATATATCCTCGTTATACGTATGAAGATAAGCAAATGTATTTTACAAAGATATATGTCATTTTCTTTAAAAAGGGGGAAGTACTCAGATTAAAGTCGCTACATGATTTTTTTTCTCTCAAGGTTTCACAAGCAATTTATAAATATAAGATATTAAATAAAGTACATTAATTCATTGAAACGAGGCGCTCCGGTCCTGCAATCAGAAAAAGTAGCTGTATAAATATATAGTATGCATTTTATTTTCAGGGTTTCATTCTCTGAAATTGAGCCGGAGCAAAAATTCACATTCGTATTATCACGCCTCGAACTAATTTCAGCCAATGACGTCGCAGTATTACGGTCACATTGTGTCCTACCTTGACGCCGAGTTAGGTCAATAAATTTTCAAACGTTAAGAATTACACAGAAAACGTTACGAAATGGTTCTCGGTATGATAAATTCATTATAGGGTTTGTTCCTGTCATACTTCCAACTCAAAGTACCTTGAGTAGGAAGTATGACAGGAACAAACCCTATAACTATACGAGCACATTTGTTCTTTATTCAAAATAAAGGGAAGATATGTTAAAAAATATGATTTTGAGATGCTCCCTGAAGCTCACACAAAACGGCTGGACATCAAACTTTTAAAAAAGAACTTGATATATTCTGTCTTATGTTTCTCTTTATAATATATAAGAATATGCCATCAAATTCTCTGTTTCAGTTTTTTTTTAATTTCACTTTATATCTGCGAGTACAAGTTATGTGTAAAATTGCAAAAATATGCTTTTAAATGGTCCCTTACATATTTGGCAATATGTATTATATATTTTGAGATGTTCCCTGAAGCTCACACAAGCGGTCAAAGTTGTACAGAACTTGATATATTCTGGCTTATGTTTCACTCTTCACTGTATGAACATGTCATCAAATTCTCTATTTCAGTTTTTTTATAATTTCAATTGTACTGATAAAGACAGAGTACAAGTTATGTGTAAAATTGCAAAATATGCTTTGAGATCGCCCCTGATATATTTTCACGATTAAAATTTGCTGTCTTTTTCTAGAGAAATATATACTAACAAATATTATATGCCGTAAACAAGAACTATAAGGACATATCCATCCTTTATGATGTCTTTATTTCAAAATAAAGGGCAAATATGTAATAATATGATTTTGAGATGTTCCCTGAAGCTCACACAGGCGGTCAAACTTCCACTGAACCTGATATATTTTGTCTTATGTTTCTCTTTTCAACATATGATAATCCTATCAAATTCTCTATTTCAGTTTTTTTTTATAAATTGCAATTATAATGCAAAAAATCTTGTTTTTCTATGAAATCATATGGAGAAAACAAGGAAATCTTTGAGATGGTCCCCCGAAAACCTAAGCGGTGAAATTGATTCATTTTTCACTAAACTCTTGCAAATAAGTAAATGACATCATGATATGAATTTAATCAAAATCTCTATTTCTGTTTTTGAGTTATCTTATTGCCCAGGGCCTCGTTAAACGTAAAGAAAAACACCATAAATATGAAAATCTATACAGATTCCAATTGTAAAAAGGAAATTCATTGTAGATGACGATACTGAAGTAATCATTTTGGTGACAAATTCGAAATGGCTCAAATACATTAAAATTAAAACAACAAATACATGTATACCCTCTAAACCTTATTCTAATCACTATATATACGTATAGCAGATTGAGTCGTTATCCGGATTATTTGTGCACTACTGTCTTACTTATCAGGATACACAGTGGTCCCGAAAGAATAAGCGTTTAATTAACAAACATTCTTCTCAATATAAGGTGACATCACAAACAAGGCAATAAATGCAGGATGTCCGGGTAACACAATACATAAGATGACATACGGAAAAGAGCTAATGACCAATCAACCGAGAAATCAAAACAATTTTAATATTAAACAAAGGATCGGGGTCTAGTTTTGTCAGATGAGTTTTGGGCAGCGCCCGTTATAGCTCAAACAGTCAAAGTAAGCCGGTGTGCAATCTGGATAGGTTGTTTGTGCGAGGCTGTAGATCGGTCCAGTACTGTACCTTATGTTCTTTCGAGGACTTTAAGATCACTTTCGCCGACTTTTTTGCACCTCGATTGAAGTTCGGTCTACCTTAAATCCTTCTTATTATGTATCACGTCAAGTTATTAAAGTCCCAATTATACATACTTTTATGATGGGAGTGTCACTGTAATTTCGATAAAACTTTCAAACATATTTTACACGTTAATGATCAAGGAAGCCTGTACCTTTAAAGCGTTTTTGTTTTATTGTAATTTATTTGTCTTATAAATGAAAATCAAAAATCAAGCTCTGGTGAATATGAAAAGTTTAGATGTATACATTCGTCTTGCTTGCATGAATGAACTGACCCAAATTTTGAAGTGATGAAATGCTCTTCATTTCTTGCTGATTAAAAACAGAAAAAATACCCTCTCTGTTTCATTCATCTCCATATCAACCAAATGATATTGAATGCACAAGTTATACTCAACGTCTTCATGTCTATTGTGGTTAACATGAACTAGAATTATATCGGTATGACTTGGTGGCGACAAAAGTTATATCTACTGAAATATTTGTATAAAAGCTAGCCGGATAACTCGATCCGCAAATCATCTTTAAAAACATAATTCTTTCAAAACGCGCATAGTTGATATCGAATTAAAACTTTTCACGTTATCGCACCGGAATTGTAATGCAGGGGCTTTTGAATTTCTGAGTTGGAATCTTGAACCTTTGCTATTGATAATCGGAAAACAATAGTCTCCTTACTTTTATGCATGACAATACGGAAGATCGCAAATACATCTAACCAAATGTTTAACGTCTTCAAATTGAATATTGGCAGCATGGACCAGACGTTATACGGACATTCGCGCACTTTCTGATTGTTTTCCGTTGTCTTAACGTCATCAATTTACTTGGGCAGAAAAGGTGCCAAAGTTTTGAACAATGGTTTCGGTAGGTGCCTATAATGCAAATCAGAACGGACATGCGGCACGCGCTGCAGTTGCGATCTTGCCTATTCATGAATCAAATGTCTTTGATTTGTTCGTCGATCTATTTGGTGTCAATAATTTTGTCGTCTGATTGAGTGTTCCGCTGCAGCGTGGTATAGTTGAAAGTTTTATCTTTGTTTTTTTTTTTTTATTTCATTTCACTCATTTTTATTTACAACCTGCATTTGGTCGTAAGTAACGTTATGTCTAAAAAATATCATATAATTGGATTGTGAGATATCATGGCACTTCACTATGCATCCGGTAATCAACTTTCGATTTGGATCATCCGGAGTTGTAATTTGTATATCCAAATTTAAAGTTTGGTTTAATGTGTTCATCGGTAATTTGAACCGTGATATTGGCCAAAAGCCAAATTGTCTTAGTTTAAACTGGTATTTATTTCACTTTCATTATGTAATATAAGTACAATTAAGATCATGCAGGATTAGGAAACAAGTATGATACTTATATAAATCCTTTTCCTATAGACAAATATTTGCTTAGGACAGTAATGACTATGCGTGAAATACCTTAATAATTCAGACATTTACATATACGCTTAATTTAAATTGTGAATTAAGAGAGAGAGAGAGAGAGAGAGAGAGAGAGAGAGAGAGAGAGAGAGAGAGAGAGAGAGAGAGAGAGAGAGAGAACAACAAAATAATATGGCAAGACATTGTTGTTGTAATATAAACAAAGATGAGCAATGATAATCTGATGAACTAATATCAATTGATCAAGTAAATTTAAAGTACATATATATTTTAACAAATGATAATATTTTCCAAGTATCAGTAGGTACATTTTATGAGTAGAATACTATATGAGGTTAAGCTATGAATAAAAAGATTATCGAATTGAAAATGTCGGAAAAATTGTGTTGGTACACAAAGAAAATGAACGAGTCAACTCATTCTAAAATCAGAATTATGTAATGAAATGAAGTTACGGGAATCTTTTCGTTTCTTGAATGAATTTTTGTACAGTCAGAAACACGTTTTCGTTTTCAGCGTCACTTAAGTTAGGATCGCCAAATAAAAGTAGATTCATGGAAACTGTGTATGGTAAAGTGTGTATAGTTCTGTCCCTAATTTGTGTATATTTTTTACAAAGGAGCAAGTAGTGTTTGGTTGTTTCGATGAGACCGCATTCGCAGTAACGCGTAGGAATAAGATTTCGTGAAAATAGGTGATCATATAAAGAACTACATCCTAGTCTCAAGCGCGTGTGCAGAATTTGATTTCGTCTAGTGCCGCAATTATAAAATGATGGAATCTTAATCATATCTTTATTCAAAAAGGATTTAAGGAGGTATTGAACACTTGGGCGCCAAATTCAATTTTTCTCAAAATTTCTGAAATTATATATTTCTTGTCTGTCCTTGATTATGCAAACTTACATATGATTCTATCCACAGGAAATTTTTCTATGAGGCTTTGTAATATGCATTAATCGATGTTTTCGTGAATTTCTTGATGACGTCATAATATTGAAAGAGTCATTCCAGTTCTCGTAAAGCTATCGGAAATTAATTTTGATTTATCTTCCAAAATCTTCATAAATGTATTGCACTTACATATTGAAAAGAGGAGATTAATTGTGTTTTAAACAAAGGCAGGATACTGGAATAAAAGTTGACACTGTTGCTCTAAAAAATGCGATTTCTAGCCAATTGACTGTAGTTGATACTTAATTATTAGAAATCCTGTGGATGAATCTTTGTCAAAAACTAACAAAATTATCAATAATGTCCAGAGGTGATTTCATGATTAAATGAGAAAAATTGAATTTTGGATCAAAATATTACAAAGCATTATATTTTCTAATTTTTCTTTCGAAAATTGTCTATTTTCAATGAAGTGACACCCGCTTTCCTGTAATTTTAATTTGTGAACGAATTCACTGTGATGAAGATTGAATTTTCTATTTTATGCATGCAAAGTTTTAATGCGATACGTTTGGTATTAATGTTTTTATTGCATTTTGAATGCGAATGTTTGTGACGCCATTTTCCCCGATTACGTCGAAATTACATCGTGGTTTGCTCGTGGATAAAACTCCCAAAATCCACAAATGTGAAAATCGCTATAATTTCTTCAAATGACGTCGGAAATTATTCAAACTTCATCGGGATACTCAAATGTGTATATCAATCAGCGTATCAAATGTTTTAAGGAAGTTAAAACTGTGCTTTTCCTAGGAAGTGAGAAAACAAATAATGCCGCCGCCATCTTGGTGTTCAAACCCTCCTTAAGTACCAGTGGATTTGGATTACTCCGAATTTCCTCAGGTAAATTATTCCAAGAAGATATTACAGAAGGAAGGAAGGATCTGTTGTATTGCTGGGTTTTACATAGAACTGTGTTAAGATTATTTTGTCCGCGAGTATTATGAGAATGAATCTGATTTCCTCGAGGGGGAATAAGAGACTGAAGGTATGTGGGCGATTCTTTATGAAATATTTTGTGAAATGTTATTATTTTATGTTTTTCTCGTCTTTTTGATAGTGTGTCCCATCCTATTTCGTCAAGTAATTTACCTATGTTTGTAAGTTTAGTTGCACCAGTGATGATCCGTGCCGCTTCTAAATGAATTTGTTCCACCCTTTGTTTAAGTTGTAGTGTTGTACCGTCCCAAATAATGTCCCCGTATTCTAATATTGGCCTTACGAATGAGAAATATAGTTTTTGAAGTGAGAATCTATCTAATCTGAATTTAAGTTTGCGAAGTACATAAAGTCTTTTGGATGCCTTAAGTATTATGTTTTCTATGTGATCGTCCCAATTTAATGTTTTATTAATAATCAGACCTAGGTGTTTGTGTTTGTCGACTTCTGATATCTGTGTATTGTTCATGAAGAGTGGAGGGTGTGTATGAATGGACTTTTTCTTACTTAAAAGCATGGAAACTGTTTTTTGCGGATTGAAGCTGACAAGCCATTGCTCTGACCACTCGTGAATTTTAGTAAGATCGGAATTGAGAGTTAATGCAGCAGTATTTGGGTTTTCAATGATGATATAGAGGCTAGTATCGTCGGCGAATAGTCTTATGTTTGATTGTATTTCGGAAACGATGTCGTTAATATAAACTAAAAAGAGAAGGGGGCCAAGGATCGAGCCTTGTGGGACCCCCGCAGATATTTCAACCCAGTTTGAATTTGAACCGTTTATTACTACGCGTTGTCGTCTACTGTGTAGGTAGTCAGAAAACCAATTTAGAAGAGAATCTTTTATTCCAAAATTTGAAAGTTTATGGAGTAGACCTTTGTGCCAGACGCGATCAAAGGCTTTGGATATGTCACAGAAGATAACTCGAATTTCTTTTCCTTCGTCTAAAGCTTTACCAAACTGATTTGTTAAGTCTAAAAGTTGGAGTATCGTTGAGTCTTTTGGCCTAAATCCGGATTGAAGGGGGGTCAGAAGGTTGTTAGAAGAAATGTAATTGTAGAGATGCTTAAAGATACACCTTTCCATGGTTTTACCGAGAATATTGAGCAGAGATATAGGTCTGTAATTCTTAACCAGAGAAGGATCATCCTTTTTGAATACAGGTGTTACATTCGCTTCCTTCCAAATCGATGGAAATTTTGACTCATGTAAAGATCGATTAAATAACTTTGAAAGAGGGAGGGAAAGTTTGCAAGATGCTTCTTTAAGAAGTCGTGGATTCAGTCCGTCGGGTCCCGTCGATTTCGTTACGTCTAAATTGTCTAAAACGTCCTTAACGTCAGTGTCCGTAATTTCAATCGTATCGATGCAACAATGGGTAGGAGGAGAGGAGGCTGGAATGACGACACCATTATCTTCCAAAGTAGACTGAGATGCAAAATAATTGTTGAATAGTTCAGATTTATTTTTGTCTATTTCTTCAATTGTATTATCTGTTGTTTTGATAGGAGGAATTTCTGTTTTTATAGTATTGAATCCACTTAGGCTATTTGCAATTTTCCACCATTCTTTTGAGTTAGAGGTATGTTTTAGTTTCTCAGATAATTTTTCGAAGTACTCTACTTGCGATGTTCTTATTAAACCTATACATTTGTTTCGTATTTGTCTGAATTTCGACCAATTTTCCGTAGTATTTGTTTGTTTAGCTAATTTATGAATTCTCTTTCTTTTCCGTATAAGTTTTCTTATACTATTATTTATCCAGGGGAGGTCGTTTTTTCTAACTGTTATGTATTTATTAGGTATCGTTTCAGTTGCCGTTTGTAGTATACAGTTTGTGATTTTTTCAGCAGATTTATCAATATTTTCTTCTAAGAGTATTGGTGTCCAGTCGATGGACGATAACTTGTTACGGTATTGCTCGAAATTCGTATTGTTAAAAACCCATATTTTCCTGGAAAAAGATGATTTTTTTGTTTTTGGAATACTCAAAAAAGCAAAAATAGGACAGTGGTATCGTATTTCATTCGGTAGGAATGGATCACTAACGCCTGAAACACTGATTAAGTTAGGGTTGTTTGTAAGAATAAGGTCAATTAACGAAGATGACGATTCAGTATAGTGTGTTGGTTCACTTATTAGTTGGAAAAGAGTAAATGCGTCTGAAATCTTCTTAATTTCATTGTGGTTATTTGAGATTTGATTGCAGTTAAAGTCGCCTGTGACTATTATATTATCGATTTTGGAGTTAAAAGCAAGATCTATCGAGTGGTTGATTAAGTTCCAGTAGTCGCTACTAGAATCAGGAGGCCGATAAAAACTACCAAGCAAAATTTTCTTCTTGTTCATGTTAATCTCAAGCCAGACACACTCTATGTTAGGTACCTCTAGTTCAGGCCTTCGTTTAGATGGTATTTCGGGTTTTATATAAACTGAAACTCCTCCACCAATTCTATTTGGCCTTATGTAGGTATGAGGAGGATTGTAACCCGGAATTTCGTAATCACAGATAGGTGTAGAAGGTTTAAGCCATGTCTCAGTAAATACCAATATATCAAAACTAGTTAGTTCGGCCGTAATTAAATCAATTTTCGGGACAATACTTTGAACATTGAGGTGTATAAAAGACACTTCATTGTAAGTACCTATTTCAGAATTCGAAATGGAACTCTCAGAACTCACAGAAGACGGTGTTAGATGTGAATTTGGACCTGGGTTCGTCTCTACGTCCCCAGAAAGATAAATACATTGCAGGAGAGATATGATACAAGATAACGAGATAATTATGAAGGATTTTGTACATGTTATATGATTGGGCTTCATTTTATTTTTTTTGTTTTTAGATTTACTAATGTTACTTGTTGTCTCGACCAGTTGACATGACAGCAATTGTAGAAGTAATACTATCGCTATACCATTTGATCGGGAAATCATCAAAAAATTAGCAAATATAACTTCTAGTAAAGTGAGGCTGAACTGTTTTCTAATATGAATGTCATAGTGAAGGCCAATCCTTGCAATACAAGTAGAGTTATCAACAGGCATTTTGTCATACCGGGAGGTAACTCGTACGTAAACTTACATGCAAGGAATACGGTAACGGCCCAATGGTATGAAATCTGATATTTTACTAACTGTTCGACATTTTCAGAATATTTTCTATGTTTTGAGTTGAAAGATGTCGCTGAGGAGGAATCAAGAAGCATAAGAAAAGATCGATGTAGCAAATGATGAGCACAAGAACACAAATTATACAAACATGTGAACATATTTACACGGTGTGGAAAAACAAAAAAACGCATGAATAGAGTCAAATGAATGAATGAAAACATGAGTCAAAGCATGTATGAATATGCTACCAAATGTGTGACAAATTATTACAGTACAAGCATCTTAGGGCGTTTGTCGAAGTAGAACTTTACTTTGTCGGGGTCGCATTCCTTAGCGTATGGGTGGTGCCTTCGGGTAGGTTTGTTTTCCCAAATTGTCTTGTTAGTCTTATTTTTGCCTGGTCAGGGGCGAAGGTAGCAAGGGGAAACAAATGGATGCAATTCATAATGCAGTTGTTCTTGGGCCTCAGCTTGACCTACAAAACATAATGAACAGTACATATATACTACGTGCCAAAGGGTGAATGTTCATGTGGACAATTCTATGGGACATAATGGAGTTGTCAATATTGAAAAGTATGTTCTATAGTACCAATTTTGTTGTACTAGACACGTGTTTCGGATATTTTAATCGTCAGTTGTACTTCATGCCAAATAGTTTAAATAAAGTTAAAGTGAATTTTCCTGACGCTATCTACAATACAAAGCTTTAATTTCCTCTTACCAAAATGAGTGGCTCCAAATTTCGAGTAGGGTTTATTCAGAAGCGTATGTAAGTGAAAAATATGGCCAGAAGTCATTGGAGAGTAGGCACTAGGAGCTTAATTCTAAACATGACCGAAAAAATTATGCCGAAACCCAGCTAAGAACAGAGCTACATTGTATGCAATGAGGGAGATACCCTTTAGTTTTAGAAATGTAGGTCTAATTTGATGACGGGAAATTTAGAATATATTTCAATGCAGCTCGTAAACACTAAAACTAGGAGCGATATCCTCGGGCACTTACAATCACCAAATATGAAATCATTTAAAATAAGAACATGTAATTCAACGTGAAGATATTACAAAGTATATTCATACATGTTTCTCTAATTCACCTGAACTTCAAAATTTTTATACAAGGTATATGTGTTGTGCGGAGTAGCCCATGAGCTGTTGTGACCACCAAAGAACGTGGAGAAGTAGATACCATCTATATGAACGTCGCTGTATTTTCTGAGAACCTTAGAACTGTTGAAGGTTGGGGAGTGTGCACCATCAAACCAAACAGCTATCCAGCCGTCAGGGTTTCCATGTCCACTGCTGTGTACCGAGTTAAGATGGACTCTCTGTTTCATATTTGTTCAGTGGTTCTTTCTGAAGACAAAGTGAGAGTTTGTGAAGGAGACACCATAATCACCATGGGTAATCACATTAACATTGTACTGGCTTCTCGCCCTTGTACTGATGTCAGGAACTTTTGGAAAGTAAAGGTAAAGCTCTCCCGTGCCTTTCTCTCTCCACATAAATCGTGTAGAAAAACAATGATCGGAATTTCTTTTCCCGTAACACTTTCTGTTATAACCCCATGTACCTGGCAATTTACTCCCCTTAACAAAGTCGAAATTGGGATCAAAGAGGACGTCATAGCTGATTGTAACGTCATCTGTCCCAGATTGATAACCTTTTGGCGTAATGTAGAACTGGGCTCCTTTGGCACGGTCGTCAGTACGTTAGTGGCTACCGTGATCATAATTCACCTATGATGAGAACAGTTAATATAATTTTATTATCATTATAGACCATTTATCGACCTTTTGATTAAGCTCGAAATTCTTGAGTTGTCATCTTTAGTGGGGTTTTTTTTTCAATGTTACTAGAGATTCTCCTGGACGTACAAATGAAAAAGTGCGGAAAACGTACCAACCTTCGACATATTTCGTCCCTTTCTTATTCATGAAAATGTCGACATCTGCCAGCAGAATAAGAAATCCTCGTTTCGTTCAGTTATTGAGTCAGTGTTTCAAAGACTACATCAACTCCATAATTTTTTTTTATGAACGGAAAGAATTAGCAGAAAGAAAAGGGGAAAATTTCACCTTTAGTACATAACATCCCGAATGATGAGGATCCGGTACGACTTGAGCCGATTCACGGACACCATCATTGACACCGTATGCACCATCAGCGTCATAGTCTGCACCAATATGGTGAAGGTAAGATGATACACTTTGTTTAACTGGACAGGTATGACCTTCTAAAGACATTTTTTATAACCATTTCCATATGAAGTACAAAAAAAAAAAATGCAATTTTCATGTTCTATTCGTAACGAGAATTGCTTATAAATAAATCAACTGCTGGTGGAAGTTCAGATCAAATTGGTAGATACCTCTTGCCAAACTATCTTAAACTGTTGGTTCAGTAATCTACACAAGTATCAGATTTCGCCATGGAAGGCTTTTAATATTGCGTCTTATTTTCACGATAACAAACATTTGTTATCTTTTTAGATAATGCTTTCTTGAACATTTTGAAAATATTTATATTGTAGGTATTGGTTTTACATGAATAATTTTGATGATATATATTGATATTCAGTTTCTGAAAGCCAAGGTATCATAACAAAAGCTGAATCGTACATGAATTTCTACAGAAGAAAACTAAATTCCACCATGTTAATATATACAGATTGAACGTGTTGAATGTAGCTCATTTGTAATGTTTTCTACGCATATTTTCGTGTTTTCAAACCACTAGCGACAATAGCCAAAATAAGAATATAGTTAAATCTCATAGGAAATAAATGAATTTTTTTGTTAATTTCTTTACTTTCTATGCAAATTTTAGTTGAAGAAATGTTTTTTAAAAGATTGATATGATTGACTTTTCAAAAGCAGACCTCTTACCTTTGAAAATGAGCATAGTTATTTTCAACTTACCTTTAAGAATAAAGGCTTGGATTTGGTATCCACAATATAACA
This sequence comes from Pinctada fucata, assembly GCA_028142955.1. NCBI lineage: Eukaryota > Metazoa > Mollusca > Bivalvia > Pterioida > Pteriidae > Pinctada > Pinctada fucata. Next base: position 11,367,678 of record AP027102.1, read on the forward strand.
GGGTTATGATCCCTAGTACCTTCCTAAAAATAAAGGACTGTTCTTTTTTCAATAATTATTACATTGATGTGATTTGCCCTTTGCCGTGTGGAGCTCGTAAAAATGTTCCCCGCGAGGTGTTTGACAATAAGTGTTTTGAATATTTTTCCCTGGCGTGGTCACCATAGCGATTTCTGTATGGACATGACCTCAGACAGCGCATGTATTTTATATATTGTTTTATTTTTCGTGCATGAACATCGACGGCGGGTGCGGCTAGCCAAAAGGGGGTGCTTACTCCTTCTGGGCACCTTGGCCCACCTCTAGCTTGCTAGGGGTCCGTCGATGCTCAATATGGTGCTCTATTGTGAGCGCTGTTTGAGATTATCATCAGGATCTTCTTTAACTCATTAACGTTATCATTGACTATTTTTCGTGCAATGTAAACTCGGATGAGTATCAATGGTAATATGTGAATTTAAATGTTTTTCAAAGGGTTCATACAAGACCAAGAACTACTCCATATTTGTTTTACTTTACTTGTAAAGTAGTTTTTATTTTTAATCACACCAGTCTTACTTTACTTTATCTTTTTGCTTATCTCGTTTCTTTTTTCATTATGATATAATGTAAAAAGTTTTAAAAACTCGATCATAAGTGATCAGAATTAGTAATTATTTCAAATTCATTTATCATTTATTGTAGAATAAAGTAATGATAGAGTAAGACGTTCCTTACATAATGGCATGCTTCTTTGTGCTTCCAGGTCCTGACTTTATATGTTTCTTTATAACACATAATGACTTAATAATATATCAAAGGAAAGACATTGACCTAAATGAGTAGATAAGATAATGCCTTAAGGATCCCGGACTTTAAGGGTTGGCTGTAAAAATTGACTTTCATGATAATTCCAAAATAACCTTATAAACACTGGCATCAGATCTGTTAAGAGCCCTACATGTCAAAAACTCGACTTAATCGTCGGTAATTCAATCTATATCATAGATCACTTGAACTATGCACAAAAACTCGGGCATATACAAGGTCATTACATTTCGATGTACATGTTTGAGTGAGCAAAAAGAGGCCTTAAGGTCCGGGACCCTTTGAAAGTTGAAAAGTTCAGAGTAGAATTCTTTTATAAAACTGGTCACTGTTCTATTACCCTTCTGAATCATCTATTAAATTCGATACATTTTGCGTAATATTTCTTGATGTACCTTTTGAAATCAAAAGAAAATATAAAAAATGAATGAAAACATTGCGACTGAAAGCACTAAAAGAATTGAAAGGACTAAGGTAAGAGAACTCTTGAGATATTAATTCCGCTTTATATTTAGATTTTTACAGCCTATCCTTAGATCTCACATCATCTTTTGATGGCAAAGGTCACCTCAATATATGCAGAGCATGACGACTTTGATTTCAGAATTACAAATTTCTCTTTTCTGGGTAGTAATATTGCTTCTACCTCTGTACCTATGGTGTATTAATTTCAGTTTTGATATGCTATACCTCGAGCTAGACGACTTCCAGAGAAACTACTCAATCATGGATATGTTTGCGAGTGACTGAATGGTTGCAAAATGCAAATAAAAAACAAAAACAAAAACAAAACAAACAAACAAACAAACAAACAAAAACGAAAACAAACAAACAACCCAACCCCCCAAATATTTGAAAGATTCAATGAAAATATAAAAGATTGTAACATCTCATTTATTTGGTTTGTGTTGTTTGTTCAGTCCTTGCTCTCTCGCGAAAAGAAACGCCTACCACTCCAATTCAATTCTACATATATATTTAAGAAATGAATCTTATATTTTTTCTGTTGATGCAGGTATCACCCGGCTACGCTACGCGCATTGATGCAGTTTTCTGTCCAATTTTTCGGGTGATACCTGCATCAACAGAAAAAAATATAAGATTTCATTTCTTATCATTTAATTATGGAAAACAGACTGTTTTCTTGGATCTAAAAACAATCAATCAACGCACTAAATTTCGTAAGTCGGAAGGTTTCGCAGTGATACGTCTGCCAAAACAAGTTATGGCAGCCGCCATGATTCAAACAGCGAACGATCGTCTCTCTATATCTTTGGAATAAGGACCAGTTAGAGCAAATTCTATATGCACTGTTTATTTTTGAGTAAGTAGAAAAGAAATGGTACCCTTGAAATGATAAGCAAACATCAACAAATTGTATTTTCAGCAACGAGTTCATTTGAGTTTGAGGGAACCCCCAGTTCTAAAAATAGTGCTATAAATAGACTTCCGTGAAAAATTGTGTTGATCGATGTATCAACAAAATTTCTCAGCCAATCAGAATCTTCGTTTCTTGAAAATGACAATGGAAATTAAATGATATGTCGATGACGTGCTCTCAATAAATAATGCAAATTTTGCTGATTATCCTAGCACAATCTATCCGTGTGAACTAGAGGTGAAAGGAACCACTGAAAGCATTCATTCTGCTTCATATTAGATCTCATGTTATCTTTTAACGAAAATGGTCACCTGAATACTTCAATATATGACAAACGTGACGATTTCAATTTCAAAATTACCAATTTTCCTTTCCTAAGTACATGTAGTAACATTCCTACGTCTCCTGCCTATGATGTATTCGTATCGCAATTAATACGCTATTCCAGAGCAAGCTCAAACTTCAACTTCGTTCTGAGGACAAGGAGACTAACAGAAAAATATTTAACCAAGGGTACGTTTGTGAGCGACTGAGTTTGTCTTTGAAAAAATTTGGACTTTACAATGAAAATATTGAACGTTATAACATGTCGTTGTCCAGATATTTTATAATAACATCTCGTTGTCCAGATATTAAATGTTATAACATCTTGTTGTCCAGCTATTAAATGTTATAATAACATCTCGTTGTCCAGATATTAAATGTTATAATAACATCTCGTTGTCCAGATATTTAATGTTATATAATAACATCTCGTTGTCCAGATATTTCTTAGTTTAAACATATTTATTTTGAATCAAGTGATCATACAACAAAAAACGAAACATGACGATATTGAGATTGGAAAACAAGAAGATTCCTACTTATATTAATTCCGCTCTTCCTTTTTTGTCCTACCTACTTGGATACTGTACTTGCATTATTTTGTTACGTGATTCATGTGATATATGAAAATAATCAGTACGGCGCGTTTTAACAGCGCTACCTATAATGCATTCTACATTGCCTTCCGCACTGGCACTTCGATTCATTAGATAAGTTGTCCTTCGTGTTTCTGTGGAGCTTCTGTCATTGTCTCCGTCTGTTTGTCCTATTTTCTTTTCGCGTGGGAAAGTTCTATTTTGTATTTTCTTTTCCAAAGTGTGCACGCCTTTCGACTGTGACTTTCGGAATATAGTTTCGGCTTTTGTGTATAGCTTTCATTCTTGATTTAAGGTTTGAACCATCCTAAAATCAACCAATTTGGCACAATCGCCGAGATTAGTCTTTTCTGCACAGCTTATGTGGCGGGTGTTGTTAGAAAGTAGGATATACTTTCTCTCCTTTTGCACCTCATCTCGATCACTTTCATCGCTTAATCACTTCTGTTCCTTGAGCATTATCCTGGTGAAAAAATGTTACTGATTGTGATTTGTTTTTTTTTTTAACGAATTCGATAAAAAGTTCAATATATCTTTGATTTTTTATTATTTTATTCGTGAAATACAATGGGAAAGGTATTCCAAATGACACATACTTTGATAATGGAATTGTCAACAAATGTAACAAGATGATAATAATGTATTATTTTTACTATGAAAATTGAGAAATATAAATACCGCATGATGGAAGTCTGAAGACATCTCCATCTAAGCAAAGAAAAATATTCAATATGTATGATTAACAATAGTCTTGTCTGAATATACTCGCTTACGATTTTGATATAATTAAAGTAAGAAAAAATGTTTTCGTATATCTGTGTGATACATTGTATCTGTAATTTTTTTCATTTTCTGGTAAACATTTGTCTTTTCCTTTTCTGGTAAAGTTGTCATGTTTTTTTTTTTTTTGTATCCGTCAAAATGTGGTTATCAATACCAAAATGTGATAAAGATACCTTGGGTTTCCTTTTAAACATTTGAAGTCATCTATTTTCTACTGTTTTCTGTATAAATCATTATTCATACGTGTAAAAACTTTTAAAATCGCATGTAACCAGAGCTTAAAGATAGATCCCATATGTAATCCATGGTAAAGACCCATATGCAATGATAGATGTACATAAAGAGCAAATATTTCAGTATGATGAGTAGCATATCAATACCAGTAAAAATGATAAATGATGAGTCAAATGATGATTATTATAATTACGTTACCCCCCCCCCTCCCCCCCCCCCCCCCAATAAAACAAGATTGATTCCCCCCCCCCCCCCCCCAAAAAAAAAGAACAAAAAGTTACAACGTTATTTCTCGCTAATCACATTTCTCAATAATTGCAGGTTTTCATAAAAATAAATTGAACGTGTTCATTAGTATACGCGCACGTCGAGTGATTGTATCCGGAAAAATAGTTATCGTCTTCTCCGCCATAGGTTTCGCGCCTTAGATTCGCCTTATCAAGAGTGCATTTATTGTAACATCATATTTTTGTTAATGTTCACGCACAACATAGGTGATAGAACGAGTGATGCATGTGAGAAATAAAGATGAGCAAAATCGTTTTAAATAATCAAATCAGGATAAATGCGAGGGTGCTGCATCGGTGGTACACAACTGGACATGGACCGGAATTGGGAACAGAAAAAATAAAACCGGATTTACCGGATTACAACACATCGATAGATATCCATGAACACAAGTTACAGCGGCCGACAAAGCCCCCTCCTATGCCAAAATGGGATGGACTGAAAAATCTATCGGAGAGAACGCAGGTATATATCATTTTTTTAAATATCTTTCAAAAAGTTCCAAAATTCAAGTAAATGGAGCGAAGACAGTATTATAACTTACAACGATTAATTATATAGCTTTGCTATATATATAATCAATATTTTTATCTAATACGGAAGGACAGTACTGTAGATAAAAATATTTGCTCTGAATGGGTATTCTTTTTCTGGATGTAATTGTTACAAAATGTACACAAATTCCGCAGGTGGACTTGGAACATTTTTGCCAGAATGACATGCACTTTGATTAGGTTGAGAGTTATAAATACAAATGTACACAGCCTTTTCGAAAGTTTACTTGATAAGAACCATCGAAAATATGGAATCGACACATTCACCGATTTTGACGCACAGGAGCAACCAGTGATGCTAGCAAACAGGAGATGCTTACTCTCCCCGGGCATTGTAGCAGGCGAGGGAAAAACCAAGTGACAGGACCAGGAATCGAACTTGATCCCTTCTGCTTTCTTGGCGGACTCTATTATCTTCTGAGCTATCCAGGCCAATAGCCTAAGTCCACCAAAACATATTGGTCAAATCAATGCATGCAATGTAATTTGCATCTGATTGTAACATTAAAACGTCTGGTTTTGCAATGAGAATTTATTTTATAGAATTGTACCTGGTCTGCTATTAATTATAAACGGGTATTTAAAGGGTTCTCTCATTCCGGAGACGCTGAAGGAAATGGAAAAAGATGGCGAATTCAAAGAAACATTGAGGAAGTTGAAAGAGCATGGTCAGAAGAAGCTCACGCGAGAGGAGAGAAAGAAAAGACAACGAGCACTTGACAGCTTAGGAGTACCTGACTTCTTGGCCTTTTGGATCGATCGGAAGAAATTACATAACATGCAAGGTTACTACATATGTTATAAAGACAAAAAAAAAATATATGACATTATTATTATAACTCTTCAATATGGCACTCAGAAATCCAATTTATGTTAAATATATGAAGAAATTCTTGGACAAAATACTATGTTTTTTACACCTTTTATTTACAAGATTTGATAGGGTTTGTAAATAAAAAAAGGCCCGGACCTTGATACTAATTACTGAAAATAAATGTTCTGTGAGGCTCTGTTTCGGAAATAAGTATTTTGACATGAAAAATATGCGAGCCCCCTTCCCGTTCAGAATCAAAGGATTTTTCTTTAGGAGTCATCATAATTTAAGCGTCAAATACCGCAATCGTTGAAAACTAGTAAACACTTCATTTCCTTAAATTAAAAAAGGTACTGTCAGCATATCTTAACAATGAAGCTAACTATTACAGTCTCTGATTTCATGGATTCTATATAGGGCATCAGAATGAAGATGGGAAATATCTTGAAAATACATGTCGTTCTTTGATCGGCGAACGTTTGAAAGATTGCCTACTTCGAGTTTTTTGACAAGGACTTTCTCTTTTCCCCCTTTTCTTGACAGACGAAGAGACAGTTTTAAGAAAGAACACCATAGAGATAGTTCAAGCTAACATTGGTATCTACTGTAATCAGGCGTGTAACCACTGTCATGTAGAATCGTCACCCAAACGTTCCGAGATGATGGACAGGAGCGTAGCCGAGAAAATACTTGATATCCTGGCAAAGAGTCCGTCAGTGAACATTCTGGACATCACAGGTTTATTTTTCTTTGAGTTCTTTTATGTTATCATTTATTGCATAATATATTTGTCATAATTATGTGGGTCGTCAAAGCCTTACTGGAGATTTGATCCATATCCTAAAAGTATAGTCCAAGAGAGGGGAAAAATGACAGTGCTGACGTATTGTCTTGATTTCATGAATACTGAGGTCAATTTTGAGGAAAAAAATACAAATCATAACCAAAGAAGAAATGAAAAAACAAAACTGGAAAAGAGGAAAGAAGGAAAAAAAAACAAGAGACTCTACTAAAATTCCTCAATGATGATCACATTCCCTCCCCGGCTTAAACTACATTTGTATGATAAATTTGTATTCTGTCTGTGATCATCATTGTTTGATGAATTTTCAAATTTGATTCCAGAAATATTAAAAGTGTCAGGCCTAAGGAAAAAAATCATTCGGACTGATAAACCCTTTCAGATTTTGTGAAAATGTCTGACAACTCTGAAACAGATTTCAACATCTTTGCGATTCTAGTAAAGAATGCAAATCTAAGAAAGTATTTATGAAGTTTTCTGAAATTTTTTGATTAATTATGAACATGAAAGCAGGTCGAGTTGGTCAGAAATTCGTTGTTGTTCTTTGACTCATCCGAGACAGCTTTATCGACCGGCGGACTCCTATATAGGTGCAGGTATTATATATAAAGTCGGTAAACTCCGTACGGCGGCTTCGCCTAGCATACAAAGGAGGCCGCTCATACCGCAACATATCATAGGAACAACTCTTTTTATGGTTGTCGACAGTGACGTTGCGGTATGAGCGGCCTGCTTCGTATGCTAGGCGAAGCCACCAAACTCATAAAAAAATCTTAATATTGTCCTTAATCTTGTATAATTGTCATAAAACCATGGACAGGATCCTCTGTATCATGCTTGAACACTTCTCCACGAAAAGGCCTAGATCCGCGCGTGCTAATCTTTTCAAAAAGGTAAAATAATATCAACATTTGGCCATATTTGACACCGTAATACTTGCTTGATGCTAGTGAATTAGTCATATATTTTCTCTCCAGAAAGCCGGTCTTTGGCAGAAGAGTGGAACTCCTCATTTTGTCTTGAACGTGCATCAGTTTATAAATTCTTGCTGCTTTGAATCTGAGACATATATAAACACACGTTGCTTATAGTCCTTGGTTGAATGCATTCATCTTGCATAGTTTTTTGCGCTTGACAACTCTTTGCACTTACATGTACTCTTAAAACATAGACGATAAATGGAATAAAAACATTGAGTCTATTAAGCTACGTTCTTGGTTAGGCACTTGGTAATCTCATGTCCTAAAATTTAAATGTGAATACCTTGCAATTTATTGTTACACGTTTAGATGTGGAAATTTAAGATTTCTTGAATTTTAAAATGTACCCAGTGTTAAAAGGTAACAGCGATATCGTTTACATGCCTTGATAATTTTTGTATTACATTTTGTACTACAAATCATACTTTACAATTTAGGACATTGTTATCAAGCATGTTACTATGTTCAGTGAGGATTTAGAACAAAATTGGAGGACGTCCTTGAAATCTTGAAATTGCATTTAAAACGCTATGATCTCGCGAATGGCTACCATAAAGTACTACTCAGTTATGTAATGCAAAATTTCAAATATAAAATCCCCTTTTCCGAATAACAAAGATAAACAACAGGTATTGATTTATCCTTGTAAACGTGCACAGGTGTGCATGTAAAAAAGTACGTCTAAAGTACTTGTAATACAGTTACTTTCAAATATTTATGAAACGGTTTAAAAGTTTGTTTTTTTTCACATGGGTCTGATCAAATCATCTTAAAGAGAATTTTTTTCTGCCCACTAAGATGCTTTCATAAATGATTTCCATCTTTTCGGAGCACCTTTCATCTGAAGGAATTATATATGGACGTGAGCCAAGAGGAAATGGGAACGGGATGGGTTGGTCGCACATAAATATCAATTAAAATTCAGGACGTATTTTATGAATTTACAGATAGGATGCATGCAAGCCTAAATATTGCTCAAGAGGCACCACGGCATTTTTGGATAATGCAGAACTTTCAAGAAAACGCACAAATATACTATAATTACTCCACTATAAAGCACCATTCAGTCATGCAATGCAAAAATCACACAGAGATTTTACCTTTTAAATGTGTACCCAAAAAGTGACAGTAAACGATCGTGCTAGGTTGATGGCAGTTCATTTTTGTCTCACTGGTATAATCAAATGATAACGTGTTACTATTGATATTCAAAATGATAGATTTTTATCAAATCGATATGAACCTATAGAAGAAACTATGCAACAATTTACTTTATGGATGAGAACATATTGTCACAGCTTTCATAGATAATACACGTGCATGTAGGTTTTTGCGTATCAAACAACACCGCATAATTTGCCACTTGAGTCTTCATGTCTCTTATCAAGTTCTGATTTTGCTGAATCCATTTGATGAATGGAAATCTTGTTATAAAACAATGCCAATATAAAGATAACATGAAGAATGAGATGAATTCAGAATCAGCAATGTTGTTTTTATTAAATTAAATTATTAGCAAATTAAATCTGTAGCTCATATTTTTGTATGATTCTCCGATAGTGAAACATAGACGAAGACATACTCCTGTTTGTTGAAATATATGAAGTTCATTTCAAAAGATATGTTAAGCTTGTTTAATTTTCTCATGTTATTTGACTATGAGCTCTGTGCGAGTTTCCATTTTCTCTCAACCTTGTTGTCCCTATGATTTTCTTGAGACATCATCGGCGGCCATATCTGAGGAATTTCATAAATTGATGTCCATGTAATTGTTGGCGGTATAAATTTGGTGAGGTGCATCAAGTCCCTTTCATATTTGATGTAGAAATAGTCATACATCTCGTTTGAACATCATAATGACAGCATCGGCATGGAAGGTAAAAATAATGTATAGCTCTTGCTTTGGTTCGTTTATCATTCTGAATTGTAGACTTCGAGAATCTAGAATTTACTTTTTCTCTTTTTATGAGAGGCATGAATAATATATCAACAAAGCTTATGAATGAGTTAAAGAAGATCCTGACGATAATCTCAACAACACTCACAATAGAGCGCAAAATTAAACATCGACGGACCCCTAGCAAGCTAGTATGAAGTATGATGTAGCAAAATATAATGGGTTGTGTTTGATTTATTTGAATCACCACATCATTAGCATCAATGTACGGATAGTTGATGACCAAAGTCAGCTACGGATGCACATTAAGGCTTTTGTTTGTTTTTTTCGCTTGTGTTTCGTGGTTTTAGTTGTTTTAGTAATGTGTGTGCGTATCCCACTTTTGTTATTCTAACAGGTATGTTGTCTCACTCCCATATCGGGAGTTCGCCTCTTTTCATGTGGTGGAGGTTTTTGTTTGTTTGCTTTGGTTCCTGTTTTATCCTGATTTTGTATGCCTTCGGTTTCTGATTTTCTGAATTATCGATTTTGTGCTGTATACAGGGATATGGTCATTACCGGCAGTCATGACTGCCGGTATACTGTAATCAATCGTGACATACTTGCAAGGATAAAATGACTCTTGGCAATATGATTGGTGGACAACTACAAAATATGCAAATATTCGTCAAGGTTTTTCAGAACCTGTGCATAAGATACTTTCATCAGGTCGGCAGAAGAGTCTAGATGACTTGATAAATGAAAGTCATATCGTATCAGTGCATTTTCTTCCGAAAGATGCATCGAAAAGTCTTTGTACCGATACGTCTTACAACAATCACAGATCCTCGGAAATTTCCGTAGCTCGAATCGGAAATAAAAACTGATAAGCCCGGAAATGTACGATTGGTCTAACCAAGGACTTATAAAGTCCTTGGTCTAACAAGAATAACAAGAGCCCCAGGGGGCACAACGCTCACCTGATACCCATGCACGCTCTAATTGACATACTGACATTGAATACTGATAGTGCCAGTACCAGGATTTTAGCCCACAACCTTTCTAACAAGATTTTTGCCGGATGCAGACAAGTTTTTTTTTTAGACAACCTTTAAAAGTACAAACAAGAGAAAATAGTCACATTTCAAAACAACAACTTTTTTTACTGATTTGAAAAGATGGATTATGCGATCCAAAGTCATATGCCCAGCTAGTATAGTTCGATTATGCAACATCAAAAATAAAATCATTTTGTAAAATTCCACATAAATGTGCAACAGAAACAGAATAAAACAATGAAATGATTTCATAAATTAAGTTTATTTAAAATTGAACACCAAACCTTTCATTATTAATGGCTAGTATGCCAGAAAATAATAAAGCCTGTGTTTGTGAAACACGAATGCCCCGCGGTGGCATCTTTGTTGGTATAAACACCATTTTCTGTTAAGTATGTGAGAGGTCAGGGTCAGAGTAATGTTGGTATCAATGGAAAGATCTTGTCACAAAGAATACACATGTACAATATGAAAGCCCTATCACTAACCATTCAAAAGTTATGCCCAATGTTAAAGTTTTTGAAAAGTAGTTCAAAGGTCAAGGTCAAGGTCACGAGGTCAAAAATTTTGGTATCAATGGAAAGGTATTGTCACAAGGAATACACATGTGAAATATGAAAGCTCTATCACCTTCCTATCAAAAGTTATGCCCAATGTAAAGTTTTTCAGACAAACAGACAGACGGACAGGCCAAAAACTATATGCCCCCATATCTTTGATTCCGGAAGCATAAAAAACAAAGACTTTTCGGTTTTGCCTTTATTCATATTAAATTATACAGAAATCTATGAATGAGAGCTTTTGAATAGTATTGATTTCATCTTAATACATGTAACGTACAGTCAAAATCGTGTTAATCCAATTAACACAGACAAGTTGTTAGCGGACAATATTAATTCAAGTGAGTTTTGCAGAAATTGAGCCAATTTATTTTCCAAACAGCAGTGTACGGTGTATCAAACCTCATGACCCAGTGAAGCCACTTGGACAAATTATTTTCGGTAAATATGCTGAAATGCGGTGCTTGGAAATATATTTTTAGCATATTGAATCAATAGTCGTGATAAATTTAACTTCGAACTTGATCTTGTCTTTTATGCAATCTACAGATAGGTTTGAAAATATGCAAAATTCGGAACATTTTCGATGAGGACGCAGAGTTCCTGTAAAAAAAGTGAAATTTGCGAAAAAAGGACATGCATGACCCCCCCCCCTTTTTTTCTTTAAATTTTTATGCATGCCAAAGATTCGCAATCAAAAAAGACCAATTTTACAGACTTCCGGGCATTTCAAGTCAGTCAAAATTTTTAGTGTGCACCTTTTTATTTCCTGTAGTTACCCCTACTAAAGGGGCAAGGAGGTATTGAACCAATCAAATCTGTAACACAAGATATATGGCGACTATGTTTACCATAGATACAGAAATAAGACAGAGAAAATAATCATTAAATAGGGAAATTGTTCTGAAATATGCATGTATGAAAAAAAAGCAATCCAAGGAATGCTTGTGTCGCCTGCGTAGCGGATTTTTTTTTTTATTGAAATTAGGTCAAATATCAAGGGCAAGGTCACTAGGTTAAAAATTATGGAATGTTTAGAAAGGTCTTTTCATAAGGAATACAAATGTGAAATATCAAAGCCCTATCACTTACCACTCAAAAGATATAGCAAATCATAGATTTGTTGAAAAGTAGGTCAAATATATAGGGCAAGTGCACGAGGTAAAACATAGGTAATCACAGATTACGAAGCTCACCTAGTGACAGCAAAATTCAATTCAAACATATTTCTTAGTACATGTATATTGGCTTTTAAAGGCAAAACCACTCAAGCAGAAAAAGTAGGTCAAGGTCATTTTATGAAAGTTTGATCAAAGATACATCCAATATGCAAGTTTGGTACATGTAGCAGTTATACTTTGCTCAATATTGGCTTTTAAAGGCAAAATCACTCAAGCGGAAAAAGTAGGTCAAGGTCATTTTATGAAAGTTTGATCAAAGATACATCTAATATGCAAGTTTGGAACATCTAGCACTTATACTTTGCTCAATATTGGCTTTTAAAGGCAAAATCACTCAAGCGGAAAAAGTAGGTCAAGGTCATTTTATGAAAGTTTGATCAAAGATACATCCAATATGCAAGTTTGGTACATGTAGCACTTATACTCTGCTCAATATTGGCTTTTAAAAGCGAAATCACTCAAGTGGAAAAAGTAGGTCAGATGCTGCATCCGATGCATGGGTCCATCTCGGCATCCAAAGATGAATCACTTGTGCAAGTTTGGTTACTGTAGCATTAGTACTTTGTCAGATACTGAGCTACCCCAAACTTCTTATCCAAATCACTCAAGCGGAAAATGTAGGTCAGATGCTGCATCCAATGCATGGGTTCACCTCAGCATCCAAAGATGAATCACTTGTGCAAGTTTGGTTACTGTAGCATCAGTACTTTGTCAGATACTGAGCTACCCCAAACTTCTTAACCAAGTCACTCAAGCGGAAAATGTAGGTCAGATGCTGCATCCGATGCATGGGTTTACCTCAGCATCCAAAAATGAATCACTTGTGCCAGTTTTGTTACTGTAGCATTAGTACTTTGTCAGATACTGAGCTACCCCAAACTTCTTAACCAAGTCACTCAAGCTGAAAATGTAGGTCAGATGCTGCATACGATGCATGGGTTCACCTCAGCATCAAAAGATGAATCACTTGTGCCAGTTTGGTTACTGTAGCGTTAGTACTTTGTCAGATACTGAGCTACCCCAAACTTCTTAACCGGACGCAGACGCGGACACGGACGCATGGGGTTATAGCATAAGCTCACTCAACTTCGTCGAGGTGAGCTAAAAATGATGGTATGTGAAGAAAGGTCTTGTCACATGGAATGCACATGTGAAATATCAAAGCCTATCACTCAGCAATCAAAAGAAATAACCAATCTAAGATTTTTTGAAAAGTAGGTCAAATATCTAGGTCTTGGTCATGAGGTCAAAAGTTATGATATGTGTAGAAAGGCCTTGTCACAAGAAGGAATACACATATGAAATATCAAAGCTCTATCACTTACCAATCAAAAGATATAGCAAATCTTAATTTTTTTGAAAAGTAGGTCAAATATCTAGGTCAAGGTCATGAGGTCAAAATTATGGTATGTGTAGAAAGGTATTGTCAAAAGGAATACACAAGAGAAATATCAAAGCCCTATCACTTGCCAATCAATAGATATAGCCAATCTTGGTTTTTTTTTAAAAGTAGGTCAAATATCTAGGTCAAGGTCATAAGGTTAAAAAATATAGTATGTGAAAAAAGGGCTTGTCACAAGAAATACACATGTGAAATATCAAAGCCCTATCACTTACCAATCAAAAGATATAGCCAATCTTAGATTTTTTGAAAAGTAGGTCAAATATCTAGGTCAAGGTCACGAGGTCAAAAAATATGGTTTGCGTAGAAAGGTCTTGTCACAAAGATTACACACGTGAAATATCAAAGCCCTATCACTTGCCAATCAAGAGATATAGCCAATATTAGATTTTTAGAAAAGTAGGTCAAATATCTAGATCAAGGTCACAAGGTCAAACATTATATGTGTAGAAAGGTCTAATCACAAGGAATACACATGTGAAATATCAAAGCCCTATCACTAATCAATCAAGAGATATAGCCAATATTAGATTTTTAGAAAAGTAGGTCAAATATCTAGGTCAAGGTCAAAAGGTCAAAAATTATGATATGTGTATAAAGGTCTTGTCACAAGGAATACACATGTGAAATATCAAAGCCCTATCACTTACCAATCAAAAGTTATGGGGTGTGACACCCAAGTGTGACAGACAGACGGACAGACGGATGGACGGACAGACGAACAACAGACAAAGTGATCCCTAAGTGTCGCTGTGCTTCGCAGGCGACACAAAAAGTCAACATCTTAAAAATAAATTCAGCGTATATTTGATAGCATATGTGGCCAAGTTAATTCGAAGTATGAAAATAAGTACACAAAGCCAAACTAGCTATAGCTTGTCTTATTTAAAAAATCATTAAAAATCTAAAAGTTGATATTTTGACAAAATTCTTTCACAGTTTCATTTCTAGCGATAAATATAAAAATAAGAGAAAAAAAAAACTGAAAAAGAGAAAAAAAAAATTGTTGGGGTCCCGCCGGGGTTTGAAGCTACTCCCCATGGGTCCATTTGGCATGGAAAACATACATTATACCTATGTACAATCTTAAAAAATATTCCTTAAAAATCCAAAAGTGGATATCTTGACAAAATTCTTTCACTTGTAGGGTACCATGCATGAGTACCTCATACCTACAAATTGTCATGACAATCTGAAGAGTGGTTATAGAAAAGAAGCAGAAAATGTATGAAAATCAACCCCCCCCCCCTTCCTTTTTACATAAGAAAAAATTCATAAAAAATCAAAAAAATAAATTTTCAGCATAAAATACATATCAAAGCATTAAGTAAGTTAAATATGATAAATATGTAGTAAATGAGTGTGTAAAATCATACACTTATTGAGTTATTTAAAGAAATAGTGCAAAAATTTGCATTTCTGACAAAGTCCGAAAAGACGTCAAAAACGCGTCAAAAATTTGACTTCGAAGTGGAACCAAAAATAACAACACTTCTTAAGACATCTCTCTAGATCATCCTGATGCTTTCGGTTTGTCGATACATGCTTCGGTTCTGAAGAAGAAGTTTGTCAAAGGAGGGTACCCCCCGTGACCTACTTTTGGCTGTGGTGGCGCCACCTGTTGACAGATCCGGACGAAAAACAACAACACTTGTAGGGGACCATGAGTACTTCATACCTACCAAGTTTCATCAAAATCCGTTCAGCCGTTCTTGAGAAGAAGTTTAAAATGTGAAAAGTTTACGACGACGACGGACGACGACGGACGACGACGGACGACGACGACGACGACGACGACGGACGACGGACGACGGACGCAACACTATGACAATAGCTCACTTGAGCCTATGGCTCAGGTGAGCTAAAAATCGTTTATTCCAATTTTTTCTTACTAGAATTTTACAACATTTAATGTCTGCTAAATGCCGGCAAGCTTTTTGTAAAAGCTAATACTTGTTATCCATATTTGTCATTCTCACTGGCGATATTCTCCTTAGTATTACATAGATAGTTTTCTGTTTTCATATTAACAGAGTTTTCGATCTCCTGGAGGTACAGACTCGGAATCCTCTAGAATTTTCATACACACATTAGTATACAAGATTATGAAATGTGTACCAAACCTCAAGATATCAATTTTTGCACAGATCTACGATATGTGACCTTCTCAGCATAATGGTCACATCAGTTTTTAAAATCTGTACTTTTAATTTAAAAAAAAATCTTTAAAACCCAATATGAAATTTCTCCTATATGGCCGACGATGACGTCACAAGAAAACTATATATTCCCATTACACTGAAAGTACCAGCATACAAATAATTTGAAATTTAGGAGGAGCCCCTGAGCTTTGCACAGAATTCAGACGACTTGCGAAAGGTGGGCGTGACCTTGGAAAGGAAGTCATTGACAGATGTAACTTGACCAGCCTTCTCGAACCAGGTAAGTTTTAAAATCTTTTTTGCAAGATTGATGTAAAAATAACATTGTTGCATGTTTACTGAGGAATATTAATTTATATGATACTAGTATGTATAGAATAAAGTTCTTTCCGCATGCATTGGATAAGTTCACTTTAAAGTCAATTCTACATGAAAATGTATCCTTACACAGGACAAGAAGATACCCCTGAGTTCTTGGCCGAGAACAAAATTCACATCGTAGCCTCGCTGCCTTGTTATACACCGAAGAATGTCAACTTACAAAGGGGATCCAAAGTATTTGAGAGAAGTATCCACGCACTTCAAATCTTAAATAATCTGGGGTATGGAAAATCTGACCCCGATCTCCAACTTGATCTGGTTTATAACCCCCTAGGAGCCTACTTACCCCCACCACAAGGTCCACTAGAGGAAAAATACAGGGAAGAGATGTTGAACGTATTTGGTATTGAATTCAACAAGCTTTATACCATGACAAACATGCCGATCAAAAGATTCACAGATTTTCTATACAGAAGGTAATGATAGAATCAATAATTTTCACACTCTTTGGTCTAGAGCTGCAACGATTCACCGCGGTGCACCGAGAATCGCGATTCTTAGATCTGACTCGAATCGCGAGTCGTAGTGGTCAGAAACGATTCGAGTCGAATAGTCTAAATAATGCAGAAAAACGTTCTAATTTCAACTTTAAAGTATTCACTAATCGCAGGATTCCCAATAAGAATGATTTAAGGTGATGAATTAGAATAAAAAGTGAACATTTCAAGTGCATTAACTATCAATTCGTAAGAAAATACAGGGTCAGAGGAAATTCGTAACGGTAACTTTCACCGCATTTTAACGAGCGCGTGAGTGCTACCCCAAATTGAAAATTGCCTCTTTTAAAGTATTTTACCTATGCGCTTCTTTGTGCAAACTGGTTAGTTATCATTTATCTTTTGTACACAGTATCAAATTTATATCCCCAGAAGGCATTTCTGTGGAGGGGGTTGACTTAAATAATATTTCCACACGGTACATAAACATATATATCATACACTGCTTTCACATGAACTGGGTATTTCATGTATTTTTATACCCCCGCCATAAAATGGTGGGGGGTATATAGTGATGCACTTGGTTTTTTTTTTTTATTGAGATGAAATTTTTCAAATAAAAGGAAAAAAAATAAATATCTTTGAAAAATTATATTGCAAAAAACTCGAATCGAAAAAAAACCGAATCGAGACATAAAAATCGAAATCGAACCGAATCGAGAAGTTCCCGACTCGTTGCAGCTCTACTTTGGTCATAATACATTGTTTAGATTGAGGGTCACTGACGAGGGTTAAGTACCCGAGGGTTAAGCATCTCTGGTCCATGCTGCAAATCAATCTGTTCTTAAATGATGCTATTCAATTTGAAGACGTTTAACTTGCATAAATACAAATCACTTGCAGAATTATATTTGACATTGCATTTAGTCAGGTTCCTTTCCTCTATTTCCTATACTTCTCGAGATTAAATAAGTTCAATTCATATTAAGTAAAAGGTTCAACTAGAAATTTGAAGATTTCAAATCCAAGTGAGTTAAAGAAAATCCTGACTATAATCTCAACAACACTCACAATAGAGCACAAAATTGAGCTTTGACGGACCCCCAGCAAGGTAGAGGTGGGACCAGGTGCCCCGGAGGAGTGAGCATCCCCTGTTGAAAAGCATCTGATTGAAGAAGTGGCAGGTACTTTTGATATATTCAGGTTTTGGGTAACATCCTAGGACATGTTAGTTTTGAAAATTTTCAGGAATGAGCTACAGGATTACATGGAATTGCTAGTAAGAAACTACAACATTAATACAGTCCCTGAGTTAATGTGCCGAAACTTACTTAGTGTCAGCTGGAATGGACGTATTTATGACTGTGACTTCAATCAACAACTAGAAATGGGAATGATGGGGACCGACGACAAAGAAGGTATAATGTGAAACTTCCTCCACCCCGTCTGTTAAAACGATTTCATTTAATTAAGTATTGAAATGTATGAATATAAGTTATAAATAAAATCGCTATTCCAAAAATAATAAATCAAGGCGCACACAAACCTGGTAAAAAGATTAATGAAGCAAATAAAACGAAATAAATAAAAACCCAAACACTAAAATTTAAGTGTTTGTGATTTTATTTGCATCATCCCTTCCCTCTGGAAGAAATATTTCAATCTACTGCAAAACGAAATAGTCTTCCGATGATGGAGTAAGACCATGTGCCAGAATAAGTGAACATCTCCTGTCGGTATGTTTAATGAAAACAGTTTCTTTCCACATTCATTTTTATGAATATAGTTTTTGGCCTGTCCGTCTGTTTGTCTCTTTGTCCGAAAAAACTTTAACATTGGGCATAACTTTTGAGTGGAAGGTGATAGAGCTTTCATATTTCACATGTGTATTCCTTGTGACAAGACCTTTCCATTGATACCAAAATTTTTGACCTTGTGACCTTGACCTTGACCTTTGACCTACTTTTCAAAAACTTTAACATTGGGCATAACTTTTGAATGGAAGGTGATAAAGCTTTCATATTTCACATGTGTGTTCCTTGTGACAAGACCTTTCCATTGATACCAAAATTTTTGACCTCGTGACCTTCACCTTGACCTTTGACCTACTTTTCAAAAACTTTAACATTGGGCATAACTTTTGAATGGTAAGTGATAGGGCTGTCATATTTCACATGTGTGTTCCTTGTGACAAGACCTTTCCATTGATACCAAAATCTTTGACCTCATGACCTTGACCTTTGACCTACTTTTCAAAAACTTTAACATTGGGCATAACTTTTGAATGGTAAGTAATAGGGCTTTCATATTTCACAAGTGTGTTCCTTGCGACAAGACCTTTCCATTGATACCAAAAGTTTTGACCTCGTGACCTTGACCTTTGACCTACTTTTCAAAAACTTAAATATTTGGCATAACTTTTGAATGGTGAGTGATAGGGCTTTCATATTTCACATCTGTGTTCCTTGCAACAAGACCTTTCCATTGATACCAAAAGTTTTGACCTCGTGACCTTGACCTTGACCTTTGACCTAATTTTCAAAACTTTAACATTGGGCATAACTTTTGAATGGTAAGTGATAGGACTCTCATATTTCACATGTGTATTCCTTGTGACAAGACCTTTCCATTGATACCAAAATTGTTGAACTTGACCTTTCACATACTTAACAGAAAATGAAGTTTATACTCACAATGATGCCACCGGGGCATTAGTGTTTCACAAACACAGGTTTTATTTTTCTAGCCTTGTTCAATTCAGTCAAGATATTACCTAGCAAGCATTATCAAAAATATTACCTTTAAAAGGCATTCAAAAGTACTTGTGTGATATGCCAAGTGTTGTATTTGTTTATTCACGTGTTAATTGTAGGAGAAAGCACTGTTTGGGATATAACGTCCACTGATGATGTGGTCAACAGGAGAATAGCAATAGACAACCATTGTTACGGATGTACAGCAGGCATGGGGTCCAGCTGACTGGGGACAACGGTCGAGTAGGCAATCTAACTCGGCCATTATTACCAGCAAAATGAAGTGTGATGTTGAGTTCACCATAACAGAATTCCATCCAAGTATTTTTGCACCACTGTATATAAGTCATCATAAACTTTACCATCAAAATAATTTCTTTACGTTATAGAGCATATTTGTGACAGCCTGTTTTCAAAACTTTATTAGAAAGTAATTGATAGAATGTTCTTTTAAACTTGATTTTCATTTTCATTCCAGAAATTTTCGTCATGATCAGTGTTTTGGTTGAATCAAGTTGTTGTGAGCAATTTTGAAGTTGTTCATTTATACACATACCTTCTTAAATATTATCTCAAAGGTTATCCATTGTAGAGGCACTACCAATTTTTTTGAAATTATCTCAATTAATTGATATATATGCTTTTCATAGAAGCCTGATTTTGACCATTCCTATTTGGATTAGTATTGGTTTAGCTATATACAAACCAATTCTGACCAAAACTGAAATAGCCCAGTGTAGGAACTTAATTATTACAGATCAACTATTGAAGTTCCTTTTTCACTTAATCTTTTTATCAAAATTTGGATAAGTTTGATCTAATCAATAGTAATGACTGTGTGTGTTGTTAGTTTTCCAAACGCCAATTTGTCCTCACTAATGTTGAGTATGATGATTGATAAACCACCTTTAGGTTGAGAACTGACAATGGTTATAAATGTACAAAATAGTATGAGATAGAGGACTTTATGTGCAGAAAATTAACAAATCTGTTGTATTGCCAAGAAAAAATATTTATCTTTGTACGTACGATAAACATTATTCGAGGTCTTTGAATTTGAAAAACACATGATATGAACTTTTTTATTACACTTCTATGAATATTGACAATAATAGAAATATGAATATGAATAACAGACTTATAGATGAAATTAGATTTTAATGCTAATTTACATTAATTTGTTCATGCTTTACCTATTTAATTTTCTAGTCTGTTTAGCTTCAAGTTCACCTATTCTTTAAAGAATTTTTTAATTTTTTATTGACTCGCACATTCTGTTTTTACTCATTCAGTTTATTTCCATATTCACTACAAATTCTGATATAATGTTTAGGTCTTCAATGTAAATGCTCACTTCCTGTCAGAAATGTATTTTTTAGTATGCAGCAAACAATGATAACGTAAAGTAGTCTACCTTGAAACGATAAGAGATGAATGTGAACATAAATGTTAGATATATATCCTATGGTGTTTTAAATTACCATCCTTTATGTAGGCCTCACACTGTCCCGATTATGATATCCGATGGACACACGAATATGAAATTTTCAATTTCGTGCGAAGTTACTCCCGAATATGGTTAGAATCCGCTCAACAACCGATGTTTTTACGATGCTAAAAGATGATTACACGATGCTAAAAGATGACTACACGATTGTATCCGAACCGCTCCCGATGACAACACGAGGGGACGAATTTTATCTTAAAACATATCCGAAGGTCATACGAAGGCTTACGATGTATTAACGAAGGCTATTAGATTGCTTCATGACGTCGTATCTTGAATGCGATGCATCGGATTATAACCAGGAATGCATCACGTTTTGGATGTTTAAAATTCTTGTTTAATCAGTAGCTCAGTATCAATGGTTATTTCCTCCGCCTTTTATTATTTCTGTCTCAGAAAAATACAAAAAATACCCAAAAGTAAGTAACTCAAATATGTTATTGAATATCTGAATCGCACTGTCTATTTAGCATGGTTAGCAAAGATATATGAATGTTGATTCTTATCATGCTCGACCATCTTTGAAAGTTTGATTTTACAAGGCATATCATTACAGTTCTTGTGAAAGTGTGACTACCAGACGGATAAATAGACAACGGGTTCAGTTATCAGTGTCCTTTGCGTAGCAGTTGACATGTATTTTTGTCAACCAAAAATCGTCTTAAAATATCAAGAATTTCATTTATAAACATCATTGTTGGAAACAAGTGGAAGATGTGATGATTCCATGTAAGAAAGATAAAAATGGGTATATGTCGCAACAAGATACTAGTATTACCAGTAATTATAGAAAATACTGAGTCTGTACATGCTCTCTTAGATGCATTTAAAGATGCAATGCATTATCAAGGCACGTCATTTTGCTTTATAATGCATTGATTGTGAACTTGCAAATTTGAAGAAGACAGAATTGATTTTATTATGATAAATTTGGATTCACTTAGAAAAATACTTTGAAAATGGCTTTGAATTTTATGTATTTGAAATGTTTTGTTTAATATTTGTGTCTGTCATCTTTTGTATCGGGATCCAATCTTAACGTCATCGTACTAGAGTACGATGACATTACGATGTCATTTCGATGGAATTACGAGGTCGTCACGAAGTCGTAAAGCCTTCCTAACTCCATCGGGAGGTTCTTGACACGTTCGTAATGCCTTCGTATGGCAAAATTTCCCCGATGGTCCCGATGGTAATTCGAAGCAGAAACGAAGATGTTACGAATACGCAAGATGCCTTCTCGATGGTCTTACGAAGGGCAAGATGATTACACGAACCTGTTTCGAAGATGGTCCTTCGGGAGTGCCATCGGGAATTTTTTGGCATGCCAAAGATTTTGACAGCACTCCCGAAGTTGTTCCCGAATTTTGACAAATCAAGCCGGCGGTCATACGATGGTTCAAGATGGCCTTACGAATAGCCCGATGATATTACGATCACACCCGAATTTGAAAAAATCCTTTATCGTGTGGCCATCGGCTGCTTAAATCGGGACAGTGTGACGCCAGCATTAAACATTGTTAAACTTTCAAGTTCTATAACTACCTAAAACGTCTTTAAAAAAGTCAAAGTTACATATAGAAAAACATAATTAACATACATCTCTTTCATTTAAAGCTGTTAGTATTATCTCATCATTAATTTCATATTGAATGTTGTCAATATTTAAAGCTTTTTATTTCTAATAATTTTTCTGAGTAATTGATCTCGTTTGATTGTCCATATATTGACTTCGTTCTGGTTGAAAATACTAGTAGTATTTATGGTGCTGATAATACAGGTTTTCAATTCAAATATTGTTTTACTATGTGCTTTTTTCACCTGAATATTCATTTGAATTTTACATCAAACAGATGTCTTTTCATTTTCATCGTAAACCTAAATATTTCTGTCTCCTGTGTAGTGTTATTTTTTGCACATGTTTAGATTTGAGTCTAAGAAAATTATGTACATTCATTATGTAGTAAATGTTATGTTACAATTTATTGAAAGTTTTTAATTGGCTAAAAATACTATAAGCACTGTGCAATGCTAATTAAGAACTCTATACCTAATTGAGAAATAAATCTGGGTTTTATTTTTGTTAAAAAAATGTAGTCAAACTCTAAAATTGTTCAAAGAATTGAATACCTTAAATGAGCAATATAATGCTGTTTTTTAACATAATAGAAATTTCACTTACCTCATTTATAAATGAGGATATACAACTGATTTTTACGTTGATGTTTATATTTTTGGTGCTATTCAAAAATATCAAAGCTACTTTTCCATCCTGTTCTATTAGTACCCTACCGGCAAAGCCGAAGGGGACTCTTAGTTATTTTGCAGTCCCCCCCCCATTTTTTTGAGAAACTTTACATAATATAAAGTTCAGATGACAGACAATATTTTACTTTAACTTTGAACATATTGAATATATATTGTGCATATATCTCATTGTTACGTTTATTTTATGATGCATGATACGTTATTTTGAAAACCCATGTGGGAAAATGATGTGGAGGTATACTCTCATAACAATAGAACGTAACAATGAAATATATGTAATTGTTGGTAGTTTGTAGAAGCTATGTCATACACTCCTAGTCTTTTTCTTTTTTGTTAATTGCTTAATTGCTTGCTTTATGCTAAGCTGAAGCTTCAATGACAGTTGTATCATTGCTTTAGTATATAAAGTTTCCTTGATTTAATGTTAATAATATTGAAAAATTTCACGTTCATTCATGTAATGAAATGAGTTAATAAAGTTAGATGTAATTGATATTCTGACATTTGTCGTTTTTTGAAGGATGATATACTACATTTTTTTTAGGATAGAGATTTTTTCTCTCAAATTAAGAAAACTTTGATTATTTACACGTAAGTATTTACAGAAATCATCTTGTTGATTACACAGAATTGTGAATTAAATAATTGACGTTCATGAATACCGTACAAAAAAGATACAAGATTATATTCCTAGAATAACTTTGAGAGATAGGTTGAACGACGGAAGAACCAGCAAATGGAAACAGTATATTGGAAGAATGAAATACTGAAGTTATACCTCAAAGGTAGGCAACATAACCATCGAAAATGCATCAGAATCATCAAACGCCTTTTATACCGTGGATATGATCCTAATGACCACCAGACGGACATTAGGCTTGGTACTTGACCAATCTACAGTCTTGTACCAGCGCATCCTTGAAACTTGCACTCTGACTGACTTTGATGGCGGGAATTCATGACGGGCCCTGTCCAAACCTCTTTAGAGAAGACAGGGTCCCGACCACCTGTCTCTGAATATCAGTCAGACTCCGCGGGTGATTACGCACATGAGCTCGCTACAGCCGCCAGAGCACGGACTGTATTACGCACTCCCTCTTTTTATATCCATTTATTCATCTGTGTTGCTGGGGCCCCTACGTTTTGCGGTCTTGTTTGTGTGAGTCCTGAGCCGGCAGAGCACGGACTGTATTACGCACGCATTCTTTTTATATCCATTTACATATTCATCTGTGTTGCTGGGGCCCCTACGTTTTGCGGTCTTGTTTGTATGAGGTCATCTAACAGTGAGGTGGTTGATTTACACCACAATTGTACGTTCTTCGAAACCTCTGGGTAACTGGAGAAGTGAGAGGGTTGTGCGCACGTAATCCAGGATAACACACCATTTGCTACTTGCGTGGCAAATGGCCGTCCAAAGTCGGCACCGGTTGCACATTGGTCTCGTCGGTTTATGTGTAGTCTTTTGTGTTTGATGTTTATATGTCGTATGTCTCTTTTCCGTCTCTTAGTATGCTCGACTTTTGTGTTTTTGCATCTGGTATTTTGATGTTTTGCTGTTGGTGCTGCAACAAGGTCTTGTTGGAGATCCCCTCCCTTCCTCTTAGTTATAAATATTTAAGGTTGGCTAAGAGGCAATGACAAATATGGATAATGACCATATCTCAATACACAGTACAAAATCGATAATCCAGAAAATCATAAACTGAAGGCATACAAAATCGGGATAAAACAAGAACCAAAGCAAACAAAGAAAAACCTCCACCATATGAAAAGAAGCGAAATCCCAAAATGACAGGTGCCCAGAAAGAGTAAGCACCTCATACTTGCATGCAACACCCTTCACTTCAATTCGGTAAAATTGCCACATCCGGTTACTTCCATTTCGGAAGGTACAAGTATATTCGGTGATTGGATGGCTCAAATGGTCTAAGACAGAATATCATCCACCATTCTGGAGAGTGGGACATCATAATGTATGACGAATTCCCCATATCGACCATAGAACTTCCTCAATGACGAGGTTAGTCCGTCACAAACGTATCCCTAACTGAGAAGCTTATCTGAAAGACGCCTAGCTCTCGGATCAAAATCTGTATACCTGGTACTTGCTCTGGCATAGCGTATCAACTGAGATATATGGAAACGCCATAAGCTGGCGGTGAAGGGATGTTGCTACTCAGAAAAGGAAAGTTCGTGATATTGAAATTGAACCACATTTGTCATTGAGTGAGGTGTTCATCTGACCATCAGTGTCGTAGGACAACATTATGTCCAGATGGAATGCTGAATTATTTGTCTCTGTAGTTTCTTTGACTTCAAGCTCCGAAGGATAGATTCTGCTGAGGTAATCCGCGAATTTTGGATTATTGACGGACAGCACATCGTCTATGTATCTGTAAGTGAAGTTAAAGTTAGAAGCTACGTATCTGTTCCCTTCAGAGACCAAAGATTGAACGAATTCAGCTTCGTTCGAGTAAAGAAAATGTCGGAAAGGAGTGGGGCACAATTTGTTCCAATTGGAATTCCGACTATATAAACCATGCAATCTTAATCCTTGCAGTAGTCATTGTTAACTCTAGCTCATTTTCTACCTTATCTAGGAATCATTCATGTTTCAAAATAATGTGAAAGGTATTTTTCTTTACGACTTTCAAAACGTGTACACGAACTTTTCTAGTGATAAAAACTGACCTATCAAAACTAATTAAATGTTTTTTTTTTTACCGAGAGACATTTTTAAATAGTTTAAGGAAGCGCCCCTAGTCTAATTTCAATATTTCTTATATCTTTTTTT
The DNA here is from genome assembly GCA_028142955.1 of Pinctada fucata. Classification (NCBI taxonomy): domain Eukaryota; kingdom Metazoa; phylum Mollusca; class Bivalvia; order Pterioida; family Pteriidae; genus Pinctada; species Pinctada fucata. The sequence goes on from AP027102.1 coordinate 11,393,623, forward strand.
TTGCAAAGAATTAGCGGGTCCAAATTTTGTATATGGTATAGTTAAAAAAAGAAATTGTGGCCAAAATAATTGGAGGGTTGATGCAAGAGTGTTGAACACCTACACTTAAATGATAATGTAGAATGAAACATTTTATTTAAATAAAATTGCGGAGAGCTTTTCACGAAATGAAAGTGTTCATTATCTTCTTGAACGACATTTGAAGCAAATTATAATGCACCAGACACGTGTTTAGGGTAGTAAATGTTCAGACACAGCCAAATTCAGTTTAGTTTCATTTCTGGTTTGAAATTGATGTATCTAATTTGCAGAGACTGGTCGGTTCCAAATTTTCTTTATAGGGTCGAATCAGTAGCATAGTAGAATGAAATTAATGAGACCAAATTAGCGTTGGAGGGGTAATGCTATAGCATTGTTTAAAAACTCCTTTAATTTCAATTATATTTTAGAATGAGGAAGTTCCAAAATAGCAAAATGATATATGACATCTAAATAGAAATGGACCAAAGAAATGTTAAACATCTGCAAATTCAATAGCATTATTAAAGAACAGATAAATCCTCAATCTAAACAATGTAATATGACCACAAAGTGTGAAATTATTATGTCCAAAAGTGTACCGAAAGACGCAGCAGGATTGGTGGGTTTCTTTCGGGCGATAGAGCTGGGAGAAAATAATTAGTTACGTGGAACTTGGCACCATCCCTCCTATGCCATTTTGAACACATATTTTATTTGGATATGCTACTGAATCGACCCTACAGGAAATTTGGAGCCGCGCACTCTTTGTAAAGTAAATGTACAAATCTAAATTCAAAACATTAAAGAGGGCGCTAATGAAATGAATTTTGGTGGCTCCGCTGGATGCATCACTGATGAGAATTTAATATTCGAAACATGTGTCTGGTGCAGGAAAAATTGGTTTGGAATTTTCTTCATGAAGGTATAGAGTTGGAACAATTCCGTGTTATTATTATAAACACTTATTTCACGTTACAGTGTGAAGCAGTTAAAATCGTTCCCCGTGACCTGATGTTTAGAAGTGTATTAATTATTCCTTTCCAGCTCTGTCGCCTGACAGAAGCTTTGTTTTGGCCCTTTATCGATTTGACATGATAGATATTATTTTGCTATTTCGAAAACTTGTCATTCCATTCAAAACTATCACCGAAATTAAAGGAGGTTAACATCTCTGCACCATCCCTCCTATGCTATTTTGAACATATATTTTATTTGGATATGCTACTGAATCGACCCTACAGGAAATTTGGAGCCGCGCACTCTCTGTAAAGTAAATGTACAAATCTAAATTCAAAACATTAAAGAGGGCGCTAATGAAATGAATTTTGGTGGCTCCGCTTGAAATATCACTGATGAGAATTGAATTTTCGAAACACGTGTCTGGTGCAGGAAAAAGTGGTTTGGAATTTTCTTCGTGAAGGTATAGAGTTGGAAGTCCGTATTATTGGCTAAGTGATTTTCAGGCGCAGACAATTTAATTTTAGTAGCGCCCTCTAATTTTAATTTTGTGTGTCTAATTTTCAAAGAGTGCGCGTGTAGCATAGCTAAACAAATCTATGACCAAAAGGGTGCTAGGATGTTGACATCCTTTGATTTCGAAGCTCAGAATACGTGTGATTAATAGATAAAGAGAGCAAAGATGAATTACAAATGATATGGCTATAAAAAATGATAGCATTTTGAATAGCAATGACTGAACAAAGTCGACTTCATAGAAAATTACCATTTATGGTGTAAAGGATGTGAGTGGTGTGGTAACTTATTGAAGAATATGTTTCTTTATCCTTAGTTACACATGTTATATGTGCAACATTGTTAGAATATTCGAAGTGATGAGTGCAAGTGTTATCTCTTTTAAGACCAAAATTAATGATAATAAAGATTATTTTATTCAAAACTCTCTGTGACATAGAAAATAATGAATTCTTTGTTACGAACATCACGACCTTCTATTCTAGTAGGTAATAATACTTGCACCAATCTTCTCAGATGGTTTGTATGATGTCGCGTTTTTGTTTATTTGTTTTTAAATAATTATTATTATTATTATCTCAATACTTTTTTAGGCTTCATGCGTCTTTCATATTATTTCAGACAGTCGGTACACTTTTGCGTAACGGTTAAAGTTAAAAGATTGCTCTTTTATAGACAAAAGGCATCTTTGATTAACTATGTTTTTCTTTAATGAACCACTAATGTCATTCATATATCCAATGTTAAACGTCTTCAAATTCAATAGCATCATTTAAGACCTGAAAATTTTACAGCATGGACCAGACATGCACGTTTCGGGTAGTAAACCCTCGTCAGTGATCCTCAGTCTAAACAATGTAATATGACCAAAAGTATCAAGACATGTATTGAAATATTGGTCAGCAATAATTATTTCTAATTTCATATTTCGGATGCGTCTTTGTGAATACGTAAATAGTAGCTACCTGGAGAGAGAAAGCTTAGTAAGAGTAAAATGTTAATTGAAATTCAAGAAAGAAATTTAATGTTACCTTCTCAATTAAAGAAAACTGTTTCTCAAGTGTCGATAAGCTATTATTATATTGCCATCAGGAAAGGTGTTGTAAACATGTTCGATAGGATAAGTCGGAAGGCGAAGATTTAGCTTTCAAACTAGTAGATTTGGATTTTAAGATTTATAAGAATTTTCTACTGACCAAAAATAATTGACACCCATATATTGTATTATTGAAGACAGTTTTTTTTTCAAAATTATGTCTTCTTTTTCTAGAGACGTGGAAGCTGAAGCTCTGTAAAGTATGAAAAAGATATTAAAGAGTACGAATGACAAATATGGATAATGACTATATCCACAGTGCAAAATCGATAATTCAGAAAATCATAAACCGAAGGCATACAAAATCAGGATAAAACAGGAACCAACGCAAACAAACAAAATCCTCAACCATGTGAAAGGCAAACAAATGTTTAACGTCTTCAAATTCATTAGCATCATTTTAGGGCAGATAAATTTACAGCATGGACCAGACATGCACGTTTCGGGTATTTAACCCTCGTCAGTGATCCTCAATCTAAACAATGCAATATGACCAAAATCTGTGAAAATTATGTCCTAAATATACCGAAAGACGTAGCAAGATGGCTGGGATATGATGCTACAGGACCCAGGTTTTAGAGATTTGAGAAAATTTTGAAATCCGAAATTTTGAAATGCGTTTGAAGAAACGACCAACCGAAATTGATCGAACTTGGCTACATGTGCCCTCGGGGACTCCTGGTCCACCAGCAGTGACACTCACCAAGTGGTACAAATATTTAACGTCTTCAAATTCATTGGCATCATTTTAGGGCAGATAAATTTACAGCATGGACCAGACATGCACGTTTCGGGTATTTAGCCCTCAATCTAAACAATGTAATAAAATCAGGATAAAACAGGAACCAAAGCAAACAAACAAAAACCTCCACTGTGTGAAAGGCATACAAAATCAGGATAAAACAGGAGCCAAAGCAAACAAAGAAAAACCTCCACTATGTGAAGGCATACAAAATCAGGATAAAACAGGAACAAAAGCAAACAAACAAAAACCTCCACCATGTGAAAGGCATACGAAATCAGGATAAAACAGGAACCAACGCAAACAAAGAAAAACCTCCACCATATGTAAAGAAGTGGTTCTTTCTGCTTGGATACTATACATGTGATATATGGAAATAATTAGCACGACGCGTTTAAACAGCACCACCTACAATGCATTCACACTTTTACTGGAGATAGTTCATTAATTGTCCTTCGTGCTTCTATGGGGCGTGCGTCGTTGTCTTCGTCAGTTTGTCCTATTTTCTTTTTACATGAGGAAGTTCTGTTTTTTCCTAAACATTTCCAAAATTCGTAATTCAGCCTTTGGATTGTGCTTTTTGGAATATTATCTTGACGTTGATGTTAGACTTTCATTCACTGATTCTTATTCATCCACTATCTATTATCATGTAATGGTAATGCTTCGTGTCTTTGGTTATAAATCGTTAAACTAAATAGCTTTGAAATGTTGCACTTATCATTTTGGTGCACCGCAGTTAGAAATTTTAAACGTCTTTAAATCCAATAGCATCATTTAAAACCTGATAAATTTACAGCATGGATCAGACATGCACGTTTCGGGTACTAAACCCTCGTCAGTGATCCTCAGTCTAAACAATGTAATACGGCCAAAAAGTATGAAAATTATTATGTCCAAAAATGTACCAAAAGACGTAGCAGAATGAGTTGCACTCTCGCAGCAGAATTGGACACTTTATATTATTGATGATTTCTTATAGTACTCAATAATTTCATGATATGTTATCATAGTCTGAATTCATTATTAGGTTTTGTATTATGCAGCGTTTATGATTATTGTGTATTTTATTTTACATTGACCTGACCCCTGACCTGTGTCCTAAAACTTCATCAATACTTCTATTTTAATTCTTATTTACAATAAATTTGGTACTATAGAACATATTTTTCAACATTTACAATCACATTAATATTTGTTACAATCTAAAAGAATTTTGTGCCATCTACAATATCTTGGTCAAGATAAGCCATTTTCTTGATGGGTCATCGACGCGACAAGATAAGCCATATTCTTGATGGGTCATCGACGCGACAGTTCATATCTGTAACCCGGATTCCAAACCTGATAATAAGTACTTCCGGAAAGAGTGGGTACATTTTGGAAAAGTAGGCATGTGAACGGTACACCTATTTTACGCCCTCTTAAATTTTTATACTATATTACATCACCTTGTCTCTTCTGCTGAAAATAAATTAATTGCTCTTATAAGTCTCAAATCATCTATGACACCTGAGGTTAAGTTTTGTAAATCTTAAAGCAAGAAGTTCAAAGTATATCAAACAAGAGCAAGAGCATGGAATAACTTCATGCATCATATAGACAAGATGTTTGTAATAATAAAGTATATCTCCTCTTCTAAAACCAAGTACCTGGTCCCGATCAGAGTTTCATCACTCTGTCATGCTTGTTTCAGAATCTTTTTTTCTCGTCATTGGTGCTGTATGTCGAACATGAAGTTTCGTCCTATACTTATCTGCCATTCTTTCATTATTCAACACCATTTAGTTTTTTAATTTGATACCTTTTCGTGGAAGTTGTGATCACTCATACCTGACCCTTAATTTTTGTCTTTAGATTCTTGTTTTATTATTTCACTGCCCTATTCAATCAAAGGATACATGCTGTTCATGTACGTCTTAACTTACGGAGGCGTATTTCAATTGATACTTGAACTATCATGTCTTACACACCTACGGCGTTACGATGTCCTACACATTGTCCTAAAACAAAGAAAAAATTAATCATCTCTACACCAACAGGCTTATTTTCGATTTTGTACCTGTGATGCATCGAAAATCTTTAGAGAAAAATCTATTTACAATTCGTCATATCCTGGCCTAAGCATGTTCAAGGTAAATCCTGCCAGTAGGTTGTGGTCCTTCGGTATTGATGTTTGCCCAGGAAGTAATTAATTTTCTTTGTTTTGACCAACAATCAATAGCCCACTACGTGATAGCAGACTGAGATAGTATTTAAATGATACAATCCGCTCTACTTTTTGTATGTATTCATAAATTTGAACCATGGATTTGTTATTTCTTTATATGATGATCGTGAATATTATTCATGCATTAGGATGCAGCTGTGTCAAGCATCACAACCAGAAACGTTACTGTTCGTCCGATATAGGTAATATGTGTCACAAGTATTTTCTTGAACTCTTAAAAATCAATAATCATTTGGGATACATCTAAATATTACTTTCTCTACTAACTCTTACATTTAGTCAAAAGTTCGATCATTATGGAATAATGAAATTATTCTATCAAAAACAAAAATTAAGATATTTTCAGAATAATCATAACGAGATAGATAAAAGTGCAAGTATTCAAAATCAATTCAGTACATATATAATATATGAATTTGAAGACTTGTAACATATAGTTTTTGGTTTTTTTTTCAACTTTTTATACTTTTAAATTGTATATATTATTTACTTAATGAAAATGTTTATTGATTACATATTTGTCTTTTTCTTTCCTTTTCAGCAATAAAAGCATTTGTTCTAGAAGAAAAAGAAGTGTTCAATATGGAAGGTTACGGACATGCCTCAGACCTTATTTATGACGTTGAAGTCAAAGAAGTCTTCAGGAACAAGTTCAATGAGAAAATCAAGGTAGGTATATGATTACAATAAAAAGGTAAAAAAAAAGATTCAAATCATGATATCAAGTATTTCACTTTATATTTTATTATGGTTTTAGAGAGTTTATCAAAGCTTTGAATAGCGAACCGTGAACACTTCTCAGTGCTTAAATCTTCCTTTATAAAAATGAATGACGTACACCAGAAAAACATGTATCCAATCTTCTGGTATTCCATAAAAGGATTGGTATTCTTTCCAATGCATTTCTAATTCATGTATGAATATCAAACGTTAAACATGTACTACACATTTATCAGATAGACGTCGGAGAAGAAGTAAAGGTTGTAACACCAGGTACCGACGGTGATTGTAAAGCCGATATAAAGAATGGTACAGATTACCTCATTGTAGGTACGTCAGAAAATATGTTTCTTAAATTCTTGCAAAATGTTCCAAAAAAAAAAAACCCCTAATATTTATTGGTAGATTTCTACTATAATCAGAGCTGACAAAAAAAGTTATGTGCACTAGAAGTAATCTTGAAGGGTTGTTTCTTGGTTGATCTAGATCCCGGTGGTAAACTCTTAACTGTGCCCTCTTCTACCGATATATCAAAATCCTTTCCCTTGGTTTTTTATGCTACTGAAAATCTAGATATAATAAAACGTAATTTTGCCACTGTACCACTGATGACGATTTACTATCCGAGACACGTGTCTGGTGCATTAAAATTGGTTTGAAATGTTGTTCTAGAAGGCAACAAATTGGAACACTATTTCTTGACAAAATTTAAATAAGATGCAGGATATAGTGAACACTGAGGACTCGAGACTATCAACTCATATGCATAGTAAAATGCAATGGACATCGACAAAAACAATGGAACTACTCCCTAGCACAAAGTTATTACATCATTTTCAATGAAAGACGAATTAAATGATACAAGAGGAGGAAGAATAATATGTATCCAGCTCCGTAAAGGAACATTCCATGTTACATTCCTTAGTATCCTGTCTATTGTTCGTCATATCTTTATTGATACGATGTTCCAGAGTACAGTGTAAGCTCAAACGAAAAAAAAAATCCTTCTGAGGGCAAATCGACTTACAGAAAATTTACTCAACCAGGGGCATAATTGTGAGCGACTGACTTTGTCACTGCAAATAAATAAAGACAAAGCAGTGATAAAGGAAAAACGTTCTATCATATCTTTATCCACTGTGTTGATTTTATCTTTGTCTAAAATTCCCAAAATCACCTGTTTAACCTTCTCTTTCGATTTGATGTTATGGAAGTTTTCCAACTCTCTACCTTCGTAGAGAAAATTTCAAACTAATTTTAATGCACCTTACACGTGTTTCGGATAGTAAATCCTCATCAGTGATGTTTCCAGCCAAAGTGATTTTTTATTCCGAGGGTCGCAACCGATATTCATTCCGAGGTTCGCAACCGTTCCTATGATTTTGCCTTGTCTTCTTGACTTTGATACTGAATAACTGATAGTTACTTCTTTAATGTTTATTTCAGACACAGCCAAAATTAATTTCAGTAACGCCTTCTAGTTTAATTTTTAGAATTTTGTCTATCTAACTTAGCAAAGAATGCACGACTCGAAATTTCCTGTAGGGTCGATTCACTAGCATAGTTTAATGAAATAGATGACCAAAATAGCATTTGGAGATGGTGCTAAGATGCTAACCTCCTCTTATTTCGATGATATTATTTGAATGAAATGACAAGTTTCCGAAATAGCAAAATAAAATATGGCGTCAAATGCATAAAAGGTGACGACTGTTGCATGTTGTTAGCAGGCAGGAAATGTTTATTCTTGCCGGGCACCTAATCTTATATCCATTAGGGATTAGTTTATTCCTTTAAAGATTTGTTGTTGTTGTTGTTGTTGTTGTTGTTTGGTTTGCATTTTTCCTACTGTCCTGTTCACTAATTCCAGAGCACCTTGTTTTCCCGGTTTTCTCTCAAATATGATAATGTCATCTTCCAAAAAGGTATCAATTTTATAGTACTCCTTTAGTCGTAACAGAAAATACCTTTGTTTTGTCTGTGCGTCAGCTAAGTTAGAAATAAGACGGAAAATAAAAAGTCTACGGGGATTTTCTATAGTAAAGTGACGTCGGAGGCTTTGACGTCACTGTTTACTATTGTTGACACGGAGAACAATATGGCGGCGGCTTGAAATTAACATGGGATTTTCCCGTAGACATTTTATTTTTTCATATTGCGGTTTGAAGGCAGCTAATAGGGTAAGTTGAAGTTAATTTTCAGTTACGACTAAAGGGGGTCAATTCTCGGAAACAATAATTTATAGCAAAATTTTTCAGACGACAGAATAAATCGCCCAAACAGGGTGCTCTGGGTTTAGTGAACAGGACAGTAATTTCGTATGTCCATTAATTTTATTTTTTTTAAACTCTGGGGTTTGTATATGATCATATAAATTGCTATCATCAAAACGCATCATTCTTGAGGTTACATTTTTTTCAAATTAGTGAATGAAAGTCAAACACAAAAGCCGAAAACATATTCCAAAAACTACAATCGAAAGGCTTACGAATTTTGGAAAATGCAGTATACAAAACAGAACTGATCCCCACGCGAAAAGAAAATAGGACAAACAGACGGAAACAATGACACAAGCTCAACAGAAATACGAAGGACAACTTATCTAATTATATCATTTGGAAAAGTTTTAAAGACATTATGTGCGTTGTTCTTTTTCCCTTCAGGGTCATTTAGAGAAGGTGCAATATATGTGACGTCATGTGACTGGAGCTCAAGGTTTGATTACGTAGCAGAATCACATGTTGAAGGTTTGATGGGCAAGTACGATTGTTCTTGCAAGGTATGTAAATTAAATTTTAATTTTAATCATTGCACAAGTATGAAATTGATGCATTTTACTTTTATTGGAACGCATTGCCTTTTCTCTCAAAAACAAACTTTCTTAATGACTTTTGACACTTGATTCAGAAACGAATAATTCTTGTCAAGACATTATCTATTCATTATCCGTCAGATAACTAATTAATATTTTTCAAGTAGTTGGCAGATTGAATAATGCACATCTCAGGTAAAATATTGATACAAAATGAATTTACTTTATTTCTCAGGTTTTCACATTAAGCTACGCATTACGAGACTTTCCACGAGATTTCCGCAGTGTGTGTTTGCTCGGCTATCCTCAGAGATACACGGACACCTGTCTACGTACATATGGGTTCTGCCAGAGACACACGGGGACTGGTCAGTGTATGTGGACTGTAGATCCCGAGGACAGGGACTGTTAATGCCGGGGTCAATTAGTACAATCGTACTCATATTGTTGATGGTTTTTTAAGTCTTCATGCGTCATTCACTAATTAATATCACCCTTTATGTACATTTCTTTCTCTTTTTTTGTATTTTTTTCTATCTATTTTTAGCTCACCTGAGCGAAGCTCAAGTGAGCTATTGTCATAGCGCGCCGTCCGTCGTCCGTCGTCGTCGTCGTCGTCCGTCTGGCGTAAACTTTTAACATTTTCGACATCTCCTCTGCAACCGCTGCACAGAATTTCATGAAACTTAATAGGAAGGAAGTACTCAAGGTCCTCTACCAAGTTTGTGTTTTTCGTGCCGATTGGTCAACAAATATGGCCGCCGAGGGCTCTGATTGGCTGACACATTTTCGACATCTCCTCTGCAACCGCTGCACAGAATTTCATGAAACTTTACAGGAAGGAAGTACTCAAGGTCCTCTACCAAGTTTGTGTTTTTCGTGCTGATCGGTCAACAAATATGGCCGCCGAGGGCTCTGATTGGCTGACACATTTTTGACATCTCCTCTGCAACCGCTGCACAGAATTTCATGAAACTTTACAGGAAGGAACTACTCAAGGTCCTCTACCAAGTTTGTGTTTTTCGTGCCGATCGGTCAACAAATATGGCCGCCGAGGGCTCTGATTGGCTGACACATTTTCGACATCTCCTCTGCAACCGCTGCACAGAATTTCATGAAACTTTACAGGTAGGAAGTACTCAAGGTCCTCTACCAAGTTTGTGTTTTTCGTGCCGATCGGTCAACAAATATGGCCGCCGAGGGCTCTGATTGGCCGACACATTTTCGACATCTCCTCTGCAACCGCTGCACAGAATTTCATGAAACTTTACAGGAAGGAAGTATTCAAGATCCTCCAACACTTTTGTGTTTTTTCGTGCTTATTGGTCAACAAATATGGCCGCCGAGGGCTCTGATTGGCTGACACATTTTCGACATCTCCTCTGCAACCATAGCACAGAATTTCACGAAACCTTGCAGCAAGCTAAGTACTCAAGGTCCTCTGCCAAGTTTGTGTTTTTCTTGTCGATAGGTCAACAAATATGGCTGTCAAGGGCTTTGATCTGTACAAGTATTTTTGTGACTTTTAACCCTTTGTCTGCAACTCAGGTGAGCGATGTGGCCCCCTTGGGCCTCTTGTGTTTTTTTTTTTTTTTGTAATGCGATATGTATTTAATACAAAATATGTTCTTGTGCATGCCGTCCTCTAGCTATCATCATGATAATGACCATTAGAGTAAAAAATTACATTTCAAACTGTGCATCATCATATCCTAATGAATTTCTAATGCGTCATCCACAGTTACTTCTTTGTTTTTAACATTGTTATACATGTTTCTTTTTGCATATTTCTATTGTTTGTTACAAAATTGTGCCTTATTTTTCAAACATATATTATTTTGCCATGCTGTCGTTGATGTTGACATGAATATAATTATTTCTCTTTGTTCTAGATCTGTTAAAATAAATATAATTGTACATTTTACATGTATGTTCAATTTCCTATTCCTCGTTTGGTATGAAATAACTGATCTCTTGACCTTTTTTCCATTTTATAAGATTACACCTACAGATACGTCCAAAAACTGCTGCAAACAAAGAATCCAATATGCTCATCCCCGAGAGGGTTCGCAATAAAGACATTGCCATAATGACAGATTTTTATAATGAATAAAAATATCCAGTAAGATATACTTTTTGTAAATACTGGTACATGGATATGTCTTCTCGTTTACTTCATTGTTAGTCAAACAAAGCCATAGGTGATGTCAAGCCAAAACAGATGTATAGAAAGGTTCAGCATCTCCTGTTCGGCAGATAGTAATCATGTCGAACAAATTTGATATTGTGGATCATGTCAGTTCATCAATTCAATGGAATACACATGAAGTCATTACATTGTTCTGGGATTCGGACCCAAGTCTTTTTAAATATGGACATTTAGAGATTGGTTGATACATGTACTTGGGAGTTGATTCTGCGCTTGTGTACATGTTCTTCGTATGGACCGTTTGCTTTACTTCATACCAGTCAAATCTTGCTCTTTTTGACCTCATCTCCCTCCTTGGTATTCGTCCCTCGAGGGAGTCCAAAATCTCCCTCTGTTTGGCCCAATCACACTTTTTCTCTCTCTTTTGGCATATTTACCAAAGAAGACTACATTCAGAGCATTTCATGAGAAATTGCATGACAAAATGAAAGAAAAGATGTATAGAATGCAATAAATTATTGATACATGTTTCATTGTTTTAAATGTTCTTTCATTGAAATGTCAGCACAATGAAATAATTTGAAAGTTGGTTTGCGCAAAATGTATCGATTCATGAAAAATGTAGCAAAATGGGTTCTCCCTCTTTTTCAAGTGTCATGGAGGGATATCTCCCTCTTTTTTAAGATTTCAAAGTTGACAGGTATGTTACTTTCAATAAGATTTCCAACCAACTGCTTGTGTAGATGTCAGATTATCATGAGTCGTCATTAAATTTGACTTTTCGATAGGATAGTTACATGTATCATCTGGTTGATCAATCTCCCACACATGCATCCGATTTGATCGGTTCCGCTTTTCTTCACTTTGAAATCTACTGCAAGCCTGTGCCACCTATGACCTTGTTTGCAAGTTGCTGGTTGATAGAACCATAAGGGGGATCTCCTACAAGACCCGGCTGTATTACGCAGAGCAAACATCGATACACCTGTCTGCGGTAACACAGAGTAGACATGCAGAAACAGAGATGCAAAAGGGACAGGGAACACCAAAGCTTAACACCAAAGACTACATATAAACCAGCATGTAGTACACGTATGTAGTAACTCAAATGTTATTCTAAATGCCGCTTATTGATGACAGAAGGAAAAGATGAACATATAATACTACCTTGCTATGAGTCACTGACCACAACGATTTACCAAAGTGCACAAATATGAACTAAAATGAACAAAAGTTCCCATGTTTTAAAACCACGCAAAGGAACAAGTAGTAAAAATCAGAAACGACCATGCAAATGTTGAACTGAAGGTAATCAAGGTGGAATTTGAATACCGTAAGTTTACGAAAGATTGAAGCCCGACCTCAAATTTGAATCGTAGCTGTAAATTATCTAAGACCGTCAGTCTATAGTTTTTCAGTGTTTTGCAGCAAGTAAAGTCTATATTTTCGAATGGAATTGATTTCTCTTTATAAATTGAGTTGTCGTTGTTTGATTTCGAAAATTATGAAGTGTTGTTATCCAAAGTGATTTATAACGAGTAAAGATATTCCAGTTGTATGTGAAAATGGCTTTATCGTCCAGTGATAGTCAGTGTTTGGCCTGTGTGAAAAAGTATTGTGACCTATGATGTAACATGATTTCTAGTCGTGAAACTGTATCGGTCCATTTTACTTTTGAATTTACTATACATAATAAAAATTAAATTTTGATAATGAAAATCGAAATCGTGCAAATGACAGTACACATAGAAATATGTTAAGATTTATTTAACATATTTAAAACAGAGATTAAGTAGTGAGGTGTGCAACATCGCTATTCAGAAATGCCCTTGCCAACGTGGCGGTTATATTTTCTCAGAATTTGCATCGTGTGAATTTTAATCAACCCCTGTCTTCCAAATGTACCTTATCATTGTGGTAGACGAAAGCATGGCGGGAAAATCTAGGATAGGTAAAGTGAACAACGACCACACCTATGTAGAAACCCTCAACAAGGTCTATATCCTTGTAACGGGCCCCTAACTCTCCGTAATACATATTCATACATACTTTATGGTAGAGAGACTACATCTAGCCTCCGGGAAATTGATGACCTTCGCTTGAGTTGCCACAAAAACACATAACTCAGAAGGCCTCGGGACGCCATCAGAATATGCAATTAGAAACAGCCATGTTTGACTTTGTTCACGTTGTTATAGAAACTTGTGAACGTGTGTTTGAATTTTAGCATTAATATTGATTTTGCTGACTTTACGATTTTTGGATCAATGTCCGTGTTCACTTTGTAAGGTCAACATATATATATGTTCAGATATGCTTTCACATTGTCATTTTGTACTGTGTGTGAGATGTGTGGGGATTGTTTGCTACTTGATAAATTTTATTTAAACTTTATTTCTTGAAAATCAAAGATGGAATGGTTCTCCTTCAAGCAGATGAAGCACGTTTTTAAAGTTGCATTTCGGTCACTGCAATCACGGATCTTGGGAAATCCACATATTTATAAGCAGTGGTACTCCCCCACGACCCGCGATCACAATGACCTTATATAGATATTCAGCCCGGGGTTCTTCTTGACCTACTTCAAAAATTCAGCTCGGTCCGAAAGCGCCACGTGTGAAACTGAAAGTAAAAGAACAACCATTAACACATTGCAAGTTTGGAATGAATTGGGTTTTCCTGTTCCAAGAATGATTGATGAGTCCTGAATAGATAAAATTAACATTCAAATATTATGAATTATTCTATCAGCTACGCCCATTTTCTATCAATAGATTCTGTATGTACAGAAACATTCAAATGACAAGTTGAAATTTACCTTCAGGCGCTATCTGTTGATGAGTTACGTGAATTATAAAAGAAGATTTTTTATGTAATCAAGAAACCAAAATGATTTTGAAACAACTGAATCACATTAAAACATAAGAGATAGACTTAAGAGAATTAGTATCTCTACCTTATAATTTACAATTCGTGATCTTTTATCGTAATATCAAGTAATTTAACATATACAGGATTATGCAAATATGATCTTTGGCATTTTATCTTAAAAATTAAATTATTAAAAATGTATCTATTCTAGGCAAGGTGAATTGTAGTATTAGAATTACTTAGTCTTGACTTTAGAATTTCAATATTTTTTCTTTCGTTTTTATTTTATACGAGTGGATGGAATATTAGTTTTTTTTTCTGTATCTGCTGATGACAAGGCAGACCTTATGCAAGTAGTTGACGTAGTCCCGGGAATCAATCACAACCTGGGACCCCATCAACTTACTGCACACGGACTACATATACACAGAACAAGCACCTGTCCCTTCCTCCTAGAAACTGAGAAAATTACCTGAAAATTTATCCAACTCTGCGTGAAATACCGACAAAAATGCTAATTAGAACCACATGCAAATGAAGCGAAGTGAGGCAAATTACAAATTACTGCGCACTCCAACTAAATAGTTCGACAACAATATTATAAAAGAAGCACAAACATGGGGAAAAGAAAAAGAAAGTAAAAAATCAACGAGCAACTCCAAAAAAATGAAGACCACTTTCTCCCTGTGTTATCCTCTATATTGTTTCTAACGTCATTGGGCGAGCCGTGGAAATGACAGAACACTACATTAAAATAAAATCACCAGGAAACCGGTTCAAGTTTATGACATAAATTAATGTTAATATATGGTTACACGCAAATACCGTACTAGCTAGGCCTAACTCTTCGTTAAACGTCACGTGATAAGATTCAAACCATGTCCTTAAACGGAAGTCTTTGCTTTTTGCTTGATTGCAGTTTTTGTTGAGAAAAAAAAATCGAGAATTAACATAAGCCAAAACATTTAAAGACTTGATAAGATACTAAATCATTCCAAGAGTACACAAAAAATCAGGATCAAGTTTAGTTTTGACCTTATCGATCGTAAAAGATGGCGAATAGTACATTGTTGAAATAATAAGTAAACTTTATAATTTTACAAAATGTCTGATTACTGCTCAATAATATCTCGTTCCTTTTTTCCGAATTCACATTATTCAAAAATGCCAAAATATGATAATAAAAATTTATTTATTTTCTTGAGGAATTATTTAGATCTGCTTGAATTTTTTTTCATTCATTCCGGCACGGTCAAAGAATCCAAATGAAGTGTCATCCAGTAACAATTTCAAAGTTTGCATAGTAATATGATGTTACATAATATAAGAATAAAATTGTTTTTAGAATTCCTAGAGTTAGAAATATAACATAGTAAATAAAATAATAATCTTACTTTCTTTTCCTTCTCGATGCCTTGATCACCTTCGGGTCACTCACATTTTGTGTCAAAGTGCACTGCCTTTTATCCTTGACCTGGGATGACTTTACAACCCAAACTTTCAAATCTTATCATCCAATCAAAACTCTCTATTAAATCAATCGACCATTCAAAAAGCGTAATCGAAACCGTGACGAAAAAGTACCCTCAAACCATCCATAAAATACTGAGAGTGTAGGATAGCATTAGTGGCTGACAGGACAGGTTTTTAATTACCATCATAAGCGATTAAGACTTAATTTTTTCCCTACGGATAAATATAGACATCGTTGCTTTCCTGTAACATTTCTCCGGGCGTCATTTTCATAATTTGATTAATACATCCATAAAAAAAAAACATATTACAAGTTATTCTTGCTCTTCTTTGTTTGTGATAGGCAGTTATATTATAGCTGGGTTTTTTTTTTTTCCTTTTTAGTCATTTCCTTTTTTTTCGAAGGAAAGTTTTAATATTTTTTTAAAGTAAATTTGAAAAATTGAATATTTTCCTTCTCAATTAATTTATCATTATTTCGTTTTCATTTTCTTATATGTCTAAAATTTATTTTACTTGAAAAATTTAGTTTGAACGCATGCTTATATATTTCTGACCAAAATAGAATTACGCAGTTGCTTTTGCAAAATAGCCGTATCCATATTCGGTTGCTTTTTTTTTAATAATGTATCTTTAGAAACATACTTAAAGTAACTGTGTTATCCATTGTAACTGTTTATAACTTGAATATGAGAAGAACTGTGTGAATATAAACTTGAACCTACCTGTCCTTGCCGCTAGTTTTGCTCAATCGTCATCAATCTTTCCAGATGACCTTTAGATATTGGCTTCCAGATTACAAAAGGCTTTTCTGATCATTTTTGTAACATTCCTTGAAAATAAATGAATAATCTTCAAGTAATGTATCGATTTCACATTTATAGGTAATATTTAGAACAATTTATTCCCACAAGAAACCGTCAATTCAATATGGCCTCTTAGTACAGCTACGCTCGCGGCATCTTTGTGACGTCCGTACGGCGCGTAGTGATACACAGTCAATGTGTATTGAAATGTGTAAGGGCATTAAATTACGTCTGTTTTGTCTTTTGCGAGTCATCGGGCCCTATCGAATGCATCTCAATTTGCTTGAAAATAGTTCCTCTCCAAGTATGGATTTTATGGGAGACTTTGTCTTGACGTGGACGCGCATAAAACGAATAGGCGTGACAGACGCTTGACATAAAGGTAAAAAAGTTGACGACACGTTTATGACAAAATATGACTTGAGAATAAGAGTATATTCCTCTGTATATATTAATATTGCCGTATATCTTAGTATTAAGACAAAAATTCCATTTCTCTGAGGTAACGAAAAGTGATCTATTTTTCTGTCGCGGAAGAAAGTATTTAATGGATGCATATATGCTTTTTGTCTAAATTTCATTTCTTCAAAATTTAGACTTAAACCAAAATATATTACTGTTCATCTTAATATATAGACACCCTTTTCTTCTTTTTGTTATTTTAAAATAGTTCGAATGTCTTTCATTATTTGATAAATGCAACCACCTTTACTAGTATAGAAAATTTAATGTGCGAAAAGAGTAAAGACACCCCCCAACCCCGAGCTAAAAAAATCAAAACAAGAGAATACTTTCTTATCATCTGTAGAATCAAACTTCAAGCAAAATTTTGCCGAGAGGTATAAAATTTTAGCTGGTGATAGAAAATATTTTGTTTTTGGGTTTTTTTTTTTGTACACTTGGCATTACCCCTATTTTGATTGTCTCTTCATTTACAAAGTGCGGCAGTTTTGTTCGCTTGATCGCTGGAAGTTCAGCTTTAAATTATTTGGACATGTTTTGCTTTGTTTATGATTCTGAAGTTTTCAATTGAATTTCGTACGACTATTGGTCAATGCTTTTGTCTATATTTTGCTATGCACCAGCATTCTTTAGCTAAATAGTAAATATAAAACAATTTACTCATACAAATGCATGAAGTCTAAGACTAAGAAGCATTCCCTATGCAAAGGCCATTTGCCTGAAACTTAAAATTATATGACCATTTGTTTGTTTGTTTGTTTGCTTGGTCTTTTTTGGGGGGAGGGGGTCCTCTACCCTGCTCTTGTTTATAAGATTTAAACAAAATTATTAACTGGTGATATTCGGGGTAAATCTAAGTGAAATGGAACCTATGAACATGCTACAAAAATGAGTGGTCTTAAGATTTACTTGAAAGGCTTGTTACTTTTCTTCGAAAATTTACACGTTTTTGATTGGGGGGGGGGGGGAGGGTGTCTTTAAGCTATAAGCTGGATTTTTATAAGAAATACGGTATATTGTTTTAGTTGTATTAAGATTGCTATACCAAAAGCAAATAGGATAATACGCGAAGTGATCTCATGCATGTAAAATTCACAGCCCTAGGGGTAAGAATCCCTAGACAAGACGCGGGTTTGTTAACCTCCCCAAAGTAAAAATTTGTGTTTGAATTTTTAAGTTTGAAAGTCACTTGAGAGAATCCTTACTTGGGATTTAAAAAAAATTCAAGCAGTTCCCATGGAGTGATGCTTATCAATGATATTTAGATTTATACTTTTTAATTATTTTAAGATGACGTCTTCATTTGTAAAGTTCATTGCCCCCGATAAGTTACTGACCCTACTCTTGGCGATGAAGTTTCATATATGAAGCGTTATAATATTCATAGTATGAACGCTTGCAACTCTGAAAAAAAGACAAAGTTATTGAGCAGGGCTACCACGAAAATTTTACGAAAAGAATTCGCGTACTTTCTATCAATTTCTTAATTTGTTTTTGTGACGGAACTTTTCCCATTTTTTTTAATTCAACAAATATGGGAATATTGACTCTGACCTTGTAGGTAAACTCGGACCTCAAACATCTTATAAATGATATTACCATCATTTTTCAAAGGTGCATGTGTAAAATAATGTTAGAAATTTCAAATAAATATTGATAACAGCAATTGGCGGCAATGGTCTTCCTAGAATCGCAGCTTTGGGGAAAATTTAAGCTTATAGATATTAAGATAAGGGGTTCCCCTTCAATCTGATAGTCCGAAAAATATCGTTGAATTATGAAATGAAAAAAAAGGTAATATACAAAAGTACAGAAATTTAAATGAAATTTTCGCAAGGAATTCTAAATAGACACCTGCTATCCAGGCGTGATTTAGAATACTTTCAAACATTACGTAACGAAAGATTCTTATTTTCAATATCATGACAGAAAGAAAAAAATGTTCAAACGTTCTTAATTATATAATGTATTCATTCATTTGTCTAATACTAAAAACTTAAAATTCATGAATCTCGAATGTATAGTAAGTTCTGATGAAAAAAAGGAAGAAAAATTCCTATCCTTCTGTTCATTCATTATGGGATTAGATGAACAACCAAATGTTTATGCGGATACGTCCCCTATGGAGGTTTTATCAGCTTCAAATCAGTTTCTGTTTTCAAGTGTTCAAGCTACCGTCATTGGAAAAGTCTATTACATATAACCAAAGTGTTCCAACTCTGCCTACGATACACAACCCACTATTAAATTAACCATCTCCTAAACTCCCCTTAATCTGGTCTGCACCCTACCTCTTGAAGTTTTCTGAATATGCATCTATCGAAAATTTAAATTTCGAAGAGGAAGAAGAAAATTTTCAAAAAGATGATGCATGTAGGTGACGTTAAGGAGATTAGATTGAAGGGAAAAAAGTAACTTCGTTGTCAATTTTGGGTTGTTATGAATACCTTTACTACATTAAGTATATATATATAGTAACGAATGTCAGTATAACACCTTTAGTGTTAATGAATTACACCGGTGACTTCCACAGAGCAGTATATAGGTCAGCATGTTCCCTAAAAATTCACATCAGATATTACATGGAATTCATTACACTCTAAGCATGTGTTAATATGTCTATATATTCTCAAGTTCAATCAGAAATTTTCGTCAATGAATCCATTACAAAAGTCTAAACATTGCTCCTCTTCTAGAAGATCTGAAAACACTCTTAAATAATTCAGACTTTTTATTTGTGTGTGTGTGTTGAAATCATTTTATAGAAAATATAGAAAAAGTATAGATCTGATTTTTTTAAACCAAGTGTATTAATTTCGATTACTGATTTCAATTTGAAAAGGTCAAAACGAACTTTATAAAAACTGCAAAGTCTCATTTGCAAAAGATTCATTGTCCAAACCAAAAAAAAAAAAAAAAAGAAAGAAATAGAAAATAAGGGAAAAAAAACAAAAACAGTAACAACACGATAATAATGATTAGCATCTTTTTTAATGACGTTTATTTTTAATGTTACACGTATTCAAATTGATAGGATCATTTAAAGTAGAGCATCCCTCAGGTCTCAAATGTTCATATTTCCAAAATAACAACTTTTACAGTATTTTCATTTCCATATATTCAAAGCTTATGAAAAAATATAATTCGTGGTTTCATGATTATACCGAGAACTTCAGCCGTTTGAACTTTAGCAGTGGACCCTATGGGAAAAGTAAGAAAAATTCCTTTTTAGAGGTGATAAAATGTAACTATAAAAGTTTCTTTTCCCAAAACCATATTACTTTGATAATCTGAACGATATTCTGAAGAGAAAAAAACTAGGGTATCCAGGCAAAAAAATTACCAGCAAATCTGACCTGAGGGATACTCGACCTAAAATTCTGGTATTTTGATTTCATGAAATTTTTTAGACATGTAAAGGTAAACTAAGGTCACAATCACACAATTTCAATCCTGTCAGATAAATTATCATTCTTAGTCATTTTGGATGAGGCGAATTTAAAAAGATATATATGTAACATCTCTGTGTCTTAGATTAAAAAATGATTAATTCAGAATCTTTAAAAAATTCTGAACCAATTCGAATAATACTTAATAAATAAATAAATAAATAAATAAATAAATAAATAAATAAATAAATAAATAAATAAATAAATAAATAAAGATATATAGCAAAAATTATGAATAAAGAGACAAAGTCAGAAATAAAACTAAGATTATGGAAATAAAAAAGAAACAGAAAAGAAATTTACAAAAATTAAAATCAGAAAACGAAGAGCACAGGTGAAACAAAAGAAACTAGACTAGCGTACGTGTAAAGAAAAAAACGTCTTGTTAATGTTGATTTATGATAAATGCCATAAGTAAATAATACATGTAATACGTTATTTTTATCCAAAGAGAAGATCTGATCTACTGATTAGGAGATAAAGTGATCAATAAACAATACAGGTGATAAACAGGTATAACTCCTTACTGGTGCTAGGGGCACTTAGATAACAATCACAAAATGTACATCTTGACAATAATTGTGCTATATTTCTTTGATTTATTGCGTAAATATTATGACAGATTTATAATCTATTTTTGATATCATTTTTAAAATCTAGTAAACTGTTTCCTTTCTGTTTCTCGTGGCTATGTCTTTATCAATTCTTCACTAAAGAACCATGACAGAATCGGGAAGAATTTTCAAAAGGAAGTCAAAACGTATTTACATATCAGATAATTCTAGAACCTGAAGATGTACATCAAGTGTTATTGTGGCTATGCAGAGATCTATGCGGAGATGCAATCTTTAAAACTACATGTATACCCAAACACAACATTTCAAAATTCAATTTGACATCGATTACTAGTAACAACCATGAACAAGAGTTTTTTCTTCAATAATTACACCCAGATCCCATCCAATCTTGAGTGGATTGGTTTTTATTAGATAAATAATGTGGGTTAAACAACGGAGCAACAAAATAATGACAAAATGAATCATATATAGTATCTATCATTGAGATAATTGCATGGCAGATAAATTCGAAAGAACACCATTTTCCTCATTGATTGGCATTACGGTACGTCCAAGGTTTCTCATTGGTCAATTTATCTGTCAGGTATCTTCTTCCTAACTGTTTCTGAATTAGATTTCATCTCTGGAGAGTTTAAGAGGTCAGAACCAACCAATCAAATAATTCCTCCTTTCATTGATCATTACTCTTTCATTCGTTTATATATTAGAAATTATAAATTACTAGTGCATATGATAGGCACGACAAGAGCGTTAAAGTAAACCCCCTTGTGTACTAGTATGCCGCAAAAAAAAAGGGGGGGGGGAAGGCATCTGTGTGTTTTTCTATGTATACTTATTCGTTTCGTAGATTGCATGCTTTCTGTGAAGAGCAAAATCATGCAATGGGTTAACCGGAAGTCTTTAAGATTGTTAAATGCATTCTTGTCATATGTTAAATCAACGCCAAGCTTGTCCTCTGTCCTAGCACCTTAAAATCTACCTTGTCATAGCCGTCCTAACAAATACAGGTCTCATCTACGTACAGATAATTTGTTTGAAGGGTTCCCAATGATAGACAAGTCAGTGTAATTTATGGGAGAGGATGTAAGGTGTCAAGGCGCAGATCAAATTTGAATGATGCTGACATTTCCTTGTAAGACATCATCAATCAATATGAGAGAAAATGAATACTTTACATTGATTTTTTTTTCAAAAACTGATCTTGTTGGAACATATCTATAGATGTCTTTGAAATGCTTAAAGAGATGTGGAATGATAGACTTACAAGGATAATATTAGCAAATTAGATGTGCATTTCAAAAGTATCACGTCGTAAATTAAACGTTTCCAGTCAAAACAAAAAAGTTATTTCTCGATCAAATAATTTTCTGACTTTTTCTTCACATCTAGAAAGCAACACGCTTCCAGTCCAAAATGTAGAATAGGTTCTTTTTTTACCTTCGTTCACGATAAGTACTTGCTATTGATTAATTTGACAATGTTGTTGCTTAGGAACACTGATTTGAATTTTAAATTTCATATCATATTTCATAAATTTTGACACTCACAGTTAATTATCTACAGCGATTATTCAGGCAATGTACTGACATAAAGCAAATTAAATGAATTCTAATTTTCCATTACGTCACTGGGCATTTAAAACAGTTTCATAGACACAAAAGGCCCGTTTGTTTCTCGTTTATCTTATATTTGCCTCAGGCAAATTTTGAATTTGCTGACTGTTGAAATAGGAAAAAATATAAGATATTATTTATCAAATATAAGTGCATGCCAATAAAATTGGCCTTTTTCTCTCGTTACATTTTTAATGAACTTATTGCAATTACTGAATGACTGAAAAGAAAAAAGAAAAAGGAAAAATAATAATAATAACAACTCCCTTTCAGAACCTATTTATTTTCTTTTGCAAAAAATTGCTTCATTTAATATAACATGTTATCATATACTCCAGTTTACATAACCGTTTATAAGCTTTCCCATTGGCCAAAACGCGGTCACGTGCATTGCGATTAATCGTCGTATTGAACTGTTTCCGGTCATATTGACGCTTTTCCTGTTTTGTGTATTAGAAGAAAATTGTAGTCTGCAGCAAACTTGAGTGTTGCCGACATAAATGACCGTGATATTTTGCAGCACTTTTAGATAAAAAGAAAATAATAGATGAAAGGTCAAACATTTTACTATCATACAAAATCTTGAGTACATCTATCTGAGAAAAAAGTGAGCAGTGTTATATAAGCAAAACGGAAGTTGCCATTTTCTCTTCAAATTTTCATGTATACGATAAAACAGTTATAGCACAGATGATTCGGTCGATATGATGATTTATGGAGTGATAAAACCAATATAACCCTCGGCCTTCGGCCTCGGTCGATATTGGTTTTATCACTCCATAAATCATCATATCGACCTCATCACTGTGCAATAATTGTATAATATTGAGCAAAGAAAACAAATTCGTTCATATTTTCTCTCTCGTATTCTATACAAGATATGTTTAAAAATTCCATTCATTTTCATGATTCACCAGAGTATTCTTACACTTCATGACCCATGCATGGCTTAGAAATATAGAATTGTAGGGCAATCCAGCGCAGCCGCCCAATTGACAATGGGGGAACCCCCCCTTTTTTTTTTTAAAAAATCACATTACTTGTCTTTTATTGAATTCATACAGCTACTAGTAGGTGATTTTTTTTCTTTTATTGATGTAAAATACGACACTCTTTCAGAATTGGTTCGTCTTATGTCTGAAATAAAACACTTGGTTAGAGTCTATAACTTGAAAGCCCAACATGCTTCGAGATAACTACATTTCCTTCAAGGGACCTACATCATAAAATTAGTCAATAAAGCTTCAAACAATTTTTTTTGTCAGGACTTTGAAAGAAATTGGATTAGATTCTAGCTTAGAGTCTATTATACATGTACTCCTTCAGATCTTTCAGTTTCAAAAGTGATTCAGAGGATTCATACATCTTTTTCTCTTGGCATTGAGACTTATGTACATTCTTTATATTGAATACCAAAATCCAAGCATCAGCATCAGCGGCTTATGGTTTATTCGTATCCCAGTTGATACTTGGGAGAATCAACATTGCTGTGGTTCTATGTGATACTCTATTCAACCCCCCCCCCCTCCCACCACCCCCACCAGTACAGCGACTCAAAATATCAAAACCAACATTCGGTTATTTTGATGATCGCACATTTATCGAAGTAAGAAATCTCTTTACCCAGAATGCTTGATGCTGTTTGTCGAACTGTCCAATGTTCTAGAAATGTGTGCTTGATATATAAATAATAAATGGCATACATTAAGGGCAGGTTCCACCCTTTGTTGGATGTGATAGAAGAGATTGGTTGAAATAAGTACGGGTATAAAATACTAGTAAAATGAACACCACCTTCACCATATCCCAGTATAATTTGAAGTCGCCCTTCATCCTGGCTATTTCGGCTGGCAAGCAGGGGATACTTTTTTTTGCTCTCTCGGTTACAAATGTATATATAAAATGTCACAGTTGAGATTTCTCTCTATCTCTCTCTCTCTCTCTCTCTCTCTCTCTCTCTCTCTCTCTCTCTCTCTCTCTCTCTTTTAAATTCCTCATTTTGACTTGCTGCCTGATTTCTTTTCAGCGTTTAATAATTTTCAAGCCGGTATTCTATACCCGATCTCTCCGGCGTTGAAGAATATTTAAAACTATTTACCCCCCCCCCGCCTCAACGAAGTGTTTGCTTGCAATTGGAAAATATGATATGTGCAGAAGGCGAGACCTCGGCCGGTAAGAATAAAGGGGGAAGGAGGGATAATGCCCCTTAGACCAAAAAGCAGTTGCAGATTCAGGGTGCAGAGGGGGTGTCCATCACCCGGCATTGACCCAAAATTTTCCAAAAAACAGGTATATTTTGGCCCATTTTCAGTAAAATTCGGCTAAATTCGCCCCTTGACCCCCGGTAAAGAGGGCTCTGGACCCGCCACTGAAAAAGTTCAAATTTAAAGAAATCATATACCAGAAAGAAGCCGTTTCACGATTTTTCGGATCTTAGAATAGAACTATCGTATAATATCAAGGGGCAGATACAGGATTTTCAGTTAGAAAGGTTTGCTCATATAACAATCATCGAGGGAACTGGAAACCCTCTATGACCCTAGAGGGTTCAAACACTTGGTTTGGAAAATTTGAGTACATAGTACTCGACTTTGTCATTTACGAGTACATCGTACAGCCTTCTTTCAAATTATGAGGAAATGTCTCGGCAAGGACTTTTAAAATAGGACCTATAAAATGTCTTATCTTATACACAAATTAAATAATTTGTTTTCATCGTTGTTTATATCAAGGACTTATAAACAGAAGTCCTTGTTTTTGCGTTATTAGTTTATAAATAAATAAATGAAATAAAGAAGAAGGAAATTTTCCCCGAAAAGATCCGGTACATTAGTTTACTTAGATTTTAAACCGAGTGTATTTTACATCGTAAACGTAAGTGAAACATTTCAACATTTGCCGATTTCATTCGATAATAGGTTTATTATTGCTTCTTTTCTGAATTTTTATTGAAAAATGTATAGAAAATGCATGCTAATATAAAATTGTTATAAAACGGCTAGCATTTCCTCTGACGTCTGCATAATTTTGTAAGCCTTTGTACTGGTCTAAACTGAACCGAAGATATTTCCGAACAATTCGCTAGTTCGGTTACTTGGAGGCACTTTTTCACAGTTTTGGTGATACAGTTGTTCAGGTATTCACAAAATTTACCTACATGCAAAAAGAAATCTCAAATAACTTCATTTGGTCTATTTTAAATTTTATGCGTTTGTTTCTCCTACACTTTTGTTATTTTTGTTTGTTTAGATGGCAACATTTGAGCTAAGCCAATCACAGGCTTTCAAATTGCTCATCTTATTTGTGAAGAATCTGTGAAGAAACCGTCGTCATGGATCCTGCATCCTACATAGCTGAATAGTGTACACTTGAAAAGTATGTGGCATGAGCACGGTTCAAACTCGAGGCCTTCAGCATGCTATCCGGCATGCTAACTGGACGCTCGAACCACGGCGCCACCGGGGTAGTTGCCATCTGTCTGTAAGAAGGTATTTTGAAGTTTCTTCATGAATAAGAAGTATTTTGATAAGAAGGGGCTTCGCTGATATTCCGCCCACTTCTTATTCACGTACCGGTAGAAACTCCACAATACCTTCTAACTATACTTACAATGTACATGTAGAAGCTGGGGAAAGTGATGTCATTGAGTTCAGAACATATCTTGACCTAGTTTCGGAGCTAGTCCTATAACATAAGACTTTGACCTTGTTATTTGGAGGGGGTCGAAGTCTTAATGCACTACCAAATTCACTCTATATGACCTGTCTCCTTGTACTGGTAGGCCTAAATTTCAAATGTCAGGTCCCCCACCTAGATATTGATGGATTTTCATGTATCAATTTATTCCTAACTCAAGGAACTTTAAAGGAAAATTATTTTTAGAAACATCAAACAAAGTTATCCAATAAAAATTTTGAATTTAAAATATGCCCATTTTTGACTTTTTTGTTTTCCCTATATAATCTATGGTAAACTTCAAACATCATGTCCCCATCTTTTATTTAGTTTTTTTTTAGACCAAATACATACCATTTTGTAGGTTTATATATGTACTATCTCAGAAAATTGTTATAGTAATAATATTTAAAGCCATTAAAGAGAGATATTAAAAAAACACCTCTAAATCCTTCAATTTTTTAAACAGCAAGGAAACATGAAATTTGATATTGTAATGCTACATCAGTACATGTACTCAGTTCCTGTGATAGATGCTTCGTCATCGACTATCATCAGTCTTCGTGAAAACTCACTAGCCCGACCGCCCTGGCTACCAAATATTCCCTTGGGCTACCAAAATTTGCTGCTGAACTAGCCCGACTGGCTAGTGACTTTTACTGAAATGCAGGGTTCTCATTAAGAGTCGGCAGCCGGCGATTTCTCGCCTCAAACTTAGAGTAGAATCGCCGCTTACTCTCCGTAAAAAAATTCCGTCGTGTCTCAATTTCTATCACTCATGGTTAAGTACATTTGTATGAAATGTTTATTTAAAACCTGTTTATTTAAAAATTGTCACAAGGTACATGATAGATATCTCCATAACCAAACTGTGTGCATTGTTTTCTGCTCGGCGTGGCAGGTTATTTTACGGTAACAACTAATCTGCAAGTATAACATGTTCAATATAACAATTAAATCTTGACGGAACATTGAATTAATTGCTTACAAAAATTTTATAGATATTGACCATGTACCACCAATTTTATCAACGGTCGTCTTTTTAGCATGTATGAATGATAACAAATAAGTTCTTATATTTTTCTTTCTCGGTACATTTTCTGTATGTACCAAGAATCCATTGTAACATTGAGCAAGACGGCAGACATCCGCTTTAAAGGATCTGGTCACTGGTAGTTTAACTTCGTTTGATTTTTATCAATTCTGTATACTTTATGCGTGACTTTTGGCTTACTTAATGGAAATATCTATAGAAAATGATGAGTCTTTATAGCGTTTTGATTTTTCTTCAATGGCTAGTGAAAATTTTAGTTGGCTAGTAGATTTTGGTACTCAACTAGCCCGAATGGCTAGTGGGCAAAAAAAGTTTTCATGAAGACTGTATCATTTATCAACAAGACAGCTTATTAGTCACAAAGTGAAATAAAACTTATTGTACAACCCTGTTCCTATGATGCAAACATATTGGAAATGTGCATCGCACATTTGATTACGTAATTAGTTGCAGCACTGAGCATGCTTGACTTTGTTCACAACAGTAGAACTTCAGATATACAGCTGTACTTAGTTGTTCTTTTTTCTTTAAGTGCGGAAATATTTATTGACATCACGATCGCTGGTAAGGGTGTCTTAATGACCTCGCATGAATTGGCGGGAAATTCACCCATATAGCAAAATCTCCTCCAGGGTTACTAAGACTATTCTAATACAGATATAAAGTATATATTTATAGATAGAAAAACTTATAATCTATATTCTAATATGACTTGGTTCTTTTTCCCTATTAAGACAACAGACGTGAGCCAGGCTCTATTCTCCAATATAGGCCCTATAGCGATAAGCCACGCCTACCCATTTTCTGAAAGCAGATAAACCGTCAGGAACTGGTTTTTACCAAGAATCGAATGGTTATCATTAGAATAGAAATAAAAAATGACAAGCCGGGCTCTATTGTCTCATAATGCCCTCGCGTCCTCAGCCAATCACATTTATCACCTCGCCGCTGACGCGGCTCAGTAATAAATGTGATTGGCTGAGGACGCTCGGGCATTATGAGACAATAGAGCCCGGCTTATCATTTTTTATTTCTTAAATATTTACTCATATGTTAATCATTTACATCACCTACTTGGTATTTATTCGAAATCGAAGCAACATGGGGTCCGCCGTTTAGAGTCTGTGGTACATTGTATTACGTTATAAAAATCAATAAAATGAAACGAAATTGAGAAAATGATTTTACTCTGACTTATATTAAGTTATCATACATTTATAGATTTAATAAACGGTAGAATTATTGTTCTCCTTCAAAAACTAGTATTTCTTTTTCGTAAGGAGAACTACATTTTGGTTCATCACTATACTCCTAATAGTTGACAATGGAAAAATGCACTTAGTGCGTTTACGTAAAGAAAAGATAAGCGAAAAACTATCGAAAAAAAAAAGATTTTTGTGTGGTCATTCGTAAAAAGAGATAAAAGAGTGTTTGATGAATAAAAGATAATATAATATAATCGACATGATTCACTCTAAACCCATCGAAAGAAAACATGATAGATTTATGTATAATAACTCAAGATTTCGAGCCTTTTCAACCTCCCCTCCCCCCTTTTTTTTTTTGATATTTCGATCCCCTGGTTGACATCGTTCCCCACCTTGCTACGGGATCTGACTTTTCATGCAGGTAGATCTTGCCATGCTAAAGTTTCTATTAAAAGGAAATCCTGTAGCAAGGTGGGGAACAATACTCTAAAAAACTTTTCCAGTTTCCATAGGCTTTAGTGTTAAAAGTGATTGTTTTAACACAAATTATACACAACATAAACATGATAAAGGTCATATGTTTGAAATATCACTATTTTCATAAAATTCAGCAAAATTAATACCGAATTCAGAGTTTTAATTTCTTTTAATGAGAAAAATTTTTTTTGGTCCCAACTGGGCGGAATTCCCTACAAATTGTTGGAGCTCCTTTATGCCCATCCTTAGCGCAATCATTAAGTGGTCTACCAGGCAACAATATGACATTTTCTTCCCCAAAGTTCCCCTGTCCACAGTCGGCGGGAAAAGCATTCGAGAAAAATTCAATTACTGATATAACCCTATGCTTGCCAAACATTTTCCAAAAATCTATTCTTGTCATTAAACCGATATGAACATGTACAGAGGGGGACCCAGGGCAGGATAATTTGAGAAATATATGGGATGAAGTCAAGGTCATATTGAGAGTGGAAAGTAGTGGAAGGAACCTATGACGTTGCGTTGAATAACGGACTGTTACCTGTTACCTATCTGTATGCTAGATCTGTCATCTGGCCGATAGACTGCAGAGTTCTTGACTGCAGAGTTCTTGAAAACTACTGTGTGTGCGGCTCTCTTCGGAAACTCATGGATTAACACAATTTTGATTACTTTTTCTTGCAAAAATTAAAATATAAAATCTATGGATATCATTGAACAGATCTTGCTTAGTTGTAAATTTTGGTATATGTTGTATTGTCTTGTGTTTATGCAATCATATAGTAATACAGATAATATAAATTTAAGATTGGGTGTTTTCAATGTTAAATTTCAGCGTTACGTCGCCAAGTATAACAATAAACACAGTGTATTTTTTCCTTGTTTTGGGGCCGAATTTTGGCCCCTTCCCAGTGCCAAGTTTCCTCTATTTTTCCCCCCAAATCATCCTTACATTCCCAAAGAGGAATTATGAAAAAATCACACGAGAAAATAAGACTAAAAACCTGGAAGACAGCACAAAATGCCCTATTTCTAATCGCAATATGGTTTTGCAACCATTATTACGCTCACAGTGACAGAAAATAGTTAAGATGGGGAGTTTTCTATTCTCACTACTCTTGAGAGAGATTTCTAGTTATATGTTTTGTTTTAATTGTACTAAATGCATGATATGTGTTATATTTGAATTGAGTATGTTGGAATTGGCTATCATACATAACATAGTCCTTTTATCTTCTTATAATGTGTATTGCCTTAAATTATTTTTCAGAATTTGTACAATGACAAGTCACAAGGAATGGAAATTAGAATGTAAAGTATACATTGGGGACTTGGGATATGGGGCTGCAAAGCAAGAAATTGAGGATGCATTTATCCGATATGGCAATGTACTGAACGTATGGATAGCAAGAAATCCTCCTGGTTTTGCCTTTGTGGAGTTTGAAGATCCAAGAGATGCAGAAGATGCCTGCAAAGCCTTAGATGGAACGTAAGTAGTTGCAAGGCTATCGCTTTGGCATTTTTTTATGCTCCCCGAAAAATTTCGGGGGAGCATATAGTCGTTGTCGTGTCCATCTGTCTGTCTGTCTACCAGTTGGAGCTATTATCTCCTGAACGCTACATTAGAATTTGATCATATTTCACACAGAATGTTCATTAGGATAGATCCTTTGGAACAAAGGTCATTTAAGGTCAATCATCAAAGGTTAAGGTCATTTCCAGGCTAAAAAAAGCTTTTTTGCAATAAAAAAATAAAAATTAATTAACAGTCTTCGTGAAAACTCATTAGCCCGACCGCCCTGGCTACCAAATATTTCCTCGGGCTACCAAAATTTGCTGCTGAACTAGCCTGACTGGCTAGTGACTTTTACTGAAATGCAGAGTTCTCATTAAGTGTCGGCAGCCGGCGATTTCTCGCCTCAAACTAAGAGTAAAATTGCTGCCTACTTTCCGTAAAAAAATATCCGTCATGTCTCAATTTCACTCATTGTTAAGTACATTTGTATGAAATGTTAATTTAAAATGTGTTCATTTAAAAGTTGTCACGAGGTACATGATAAATATTTCCAAATTGTGCGTTGTTAATTCTGCTCGGCATGACAGGTTATTTTACGGCAACGACTAATCTGCAAGTATAACATGTTCAATAGAACAATTAAATCTCGACTGAACATTGAAATAAATGCTAACAAAAATTTTATAGATATTGACCATGTACATGATGTACCACCAATTTTATCAACGGCCGTCTTTTTAACATGTATGAATGATAACAAATGAGTTCTTATATTTTTATTTCTCGGTACATTTTCTGTATGTAAAAAGTGTATGTACCAAGAATTCATTGTAACATTGAGCACGACCGCAGACATCCGCTTTAAAGGTCGGGTCCCACCTGGTGGTTTAACTTCGTTCGATTTTTATCAATTATGTATAATATGCGTGAATTTTGGCCTACTAAATGGACATATCATTATCTATAGAAAATGATGGGTCTTTATCATGTTTATAGCGTTTTGATATTTCTTCAATGGCTAGTGAAAATTTTGGGTGGCTAGTAGATTTTGGTAATCAACTGGCCCGAATGGCTAGTGGGCAAAAAAGTTTTCATGAAGACTGATTAAAAATCTGTATTTTGTCCAAATGAACTCAAATTTTGTACAATGATAGAGTAATGCATAATCTTTTACATTTGTAACAGGTTTTAAGATTTTTTATTGCATTGATGAAAAATTGTGTGCTGAAAGGAGGGGGGGGGTTACACATAACTCCAGGTGAATGTGTATACAGTGTATATATATATATGTATATAGGCTGCTTATGAGAATGTCATAACTTCAGGTGATTGTATTATACAATGTGTATATATAGGTTGTTTTTGAGAATGTCATCATATATCCCACAATTGTTCATCGGATAGACCCCTCAAGACAAGGGTCACTTAAGGTAATTCAAAGAGGTCAAGGTCATTTGCATTCCTGTGTGATTTTTTTTTTGCATTGATGAAAAATTGTGTACCAAAAAGGCTGGGATGTATTACACATTACTTCATGGGGGTAATTTGTTCAAACTTCACAAACTGTTTTGCATGATGTGGGCTTTCAGAGAAGTCTTCAAGGTCATATCAGGTTTAAAGGTCAAGGTCATTCATTATCATCTCTGAAAGGTCAAAGACACTAAGAAAATCAATCTGTTGGTATCAAAATTATTGTTTTTGGGGAGCATCCATCAGTTTTACTGATTTTGTCTTTATTTGGAAATGGGCCCGAGACCTTGGAAAACAGAAGCATTATTAGCAAAATTGGAAATTTTACAACTGAAATGAAACTTCAAGAATTTTAAATTGACCCTTTAGTAAGGCACGATTCTCTGTTGGTAGATGGTAAAATACTTGTATATATCCCGGTATCAAACAAAGTCCACAGAGAATTTGTAATTTTTAAGGCTGAAATTGGGGAAAAAAGATATTATTTTGCATTTGGAATTGGGCTGAATATCAATACCAAAATAGCCCTAGCAATGGCCTTGAGTAGGCTTAATTCTTGTAGATTAAATTTGATCATTTTCTTGCCATCAATAAAGCTACAAAAGGCTCATTTTCTCAGAAAATTTCATCAAAATTTTCTCTACATAATATTGACAAAGGTAAATTTTGTAGATTGCTGCATGTACATGTTAATTGTAATGATGTATATGTATCAACAAAAGATATAAATCCCTAACTAGAATAGATTGTTTTTTTATTTGAATTTAAACATATATCAATTTATGTTATGTAATACTTCCTACGTGAGGCATAGGATGAATTTCATTAGACTACATCTGTTTAAAGGACAAAAATTAATATAAACATGATAAATTATCTTCCTCAACCCATGGCCGTCTACTTGAATAGACGTAGCTTCTATTTTGTTAAAAGATTTTTATATTCCTTGAGAACTAATCATGTACACTCAAATTAGACACATGTAGGGTACAATGTACTGTGATTACTTCTAGGAGAATAAATGGACGGCGTGTTCGAGTAGAAATGTCAAGTGGAAAATCACGGTGGGGAAGGAGTGGCCCACCCTCTAGACGTGGAGGGGGCAGATACAGAGATGACTATGGCCGTCGTAGAAGGTCAAGGTTAGTATACTCACTATATAGATATGTAACCATGGTAACATCAGCTATATGTAGGCTAGCATAAAGTTGACTATAAACCACATTTCTAAAGTTCACTGGTATTATGTTAATTTATATTACAGTATCGTGTATTCTTTGATAATACTACATTTATTGTATTCACATAGATACATACATGTTTGAGCACCTGATCTTTTTTATGCCCCGGTAATCGAAGATTCAGGGGCATATATTTTTTGTCCTGTCTATTTGTCTGTCTGTCTGTTGTCAGTCCACAAAAACTTTGACCTTGGTCATAACTTTTGAATGGTAAGGGATAGGGCTTTCATATTTCATATTTGTATTCCTTGCGACAATACCTTTCCATGGATACCAAAATTTTTGACCTTGTGACCTTGACCTTGGAGTTTGACCTACTTTTGAAAAACTTTAACCTTGGCCATAACTTTTGAATGCTAAGGGATAGGGCTTTAATATTTTGCATGTGAATTCCTTGTAACAAGACATTTCCATGGATATCAAAATATTTGACCTCGTGACCTTGACATTGGAGTTTGACCATTTTACAATTTTTACTGACAAAGATGTTGACAGGGGCATTTGTGTTTCACAAACACATGGGTTTTTTTGTTGAAATGCCAAAGGCATCTACATGTATTTTGATTTTTACAGATTTGTTCTTATAAATTAATATAATTGATTTAAATAATGAATGAGGAAAATGGAGAACAAGAGGAGAATAATATTTATCCCATGCTTAACATGTTAAAGAACTTAAACCTTTACCCTAAAAATAAATCCTCATCTATTAAAAAAAGCTGAAGAAAAACACTTGAGATTTCTTTGTCACTTTGAATCAAATTTTTTTTTTCACAATCATTGAAGTTATATTTTGAAAGTATATGACATTTGATTTGATTGTCTCTTTTATTGATTGGAAGATAAATGAACTATCTGATTGTCATTGTTCTACACATTTAAAATATAACAGATTGTGTAATATCTCAATCTTCATGAAACTCACTAGCCTTACGTTGGAGTCCACTTGAAATTTTTCCAGGCTAGTGGAATTTGACTCATAAACTAAACGAATATCTTGAGAAATTGTCTTTGGGCCATTGGTTGGCCCAGAATGTATTATTGTAAAATGTTCATGAATAAAATAGATAACACTTGCCTTTAAAAAATCCTTTAAAAGTGAAGGGTTGTCAAAAATTGCCATCATTTTTTAGTTTAGAATTTCTTTCAAAGTTGTTACTGCCATCTTTGAAATAATTCCTCATAGAAATATTCTGTTGGATCCTAATAGATGTTGTAAATTTATATTTATAGTCTAGCTATTTTCTTTTTGTGTTGTCTGTGAAGCATTTTGATGCTTGGAGATCAATTTGTTGGTTGTTTGTCTGTCTGTTACACCAAAGGTTTCACTGACAATAACTTTTACAAGTTCAAGGTCATTCATATGCCACATGTGTGTTCCCTCAGGATTTTCATACCTATACCAAGACTTATACCTTATAATGTTGACTTTAATGTTTTATGTGCATGTAGTTTTCTTAAACTTTAAGATTGAACTAGAAATATAACTAGAAATGAGGTACATGTGGGTTGTACATACATGTACATGTATCTATTCCTGGTGACAGAATTGAAATTGTGTGATTGTGACCTTAGTTTACCTTTACATGTGTATAAAGTTTCATGAAGTCAAAATATTTGAATTTTAGGTCGAGTATCCCTCAGGTCAGAATTGCTGTTAATTTTTTGCCTGGATACCCTATTTTTTCTCTTCAGAATATTGTTCAGATTATCAAACATATATGGTTTTTGGAAAAGAAACTTTTATACTTACATTTTATCACCTCTAAAATGGGATTTTCTTACATTTCCCATAGGGTCCAATGTTAAAGTTCAAACGGCCAAGTTCTCGGTATAATCATGAAACCACGAAATTATATTCTATATGTATATCAGGTTTAACAAAAGCTTTGAATATATGGAAATGAAATATTGTAAAAAATTTAGGAAATATGAGCATCTGAGACCCGAGACTACCTTAATGTTCAGTACAGAGTCAAATAATTGCAGGTGACTCAAGTGTTCCTTGGATGCTCTACTGTAGTAAATATTGTAGGTTTTGTTGTGTATTTTCCTTTGATTCTATCCTCGTTTTCTGTTGAAGAAAATTCATCAAAAAGAAGTAAATATAGTACATGTATATGGAATTCTAAATCCTACTTGAGAATTTTTATTTTTTGGTATTAAACAAAATGTATACAAAGAGTATTCATAGATTTACTTCACCTAATGAATCATTGTTTTATGAATTGAAACATTTTCTGCCTACACCAATTACAGGCTGCTCCCCTTCACTGTCATCTGATATCATCTGAACAACATGTAAATAATGAATTCTCCCCCATCATTTGACCAACGCTTCCCACAAGCCTTCACTATCAACTTATCAACATGATTCAGCGCGATTCTATGGAAATCAGCGCTTTTCTTCAACAAACAACCCCAAAATGACATCAGCGCATTTCTACAGAAATCAGCGCAAAAGATTCAGCACCTGACAACTGTTATCAGCGTGTCACCGTCCGATCCAAATGTAAAATAAATGTTGAAATGTTGATTTCAAAATATTTACTGTTAGAAAAAAGTTTCTCTTTCAGATAGTAATATAATTTAGTGTTTTCCATTTTTGAATTTTTTAGAAAGAATTTTGTGTATGATAAGAAATTATGATTATTAGAAGAATGCTTTTAATTTTCACAAAATGTTAATTTCATATTTGATTCCTAAATTTTTTCATGCTTGGCGTTTTGAAAGAAGCCATCTTATTTCTAATTGGAAAGAAACATATATCAGGAGTGCATATTTACTGCACTTTGATACCTTATAAATATGAAGTTATGTCCATCCATTTAAGTGTGAAAAATCTTTATTAAGTAACATTTCAAACTCAGTTTAATAATAGAATTACATATATCTCAATGATTACAGATCACCATCACCAAGGAGACGATCCCCATCACCAAGGCGACGATCAAGGAGTAGAAGCAGAAGTAGATATGATAGAAGCAGGTTTGTTTGTGATATCACTTAAAACTGTCACTATAATAAAAAGTTTAGCACTCAGTCTTCATGTGTGTCAAACATCAATTGAATAATAGATGTATTTGTGAAAACTTCCTAGCATTGAAGGGTCTCTTCATATTTGCATGGCCTATTTGATGATGCATTTCTGAAGTGTTTGAAATTCCATTGAAAGATTTTTAGCTCACCTCCCAAAGTGAGAGGGAGCTTATGCTATTACCCTGTCGTGATTACTTACTTTTTCTGCTTGAGTGATTTTGCCTTGAAAAACCAATATACATGTACTTAGAAATATGTTTAAATTGAATTTTGCTGCCATGAGGTGAGCTTCGTAATCTGTGATAACCTATGTTTTGTTAATAGATTAGGGTGGTTCAAATGATTTCCTTTATATATACAATGTTGGTCTGGTTCCCAGTAGATTTATATCTGATAGTGATTATCTAACACCTTAAAGCTTTCTGTGTATTGATATTGTATATTTTACCTTTGTCAGGTCATACTCACCTTACAACAGAAGATCTGGATCTCCATACGACCGTAGGTAGTGTTACTCAGGTCAGTATCTACATGTACTTATGTCTGTAGAAAAGAGCCCCATGGTCTTTGTAAATGGTTCAAGCCCCATTGGTCTTTGTAAATGGTTTGAACCCCATGATCTTTGTAAATGGTTTGAGCCCCATGGTCTTATTAAATGGTTTGAGCCCCATGGTAAATGGTTTGTGGCCCATGGTCTTTGTAAATGGTTTTAGCTCCATGGTCTTTGTAAATGTTTCGAGTCCCATGATCTTTGTAAATGGTTTGAGCCCCATGATCTTAGTAAATGGTTTGAGCCCCATTGTCTTAGTAAATGGTTTGAGCCCCATGATCTTCATAAATGGTTTGAGCCCCATGGTCTTTGTAAATGGTTTGAGCCCCATGTTCTTTGTAAATAGTTTGAGCCTCATGGTCTTAGTAAATGTTTCGTGCCCCATGGTCTTTGTAAATGGTTTTAGCTCCATGGTCTTAGTAATGGTTTGTGCCCCATGCTCTTTGTAAATGGTTTGAGCCCAATGGTCTTTGTAAATGGTTTAAGCTCCATGGTCTTAATAAATGGTTTGAGCCCCATGTCCTTTGTAAATGGTTTGAGCCTCATGGTCTTAGTAAATGTTTCGAGCCCCATGATCTTTGTAAATGGTTTGAGCCCCATGGTCTTAGTAAATGGTTCGAGCCCCATGATCTTTGTAAATGGTTTGAGCCCCATGGTCTTAGTAAATGGTTTGTGCCCCATGCTCTTTGTAAATGGTTTGAGCCCCATGGTCTTTGTAAATGGTTTTTAGCTCCATGGTCTTAGTAAATGGTTTGAGCCCCATGGTTTTTGTAAATGGTTTTTAGCCCCATGATCTTATGAAATGGTTTGTGCCCCATGCTCTTTGTAAATGGTTTGAACCCCATGGTCTTTGTAAATGGTTTTTAGCTCCATGGTCTTAGTAAATGGTTTGAGCCCCATGTTCTTTGTAAATGGATTGAGCCCAATGGTCTTTGTAAATGGTTTTAGCTCCATGGTCTTAGTAAATGGTTTGAGCCCCATGTTCTTTGTAAATGGTTTGAGCCCCATGGTCTTTGTAAATGGTTTGAGTCCCATGGTCTTAGTTTTTTTCAAATGAATGGAATAAGCTTGATATGGAGTCCGTACCATACAGTGAATCGAACTGTCAATGTAAACCACGGTTAACCATAAACCACTGTGAATTGTTGCAGCACTAGATACCAAATATCTTGGGATAGGGTGGAACTTGTACACTACTATTTCTATTTTATTATCTTACAGTTGCAGAAAATTAATATGCATGTTGTTAAAAATACAAGTTAAAAATTCATCATAAATAGGTAAATGATCCTAGTTGATGAGTGTTAATTTTTATTTCAGGAACCACCTGCTGTTGACTGTTGAGTTATTCCCACCCATAAAATTTGACTGTGTCACAAGTATTTACATTGTATAGAATCTGAACACTGTGTATCAAATTCATGTACCATTACCAAGTTGTAGATTTACATTGTTATTTTTATACCAGGACTGTGACAAATCATACCAGAATTATCATCAAGTTGTGCATCACTGTTTATAAATTTTTGAAATGTCAAGACTTTATGTTGTAAATATTTTTACATACAGGCGTTTGAAAATCATAATCTTCTGTATCTTTCATCAAAATAATGATTAGAAGCCTTTTCCTCGTTTATGTTTGATTTGAGGCCTATAAATCATGATCTTAACTTGCTACTCTGTATCAAAATACATGTATATTGTGTCACTCCATACAACTAATGTATTTCAGTAAAATTTTACATATAATAGTATTTAACATAATTTTCGCAAGATACTAATTCTCGCTATATTCGCGAGTGATTTGGATTCGCGAAAAATTATTCTCGCGAAAAATTATGTTTTGTACGGTATAACGTAAATTGGTACATTATCTACATTTTGTTCTTATTATACATGTGTCATTCTTTCACAGATCTCGATTAAGCATAGATAGAAGAAAATCCAGTGTATTCTTATGATAGAAATAACTAAAACTTTAGTTATTGAAGGTACAAAACACTGAAATCATAAGTACAAATTTTTATGTAGTTTAGGAATCGCGAAAAATTGTACTCGCGAAAATAAAGACACCCTGATTTACCACAAAATCGCGAAATTTGATACTCGCGAAAATTTCTGATTATACGGTAGTTTTCTTTTTGTCAGAAATCCAGGATTATCCCTTATCATTTAAATCAAATATACGTTCACAAGGTTGAAATTGTTTTATATGTGAAATAATAAAATTTTATCTCATTTTAATGATTGTTGTCATTCTGTCTAAAGGCTTTGAAAGAGCGAATGGAATTGGTTTTCTGTAAGAAATGAGGCACTGAAAGTAGAAAAGCACCTCATTAAATTTGAAAGTCTGTTTCCATGAATTGATATCATTCCATTGATTTTGAGTCCTTATGAGTGAGCTCTGAAGTGAGTGAGTCTGTCTATCCAACACTTCCTTTGCAACATGGTAATTAAAAATTTTTATGATAGAGAAGTCATAGTTTTATATACATATCTTCACCATTGTAAGAGGATGAGGCGTCAACAATTGGTTTCCGGACCATAACTCCTGTAATGTGCTATTGCAATGAAACTTCATACGCTTACTCTCCACGAGTCAGGGATATCCCTTATTGAAGTTGGGGTCAAAGGTCAAGGTCATAGGACTTTGATTATTGAAAATGGTTTCTGGATCATGACTTGGTGTGTATTACACTTATCAACGTCATACTTGCATGGGTCATAGCTGTCCTACAGGAACCTATAAAAGTCCTATATTTGAGAAAAATGTCATATAAATCCTGTATTGTGGTCTCAATTGTCAGAAGAAAAAAATAATTTCCCAATTTTGCTGCTTCATCTAAAACTTGAATGTGTACAAAATGCAATTCACAACAATTTATATCAAAAGTATCGCATGAAAAAATTTCTGCTCGCCAACTCTCCATCTTTTGTATACACTTCATATTATGGTTTACTGATTTATTGTGTCATCTGCGAAGCATAGCGACACTGTCCGTTGTCCGTCCTGCTGTCCGTCAATCTGTCACACTTTGGATGTCACACCCCATAACTTTTGATTGGTAAGGTATAGGGCTTTGATATTTCACATGTGTATTCCTTGTGACAAGACCTTTCTACACACACCATAATTTTGAACCTAGTGACCTTGACCTACTTTTCAAAAATGTTAAGATCGGCTATATTTTTTTTATTGGTAAGTAATTGTGCTTTGATATTTCACATGTGTATTCCTTTTAACAAGACCTTTGGTGAATTCCATTTGACAAGACTTTCCTACTGATACATGTTGTACAAATAATTTTGAATCAAGTGACATAAAAAAACATATTTTTTTTAGATGTTAAATGTATTGTTGGGAGATACCAGGAGGCAAATATCAATTTAAACTTTCGCATTGGATTGAGTTCAAGAAGTCAAAATTATTCATTTTTTTTCGAAAAATTCTATATTTGTCCATATAAAATATACCTATATTCCTATATTTTGAGTAGAAGAAGTCGCTATGAACCATGTACTTGCAAGGAATGTTTGTCAACAGTCAAGGATGGCCACTATTGATTTTGGGTTAAAAAGGTCAAGTTCATAGGACTTTGATTATTGGAAAATGGTTTCTGGATTTAGCCGAGTGTGTATTGCATCTATCAACATGAAACATGCTAGGAATGTTGCCCTTTAGTCGAGATATACACCATTGATTGTCCAGGTCATATTAGTATGATTATCGAAAATGGTTTCCAGTTGATAACTGAGCCTGTGTTACACCCACTGTAAACAGGAAGACTTTGCTCGATTTTATTTTCGTCCAGTGCCCTGAGCAAAATGCTGAGGGAAAATTTAAAATGGGGCAGATAAAATTATACACGATTTTATCAGAAAATGTGTATTGTGGGCAAAGGCAAATTTAAAGCTGTTTACACTGTTAACATGCAATAAATGTTCCCCTTTGAGTTGAGGAAGTAATCTATTGGAGGTCTAAGGTCAATAATTTACCAGAAGTCTCTGATGAGACTGAAGCTCTACTGGCTATTTTGTTAAATTCACTAACGTGACACCCATTTAACAAGACCCAGGGGGTTAAGGAGCTCACACAAAATATCGGATGCACATCTATGGTACACCGCAGACACATATTGCAAAAAGAATCAACTCTCCATCAATTATACTTTCTGATACCTGGTGATTCCATAGACTTATATACGAGAAAGTAACCACACCCATTTTCAAAGGCCCTGGGCTCAGGGACTCGCACAAAATGTCAAGTGCACATCTAAACCACAGACACATAATATTACAAAAAGAATTAAATCTCTGTCAATTATACTTTCTGAGACCTGGTGTTCAGAAGATTACATAGACATATAAAATTTTGAGTAAATGACCACACAAATTTTCAAAGACCCTGGAGGTCACAAAATATCAGGTGCCCAACTAGACCACAAAAAGATAATATAGGAAAAAGAAAGAACTCTGACAATGAAAATTTGTGTTCACAAGGTTACATAGACTTATATACATGTAGATGAAAATGACGCCACCCATTTCCAAGACCCTTGGGGACCAAACAAAATATCAAACACACAAATAGACCAGAGACTGATTATAATGCAAAACGAATTATCTCTTTATCAATTATACTTTCTGAGATTTGGTTTTCACAGGATTACATAGAGTAATATAGGAGAAAACTACCATCCCATTTTTCTAGATCCCGAGGGTCAGGGGTTCAAACAAAATGTCAGGCGCACAACTACAACAGAGACTGATCATAATGCAAAAAGAATTATCTCCCCATCATTTATACTATCTGAGAATTGGTGTTCACAAGACTACATAGATTTATATGAGAAAATGATCACACATATTTTAGAAGACCCTGGGGATCAGGGGTTCAAACAAAATATCAGGTTCACAACTACACTAGAGACTGAGTAAAATGCAAAAAGAATGATATACATGTATCAATTGCACTTTCTGAGAATTGGTGTTTACAGGATTACAGAGTTATATAGGAGAAAATGACCACACCTATTTTTTCATGACCCTGGGGGTCAAAGGCTCAAACAAAATATCAGGTGCACACAAGACCATGGGCCGAACTAAATGCAAAAAGAATTAGGTTTCCATCATTTATGATTTCAGAGGAGTTGCAATCACAAATAAAACCTGTGTTTGTGAAACATGAATGCCCCCGTCGGCACCTTTGTGAGTACTTAGACCATTTTCTGTTCAATAGGTGAAAGGTCAAGGTCTTGATGTCAAAATTATTGGTATCAATGGAAATGTCTTGTCACAAGGAATACACATAAAATATTGAATGCCTATTGCTTACCATTCAAAAGTTATGCCCAATGTTCAAGTTTTGAAAAGTAGGTCAAAGGTCAAAGTTAAGATCACAAGGTATCAATGGAAAGGTTTTGTCATAAGGAATACTTATGAAACATCAAAGCCCCATCACTTACCCTTCAAAAGTTATGCCCAATGTTAAAGTTTTTGAAAAGATGGTCAAGGTTAAGGTCACGAGGTCAAAAATATTTGTATCAATGGAAAGGTCTTGTCACAAGGAATATACATGTGAAATAGCAAAGCCTGATCATTTACTGT
Source organism: Pinctada fucata (assembly GCA_028142955.1). Classification (NCBI taxonomy): domain Eukaryota; kingdom Metazoa; phylum Mollusca; class Bivalvia; order Pterioida; family Pteriidae; genus Pinctada; species Pinctada fucata. Next base: position 11,435,955 of record AP027102.1, read on the forward strand.
TCAAAAGTTATGCCCAATGTTAAAGCTTTTGCCATGGAAAAAGAGACGGACAGGCCAAAAACTATATGCCCCCGAATCATTGATTCCGGGGCATTAAAATTAACAGACGGACGGACACCAGACATGGTATCAAATAAGCTCAACTTGTCTTTGATCAGTACAGCTAAACATAGTGTAATCAAAGATTACGAAGCTCACCTCGCGGCAGCAAAATTCAATTAAAACATATCTCTAGGTACATGTATATTGGCTTTAAAAGAAAAATCGCTCAAGTGGAAAAAAGTAGGTCAAGGTCATTTTATGAAAGTTTGATCAAAGATACATCCAATATGCAAGTTTGGTACATGTAGCTCTTATACTTTGCTCAATATTAGCCTTTAAAGGCAAAATCACTCAAGCGGAAAAAAGAGGTCAAGGTCATTTTATGAAAGTTTGATCAAAGATACATCCAATATGCAAGTTTGGTACATGTAGTACTTATACTTTGCTCAATATTGGACTTTAAAGGTAAAATCACTCAAGCGGTAAAAGTAGGTCAAGGTCATTTTATGAAAGTTTGATCAAAGATACATCTAATATGCAAGTTTGGTACATGTAGCACTTATACTTTGCTCAATATTGGACTTTAAAGGTAAAATCACTCAAGCAGAAAAAGTAGGTCAAGGTCATTTTATGAAAGTTTGATCAAAGATACATCCAGAATGCAAGTTTGTTACATGTAGCACTTATACTTTGCACAATATTAGCCTTTAAAGGCAAAATCACTCAAGCGGAAAAAGTAGGTCAAGGTCATTTTCTGAAAGTTTGATCAAAGATACATCTAATATGCAAGTTTGGTTTATGTAGCACTTATACTTTGCTCAATATTGGCCTTTAAAGGTAAAATCATTCAACCGGAAAATGTAGGTCAGATGCTGCATCCAATGCATGGGTTCACCTCAGCATCCAAAGATGAATCACTGGTGCAAGTTTGGTTACTGTAGCAACAGTACTTTGTCAGATACTGAGCTACCCCAAAAACTTTCCCCAGACATTGACAAAGTCATTCAACCGGAAAATGTAGGTCAGATGCAGCATCCGATGCATGGGTTCACCTCAGCATCCAAAGATGAATCACTTGTGCAAGTTTGGTTACTGTAGCAACAGTACTTTGTCAGATACTGAGCTACCCCAAAAACTTTAACCAGACATTGACAAAGTCATTCAACCGGAAAATGTAGGTCAGATGCAGCATCCGATGCATGGGTTCACCTCAGCATCCAAAGATGAATCACTTGTGCAAGTTTGGTTACTGTAGCATCATTACTTTGTCAGATACTGAGTTACCCAAAAACTTTAACCGGACGCGGACACCGGGGTTATAGCATAAGCTCATCTCAACTTCGTCGAGGTGAGCTAAAAATGGTTTTCAGTGCATACCCGAATTTATATTGCACCTATTTACATGCAACTTGTCAGAAATGTCCCCCTCAAGTCAAAGAAGTACTCTATTGATTTTGGGGTTAAAGGTAACCAGACTTTGATACCGAGTGTGTATTCCATCTACTGACATACAACATTCCAGAAATGTTGCGAGTTGGACCTTGTAGAATAATCATCACGATTTATTACTCAGGACATCACAAAAGACAGAACATCATGTGTAACATTTATTTGAGCATATCAAATATCAACACTAAGTGTACATGTACATGACTGTTAGCATAGCCATCTGTAACTTTAACCTTAAATATACTGCTACATGTATATAATTTTCATTCCATCCTGTATAATATCATGGCTGCAATAAAGTTAGAACAAAATAAGAGATGAACATAACATTAATCCAGATGTACTGCCCAATTTTTGATTTTCTGGTGGGAAAAATTTGAAACAGTGACTACAAATGTAGATTATGTGGATGTTACAGATAACTTCATAACATTCTAAATAGGTTAAATATATTAAACATGTAATTTGATGTATACTCATACCTTTGTGAAAGCACTTTTTTTATGTTCTCAATCTTATCTAACAAAATAATGCAGCACTGCATAACATACATGATTTAAATTCTGATGTTCTTCATTTACATTTATGTATAATCCTTGAGAATTAAAATTTGTTTATTAAATGTTTACTATCTAATAAACTTAAAAATATGCAAAAGAATTTGAATATACAAGTAGTCCTTTGGTAGTTTTGAAAAATTTGTGTAAAGATATTCATTAAATGTGATAATTGGCACCATAATTGTCTGTATCAACTCACTGAATTCTCATATACATGTATGATAAATTCTGAATAGGCTCATCATTTATTATGGAGTACATGCAATACAGTTCATTTTCATTGGTATAGGTAACAATCAAATGAAGAACAATACATTTTAACATGAAATCAGTTTTGATCAGTTTATATTCATTTACAAAATCATATGCTAGTGCTTTTAAAAATTCAATTAGACCTTCACATTTTGAGACTAATGAGTCAACACTGACATGAAGATTTTAAGTGAAGGAGACAAGGGTAAAGAAGAATGACACACATATGTATGCTTTAAATAAACCATATTTAGCACTTAAAACAAGTAGCACTATGAGGTATATGACATATACAAATATCAATGTCCATGCATGATTAACAATACATATTGCATTTTCTTTTTGTAAGCACTTTATAATCAATAGAGACATAAGGATGGCATTTCATGTTCCACAATACATCAACAAACGGTTTATTGTGGATCTTACTTAGATCACACTGTTTCTTAAAAATACACAAGAAGATTATTTTGTGAAATTCTATGCATGAATTAACAATTTCATGATGTGAGAATCTTATCATTTACCACTCAAAAGTGTCTTCTACAGATTTTTGAAAAGGAAGGTACACAGCCAATTGTGCCTCACATGAAATTTATATGAAATGAGCATCATGTAAATTTCACATGAAAGTTCATGTAAAATTCATATAAATTTCACATAAGATTTATGTGAAAAATATTTCACATGAATTTCACATAAATTTCCTTCACATGAATTTCACATGAATTTTTCTAAATGACCTTCACAGGAAACTAAATTCACATAAAACCCATGTAAAAATCTTCACATGAATTTCATGTGAAAAAAATAATGTAAATTTCATGTTTGTGCTCGTTTCACATAAATTTCATGTGAACTTTCATGTAAAGTTCATGTAAATTTCACATGAATTTCATGTGAGGCACAATTGGCTGTGTAAATGCTCAAGTCAAGGTCAGTGCCCAGTTTCACAAAATTTCTAATGAAAAATTTCAGGAATTTTCCTAACTTTCAATATGAATATGAAAGAAAAGCTTCAAATGTTTTTTTTCAATTTGGATTATATTATGCTATCTAATATCATTTCTACATACTAAATATAAATTCAGAAACAAAACATCGCAATTTTTAGTTTATAATAAGCTTAAAATGCATCAAAGATGCAAAGTGCCGAGTTGCAAAACTTGAATATAAGTAAAATATACATGATTTGAATATGGTCTCGACAGATGGGAAACATTATTAGCATGTTTCAGGTTGATCCACATTCATATATAATTTAGAAACCATTTTCAATTAACGAGTCCTATGAATTTGACCTTTGATCTCTTGACCCCAAAATTAATAGGAACATTTCTGGCAAGTTACATGATAATAGGTGCAATACAGGCTCAAATTCAGTCGGGAAACCATTTTTAATCATCTTAGTCCTGTGACCTTGACCTTTGAACCCCAAAATTGATAGTGGTCATCCTTGATCCACGGGAAACATTTCTGGCAAGCTTCATGATTATAATTGCAATACAGGCTGAAATATGGTCCGGAAACCACTTTCAATCATCGGAGTCTTGTGACCTTGACCTTTGACTTTTTGACCCCAAAATCAATAGGGGTCATTCTTGATTCATGGGAATCATTATTGGCAAGTTTCATGACTTTAGGTGCAATACAGGCTAAAATATGGCCAGGAAACCATTTTCAATCATCAGAGTCCTGTGACCTTGACCTTTTGACCCCAAAATCAAAAGTGGTCATTTTCTATTCACAGGAAACATTTCTGGCAAGTTACATGATTATAGGTGCAATACAGGCTGAAATATGGTCCGAAAACCAATTTCAATCAACGGAGTCCTGTGACCTTGACCTTTGGACCCCAAAATCAATAGGCCTCATCCTTGATTCAAGGGAAACATTTCTGGCAAGTTTCATGACTTTAGGTGCAATACAGGCTAAAATATGGCCAGGAAACCATTTTCAATCATCAGAGTCCTGTGACCTTGACCTTTGACCTTTTGACCCCAAAATCAAAAGTGGTCATTTTCTATTCACATGAAACATTTCTGGCAAGTTACATGATTATAGGTGCAATACAGGCTGAAATATGGTCCGAAAACCAATTTCAATCAACAGAGTCCTGTGACCTTGACCTTTGACCTTTGGACCCCAAAATCAATAGGCCTCATCCTTGATCCAAGGGAAACATTTCTGGCAAGTTTAATGATTATAGGTGCAATACAGGCTGAAATATGGTCCGGAAACCATTTTCAATCATCTGAGTCCTATGACCTTGACCTTTGACCTTTTGACCCCAAAATCAATAGGCCTCATCCTTGATTCACGGGAAACATTTCTGGCAAGTTTCATGATTATAGGTGCAATACAGGCTGAAATATGGTCCGGAAACCATTTTCAATCATCTGAGTCCTGTGACCTTGACCTTTGACCTTTTGACCCCAAAATCAATAGGGCTCATCCTTGACTTATGGTGAGTAAGTGTATGAAGTTTCATTGTTATAGCCTCTTTGGTAGTTGACTTATAGTCCGGAAACCAATTGTTGACGCCCTCCCGCCCGCCCAGACGCCCGCCCGTCTCACATCAAATTAAGAGCCGAGTTTTGCAACTCGGCTAAAAAGTACTAAGCAATCTAAAACCTGCTAAAGTCACAATAATTCCTTAAATTATTCGTAAGTATTTTTGTGAAACAGGCTGCAGAACTTTAGTTCCATAAGGAAGGAGATGCTAAGAGGAGTACACCTACAAAATCCACATCAATAATCAAAACTGTAATTGTATGTCCAATGTTTTTCAAAAAATCTAAAGTTCCTTCTAACAGGTAAACAGAAGTGAAATATCAAAGCCCTATTACTAATCACTGATAACTTGCATATATTCTCTATCTTTCGAGTTTCTTCATAGACAAAAAACAATTTACTACTCTATCTTTGATATGGGGACATAAAGATCTTTGGATTAGGAATGCATGTGGGTCTGACTCTTGAATAACTTTAGAATCTTATTCTATTACTTAAGTCTCAGATTTAAAACTTTGTCCCAGTACACTATTAGAGTATACATGTATTTATCTACATATGGTACATGTATGTACATGTATGGTGTGACTGACTGAGACACATGTAACACTGTAAAGTGGTATATTCTCATCTCTTTTATAGAAAAGAGAAAAGTATCAAAATACCAAATTTGATCTTTACAGCACAGATGTATAAATAAAACTGAAGACAAAAGCACAATGATTGACTGCAAAATAATTACAAACAATATACCATTGCACTATACAGAAAGCCAGAAGAACTGATGAGAAAAGGTAGATACATGTATTTATTCATCGATATATCAAAACATAACTGATTTTCCTACTGAAAGTTCCCATTATTCTTTACGCAGCTCGTCTATTTTCTCCACTAACTGATCGGCATCCTGACCTGTTTTCACACGTATTAACCATGGAACGGGTTTGGACTCGTCAATCCCTTTGATAGGAGGATTGGGAACGGCAAACAGGCTGACATTGTTCTTGCCCTGTCTTTTCACTGGCATGGTTGCTGGTATACTGATATTTAATAAAATATTACCTGTAACCAAGATTGGAATCTATAAGGCATTATATAAAATACAAGAATGTATTACCTTAGGCAAGATTAAAATCTATTTAAAACTAGCAAGAAAATCATTTCAGATAAAACATATTTGGTAAAATTTTTATCATTCACATAAAATCTGCAAATTTGACAAGGAGAGTTATCTTTCCTTACCTAGAGCTGTATCGGTTCTTACTAACAGCTGAAGCTTCTCGTTCGACTTCTTCAGATGGAGAAATCCTAGCCCTCTCTCCTCCCACGATCCAGATTTCTGATAAAACATCTTGCACCTACATCGATTAAAAATCCTTTTTTGAATGGTTTGCATTTCAAAAGCAAATCTGAATAAAGATCAATCATAATTCTGGATTTCAAATTAGATGTATACATGTAGCTACTATCCTTTCTTTATAATCCTATTACATTAAATGAATCAATAAGATGAATACTCCTATTCATAGGAGAGAAAGCCTTACTTGATGGTGTACAGGGCTCCCTCTTCTTTCACTTCTACACTTTCTACTGGTGGTGGAACATACTCTTCTTCTTCTGCAATGATAATACACAAGGGCTGATTGATATGTTGTGAGCGTCATATTTAAGGATTTGAATTTTAGGCCATGTAAAATAAAATCTATGTTTCTCAGACACCGCCGCGCGCTATAATTTGCCGCCGACGAGACGTTTTTATTGCAACTTCAGAAAAAAATATACGCCGTGTCTCATCCTCGATCGTCGATTAAAAACGAAATATCCATTATGTCATTGAACATGTTTATTGTCCTTTAAAATCGTCAAAACTGTACCCGATGAATAAATACTTTTAAAAGACCGTATAAATCACGGCGCGTTCCATATTTACGTAACGGGTAAAGACTTTATCCACGCGTCGTTTAAAGGGAATTGTATAGGATATACTAACAACATGCCGCGGACACTTGGACGACTGGCTATTCACGTGTTTATTACATCGAGTATTACATGTATTAAAACGTTCGTATAGTTTTCTTTATTGATCTCCATAGCATATGTGAATACCTATGCCGAACAATAGCAAGTGTCCATTGTAATACTTCCGAATCTATTTATAATGACATTCACATTGTAAAAAGTATAAGCAAGGACCGCCGACGAACGCAAGAGAAATGTAGTTAAATTCTTAGATCTATGAATAAAAGAATGTACTAGTATTTGTACCCGGGCCGAGTACATTATTTTATCAGGCGGTGGTTAATGCTAAACACTTCATTCGATTTCTACAGATTCTGCTTCATCCAGACTTGACTTCCGAAGATATATGCTATCGGCCAAATTTTAATTTACCATATGAACGGATCCATCCGAAGAAGTGAGGGGTCGAACTGGGTCTAAAATACTGTATAAACAGCCGTTGAGTCTCTTGCGCGATTCTACTAAATACTCACGGCAATCAAAACATGTCATACTTCGTATATCAAATTTGATTAGCTTCTTCCATTCAGACAGATGAGCTACGACTCCCCGTTCTCAGAAGGAATAGGTTATTTTACTTTAAAAAATCAACTTATTTACAGGAGAAAGCCATACATTTTAATGTACATGTACCATTATTTTGACTGACGGTTCGAAGACAGTTTTCTATGAAGAAAAACGAGGGGGGGGGGGGGCAGCATAAGATTTTTTGCCATACATGAATGATGGGGGGGGGGGGGGGGGGGGGGGCAGAACAGACGAGAGCACTCTTGATGGGAAAAAAAAAAATAAAATAAAAACCCTACCTACCTTGCCACTTTTTTTAGACCCAATTATCTGAGAAACATAGAATTTATTTTACATGGCCTTATCAGACATTTTGCATTATTTTTCTACATAATCGCCTTCAGTATCTACACACTTTTGCCATCGATGCTTAAGGGCCTCAATACCACTTTTAAAGAACTCCTTATCTTGACTGGTCAGAAAGCCATCCACTGCTGCAAGTATAACGTCATCATCAGACTGAAAGTGGGTGCCAGAAATAGTTGCTTTTAGTTTTGGGAATAGATGAAAGTCTGATGGAGCAAGATCAGGTGAATAAGGCGGATGCTCAATCAAATTAAAGCCATAATCAAGACAAAAGGGATGATTTTGGATTCAACATAGTAAATTTCCCCTGGCTTGACGGTGATGTTCCAAGATTACCGTCATACGGCATTTACATATCACAGCTCATCCGGTATGCTAGAGCATGTACTGATATTTTGGATTTTCACAGTAGAAATTTACAAATTACCAAAAAACTTTTAGGTCAAGGTTTCCGCTTTCATAAACTAGTTAAGACTTTCTGAAAGTTTAACAAAAATTACAGTCAACTTCTTTTAAAATTCGGATCTATACACGCAACAGAGTACATTACTTTGGGTATTACACAACCTGTCTTTTATGGTGATATGATAAACAAAATAAGAAGGATCAAAGGTAGGCAGCATAACCATCGAAAATGCGTCAGAATCATCAAACTCCTTTTATACCGTGGATATGATCCTAATGTCACCAGACGGACACTAGGCTTGGTACTTGACCATTCTACAGTCTTGTACAAGCGCATCCTTGAGACTTGCACTCTGACTGACTGTGACGACGGGACTTCATGGCGGGCCCTGTCCAAACCTCTTTTGAGAAGACAGGGCCCCAACCGCCTGTCCTCTCTGAGTGTCAGTCGGACTCCTCGGGTGATTACATACATGAGCTCACTACAGCCGGCAGAGCACGGACTGTATTAGGCATGCACTATTTTCATATCCATTTACATATTCATCTGTGTTTCTGGGGCCTCTACGTTTCGCGGTCTTGTTTGTGTGATGTCATCTTACAGTGAGGAGGTTGTTTTACACCACAATTGTACGTTCTTTGAGACCTTTGGGTAATTGGAGAAGTGAGAGGGTTGTGCGCACGTAATCCAGGATGACCACACCATTTGCTACTTGCGTGACAAATGGCCGTCCAAAGTCGGCACCGGTTGCCCATTGGTCTCGTTGGTTTATGTGTAGTCTTTTGTGTTTGATGTTTACATGTCGTGTGTCTCTTTTCCGTCTCATGCTGTACTCGTCTTTTGTGTTTTTGCATTGGGTGATTTGCTGTTGATGCTGCAACGGGGTCTTGTTGGAGATCTCCCTTCTCTCATGAATGGTAGCCATGGCAGTGAGACTGGTGAACAGGAGCATTGTCCTGATGGAACAACACACCTTTAACCAGTGAGCTTTCCTCGGCACTTAAATTTAATATTTTCCAGTAACTGGGTCAGAAGTGAAGCAGGGTATGTGCCATTGATTGTTTGTCCTTTTTGGAGATAATCTATCGGCAGAATACCTTCTGCAACCCAGAAAACTGAGACTCACAACATATCAATCAGCCCTCGTATAAATGTAATGAATCAATGGCTGCAAAGTTCAAAAATAAATTTGAAGAACATTACAAAACATAAATCAAATCCTTAAAGTCTATTTTTAAAAACATTTGCATAAATCAAGAGATCTACAAAGCAAGTTTAAATCATAATTTATAGAGAATTTCTGCTATCAGATCCAATGATTTTGAAAACTTTTAAATGATCTTTCTATATGACATCGCAGATAGAGGTTGGACTATCTCTATGACAACTTCCCTCTTATACTACATGTACCTTTACCATGTACACCATACTTATTTTTTCTAGACTTTGATATCCACATTCAGCATAACAACTTTCTACCAACTTTTGCTGGAATTTACATGTAGTTGCAATAAAATAAGTAAATAAAAGATCCAGATTCCAAAGAGTCAACCAATAAATAAATAACCATACCGTTAGTGTTAGTGGTGGAAGACGGTTGTGCAGAGCTGTTAACACCAAAGCTGAAACCAGACGTATTGGAACTTGTGCCACTGTTACCAAACAAATTGTTGCCAGGTTTGAAATTAAATCCGAAGAATCCAGTGGACGTAACAGATCCCGATCCTGTGTCTGCTTTTTTACTTTCACTATCACCTGTAGTCTTCTCCTCACTGGAGTTCGCTGTTACACTAGCCGAGTCCTCTTTATCAGATTTCTCAGCAGGTTTTGCTAGTCCAAAGGAAAATGTCTTTGGGTCAGCTGTAGATGTTGTGGTAGATCCAAAACTAAAAGACTTTCCAGTAGGTGATGATTTTGTTCCTCCAAAGACTGAGGCTGTTCCAGCAGTAGTTGTACTGGAACCAAAAGACAATGTTTTGTTCTCAGCAGTGGTAGTTGTTGTGCCAAATGAGAAAGCTGGCTTAACACCTGCACTGTCTGATTTAGTGTCTGCTGATGTTGATGATGTCTGAAATGTGAATGGCTTGGAGTTGGTAGAAGAACCGAAAGAAAAATTCCCTGTACTTTGTGTTGTCGTTACTGTACCGAACGAGAATTTGTTTGTTCCTGATGTGGAATTTGACGATGAGGAAGTCCCAGATCCAAAAGAAAACGTAGCAGGGGATGCTGATGATGTCGTAGATCCATTGGTATTGAATTTGAAAGAGCTACTTGAACCAAATGCATTTGCTCCGATCTTAAAACCAGAGCTAGGCTTTTCTTCTGTAAATAAGAAGCAAAAAAGAAATCAAATCCAATTTTATTGGTAGAATTGTGGAACTCTTATGATTTAGCTCTTTAGGCCTAAAAAAATATATGTGTTTCCAATAACAAGGCTGACAAGTTTAGGGTCAGTAGGTTTAATTTTTCTATGATTATGTAAGAAGGTCCATCCTAAAAAATGGGTTGCTTCAGGTTTCAAACCTTAATTGGGATCTGTTTCTCTTATCCTTTACTTTTCCCACCATGCTTGGTTGTAGCATTGACTGGGTACCACACCTATGCTTTGATCAACAAAATATAAACATAGGTAATCACAGATTACGAAGCTCACCTCGTGACAGCAAAATTCAATTCAAACATATTTCTTAGTACATGTATATTGGCTTTTAAAGGCAAAACCACTCAAGCAGAAAAAGTAGGTCAAGGTCATTTTATGAAAGTTTGATCAAAGATACATCCAATATGCAAGTTTGGTACATGTAGCAGTTATACTTTGCTCAATATTGGCTTTATAGAGCATAATCACTCAAGCGGAAAAAGTAGGTCAAGGTCATTTTATGAAAGATTGATCAAAGATACATCCAATATGCAAGTTTGGTACATGTATCACTTATGCTTTGCTCAATATTGGCTTTTAAAGGCAAAATCATTCAAGCGGAAAAAGTAGGTCGAGGTCATTTTATGAAAGTTTGATCAAAGATACATCCAATATGCAAGTTTGGTACATGTAGCAGTTATACTTTGCTCAATATTGAATTTATAGAGCAAAATCACTCAAGCGGAAAAAGTAGGTCAAGGTCATTTTATGAAAGATTGATCAAAGATACATCCAATATGCAAGTTTGGTACATGTATCACTTATACTTTGCTCAATATTGGCTTTTAAAGGCAAAATCACTCAAGCGGAAAAAGTAGGTCGAGGTCATTTTATGAAAGTTTGATCACAGATACATCTAATATGCAAGTTTGGAACATCTAGCACTTATACTTTGCTCAATATTGGCTTTTAAAGGCAAAATCACTCAAGCGGAAAAAGTAGGTCAAGGTCATTTTATGAAAGTTTGATCAAAGATACATCCAATATGCAAGTTTGGTACATGTAGCAGTTATACTTTGCTCAATATTGGCTTTTAAAAGCGAAATCACTCAAGTGGAAAAAGTAGGTCAGATGCTGCATCCGATGCATGGGTCCATCTCGGCATCCAAAGATGAATCACTTGTACCAAGTTTGGTTACTGTAGCATTAGTACTTTGTCAGATACTGAGCTACCCCAAACTTCTTAACCAAGTCACTCAAGCGGAAAATGTAGGTCAGATGCTGCATACGATGCATGGGTTCACCTCAGCATCCAAAGATGAATCACTTGTGCCAGTTTGGTAACTGTAGCATCAGCACTTTGTCAGATACTGAGCTACCCCAAACTTCTTAACCAAGTCACTCAAGCGGAAAATGTAGGTCAGATGCTGCATCCGATGCATGGGTTCACCTCAGCATCCAAAGATGAATCACTTGTGCAAGTTTGGTTACTGTAGCATCAGTACTTTGTCAGATACTGAGCTACCCCAAACTTCTTAACCAAGTCACTCAAGCGGAAAATGTAGGTCAGATGCTGCATACGATGCATGGGTTCACCTCAGCATCCAAAGATGAATCACTTGTGCCAGTTTGGTAACTGTAGCATTAGCACTTTGTCAGATACTGAGCTACCCCAAACTTCTTAACCAAGTCACTCAAGCGGAAAATGTAGGTCAGATGCTGCATCCGATGCATGGGTTCACCTCAGCATCCAAAGATGAATCACTTGTGCAAGTTTGGTTACTGTAGCATTAGTACTTTGTCAGATACTGAGCTACCCCAAACTTCTTAACCGGACGCGGACGCGGACACGGACGCGGACGCGGACACGGACGCGGACGCGGACGCGGACGCGTGGGGTTATAGCATAAGCTCACTCAACTTCGTCGAGGTGAGCTAAAAATAGCACATGCCGTTGGGAGTTTCTAACCTACATGGTCTTTTATTTCATCCAAAAAATATAGCATCTAATTTTGAAATGGTGATTCATAGATGCAAATGAAGGGGTCGCCAGGTCAAGAAAAGAAGTTAAATTGGGGGTGTAGGGTGCAAAATTGTTGAAGTCAGACAAGATGTCATAGGACCCTCCCCCCTAAAAAGTCTCCAAGTAGGGGAAAAGCATTTGGCGCTCCACAATTATTGAATAAAATGCATGGCATTAATTCTTTTCAATAAAATCACGGGAATCATGTAAGAAAATTGAAATGTTACCGACTTGTTACCTTCTTGTACAACCTTTTCATCATATCTTAATGTACCAGACACAAGTTTCTGATAGTAAATCCTCATCAGTGGTACTTCATGCAAAATGGATTTTTAAACACAGAACAAGATTATTTCAGTAGCGCCCTCTAGTTTGATTTTTAAAATATCCCTGAGACTAATAAATATGCCTACAAAGTAAGCCTGAGACTATGTGAAGAATATGTGGAATTTGCATCAAATGCATTAAAATCAAATTATGTTTTGTAAGAAACACATTAAAATATATTCTTTTATATGTTGACCTTAGGGTGTGACGATAATGCTAGGTCATTTCTCTGACCTTTTGAGTCCGAGCTTGCTACATGCATTGGGAATATCTTTATAAAAAAACACCAGGAATTTTTACAACATGTTTAAATTGAAAAGAGATTAATAGAAAGGATACAAACTTGTGGTAAGAAGACTGCATCATCAACTGTGGAAGTAGCCATACAAATTATTTTGGAATTTATAACTAAATAAGAGTCAAGATTAAAGTGGGATGTTTACATTCTACTGAAGTTAATAAAAGAGTGGGTTGGGTTATTGGAAACACATATATATGTTTTTTAGGCCTTACCTGGTTTACTACTTCCAGGCTTGGGCGTCTCGCATGCCAGACATTTGACTTTGTCACCAGGATTAGATACAAGGCATATATCACATGTCCAACTACCAGATGGTGGTTTGAATTTATCCATAAAACTGGATGAGTTCGCACTTGGCACAGACTGAGCAGGGGCTGATAAAGATAATGTTCATAAATACATGTAACATTAACTATATGTTTGTATACATGTACATTACAATTTCAATTTGAATTTAATTTTTCATCTACAAATTTCAAAATATAGACTTATGGCCTATGACAACAGTAGAGCTGGACAGTTAGTAATATACGTACCAGTACTAAATAAGGATTTACTCAACTGAATTGTTCTGGTTGGATACTTAAACATAATTAATAATGAATTGAAAGAACAACCATCCTAACTGAAGAATTATAGCCCCTACAGCAGAAATTTCCTTTAATGTTTCATGTATGGGGCAATTTATTATTCATATTAACACTTTAATACAAAGTCAGCAATAAGGATAAAATTCACCAAGTTGCCTGTTAGGACTTAAAACATTTTATTAGTATTCATTTTACATGTGCATAGTAACATAAATATAAGATAATTGACTGGATTTAAGAGACTATTTAAAGCGCAGGCTGCTGATAATTAAAATACGTCATTCAAATATGTATTCTTTTAATTCCTTGTAAAGAAATTGGTGATTTAAACATAGTAAACAATGATTCACATTTTACTGCTTCATTAAATGGGATAGGAATCTGTGTATTTCTATATAACACTATACAAAGGAATGACAAGAACACATATTTGTATGACGTATTTGATTTATCTATATAATATCAGCGGCCTGTAATTTTAAGAAGTGAAAATACTTGTAGATTGATATCAAAACAAGAATATAACAATAAGCATGATATATACGTATGTTCCTTTCTTGGGACTATATCAGCCATAATTAAGTCTTTGCGGAATACAGAGTTATTTCCAGAGAGTATCTGACGTAAAAACCATTATGACGTCATGAAAATGGTATGGTAACGAAGATTTTGTACCATCATTTCCTAGGGTTTAGGGACTGTTTTCATAGAATTTGATGACATCACAATTAGTCACGTCAGATACTGTATCAAATGGGAAGTAGTTCTGGTCTTCGAAATTATGGAATATGACCTTTTAAGGCTTAAATGATCAAATATCACATAAATCCTCTGGCTAAAGGTTCAGTCTGCAGCCTTAATTTTACCTCAGGCAAACACGATTTTTTAGCAGTCATCCAAAAGACAATCTTGACAATTGATGAATAATCGCATGTAGAAGTTAATGATGCTCTTGAGATATTGCCAAAGATTAAATATATTAGGGACTTTGTTGGAAGGACCTTAAGTTTCACAGTTCTCATTTGAACACATTCTATAACCTGTATAAACCTTTTTCTATGGGTAGTTTGTTAAATTACAGAGAGATTTAGTCTACGTGTATCTGTATTGCTCTACCCTTTGATAGACCATACAACCAGTGAAAGGTCTATAGTTTGGTAGAGACATTAATATTCCTCTATAAATGACAGATTATCCAATAACAATAGATAGTCTGTGGTAAGATAGAGGTGACATACTTTTACTGGAGATAGGACAGATCTATTCAGTGCTGTATTGTCATGGCTTGATGGTCAAAAGTCATGCTACCAAATGAAAGCTTTGATAAATTGTCACAAAGAATCTACATAGAACATCTCCAGGCCTTTTTCCTTTCGGTTAATGGATATAATAGTTAATACAAAAATATGAATTTTTGAAAAGTACATGTACATTTATGTAACTACAAGGTCACAATATGTAGGTCAAAAGTTATGGTATGAATTATGTGCAACTTCCAAGTAAAGCATCATCTTTTTAACACTTTAAGTTATACATGTACAGTAGATGATAAGATTTGTAAATTGATGGAAGTACATTGTAAGAAAGGACAGACATCATCAATCCATAAACTAGAATAACACTGCTCTATAATCTGGCTACAACAGATGGAAGTGTTAAAGAAAGATGATACATGCACAAGAGTTCTTCAATGCATGCCCTAACAAATGACTATTTTCATACCTGTAGAGGGCTTTGAGCTCTCACTTGCTACACTCTGCTTATTCTCTTCTTTGTTTGACGATAGACTGTTATCGCTTGTCAAGCTACTGCTGCCAGCTGGTTTAAATGTCATGGGAAAACCTGTCGTGCTGGTAGAACCTGAACTAGCTGAAGAGGATTGGGAGTCTTTATCTAAAAGATAAATTAATCTTATACTTTAATACTGAGAAAACTAAGAAGTGCTTGGGAATAATATTTGTGCCAACTGGAAAACTATAACTCTTGTAACAACAATAGAAAGAAAATTGACCTTGACCTCGCACGCTACATGTAACATCAATATGTGCCTTTCCCTCCTATTCAGTGTCAATATATCCAAATTCAATTTTGATATATGGAAGATGCTGATTTATTTTTTCATAGAATATTTCTTAATTCTGGATGGTATGCTGCCATATGGAAACTGACAGTGTGATGGAATTACAGACAAAGTATATTCTACATACTTGAACATAACATGGCGGGTCATAATGGATACTGCACTTTCATTTTTCACTTTTCTGTTAAACATTCCGGGTGTGAACATTCTATGACTCTTTTCATACAAATCAGCAACAATATCCTTCTACATGTACCTAAGGCAACAGTCCTTACCTTTACTTTGAAAAGAAGATTTTACGTCAGTTTCTACTTTTTTCCCCAATACTTCAGCCTCTTTTTCAATTTCCTTGAGGTGCTTGTCGTAATCTGAGAATATTGGAGTCAGTATACAGTACGGATTTTTCTCTACATGTTGTTTTATCCATGAGAGAACACTTTCATTCAGGTTTTTCAAGTTCTGTACATACTGAGCTTGTTTCTCCTTTTTAACACTATCTTCTTTACCAACTCCTGTGTTGCTTTCCTTTTTATCAGCTGTGCCTGTATCTTTTCCATTTGTTTTTGGAGACTGTACAAGTTTTGGAGATTGATCTAGTTTAGGAATGTTTGAAGTCTCTGATTTCTGTGTTTCAGCTTTACCATTGGTTAAAGATCTGGTACCAAAACTGAATGGTGTACTTGTCTGAGCAGGCTGGAAACCTTTGAAACCGGAAAATCCAGAAAATGATGATCCTCCATTCTGCAAACAACGCATATTGCAGATAAAAAATAACAGGACAATATGGTATATATATCTATTGCATGTACATGTAACATAAATTCTACCTCCTAAATTTCTTCACTCAGAAATATTGATAATTCTAAAAAATGTCAACTCTAGCCTGAGAATTATCTTTGTAGAATCAATTTTCATGTCTAGAAAAGCATATATTTGGTGTGATTATATCAAACTGATCAATATAAACTGAACTTTTACTTTGGAATTAGAAGTTTAAGTCTTTTGCATATATCTAAGGAAAGAACTGCATATTTATTTTTACTTCCAATAAGAAAATCATTAAGTTCTCTCAAAATGGAATAGATTTATTTTACTTTAGAAAGACTACAGACATATAATTTACACAAAAATATTCATAGAAAACATTTAAAAACATTATAACATCATGAACATATTGTATTGACCTCCTCTGTGTGAACTGATGAAAATTACTCTGTACGATTCTACATTTGAAGTTCAAATTAAATTTATTAAAGTGGCCCTAGATGTCATCAGAGATCTTTATGTTCTATATCAATTTAGAGTAAAAATTACAACTCTGAAATATTGAATTATGCACATGTATGTACACTTACACTACCAGGCGGACCACGTCTCCGAGCTTTTAAAACATGCCTCTTCTTTAAAGTATCTTCATTGGCCTTCTCAAATTCTCCAGCCTACAATCATGACAAAGAAGTTTTTATATATAGCTCAACTTTCATTTCATGTGCATACATCCCCTCGAACTATTCAGATAAATTCACCTGTCTCGTTTTTTTTGCTACTAAAGTCCATATTTTGCCCATTTTGACATTTTCGTTATTTAGAAGAATTCCACATGATCACTTTACATACCTCTGTAATGCTTGAAATTTTATGAATTCATATTTATCTATATTTTTTTCCGGAATTTTCATAGCTTTTGTAGTAATATAAGGCTACTTTGAGAAATTCTGAAAAAATAAAGATTTTTAAGGTATCCGTTGTACAAATAAATATCAAGTGTATTATATAGTAAGAATCATGGCATATTTTTTACCTAAATATACCTAATACAACATAAATAATGGTTTATATCATCAAAGGTTAACGTGCTGACCGTCGCTCAATCCACGGAAACTATCGAGACACTGCCGAAGATTACCGAGATAATTTTAACACTGTTTAAATGGACGAGACGTCCGCGAGATCTTCATTTGTACATTGGATACGTTAAGGGCAGTATTTTCATATAAATACGACATTGCTGGTTGCCATGGCAACAACTTGTAATTTCAATTAATAGCTAGAAGGTATACAGTTGTATGATATTTGTTCTATGTACATGTATAAGGCTGTGGTAGTGCTTTATACTAAAGCAGTCAAACCAATAATTATGTACTCGAATTAGTTTTTTTTTTTTGCAAAATGTCTATTCCTATAAATAGCACAATAATTTAAGCAAAAATCAATGTTTTATTACCCAAAAACATAGAGTCTGACTTCTAGTTTGAATGATCTCTTTTTTAAAGAGTATAATTCATAGAACACATTCTGATGATTGAATATTTGATAGAAAAATTCATATGAAAATGAAAATTTTTCTCCAATGTTTTTGCGATTTTTTATTAAATGAAGCCTGTGTTTGTGAAACATGAATGACCCAGTGGCATCTTTGTTAGTATAAACACCATTTTCTGTTAAGAATGTGAAAGGTCAAGGCCAGGGTCACTGGGTTAAAAAATGTTAAAAATTTATGAAAGTCTTACCATTCAAAAGTTATGCCCAATATTAAAGTTTTTGAAAAGTAGGTCAAAGGCCAAGATCAAGAAGTCAAAAGTTTTGGTATCAATAGAAAGGTCTTGTCACAAGGAATACACATGTGAAATATGAAAGCTCTATCACCTTCCATTCAAAAGTTATGCCCAATGTTAAAATTTTTCGGACAAACAGACAGACAAACACACGGACAGGCCAAAAACTATATGCCCCTGAATCTTTGATTCAGGAGGCATTAAAATAAGTATTTACCCCCCAAAAAATACCCATTCAGTGATAAAACTTTTAAGTACTCTTATTTTTTCTAAAGTAATAGACTGAATTCATATCATTTATGTTGGTTCCAAATATTATGTGATATGAAAATAGAGTTATCTCCCTGTAGTCGTAACCCTAACCTTGAGTACAATTGTATGATGTCTGTTCAATTTATGAATAAGGATAAAGTTTCATAGATATATACTTGCAGCATTATGGTGATGATACATACGTAAAACAAAAGTGCAAATACAATTGTAATTTAATATTGATCATGTTGACAAGAAACAATTCTTTATACATGTATAAATTTTTTTTACATGTATCTACACATGTACAGGGATAAATCTACCTCTGCGTCTTGCGTCTTTGACGCATAAAAATCGCTCTGGACCCATTGATTTCCGATCGCTGCGTCCCACAGTGCGCATTGTTCACGTCCATTTTAGTTCATGTTTACATAAATTAAACATTCAAAGTCAAGAAAGTGAATTTACAGCATTTATTCAGCTGTATAGGTAACATGTAAATGTCTCTTGTTTATATTTTGACAGCTTTTTTAAATCTAAAAGATCTGTGGTATTGTATGAGAAATCATTGCGGAGCAACATTTTTTTATTTTTAAATTAAAAGTAATATGCATTCCGATGCCTGTTTAACTTCTTGATATCATTCTGATTCAGATGTAAGATATACAATATTTTTTATGAAAAATTCTTCCATTCACCATTGTTAACTTAACATGACATTATGGATGAAATCTATTGAAATTGTTAATTCACATAAGCGTACCATCTTTGTATACCGTATAGAATTGGTTTGTTTGGATAACGTTTTACTATACACATGTACGAAGCATCGCTAACTAAATAAACAATCAACATACTTAATTTGGCAAAATTAGATTAAAGTTTAAGAGTTAGACGTTTATTTTGTAGTACATATAACGATCTCAAGGACAACGCTGCAAGCCGGTCGGTTCACTTGTATTCGCGAACTTAAAACGTTGTGAAATAAAGAAGGTTTGTAGAAATTGGGACGCATTAATTTCTGCTGGGACCAGTTGTTTTGGCTGGGGACCCATTGGCCAAGTTTCAGTGGGTCCAGAGGACCCATTAAGATCAAATTGTAGATTAATCTCTGTCATGTATTTCATAAATGATTTCAGCTTATGTGCAATTAGGTTCTATGAGTTTCTTGCAATAGTGTACATGTAATACATGTATTAAGCATGTTTACAAAACTTAAATGCTGCTACTGTGCTTAAATTTTGTTAAGAAGTAAGATACTTGTTCAAAAATTCTTTTCATTAAGACTGATACATGTAAGAGTCACTTAAAGCAATATTAGCTGTCATTTTCACGTATTTTATTACTTATGGAAATTGATGACAGTTTGATAAAAAGGTTTATTACAACTTTATGGGATTAACGCCTTTCTGGAGAAGAATAGCAGTTTTCTGAATTCTTACAGCCCCAACAAAAATTCAACGTAAAGCCCGCCCATATTCATGTGCCCTTACGTTGACCTTTCTCAGTTTGCTTTCTGCCCATGCGCAAGCTAAATTTGGTCAGTGAACATTACCGATCCAACATGCACGTGAACATGTGTTAAGGAAAGAAAGTAATTTTTTTTATTAATTCAGAGGTTAAGGTGGCAAAATAAGGACAATATATATTCCCATTACACAAGACTTTACATTGCAGATCACATAGAGCTGAATTTTCATAGATAAAACTTAAAAGTCGTTAATAATCTTTTCACGTCTGCTCAGGATTTGACCTGATTTATCTCAACATAGCACATGTGGTCACTCGGCGGAGATCGGACTTAGTTGCCGAAGTATAATTTAGCAGGCATCATAGTGCAGACAGCTCTGTAGAGGTATGTTTTCATGCCGAGTTCCTTTATGTAACATGTTTGTTTTACCCAAGATGACTTGTGTATCATCTTTTAATAACAATTAGAAGGCATTAACATGATTAAGGTATCCGTTGTACAAATAAATACCAAGTGTATTATATAGTTAGAATCATGGCATAGTTTTACCTAAATATACATAATTCAACATAAATAATGGTTTCTATCATCAAAGGTCAACATGCCGACCGTCACTCAAGCCACGGAAACTATCGAGACACTAATGAAGATTACCGAGATATTTTTAACACTGTTTAAATGGACGAGACGTCCGCGATATCTTCATTTGTACATTGGATACGTTAAGAGACTTTTTGCAAGAAAATAATTTTTAGCCGCTGACAGCTAATATTGCTTTAATTTTTCTCCCATTTTTTCTTCTTTTAATATGAGACATGGTGATATCTGCCAAGTCTGTAGCACTATTACATACCTCCTCTTCTTCATCTTCCTGGTCCCAATTACGATCTGTCAGTTCTCGTTCAGCTACTCTCTTTGACATATTGTTTTCTGTTTTCTTCTCCAAATCTACTTAACTGAAAAAATTCAATGCAATGCAAAGATATAATATTTATGTATATTGGTTTAAACAGTATTTATTCAATTTACATATAATAATTGATACAATTTAAGAAAGAATTTGAGGATCGAGTAACAAGGAGATACCTTATGAATACAACTCTCTCCTCCAGTTCAATAAATTACAAAAATAGAAAACATTTATGAAGTGGACATTTTTCAATACTATATAAACCTGATAAATAATTTGTAGCTACAAATTATTTATCTCTAGCTACAAATTATTTATCTCTAGCTACACATTATTTGCGTATATCATGTATATTGTTGTGCAAGTATGCATGTATGAAGATAAAACACTTCTGTATTATTATGTTGAGTGTTTTTTTCCCTTGTTTTGGAGCCCAATGCCAAATTTCCTCTATTTTTCCCCCCAAATCAGAAGATGTTGAAATTAACCGGTCCGACCGGCAAAACCGGTTAAAATTTGAAATGACCGGATGGTAACGCCAGCTCACCAGTCCAAATGACCGGTAACAATTCTCAGGAAACATTTTCATTTTTTTTTTCATATCTATCCACTGCATAATATTTTAGGAAGTATTAGTCCATTTAAATAACTCAGTTTTATGACTTTATCACTATATGCTATAGGATAAATAACTAGAAAGGTTTCTTGTTGCGGTTGCAACAAGAGTGTCTTCCTCCTATACAATTTTTGGTTTGGAAATATGAAGGACGTCACATTACATGTATTTATATTATATATTTAAGTTTTCAAATAGCAGTAACATTAAATTTTCAAACCGATAATTGTTGGTGAGCAACCATTTGATTTGGGGGGGGGGGGGGGGGGGGGGGGGGGTTAGGAATTCTATTGCCAGCCGGTAAAATTTTTTCAGCAATTTTCTGAGCAGGCCATTTTTTTTCCATTACCAGAGTCGGAGAAAAATTTTCGCCGGTTCTTCGGGCCGGATTTAAACAAATTGTCAAATGTTGTGAATGTCTGTGTAAGTTAAACTCCCTGCTGTTACAGAGTATGAGTTGATAACCGTTCCTTCAGATGTCTCTTTGCAATTAGCGAATTTCAGACAGATTGTATGATGTTTAAATAGAACCTTTTCTAGATTTTTGTGACTATGCGTATTAGGTCTTTGGTAGATACAGCTATGTGAACAGTTTGTATTTATATTAATTAATTTTTTGACTTTAAATTGTCTGGCACAAAGGGCCAGCAAAAATTAACATATCATGCAATGTATCCTTACTTTTGCATGGTCCGGGAAAAAAAAATTGCCGGCCCTTTGCGCCGGAATATTTTTTTCAGCATTTTTCAGAGCCGGGATTTTTTTTTTTTTGCAAATTCTTCCTGCCCCCTTCCCCCATAAAAAAGGCGAGCTCGTAGCTGTAGAACCAATTTTCTTGAGAAGAGAAATGGTAATAACAAGTTACGTTCAATATATATATATAAATACCATGAGGTTCTCGCTGTGCAGGTTCAAATTTGGACCCCCCCCCCCTTCCCTTTTTTCAAAGTTTATTTTGAATTTCCATCATGGCGACATCGTTCAATATAAACAGAACTGTTTTCGAAAAACGAGGAGAGGGAAGAATGTTGGAGAAATTGTTCATCAATTTGTAAATAAACCAACCGAAAATTATGTTCGAACGTTTGCTAGAATTAGAAATTAAACTTGATGTTCAAAATATAGTTATTGAAGTTTAGAAACAGGTTTGTAGGTTAGAAATCGAAATCAAACTACCACTTTTTGTGTGTAAATTCTGGTTTGTAGCTGATCTCTTCTAAATTAATCAACTGTTTTAAAATCAAATTGTGTATATCGAAATGTATTTATGAAATGCATATTCATCATTGCCGTGAAATCGGAATTTGAAATCTCAACACTGCTTTTCTCGAGTCGGACTCGGACTACCAATTTTAGTGTGCGCCCGATCTGTTGGCGTGAAGGTGTATCGAAATACCCAACTCAAAATTTCGATGCTCATATCTTTTCAACAGTAAGAGATAGGAAAAATCAGAAAGACTAAATAAGACAGATATATGGATAAAAAATAATAATATTGAAATTTTTAGGAAACTTCATAAGCTTAATTTTTGTTTACTATTATAAGCAAAAAAGTGTCTTCCTCCTATGAACTTCTGAATTTGGAAATATGAAGGACGGTGAAGGACGTCATCGTAATCAATCGTTACAGTGTGCATCTAGCATTTCATATCTTGCATGGCTGTCGACTTTCAAAAAGAATGGAAATTGTAGATAGCAAAATACGAGATATTTAAGCTTACAAATAGCAAAACATGAAATTTTCGGTCCTTTTGAGTAATTCGACGCTCCCGTCAAATATTTAAATCTACTAAAAAACATGATAAAAAAAATAACAGAGACCAAAAATAAATAAACAAAGCAGCTATGGAGCTATAGGTCAAAATACGCTTGCAACATTATTCATACGATATATGTTTTACATGCATTTTGATTAAATCCAGAAGCTATAAAGCCTGTGTTTGTGAAACACGAATGCCCCCGGTGGCATCTTTGTTAGTATGAACACTATTTTCTGTTAAGTACATGTATGTGAGGTCACTGGGTTAAAAGGTCAAAGGTCAAGGTCACAAGGTCAAAAATTTTGGTATTAATGGAAAGGTCTTGTCACAAGGAATACACATATGAAATATGAAAGCCCTATCACTTCCCATTCAAAAGTTATGCCCAATGTTAAAGTTTTTGAAAAGTAGGTCAAAGGTCAAGGTCAAGGTCACGAGGTCAAAAATTTTGGTATCAATGGAAAGGTCTTGTCACAAGGAATACACATATGAAATATGAAAACCCTATCACTTCCCATTCAAAAGTTATGCCCAATGTTAAAGTTTTTGAAAAGTAGGTCAAAGGTCAAGGTCAAGGTCACGAGGTCAAAAATTTTGGTATCAATGGAAAGGTCTTGTCACAAGGAATACACATATGAAATATGAAAGCCCTATCACTTCCCATTCAAAAGTTATGCCCAATGTTAAAGTTTTTGAAAAGTAGGTCAAAGGTCAAGGTCAAGGTCACGAGGTCAAAAATTTTGGTATCAATGGAAAGGTCTTGTCACAAGGAATACACATGTGAAATATGAAAACCCTATCACTTCCCATTCAAAAGTTATGCCCAATGTTAAAGTTTTTGAAAAGTAGGTCAAAGGTCAAGGTCACGAGGTCAAAAATTTTGGTATCAATGGAAAGGTCTTGTCACAAGGAATACACATGTGAAATATGAAAGCCCTATCACTTCCAATTCAAAAGTTATGCCCAATGTTAAAGTTTTTGAAAAGTAGGTCAAAGGTCAAGGTCAAGGTCACGAGGTCAAAAATTTTGGTTACAATGGAAAGGTCTTGTCACAAGGAATACACATGTGAAATATGAAAGCCCTATCACTTCCCATTCAAAAGTTATGCCCAATGTTAAAGTTTTTGAAAAGTAGGTCAAAGGTCAAGGTCAAGGTCATGAGGTCAAAAATTTTGGTTACAATGGAAAGGTCTTGTCACAAGGAATACACATGTGAAATATGAAAGCCCTATCACTTCCCATTCAAAAGTTATGCCCAATGTTAAAGTTTTTGAAAAGTAGGTCAAAGGTCAAGGTCAAGGTCAAGAGGTCAAAAATTTTGGTATCAATGGAAAGGTCTTGTCACAAGGAATACACATGTGAAATATGAAAGCCCTATCACTTCCCATTCAAAAGTTATGTCCAATGTTAAAGTTTTTCGGACAAACAGACAGACAAACAGACAAACAGACAAACAGATAAACAGACAAACAGATAAACAGACAAACAGACAAACAGACGGACAGGCCAAAAACTATATGCCCCCGAATCTTTGATTCCGGGGGCATAAAAAGACCAATCTAGCTTTTACTCCAAACGTAACGTTGGAGAACTTTCATTGTCCTAGCTTACAGGGTTCTTGAGAAATCGCTGATCCAATTTTCCACGGTTACGAAAACAATAGGTCTTCCGACGGAAGTCGGAAGACCTAATGATTACCGAACATGAAATTGTCATGGAAGTCATTGACTCATACATGTGACATTGTCCGATTTAATGAAAGAATCTCTTTTCTTCGCTGTATTTCAAAAGAAATCAGCTAAATGTCAAATATTGTCCGATATATTGTAGACAACGGATCCTCCGAAAGTCGTCTTGAATTTGAAGACATTTAACATTGTAACATCAAAATACACAGAATTTTACGCATATTTGCTGTAATGAGAGCTGCCGATTGTAGTAATTTGCAAACGTTTCTGAATTATTAAAGTTTGAAAACGGAAAGACCGACTCGTTAAAACATGCAATTGCTCATTTTTTTCAAAGGGATGCGATGGGATGTTCCTGTCTGTTATTTGAGGAAAATTCGCAAATATAAATCTAATCAGCAATTAAACTCTTCTGACAAACTACGTAAGAATAGTTGCCATAACTCGCGACATGAGACAAAAATTCGCGGATCGTCGATAAAATTTTAGTTTTGTCTCAAACCGTGGTTCCCTCTATCACGGAAAATGGATTGATTTCCCTATCAATGCTACTGTCTTTCTAGATATTTTTATTTCTTATAAAAATCTCCATTATTACGATAAACTATTTGCATATTGTTATAATAAATAAAAACATCCAGAGAGACACTACGTATTTTACGCAAAGGTTGATCGCACAGCGCAACGTATAGTTCTGCATTTAATTTCCGTGACATGCGTACATTTATCGATTTATTGAAAGGTGTTTGGTGCCGAAATAAAAACCAATTCATACATTCTAGTTCATCACGAGAACTTTAACTTCGTAAAAAGTCTATCTCTCTCATTTTGGTGTTAATTCAATACGCATGTAGATATACGTGATGAACTCATGAATTGACATTAGATATAAAACATGCAAGTTTAATGAAAGAAATTAAAGATTGAATAAAAGAATTAAGACATACTTCTTTTTTTTTATAAAAAAAGGTCATGAATGGTAACAAACGGACAGTACAGTTGGACAGGCAGACAGACGGCTCAATATTTAAACATGACTATCTAAAGACACTGACAGGACATTTCATTGATAATTCAATCGTATTAATCAAATCAAATTCAATTAAATTAATCAAACTAAATCCATCATTTACATAGTGTAATGTATTTCATAATACAGTATGTATTGCAAAAATTAACTTTTTGTTAAACAAGAGCCCCAGGAGGGCACAACGCTCACCTGATACCCATGGGTGCTCTAATTGACATACTGACATTGAATAAGACGTAAAATTGATAGTGCCAGTATCACGATTTGAGCCTACATTCTTTCTAAAAAGATTTTTGCCGGATGCAGACAAGATTTTTTTTTACAGCCTTTAAAAGTACAAACAAGAAGAAATAGTAACATTTCAAAACATTATCTTTTTTACTGATTTGAATAGACGGATAATGTGATCCAAAGTCATATGCCCAGCTAGTGTATAGTTCAATTATTCAACATCAAAAAAATCATTTTGTAAAATTCCACATTAATGTGCAGCAAGTGATGAAGAAACAGACAAAAAGAATAAAACAATGAAATAAACTTAATACTCTGGTGTATGCTGCTTTTAGGGAAACAAATTAATAGGCCCATGATACTGTAAAGCTTGTCCAACTAGCAGACCTACCACATCGTTATTTACTGTTAACTATGTTTCGCCTCATGATAGGACTGTTACATGGACAAATTATTAGCTGACAGAGTTCATGAAAAGTATCAGCTGCATCGGATTTGCTGATAAAAAATCATTTGGTCCGATAAAAACTCATGTTCTATCTATTATTTGGACAGATAAAAATTCCCAAATGTCTGACCACAGGAACCTGTCGTTTTATGAGAGAAAATGTTTTATTATTCACGACCTTCAATTAAAAGCCTCTTGTGTTCGTCTTTAGAAATGTTGTATACATACAAGATGTCGAACACAGTGGCTTAAGGTTGTGAATCATAATTTATTTCCTCTTTTAAAACAACAGCTTCCTGTGGTCCAACATTTCATTGAAAGATTTCAAGAACTCTGAACTGAATTATTTGTTTTCAAGAATTTCAGATATATCAAATGTCCTATACATTCTCAAAATCCTCGGGAAGAAATTACTCATTTGTTTTCAAGAATTTCAGATATATCAAATGTCCTATACATTCTCAAAATCCTCGGGAAGGGATTACTCATTAGATGTTTCTTCAAGAAATCAGTCCGTATACAATTCATCTATGAGAGTCTAAGACAAAGGAAATTCGAGCTAAGTTTATAAATGATGACAAGTATGGAATTGTTCCAAGTACATGAATAATAACAAGCATGAAAGTGTTCCCAGTATATGCACATTAAGGTGGCTCAATAATCCAAGAATTCTTTGTCAGAGGAGAAAAAAATATTCTGTTTATTTAACATTGATATCTGATGATTTATATTTGTTATTAAGATGACATATCATCGACCATTTGACTGACCAGTGGTCCTCTGAATATACATATGTAAACCAACCCCGAGATATGTCGCAAAACAATGAATTTTGATAGATAAAACCATAATATATTGATAATGATTCCAGACTGAAACCATTCTTGTGATCATTTTCACGATAATATCATCAAATATGTATATTTCTTTATAGATAATGATTTCAAAGAGTGAAATAGCTAAAACTGTTCCAGAAAAGTACACTTTGGGTACCCCCACCCCAAAATGAGAATCTAAAAAAAAAGGACTCGGGAGCCTTATTTGACATCAAAGTGATCAGAAGTCTTTGTCAGAAGTTATTTTCTTTTACATATTTCTCAACGACAAACTCTGTCCTTCGAAAAGAAATATAAATAAGTAGATGTTATCGTTCATTCTGATTTAAAATATTTGGTTGTCATAGTAACGATTTTGTAACAATTTGCAACAAGTCAAATTAAAATGCCCTGTTCCCTTAGTTGACATTATAACGATGGAAATATTTGTTAAAACTGTTATAATTGACATATTTTTCAAGATCAGACTCTAATCGTTCAACAAAAGTACAAGACATTCCGTTTTACCTCGTTTCCATATTGTAAAAATCTACTTGGTTTATGCCGGACGGACGACAGACGACGGACGGACGGACGGACGGCGCGCTATATGACTATAGCTCAGGCGAGCTAGAAATCAGATACTCCTAGTCGAGATTATTCTTTCCCAACATTCAGTGAAAGTTTCAAATTCTGATACAAGGAATTAAGAATACTTACACAATTATCATTTATCATCGAAATTAAATAAGAATAAACAAGTTTACAAATGATTTGTCGAAAAAATAAACAAGAAGAGGAGAGTAACATGTGCTTGGCTAAGCGTTATTCGACCTTTTCTTTTATAAACTCACCTTTCATGTTTTGTTAGTGTCAGTTAAATGAGTTTTGTCAAATAAAGTTCAAGTTAGGGTCAAAGCTTTAAAAAATGTTTTGTTCAAAATTTCATATCTGATTCCATCATCCTATTTAGAGATACGGAAATATATATAAGAGAAATAGAACTAAAGTAAACGGAAGTGTTTTTAAACATTTTGACGTTCAAGGTCAATAAGTGGACGTCAATCCCCTCCCTCGTTCTCGATAATGCGTGCAGTTATCTGTGAAATGGATATATCTTTGAACAAAGCAGGGTTAAAACTAAAATTCATTCGCTTAAATTTTTCAAATAGGGAAACTTTATTCGATAACATCTTGTTGCAAAGTACGAAAGTTGACAAAATTGAAGAAAAATTCTTTAAACCAAAGATTATTAGAGAAACCAAACTTGAAATATCTTATCTATAATATCGCTAAAATCTCCAAGAAATATCTTGTTTTATCATGAAATTAAGTATTTGTTCATAGGCAACAGTTCCGCCGATGACGTTCTAAAAACGATACGTTTACGGCGTTAGCCAGGGTGTCTCACTTACAGGATATTTTTGTATATATAAATCAATCGATACATTTGACTAAATATTTATTACACTCAGATTGTAGATGGTAATTTTCTGTTTCCATCGATACCAAACATGTCGGAATCCGTCAAGAAACAAGCGAATTATGGAGGAGTTTGAAGGCCGAAAACTAAAAAAGGCCACATATAAAAGTACTGCACTCGATATCTGATGACGTCAAACGATTATTGAGCCTCCTTAAATAAAATCTATTAAATACCGGCAGTACTATTTTGTTTGCACGATAGATCATCTATTAATCTCCTGAAATGTATCACTTGTACAGTACTAACACGGTGGGTAATCTCGCAACGCAGAACAATTTATTTTTCAATATTTTTGCGCAAAATAGATAATTTATTACAAACATAGGTAATCACAGATTACGAAGCTCACCTCGTGACAGCAAAATTCAATTCAAACATATTTCTTAGTACATGTATATTGGCTTTTAAAGGCAAAACCACTCAAGCAGAAAAAGTAGGTCAAGGTCATTTTATGAAAGTTTGATCAAAGATACATCCAATATGCAAGTTTGGTACATGTAGCAGTTATACTTTGCTCAATATTGGCTTTATAGAGCAAAATCACTCAAGCGGAAAAAGTAGGTCGAGGTCATTTTATGAAAGATTGATCAAAGATACATCCAATATGCAAGTTTGGTACATGTATCACTTATACTTTGCTCAATATTGGCTTTTAAAGGCAAAATCACTCAAGCGGAAAAAGTAGGTCGAGGTCATTTTATGAAAGTTTGATCAAAGATACATCCAATATGCAAGTTTGGTACATGTAGCAGTTATACTTTGCTCAATATTGGCTTTATAGAGCAAAATCACTCAAGCGGAAAAAGTATGTCAAGGTCATTTTATGAAAGATTGATAAAAGATACATCCAATATGCAAGTTTGGTACATGTATCACTTATACTTTGCTCAATATTGGCTTTTAAAGGCAAGATCACTCAAGCGGAAAAAGTAGGTCGAGGTCATTTTATGAAAGTTTGATCAAAGATACATCTAATATGCAAGTTTGGAATATCTAGCACTTATACTTTGCTCAATATTGGCTTTTAAAGGCAAAATCACTCAAGCGGAAAAAGTAGGTCAAGGTCATTTTATGAAAGTTTGATCAAAGATACATCCAATATGCAAGTTTGGTACATGTAGCACTTATACTTTGCTCAATGTTGGCTTTTAAAAGCGAAATTACTCAAGTGGAAAAAGTAGGTCAGATGCTGCATCTGATGCATAGGTCCATCTTGGCATCCAAAGATGAATCACTTGTGCAAGTTTGGTTACTGTAGCATCAGCACTTTGTCAGATACTGAGCTACCCCAAACTTCTTAACCAAGTCACTCAAGCGGAAAATGTAGGTCAGATGCTGCATCCGATGCATGGGTTCACCTCAGCATCCAAAGATGAATCACTTGTGCAAGTTTGGTTACTGTAGCATCAGTACTTTGTCAGATACTGAGCTACCCCAAACTTCTTTACCAAGTCACTCAAGCGGAAAATGTAGGTCAGATGCTGCATCTGATGCATGGGTTCACCTCAGCATCCAAAGATGAATCACTTGTGCAAGTTTGGTTACTGTAGCATCAGTACTTTGTCAGATACTGAGCTACCCCAAACTTCTTTCCCAAGTCACTCAAGCGGAAAATGTAGGTCAGATGCTGCATACGATGCATGGGTTCACCTCAGCATCCAAAGATGAATCACTTGTGCCAGTTTGGTTACTGTAGCATTAGTACTTTGTCAGATACTGAGCTACCCCAAACTTCTTAACCAAGTCACTAAAGCGGAAAATGTAGGTCAGATGCTGCATCTGATGCATGGGTTCACCTCAGCATCCAAAGATGAATCACTTGTGCCAGTTTGGTTACTGTAGCATTAGTACTTTGTCAGATACTGAGCTACCCCAAACTTCTTAACCAAGTCACTCAAGCGGAAAATGTAGGTCAGATGCTGAATCTGATGCATGGGTTCACCTCAGCATCCAAAGATGAATCACTTGTGCCAGTTTGGTTACTGTAGCATTAGTACTTTGTCAGATACTGAGCTACCCCAAACTTCTTAACCGGACGCGGACGCGGACACGGACGCGGACACGGACGCGGACGCGGACGCGGACGCGGACGCATGGGGTTATAGCATAAGCTCACTCAACTTCGTCGAGGTGAGCTAAAAAGGGAAATGTGATGCAGTGTAACAACGCCCTAACTATGAGTTGTATCCAAAATAAGGTGGATATTATAGCTTTTTATAATGCACAAACACGATCGGCGTTCTACTTTCACTTTCATCTACACCAATCATGCCGATAGTTTTTCGGCTTTATAAAAGGATATTACCTCTCTTACTTTCGATAAAACTCGTATCTAAGGCATCCTTACACTGCATCACATTCCCCTTTTTGTGAAAAATAATTTGTAATACACGAAATTTTAGATAAACCTAGTGTTCTGCGTTGCGAGATTACCCACCGTGACTATTAAATGGGCGTGGAGGAATTAACCAATCAAATCTGTAACACAAGATATATGGCGACTTTGTTTACCATAGATACAAAAATAAAGCGGAGAAAATAATCATTATATAGGGAAATTGTTATATAATATGCATGTATGGAAAAAGTCAACATCTCAAAAATAAATTCAGAGTTATATATATTTGATTGCATGTGTGCCTGAGTTATTTCGACGTACGAAAATAAGTACACAAAGCCAAACTAGCTTGTCTGTTTAAATCTAAAAGTTGATATTTTGACAGAATTCTTTCACACTTTCTATTCTAACGATAAATATAAAAAAGGAGAAAAAAAAAACCTGCAAAAGTGGGGTCCTGCCGGGGTTTGAACCACTACTCTTGGGTTCATTGGGCATGGAAAACCTACATTGTATCTATAAATGTTTTTCCGTAAAAATCCAAATGAGGATATCTTGACAAAATTCTTTCACTTGTAGGGAACCATGAGTACCTCATACCTACCAAGTTTCATGACAATCTAAGAAAAAAAGTAAGTTAGATATGATAAATATGCAGTAAATGAGTGTGTAAAATCATACACTTATTGAGTTATTTAAAGAAATAGTGCAAAAATTAGCATTTCTGACTAAGTCCGAAGAGACGTCAAAAAAGCGTCAAAAATTTGAGTTCGGAGTGGAACCAAAAATAACAACACTTCTTAAGACATCTCTCTAGATCATCCTGATGCTTTCGGTTTGTCGATACGTGCTTCCGTTCTGAAGAAGTTTGTCAAAGGAGGGTACCCCCCGTGACCTACTTTTGCCTGTGGTGGCGCCACCTGTTGAGGGATCCGGACGAAAAACAACAACACTTGTAGGGGACCATTAGTACTTTATACCTACCAAGTTTCATCAAAATCCCTTTAGCCATTCTTGAGAAGAAGTCGAAAATGTGAAAAGTTTACGACAGACAGACGACACACGACAGACGACACACGACGGACGACGGACGCCAGACGGATCGCTATGACAATAGCTCACTAGAGCCTTTGGCTCAGGTGAGCTAATAAGGGAAGAAAAGTTTTTGTTGGGGTCCCGCCGGGGTTTGGAGCCACTCCTCATGGGTCCATTGGGCATGGAAAACAGACACTATACCTATGTACAATCTTAAAAAATATTCCTTAAAAATCCAAAAGTGGATATCTTGACAAAATTCTTTCACTTGAAGGGTACCATGCATGAGTACCTCATATCTACAAAATGTCATGACAATCTGAAGAGTGGTTATAGAAAAGAAGCAGAAAATGTATGAAAGTCACCCCCCCCCCCCCCTTCCTTTTTACATAAGAAAAAAATTCATAAAAAATCAAAAAAATAAAATTGAAGCATAAAATTCATATCAAAGCAAATATTAAGTTAGATATGATAAATATGCAGTAAATGAGTGTGTAAAATCATACACTTATTGAGTTATTTAAAGAAATAGTGCAAAAATTAGCATTTCTGACTAAGTCCGAAGAGACGTCAAAAAAGCGTCAAAAATTTGAGTTCGGAGTGGAACCAAAAATAACAACACTTCTTAAGACATCTCTCTAGATCATCCTGATGCTTTCCGTTTGTCGATATGTGCTTCCGTTCTGAAGAAGAAGTTTGTCAAAGGAGGGTACCCCCCGTGACCTACTTTTGCCTGTGGTGGCGCCACCTGTTGAGGGATCCGGACGAAAAACAACAACACTTGTAGGGGACCATTAGTACTTTATACCTACCAAGTTTCATCAAAATCCCTTTAGCCATTCTTGAGAAGAAGTCGAAAATGTGAAAAGTTTACGACAGACAGACGACACACGACACACGACAGACGACACACGACGGACGCCGGACGGATCGCTATGACAATAGCTCACTAGAGCCTTTGGCTCAGGTGAGCTAATAAGGGAAGAAAAGTTTTTGTTGGGGTCCCGCCGGGGTTTGGAGCCACTCCTCATGGGTCCATTGGGCATGGAAAACATACACTATACCTATGTACAATCTTAAAAAATATTCCTTAAAAATCCAAAAGTGGATATCTTGACAAAATTCTTTCACTTGAAGGGTACCATGCATGAGTACCTCATATCTACAAAATGTCATGACAATCTGAAGAGTGGTTATAGAAAAGAAGCAGAAAATGTATGAAAGTCACCCCCCCCCCCCTTCCTTTTTACATAAGAAAAAAATTCATAAAAAATCAAAAAAATAAAATTGAAGCATAAAATTCATATCAAAGCAAATATTAAGTTAGATATGATAAATATGCAGTAAATGAGTGTGTAAAATCATACACTTATTGAGTTATTTAAAGAAATAGTGCAAAAATTAGCATTTCTGACTAAGTCCGAAGAGACGTCAAAAAAGCGTCAAAAATTTGAGTTCGGAGTGGAACCAAAAATAACAACACTTCTTAAGACATCTCTCTAGATCATCCTGATGCTTTCGGTTTGTCGATACGTGCTTCCGTTCTGAAGAAGAAGTTTGTCAAAGGAGGGTACCCCCCGTGACCTACTTTTGCCTGTGGTGGCGCCACCTGTTGAGGGATCCGGACGAAAAACAACAACACTTGTAGGGGACCATTAGTACTTTATACCTACCAAGTTTCATCAAAATCCCTTTAGCCATTCTTGAGAAGAAGTAGAAAATGTGAAAAGTTTACGACAGACAGACGACAGACGACGGACGACGGACGCCGGACGGATCGCTATGACAATAGCTCACTAGAGCCTTTGGCTCAGGTGAGCTAAAAAAAAAGTCGGACCAGTTAAAATCCTTTCGGACCGGTTGATTTAGGACTAGTACCTGTCCGAATGACCGGTTCATTAGAAAATATTTCAACAACTCTGCCAAATCACTCTGAAATTCCCAAAGAGGAATTATGAAAAAATTACATGAGTAAATAAGACCCAAAACCTGGAAGTCAACAAAGAATGTCCTATTTCTAAAAGCATTTTAAAGTTTTTTATTCATCCCTAGTTTAGTTCAAGCAAATCAATGGATTAACAGTGTTAATAAATGATACTTTATACATGTAGGGTTAGAATTAGGTGAGAATTTGTATAAATTTTTTTTCTAATTACAGAGATGTTGAAATTAACCGGTCCGACCGACAAAACCCGTTAAAATTTGAAATGACCAGTTGGTAACGCCAGCTAACCGGTCCGAAAGACCCATAAAAATTCTGAGGAAATGTTTTCATTTTTTTTCATATCTATCCACTGCATAATATTTTAGGAAGTATTGTCCATTTAAATAACACAGTTTACGACTTTATCACTATATGATAAATATTGATTTCCGAACATGACATTGTCATGGAACTCATACATGTGACATTGTCCGATTTAATTAGAAAATCTCTTTTCTTCAATGTATTTCAAAAGAAATCGGCTAAATGTCAAGTATTGTCCGACAGATTGTCGACAACAGATCTTCCGAAAGTCGTCTTGAATTTGAAGACGTTTAACATTGTTACATCAAAATACACTTAATTTTACGCATATTTGCAGTAATGAGAACTGCCAATTGTAGTAATTTGCAAACTTTTCTGAATCATTAAAGTTTGAAAAAGGAAAGTCCGACTCGTTAAAACATGCAATTACAAAACTGTTCGTCGATAAAATTTTAGTCTCGTCTCAAACCGTCAGTTCCCTCTCTCGTGGAAAATGGATTGATTTCCCTATCAATGCTACTGTCTTTCTACATATTTTTATTTCTTATAAAAATCTCCATTAATACTATAAACTATTGGCATATTGTTATAATAAATAAAAACATCCAGAGAGACACTACGTACATGTATTTACGCAAAGGTTGATTGCAGGGCGCAATGTGCAAGCTCTGCATTTAATTTCCGTGACATGCGTACATTTATCGATTTATTGAAGGGTGCTGGTGCCGAAATAAAAACCAATTCATTCATTCTTGTTCATCTCCTGAACTTTAACTTCGTAAAAAGTCTCTCTCTCTCTCATTTTGGTGTTAATTCAATACGCATGTAGATATACACGATGGACTCATGAATTTACTGACATAAGTCTAAAGATATCAAACATGCAAGTTTAAGAAACAAAATTAAAGATTGAAAAGAAGAATTAAGATATTCTTTCTTTTTATGCCCCCGGAATCACAGATTCGGGGGCATATAGTTTTTGTCCTGTCCGTATGTTTGTCTGTTTGTCCGAAAAAAATTTTAACATTGGGCATAACTTTTGAATGGAAGGTGATAGAGCTTTCATATTTCACATTTGTATTCCTTGTACCGGTAACAAGACCTTTCCATTGATACCAAAATTGTTTACCTTGACCTTTCACATACTTAACAGAAAACTAAGTTAATAGTAATTTAATACTAACAAAGATGCCACTGGGGGCATTCGCGTTTCACAAACACAGGCTTTATTTTTTTGGATAAAAAAAGGTCCTGAATGGTAACAAACAGACAGTACAGTTGGACAGGCATATAGACGGCACAATATTTAAACATGACTGTCTAAAGACAGGATATTTCATTGATAATTCAATCGTATTTGAATTAATCAAACTGAATCCATCATTTTCATAGTGTAATGTATTTCATAGCATACAGTATATACTGCAGAAATTAACTTTTGTTAAAATAAAATGTCTATGGGGATATTCTATGTGTGACGTCGGAGGCTTTGACGTCACTGTTTACTATAGTTGACACGGAGAACAATATGGCGGCGGCTTGAAATTAACATGGGAATTTCTTGTAGATATTTTATTTTTCATATTGCAGTTTGAAGGCAGCTGATAGGGTAAGCTGAAGTTAATTTCCAGTTACAACTAAAGGAGGTCAGCTCTCGGAAACAATGATTTATAGCAAAATTCTTCAAACGACGGAATAAATTGCCAAAACAGGGTGCTCTGGATTTAGTGAACAGGACACAGGGATTTTTCAGGGTATTTTACTTTGGGTCCAGGGTCCGGTAAAATTGGGAAAAATCGCAGCGTTTTAATGAAATTGGGAATTTCAAACAGTTTAACTTGATTCTTAATGGAATAAATCCTTACAAAGAGATATATAACTCCTTGATATTCAAAGTGTCTTCAATAAAATAAACGAAGTACTAGTAAAACCATCTATACTTTAGATTGT
Source organism: Pinctada fucata (assembly GCA_028142955.1). Lineage (NCBI taxonomy): Eukaryota > Metazoa > Mollusca > Bivalvia > Pterioida > Pteriidae > Pinctada > Pinctada fucata. The sequence goes on from AP027102.1 coordinate 11,472,583, forward strand.
ACTTCAAAGGACATAATGATAATCTTCAAGGATCAGGAACAGGCATCTGTTCAGAGTCAGAGGGGCTACTTTAATGATCATGATCAATCAGGATTCAGATTCAAAGTCAGTGTTTGACGCCGGGGACATTCCCACTGTCCGAGTTGCCCTATTCTGTTTACTGAACATGAACTACTTTCTGTTGTTTCTTTCATAGTCACTATCCAAAATTTTATTTTGAAGAACGTATCTCTCCTCTACAAAGAAGATGTACTCCCTTTTGTCATTTTTTGGTATCAAATTTGCTGTTGTAAGACGACATGGTCATGGGTTCCCAATACTGGAGATACGATTTGATGATTAAAACGTAAACCTATACCGGATATAAGATTTCTGACCAGTTTACACATATATCGTCAATGTCGTATTTCTGCAATGTATTTCAGTAGTCATTATTTTGCTCTTTATTGAAGAAAAGTTCATGAATTTATGTAACAACCTCAATCCTTTTTTCTAGGGCTGGGACGATTCAGGTATCCTTCGATTCGGTTCGGTTTCGAATCACAAGGCCTCGGTTCGGTTATTTTCGATTCTGTTCATCTGAATGAGAAAAAAGTACAAAATGGTATGTGAAATGAATGAATTTAACAAAAATTTAAAAAAAAGAGCGTCAATTTACATGTATCTGAAGAATGTGAGGGTATATATACTGTGATTTAAAACAATAATCAGTTTTACATCCCAAATTATTGTTGCTGTATGTGCTCCAACGTACAGTGCTTACTGTGAGAAATCAAATATAAATACAAAGTTCAACACCTTATTTTTCAACAACCAAGTATTGACAGGTCTCATAGGACTTTCACAATAAATATCAAAGTGGACATAGCTTTCCTTACATGATATTTGGCGGCTAAAATCCCCATTTATTCTTGTTGCTGCCTAATGCAAAAACTTCCTCTGATCTGAGTTCATGGAAAGCGAAAGTAGATCTACTTTACTTTCACTTTCTTTTTCATGGGAGGCCTGCAAGTTGGGGGAAGTGCAGGTAAATCGGCGCGAGCAGTCAATGTTCTGTCTTTTCTTACTTTCTGGCTTTCTTTAATGTAATTTCTAAGCTATTTCAAAGATTTTCTGGTCACTATTTGGCTTCAGTTTACTTTAATAAAATATGACTGAACCGAATCGAAATCTGCAATTCTATGTCGGTGCATCGAACCGACAATGCTTTTTTTGAAGCACCGAAATTTTCGGTGCACCGCCCAGCCCTACTTTTTTCAATACATAGAATTACATTGTATATCTCTCTTTTCAGTTCCCCTTCCTGTTTGAGTAATCCTAAACTGAATATTTTTTTATGAGGAAATCTTTTTTAAAAGTATAATACAGCATAACATACGCTCCTTTTCCTAGAATACTGAAAGACTTGCAGCATGATTATTCTGTAAATGTGTTTGATTTTATCTGATGGATACATCTTCAATTTGTTTAAGGACAAAAAGTTTTCCGTTTCTGTACGTATTATTTTATGTGCTTATCACATTTTGAAAAGAGAGAGAGAGAATGTGTGTGAACCATGTGGACGTAATTTTTTATGATTTTGCTTGTCGCTGGCAAGATGCGTTTTTTAAATGTTTAAAAGAGAATAAAAAATACAGATCGTAGACAGACATTTTTTTCCTTCAAAGGCTGTTCCCGACGTTCAATCAAGTATTGACTCCGGGTTACCAGTCACTTCGACCTTTTTCCATTTCTCGAGTCACTTCGACCTTTTTCAACTTCGACCTTTTACAACTTCGGCCAACCGTAACTGACATTTCGACCTTGGAAATCAGATGTTTCGGTCCATTAATTATATAATTGTTTGTTTTCGACATTGGAACATTAGATGTTTCGGCCCTTTACCTGTATTTAAAAACTTTAAGCGTATATATACGTCCCTGATTATGATTTCTGAACAAGAGGCCCAGGGGCCACATCGCTCACCTGAGAACACTGGGTAATGGGTATGTTGAGAGAAGACAATATGTATTAAAAGTTGTCATTTATGAAAACAGGTTAACACAAGACATAAAATAACATATCAGAGAACGCGAAACTTTGTGATGGATTACTGGTCATTCAGACCAGTAATATGTTAAAGATTACTGGTCCGAACCAATTATTACCGGTCCGAAGAATTTTTACCTTTTTTCTCAATCAGTGATCGGGAAGGCAAATTAACTTGCTCAACTTCAATGAGCCATCTTTCTTCATGACAGGGCCTTTCCAAAAATGATCAATTTTCGAAAGGCTTTGAAGACAATGTATGTACAATACATCAGACCTCAGCACACTTTTTTGTTGTGAAATTCCCAATTTTATCATTTCCAATGAGTAATCCACAGTACACATGTACCGTATCACTGAGCACCCAAGACCAAATTTTCAGCCACCTATCCTGTATTTTTCAAATCGTGTCCACGTATAGACAGCTATGTTATCAATATCATTTCAGCTTTGGTGATATTAGGGAAGAAGGGGGGGGGGGGGGGCTGCAATTGACATTTCTGTACTAGTTTTATTACTTCAATTTGTACCCATTGACTGGCCACTTAAAATGACATGATAATTTTACGGACGAACGCATACACAAGTACCTTTACGTAGATAAGATACGTAAGTGGACGTTGGAGATTTAAATCCCAGGCGCAGAACGAGGATAAGAAAGAATGTCAAAGAAAAATCAATATTGTATCATAATAGCAAGGACTTCTAAACAGTTAATTAAGTCTTTGATAATAGCAAAGAACCAGCGATTATCAGTAAACAAAAGAATGTTTGTGCTTCTGACTGGCCATGGACAGTAAGCTGTGATCCACATGTTACTGTCACAAGGTATAGATCTACGTTACAACATTTACTTTAACCAAAAATGGACACCATAGAATAATGCACACCTTTGTGACCAGGGAGCAGCGAGTTGCCGATTTTATGGGTCATTCTTTATCAGAATGTCGCAGGGCGCGTGGCCTTCCCAATCACTGGATCAATAAAGCATTTTAAACACTCAATGACCACACGAGTTGACCTATTATCTTCGTAGAAAAGAAAGTGAAACAGTTGAAAAATGGATACCGACACGGAACGTTTTTAATTCAGACTTTTTAAAACTACAAATTGAGAAAATATTTCTGGTCATTTGGACCGACAATTACAACATTTTCATCGGTCCGAGCAGAATTTTACCGGTCATGTCCGTCGGACCGACGAGGTTTCGGTTTCACTGACATATAATTAAACAAAGCACACAAGACTGAACAAAACAACAGTTAGTAATATGACATAAAAAATGCATGCAAATAAATTAAGGCAGCATGAGAGAAGAGAATAAGAAAAATATCAGTTTTTGCATAAAAGTAATTAAGGCCATAAAGACGTCAAAATTAGTGATTGGATTTAAACAAAATGAACAAACTTGAATCATACATCCTTCTAGATCACTCAGATACAATTAGTTTTTCAATCCTTGAAGTGGTTCTGGAGAAGAAGATTTTTAAAGACGGGTACCCTCCTAGACCTATATGACCCTGCCCTGGATCCGACCCTAAAGGGATCAAGCCTAAATGAGCAAACTTTGTAGAAGACCTTAAGTACTTCATGACAACAAAATTTCATCAAAATCCTCCAAGCGGTTTCAGAGGAGAAGATGAAAATGTGAAAAGTTAACGGACGGACAGACAGACGATGCGGTATGACAATAGCTCACTTGAGCCTTTGGCTCAGGTGAGCTAAAAATAGAAGTTTTTGCATAAAAATAATGAAGGCCATAAAGATGTCAAAAACACGTCAAAAATTGGTTATCGTATTTTAATGAAATGAACAAACTTGAATCATACATTCTTCTAGATCACTCAGATACAATTAGTTTTACAATGCATGCAGCGGTTCTGGAGAAGATTTTAAAAGAGGGGTACCCCACACCACCTACTGGACCCCGCCCTAGATCCATCCCTGAAGGGATCAAGCCAAAATTAACAAGCTTGGTAGAGGATCTAAAATACTTCATACAATACAAAGTTTCATCAATGTCCTGTAAGCGATTTAAGAGAAGATGAAAATGCGAAAAGTTAATGGACGGACAAATGCCGGACGATCCGGTATGACAATATCTCAATTTGAGCCTTTGGCTTTTTATGAAATGAAGAAACTTGAATCATACATCCTTCTAGATCACTCAGATACCATTAGTTTTTCAATACATGCAGCGGTTTTGGAGAAGAAGATTTTTAAAGAGGGGTACCCTCTGGGACCAATTTGACCTCGCCCTGGATCCACCCCGGTAGGGATCCAATTGAAATGAACAAACTTGGTAGGGGACCTTTAGTACTGCATGCATACCAAGTTTAATAAAAATTCTCCGAGCGGTTTCAGAGGAGAAGATGAAAATGTGAAAAGTTAACGGACGCCGGACAATCCGGTATGACAATAGCTCCCTTTGAGCCTTTGGCTCAAGCTAAAAAGACAATATTTTGTCCGGTTCCTATCTTCTAATTGAAAAAAAATTGACAACAGATGTTGTTATAGAAATTTTGAACCCCCCCCCCCCCTCTTTTTATTATCTTTGCAATAAAAGAATTATTATAAATTCAAATTGTACATGTTGTAAATCAAAAATGCTATCACACAAACATTTATTAATTAAATTTTACCTAGAATATAGCTTTTAATATATCAATATGAACCCAAGGGGAATTAATATGGAGATAATGCCAAACTTCATAAAAAATGCCGAAGTAAAAAAAATGGCCAAATTGGCATTAAAATTATTCAGAAAAGTTAAAAATTGCATTCAAAGCTTAAAAAGTGGAAGAAAATGAAAAATAAAGAAAGAAAAAATTTATGCCCCAGTTGGGATTTGAACTCGCTACCTTGGGACTCATTGACACACTGAAAACATACCTATTTAAAGTAATAAAAAATCATTAAAAATCTAAAAGTCAAGATATTGAAAAAAAATTCATCACTGTTACATTCCTTATAATAATTCTGATAAATGTTAGAACAATCATTCATGGGAAGAACCATAAAATGCCAAAAATGATGAAAATGACCATCCCCCCTTCCTTTTTTACAGTGTTAAAAAAATCATTGAAAATTCAAATATAAACTTTTCAGCAAAATTCTTTCACTAAAGCATTCCTCTGCTTAAAAATGGCTAAATTAAACTAAACTGGAGCAGAATTTTTCAGTAAGAAAGAAAATATTAAGAGAAATATCAATTTTTGCATTAAAAATACAATGTCGGAAAAGACGTCAAAAACGTGTCAAAAATTAGTTATCGGATTTTAACAAAATGAACAAACTTGAATCATACATCCTTCTAGATCACATAGATACAATTAGTTTTTCAATCCATTCAGTGGAACTGGAGAAGAAGATTTTTGAAGAGGGGTACCCTCCGGGGCCTATTTGACCCGCCCTGGATCCACCCCTGAAGGGATCGAGCCGAAATGAACAAACTTGGTAGAGGACCTTTAGTACTTCATGCATACCAAGTTTCACCAAAATCCTCCAAGCGGTTTCAGAGGAGAAGATGAAAATGTGAAAAGTTAACGGACGGACGCCGGACGCCGGACAATCCGGTATGACAATAGCTCACTTGAGCCTTTGGCTCAGGTGAGCTAAAAACAATAATATTGATTTATTCATTTCAGACCGGGACAAAGACGATTGAACCTTAAATCATTTGTTTCACCATAGGGGATTACGTTGACTTTTTGTCAAAGTATTTGAATTCTCTATTAGGACTATCATACACATTATACTTATACATATTTTCTTGTCACAAGCATTGATCAGCTCGGGTAAATAATATTCATTCTGAATGTAATAAAATTGCCACACATGCATGTTGAGTGCTTTTTCAAAATCATTAGCCCATATTGAAGTATGCGGTATATTTACGAAACCTCTTTCAAAGTCAAAAATGTGTAAAGGGTGCCCATTGTCATCAAATACTGTGACGTCTTCAAATGGTTCCCTCAAAGCAAGAGGCCAAGGCTGATCCAGAGATGTTGAAAACTTAAATATACGTAACTTTCTATATAGAAAGTCACTTCGGCCTCACATAAAGACACTTCGGCGTTTTTCAATTTATGATCATTTAGTGTTCAGAACATTAAAAATGGAGAAGGTTGAAACGTCTTTTTTGTGAGGTCGAAGTGGCATTTTAGTGGGTCAAAACGTCTGAGGTCGAAGTTGAAAAAGGTCGAAGTGACTTGAGGTCGAAATAGAAAAAGGTCGAAGTGACTGGCAACCTTGACTCGAGTCAGTTTTATATGAAAAATTTACAAAGTGAAGTAACTATAAAGTTCGCATACGAATTTAGAAAGTTCTCTTTCTTTCAGATAATAGATAAAATTGTCTCAAAATTAAAGAGATTTAGGTCGAATGCCAGTATCTCAGAATCGATAAATACAAAAATGTAAATGGATTAGGTGCATGAATAGCTACTGGACAGTTGTTTTTAAGTCGCGCTTTCCAAACAACGTCTACCTAATATTATCTCACAAGCGTTGATAACATCAGGTAGCTTCTCCAGACAATGTTTTCTTACTTTGTAAATTAAGACCATGTAAGAAACTTGACTTTCGCCGCTTTCAATTTTTAAATGAACACGAGTTTGAGTATACACAGATATCTTTCTGCAAACTATAGAAAATTGACAATTACTATACTGTAATGCATTGTGCAATTTGCATACTATCCGGAGCAAACAGAGGAAGAATAGTCAACAAAAACATCTTTATCATTGAAACCTCGATTTAGGCGATTAATTTACATGTTTCAGATAGCACGAAGCTTTCAATCGACGAAGTTGCCAAGCCTTTTCATGCCTTTAACTGAGTTAAAAACGGGTCCGGATATCGTGATACAGCTCCAAGGTATCAATACGCGTATCGTGGAACACTGAATCGCGATTTATCATCCCAGCCCTACTAGGAGGATAACCATCCTCAGAAACCCAGGCTCTTGACATTGTGTGTGACGAGGATGGAGGCATCTTTTCTATCAGTGCTCAGTGTTCTCCCCAGGCCGTTTTAGCGTGGCGGCCCCGCCACGCTATCGAGATTTACCGCCACGCTATCAGGATTAGCACCACGCTATATTTTACGGCCGCCATGCTATATTTTTTCCCCTAAAAATTCGTGTATTAACTATTTTATGTACCCCTTTGCGTTAATTGATTGATTTAACCGCCGCATTCCCGGTTAATTAGCCCCGGTGGTATACAACCCGAGGTGTTAAACGTCTTGTAACCCCCCGCAAGCTTTATTTACTTGAGCTGAGAACGTGTCTGGCTTCTACGGCGCACGTCAAGCTATCGGACATTTAAAATAACTGCGTTGTCAATGTCTATCGAGTGACCAACAAAAGACGACCATTCTATAACGTACTTCATGAAAACGTTTTCATATACATGTATAATCGCTAGATCGTGTTGACCGGCACATGTCATATAGTTACAGCGTGACGGTAAATTGGAAATAGAAATACGCTTTATCAGATGTCATTAAAATATGTTTTTAATCCGTCTTACTGTTCGACATATTACCCGACCGCGTCGTCTTTGTCATACAAAATAATTGCCGCTTTTACAAGATAAGGAAGAGGTTATCTCGCTCGCGCAAAATCATTTCACTTTGAATAAATAACGAGTCGGTATGTCCGTATTTTTTTTTTTTTTAAATACGCTTGAATTTAGTTAATAAGAAGTTTAGACGGATGGATTAAATCAATCATCAAAACACAACATGGTGCACGGACCATCCTTTTCATTAATGAGTCTGAGCGCGATATAGAAGGCTTTGTATACAATTGACATATAAAATAGATCTTCATTTCTTGGGGGGAGGGGGGGGGGGGTCGAGGAGGTATGCGCCAAAGTAGAACGACTGTTAGCTTTCTTTGCCAGAGATTACCACAAACAATATTGCAATGGCTAATAAGAAAAGGGCACAGGAGCTCGATGCCAACGATCCACAAGTATATCCGCCTCTACTTTCCTTATATTTGACTGGAGAGAGATGGGAAGGGGCGAGTATAATTGAAGGTTGTTGGCATCGAGCTCCTGTGGGAAAGGAGGGGGGGGGGAGTAAAAGTTTCCATATTTGGACCTATTTTTGTGCGAATAGCACATAGTGATTGCCTGATTTCTTCACTCATGGGAGCCCCGTCTACTGAGTATGTATAAACGATGTTACTCTGTTTACATGTACCTTGGGACTGCGTCAGCGTCATGATCGGTATAAAGTCTGATCACTGTCTGAATCAATGAATTATATCTATATGAATCGAGCTGTTGTGTTATGTACATGCATGACCTAATGAAAAATTGCATCTGTATGTACTGAGATGAACACAGTGTGTTGGAAACCCCTTTCCGTTACCAGGTGATTATCTGTTTTAGTGGACAATATATAAATGAAACGGTGCTATCAATAAAGATATTAAGTTGAATCATTGAAACATAAAACTAACTTCAAGTAGGCTTATTTTGCCCCTCTTCACAAAATAAAATCTGTATACGACGGAAAAATTAGGAACTTCCATCATGAAATATGATATTAACAATTATGAAAAATAAAAGATCAAAACATTCCCGTTTAGGATGTATCATGTTTTTATATACTAAAAAAGAAGTGAAATTTCCTTCAAATTCTTAGCACACACCTAACATTGAACATGAAAGGTTAAAGAAAGAGTGGGGATCAAATTAGAAAATAAGATTCGTCTTCTTTCCTTGTATATGGAATCATCAATCGATAGTCATATTGGATTGTTGCATTTTTAGGGGGGGGGGGGTAGATTTAATGTGATGTTATTTGATTTTCATGTTCACTGTCAGACATCATCTTTCAATTCATTACGACAACATTATGCATTTGCATTTTAGTTCTGTCTTTATACTTCCATAAACTGGCCTATGAAGGTGTTCAGGAACAAATATAACTTTGAAAACACAATATTTTGTCATACATTGTAAGTGATATTATTCTGGCTATTCGCACTCAGTACCTTTAGTGCTTTGATTTCAAGTAGGAATTTGTATAAAGATAATTTTCAACCTTTTTTAAAAGGTGAAACCTGCCCTTTCTCTTAACCAAGAATTCAGAACTCAAGGTTAGATTCCTTTTCCATAACACACTTAGATTCACTAATATCAGTGATTAGGAAGGACAGAGGACATGAACCATAGTCCCCATTAATTTGCAAAATGGCCCATTGAAAACTTACTCCTTTTTTTTAAAGAAATAGCCCATTGTTATTTTAGAAAATTATGGAAAATAGCCCATGCACAGAATTTCCTTCCAAACCAGTGTGATAAGCTAAATTCTTACACTAAGCTACATAATGAAACAGTCTCAAGATAATTTTCTCAAAAAGCACAAAACTAATTGAGTTTTAAAACTGTCATGAATCTCTCTTTACAAATAGAATACCAATGATCTCACTGTCTAAAATTTAATGATAATTAGCATGAAGATGAGAATGTAGTATTATTAGCACACTTATTTCATTATCAAAATTACTTTGAACAGTTTAGTACATGAAACAGTATGCAATGATGCAACATTGAATGATGCAACGTGCAGTGATGCATCCCAATGCAAGTTGCACCGCGAAGACTTAGCACCATGCTTTCTGAAATTTCTGGGGAGAACACTGGTGCTACGTAACCTTCATGGCTTTGACATAGTTCATAATATGAATTATGGCAAAGCCATTGTGAGGTCACAGATGAAATATAATTTCAATGAATTAATACCCAATTTTCACCATACATCATTGATAATTTTTTTTACTAAGTTAATAAGAATAAAATATATCATACCAAGGACTTATAATCTGTTTATAAGTCCTTGGTCATACAATATGTGTTCTTGTTATTTTTTCCAGCATCATTTTTACTGTCTTTATCAGCCTTACATTAGTTTTTTTTTTCTTGAAATCCAGAGTCATCTACAGGAGAGGGGATATTATAGACAGTTTCTAGATCGACAGCATGCACATAACTCGTAAATACGGGGAAACAATTCTCAATGTCACAAAACAATCAATAAACATGAAATCGCAATGCTTAATTTTGAAACATAAATGACAGATAAGAAAAGATCAAGTGATGTCATCTTAATCTATACATTTTAATTCCTTGGACCTTGACGAAAACCAAGGAAAAGAGAACTCGGGCAAGAAAACTGTGGGCACAAACCATTAAAATTAAAAAAAAGAAAAAAAGAATTTTACTGTTTTCTGAAGTATTTTAAATATTGTAAGATTAACATGTATCTTGATTATTCAATGAATTCAATTAAACTTTTAAATGTTTACTTTTTAAATTTCATTGGGTGATGAAATGTCAGTTGTCGTATCAGGAATATGTATCCCCCCGTGCACCCACCCACCCCTCTCCCCTTTTACTTTCACCGGAAAAATTAGCATTCAAAATGTAGAAGAGAGAGATAACTTCCTTTTCGGCGCCGTCTATAGTGTTAGCAGTAATATTTCGTTTTATGGGATGATCTGGAAAAGGGGGTTAAAACTTACAAATAAGTACAGTATAACATTAGTATTACAGGATTTTACCCTCTAAATAATGTAAATGATTTTCCAATGTAATATCTGAAGACAAAATTCTTGCTCATTCCTTTACTTTAAAAGAGGGTGAAAGGGAGGGGGAGGGGCCGGATGAAGGAGGGAGGGAGGGAGAAGAAGGAAGGGTGTGGGAGGGGAGACAAGGGGGCAGAGAGAGCGGGTACCCCATGTCTGCTCCCCATCCCCATAAAAGGCAAGGGTGAATGGGAGGGGGAGGAAGGAGGCAGCTGGAGGGAGGCAGAAGGGAGGGATCGAGGGAGAGGTTAGGAGGTGGGAGAAGCGGGACAGGGGAGAGAAGGAGAGAAGTAAGTAGAAATCTACCCTCTGTCCCCCCCTTGAATAAAATCAATTAACCCCCCCCCTTTCTTAAATAAAGCCTACGCTCACGCAGCAAGATACGCCCGTTGGGATTTTTTTCACAACACCAAAATATCTAAGTCCCATAACTCCATAAGGACAAATTGGATGAACCTTAAAATCGAAAGGCGGCTTCCTCTTCAAAGTCTGATCAAAATGTACAAATATCATGAAAATCTGTTGACACATATTCAAGTTATTGCGTTCCATGCACCTATATTTTGCCCTTAGCTTAACATGTATGTGCATATAACCCCCCCCCCCCTTCCTATACACACAATATCTCGCTTATGCGACCAAAAAATTAAAAACCTGTTACATATGTCAAAGAGCATCCTTTCTACCTTAAGTATACAAAATTTCAAAACATTTCGACCAGAAATAGATTTTTAAATAATTTTTAACTATTTTAGTATATTTTCACTGTATTTTAAAATATCTAAGTCCCATAACTCTGTAACGACATATCGAATGAACCTGAAAATCGAAAGGCGGCTTCCTCTCCACAGTCCAATCAAAATGTATGAATATCATGAAAATCCGTTGACGCATATTCAAGTTATTGCGTTCCATGCGCCTATATTTTGCCCATAGCTTAACATGCATGTGCATATTACCCCCCCCCCTTCCTACTACACACAATATCTCGCTTATGCGACCCAAAAAATTAAAAAACCCGTTACATATGTCAAAGAGCATCCTTCCTACATGAAGTATACAAAATTTCAAAACATTTCGACCAGAAATAGATTTTTAAATAATTTTTAACTATTTTAGTATATTTTCACTGTATTTTAAAATGTCTAAGTCCCATAACTCTGTAACGACATATCGAATGAACCTGAAAATCGAAAGGCGGCTTCCTCTCCACAGTCCAATCAAAATGTATGAATATCATGAAAATCCGTTGACGCATATTCAAGTTATTGCGTTCCATGCGCCTATATTTTGCCCTTAGCTTAACATGTATTTGCATATAACCCACCCCTCCCCCCTTCCTATTACACACAATATCTCGGTTATGCGACAAAAAAATTAAAAACCCGTTACATATGTCAAAGAATACCCTTCCTACATGAAGTATACAAAATTTCAAAACATTTCGACCAGAAATAGATTTTTAAATAATTTTTAAATATTTTAGTATATTTTCACTGTATTTTAAAAATCTAAGTCCCATAACTCTGTAACGACATATCGAATAAACCTGAAAATCGAAAGGCGGCTTCCTCTCCACAGTCCAATCATAATGTATGAATATCATGAAAATCCGTTGACGCATATTCAAGTTATTGCGTTCCATGCGCCTATATTTTGCCCTTAGCTTAACATGTATGTGCATATAACCCACCCCTCCCCCCTTCCTATTACACACAATATCTGGCTTATGCGACAAAAAAATTAAAAACCCGTTACATATGTCAAAGAACACCCTTCCTACATGAAGTATACAAAATTTCAAAACATTTCGACCAGAAATAGATTTTTAAATAATTTTTAAATATTTTAGTATATTTTCACTGTATTTTAAAAATCTAAGTCCCATAACTCTGTAACGACATATCGAATGAACCTGAAAATCGAAAGGCGGCTTCCTCTCCACAGTCCAATCATAATGTATGAATATCATGAAAATCCGTTGACGCATATTCAAGTTATCGCGTTCCATGCGCCTTTATTTTGCCCTTAGCTTAAAATGTATGTGCATATAACCCACCCCCCCTTCCTATTACACACAATATCTCAGTTATGCGACAAAAAAATTAAAAACCCGTTACATATGTCAAAGAACATCCTTTCTACTTGAAGTATACAAAATTTCAAAACATTTCGACCAGAAATAGATTTTTAAATAATTTTTAAATATTTTAGTATATTTTCACTGTATTTTAAAAATCTAAGTCCCATAACTCTGTAACGACAAATCGGATGAACCTGAAAATCGAAAGGCGGCTTCCTCTCCACAGTCTGATCACTATGTATAAATTTCATAAAAATCCGTTGACGCGTATTCAAGTTATTGCGTTCCATAGGCGGACGGACAGACGGACAGACGGACGGACGGACGGACTTCGCCATACCATAATACGTCCCGTCAAATGACGGGCGTATAAAAAATCTGAAGCCTTCACCCCTCTACCTTGGATCCGCTTATGATTTACCTCCAAGGGAAAAAAATACCCAGCCTTATTTCTGAAAGAAAAAAATATACTTCATGCTTTGAACAGAGCCCCAGCTGTGTTGACCTATTTGTACTAAATACTGTAAATGATGACGTAAGTTGTGACGCGTTGTAAACAGAACCAAAGGCAGCAGACATTTTAGAAGTTTGTGTTGGGATTTACACTGCATAGATTTCCTGTATATTCTACATGTAGATCTTATATATGTGGAGAGAAACCACATAATTCGATCTACAGGTATCAAAATATCAGCTGCAAATCATCCTCGAAAGCAGAATGAAGTTCGGTAAGTCGCTGATCGCGCTGATATTTGTTTGTTTGTTTTTTTCTCCCAGCATTATGAGTTTATCCATGGATTTTTCTGAGGGAGCTGTTGATGAAAGAAAGTCCGCGAAACAAAGTTGTATGCTGACGTCGCGTCGCATGCTGACGTCACGTTGTAATTTTCAAAGAGGATATTCGGACTAAACATGATATATGTTGGGAATGATGGTGAAATGTCAGTATTACGTGAAGCAAAGTACAAATCATACATTGGGACACTGGAGGAGTAAGCCAAACGAAGAATATTCAAAGGAGATCGAGAAATCTTGGTCATCGATGGGTTTCATTCTGTCGTCAAGTGACATTGTCAAAAAAATAAGCTTGTGCTTCACGCCGATCAAATGGGCAATGGGGAGAATGACGTCATTGACCACGGTTTTGGAACCTATAGGTATAGCATAGAATTCAATTGAAAAACACGATTTTTCCTATATATATACACGTGTTACCTTGATGAGGACTACGTCCGCGCCTGCGGCGCGGACTGCGTCCTCTATTAGCCATTAAAGTGAGATTTTCAAAAAACACCTCAAAATCATTAAATTTTGGACTATGGTCACTGTCCATCTGAATCACTCAAGATTAAGAAAATCGAAGATGGACATAATTTCTAATTTCCTCTGACTACCAAATTTCGCACGTGTTTTACTACAGATAGATTTGCACTTGAGTCTGAAAACTCTTAAACAGAAAGAAGTACAAATAAAAGCTAACCCCGAACAACTTTTAGTTATTGTTTCTTGAATTTCTATGAGCAAAATCAAAGATCCATGTTCTCGTGGGTTTCGGCTCTTTTTATCTTGAATATATTACTACGCAGAAACTTTGACACAAATACAAATTTTATGGAATATTGTGCAATTATTTAAATTGTGCCATTAGAATGAAAAGGAATCATGAAAATGCACAAGATATATATGAAATAATATCTGAAATACTATTTTTATTTTATTTTTTTTCTCTGTAACTTGAAAAAGTAGTTCCAGTGAAAAATAATCTTCAAGTCCATAACGGATATAATGAGTTCGGTCTTTTATGCGTTTCGAACTGTTTTCGCTCAAATATATTTTTTTCTATTATGTTGTCGAAGCAAGTGTCATATAGTTCACAGATATCAAAACAATACAAACATAATTGAGTTTTTAAATATGAATTATGGCATAGCCATAGTGAGGACGCAGGGTGACATTGAAACCATCAAAAGGCGAAATGCCAAACACAAGCAAACGGGCCAAAAGCAACATCAAGCCGATTCAAATAACAACAAATGGACTGGAGAAATTACTAAAGAAAGTCATTCCGTCAAAATCACCAGGACCAGACAACATCCCAAATAGAATTCTACAACATTGTGCGAAACACCTTGCACCTATTCTACGAATAATCATGCAGAAGTCGCTTGACACAGGGGATTTACCAAAAGATTGGACTGATGCTAACATCTCTAGCATCTACAAAAAAGGAGACAAACATCTTCCCGAGAACTACAGACCCGTATCACTAACATCTGTTACATGCAAATTATTAGAACACATCGTCTGCAGAAACATAATGACACATCTAGAGAGCAACAACATACTTATACCAATTTGAATCATGGCTTTAGATCCGGATACTCTTGCGAGACGCAGCTCAATACTACAATGAACGACTTCCTACTAGAATACGACCAGAACAACCAAGTAGATGTAGCTATATTAGACTTTTCGAAGGCTTTTGACACCGTTCCTCACGATAAGCTTCTACATAAGATACACCAGTATGGCATCCAAGGCCCAATCCATCAATGTTAAACGTCTTTAAATTCAATAGCATCATCTAAAACCTGATAAATTTACAGCATGTCAGTGATCCTCAGTCTAAACAATGTAATATAGCCAAAAAGTATGAAAATTATTATGGTTGTCCAAAATGTACCAAAAGACGTAGCAGAATGGGTGGGATATGATGCTACTGAGGACCCACGTTTTAGAAATTTCAAGAAATTTTGTAACAGAAAATTTCAAATGCGTTGAAGAGACAGACGATCATTCGAAGTTGATCGAACTTGGCTACATGTGCCCTCGGGGACTCCTGGTCCACCAGCAGTGTCTGTAGAATCATGCAGAAAGACCGCATACACATCATTAGTCAGATATCAATACTTGAATATGGAGCTACCATCTGGAATCCACATCTAAAAGGGGACATAGATAAGTTAGAGAGAATCCAAAACAAAGCAGTAAGATTTATTAAGAAAGATTACAGAAGCAGAAAACCAGGATTGATTACCAACATGAGAAACAATCTGGAATTAGACACGCTTGAAGAACGGAGAATTAGCCTTAGATTGATCCTGATGTTCAAAGTGGTTGAGGGGTTGGTTCCGTCTTTACCCGTTGACCAATATATTAAATTCAATACTCAAAAACGCCAAATTAAATCGCGCCAATTCAAAGACTTCAGTTCAGTTAACATTGTTCAAAAACACTCGTACAACAACAGCAGAGGAATTAAAGTACAACTTGGAAACACAAAGCAATATACGAACTCTTTTTTCGTCAACGCAGCAATTCATTGGAACCAACTACCAGACTCCGTAGTTTGCGCAAAATCCTTAGAGATCTACATTTAAGAAGGCTCTAAAAGCGCACCGCCAGTAATATCCGGCACTCTCTCCCGTTGAATAAAAGCCAGAAGTGGTATCTTCAACGTAACAGATACAGATATAGATACAGAAAAAAAAAAATCAAAAATTGAAAATGTAAATTTATGAATTAGAAATAGATGAATAAATGAGCATGTAAATATAATAACAGTGATAGATAAATAAATATGTAAATAAATAAATGAATGAAAAAAAGAAGTCTTAAGAAGATACAAATCATTAAAAGGGGATTTCAAGGTATATATCTCCAACAACACTCCAAAATCACTCAATGCAAAAACACAGGGCAGACATCCGCAGAAAAAGACGCAAAAGGGACAAGGAAAACCAACTCACACCATAGAAGCATGAAACACAAAAGACCACACATAAACCAACGAGACCAATGGGCAAGCGGTACCGACGTAGGACGGCCATCTGCCACGCAAGTAGCAGACGGTGTGATTATCCTGGATTAATGCACAATCTTCCCACTATTTCGATTACCCTGAGGTCTCGAAGAACGTACAATTGTGATGTAAAGCAACCTCCTCACTGTTAGATGACCACACACAAACAAGACCGAAAAACACAGGGGCACAAGCAACACCGATGAATATGTAAATGGATATAACAAGAGGGCGTACGTAATATATATAGTCCGTGCTCTGCCGGCCATTTGTAGCTATTTCAGAAAAAGTTTTCTTACTGTTTTTTTTATCTTTCAAATAAGGGTAGAGATATTGTTGTTAATTGAATCGAAAATAGATATTATCAATTACATTGTAATATGAGTATTATTTCTCGCCCAAATTGCACACTACTACCGAAATTAGTAGTAAAATGATAACAACCACATTTCAACATTATAGTTTATAGTATTTATAGAGCAAGCGCATGTAACAAATGTAAACGTCTTCAAATTTAATAGCATCATTTAAGAACAGATAAATTGGCAACGTGGACCAGACATGCACGTTTCGGGTACTTAACCCTCATCAGTGATCCTAAATCTAAACAATGTAATATGCCAAAAAAGTATGAAAGTTACTATGTCGAAAAAGTGTACCTAAAGACGTTGCAGGATGGGTGGGATATGATGCTACAGGACCCACTTTTTAGAAATTTTGATAACAGAAGTTTAGAATGCGTTGAAGAAACGATCAACCGAAATTGATCGAACTTTGCTACATGTACCCTCGGGGACCCCTGGTCCACCAGCAGTGACACTCACCAAGTGGTATACATGTAAACGTCTTCAAATTGAATAGCATCATTTAAGAACACATAAATTGGCAACGTGGACCAGACATGCACGTTTCGGGTACTTAACCCTCATCAGTGATCCTAAATCTAAACAATTAATGTAATATGCCAAAAAAGTATGAAAGTTACTATGTCGAAAAAGTGTACCTAAAGACGTAGCAGGATGGGTGGGATATGATGCTACAGGACCCACTTTTTAGAAATTTTGATAATAGAAGTTTATGCGTTGAAGAAATTTTAACGATCAACCGAAAAGTTATACTTTCCATGTACATGTACATTCAGAATATGACACGGAATGTCCATATGAGTTTGAACCTGTTGCATGCCCTTGCTCTGTGGTCTCGTCGGTTTATGTGTAGTCTTTTGTGTTTGATGTAAACATGTAGTGTGTCTCTTTTCCGTCTCGTGCTGTACTCGTCTTTTGTGTTTTTGCATCGGGTGTTTTGGTGTTTTACTGTTGATGCTGCAACGGGGTCTTGTTGGAGATCTCCTCCCTTCTTTTTTTACAATTGTAGGTATGACAAATATGGTTAATGACCATATCC
This sequence comes from Pinctada fucata, assembly GCA_028142955.1. Taxonomy (NCBI): domain Eukaryota; kingdom Metazoa; phylum Mollusca; class Bivalvia; order Pterioida; family Pteriidae; genus Pinctada; species Pinctada fucata. The sequence goes on from AP027102.1 coordinate 11,490,504, forward strand.
CTGTATATAGCACAAAATCGATAATTCAGAAAATCAGAAACCGAAGGCATACAAAATCAGGATAAAACAGGAACCAAAGCAAACAAACAAAAACCTCCACCATATGAAAAGAAGCGAACTCCCGATATGGGAGTGAGATCAGGTGCCCAGGAAGAGTAAGCATCTCCTGCATGCATGCAACAGCCGTCGCTTCAATTCGGTAGAACTGTCACATCCGGTTACTTCCATTTTGGAAGACATAGAGTACAATCTTTGGTTGGATGGTTCAAATGGTCTATGACAGAATATCACCCACCATCCTGGAGAGTGGGACATCATAGTGTATAACGAGTTCCCCATATCGACCGTAGAACGTCCTCAGTGACGATGTTAGTCGGTCACAAACATATCCCTGACTGAGAAGCTTATCTGAAAGATGCCTAGCTCTCAGAACAAAATCCGTATATTTGGTACTTGCTCTGGCATAGCGTATCAACTCAGATATGAACACGCCATAAGCAGGCGATGAAGGGATGTTGCTACTTAGAAAAGGAAAGTTTGTAATGCTGAAATTGAAGTCGTCACGTTTGTCATAGAGTGAGGTGTTCATGTGACCATCAGTGTCGTAGGACAACATTAAGTCCAAATAGGATGCTGAATTATTTGTCACTGTAGTTTCTTTGACTTCAAGCTCCGAAGGATAGATACTGCTCAGGTAATCCGCGAATTTTGGATTATTGATGGACAACACATCGTCTATGTATCTGTAAGTGAAGTTGAAGTCAGAAGCTAAGTATCTTTTCCCTTCAGAGACCAAAGATTGAATGAATTCAGCTTATGTTTGTCCCTTGCCGAAATTATGTTTGTCCCTTGTCGAAAATCTGAATTTCTAATGTGAATAATGCGGAAGGGTTCCAACTCTATAGTATATACCTTCTTGAAAAAATGTTATGCACCAGACACGTATCTCGAATATTAAATTCTCATCAGTGATGTTCTAGTCTAATAACTTTTTATAAGCAACCAAAATTTATTTTACTAGCGCCCTCTGGTTTTATTTTTAAAATCTAAATTTGAGTATATACTTGACAGAGAGTACGCGGTTCCAAATTTCCTGTAGGGTCGATTCAGTAGCATATCCAAATGAAATATATGTTCAAAGTAGCATTAGAGGGATGGTGCTAAGATGTTTGAAAACCTTCTTTAATTTCGATAATATTTTCGGATTGTCAATATTGAAATGTACCAAGTTTGTTGTACGGATGAAATGACAAGTTTGCGCACTAGCCAAATAATATGTATGATGTAAAATTGATTAAGTGCCGAAACAAATCTTCTTTCAGGCGACAGAGCTGGAATGAAGTAATTAATATACTTCAAACCATCAAATGTCACGGAGAACGAGTTTAACTGCTCCACACTGCAACAGAAAATAAGTGTTTATATAAATAATGCGAAAGGGTTCCAACTTTATAAGACAAAGAGCTCAATATTCAATCATTTTGCTCTAAAAGGTAAGGTTTTTGAGAAATCACATAAAATATGTCCTTTTTTGTTTAGAAGAGGCATAATGAAGAAGAAATTAGAACCTTTTTAAATTTTTTGAATGGGACCAAAAACGGTCACTTTTGCCCCTACCCCTTATAGGTCAAGTTTCGACTTTTGCTCTTCATAATTTTATATTACTTGTATTTCCTCTTTTTTGACTTCGAGCAACACTGATACATAATTTGTTGAAATGCGCATACGATTCACTGTTTTTTTTTTTTAAATAAAACAAATATTTCAATATTTACACTTCAACTTCGTTTCCATCAGTGCAATTAACCACAGCTCTTGCTCGATTTTCCAATGCAAAACATTGACGCACGTGCGTTTTGACACTCAAAGCCGCATCACATTACAATGGTCTGCGCATAAATACATTTTTTCAGGTAACCGGGGATTCCCCTTTGTGCAAATATGCAATCAAGTGTTTACATCGTTTCTCGACGGTGAAAAAAACGTATAATTAAGCAGAAATTGCAGTTTTTCGAAGTCTGTAATAAAATAGAAATAAATTATACGTAAAGTACTAGACATGGTTGCGGTTCAAACACTATTCTTCGAGTTATCTTTCTTTGTTTACGTTTGGATCAATACAATTTGATGGCGCCCAGTTTAAAAAACTATCTCTGAAAACCGATTGTACTTACGATTGTATGTCATCAAGTAAACTGACCAAAGTTGAACAGTTAAGTAAGCCTCTCTGAGATAATTCTGAGTTTATACTTCAAATCTATGAGTCGATAGGTTATTCAATAGAAGAATATTCAAGATCAAGTGCAATTCTCAAGGCTGTTCGTCTAAAAACAGCTTTTCCTGTGAACGGCTAGAAGAGTGTTATCGTCGCCAGCCGACTTTCGAAGCTGCATCACTGAAGATGAAATTTAATGTTTCGCAACCATATTCAATTCTTGTAAAATCGATATCAAGATGAAACAAAGACGTATCTGTTTTAATTATTTTAATATGTATTTAATATTGTATATGGAATTTTCTGTGTACTATAAAGCTATCTTTAACGCGGATGCAAATTTAGAACTTTATACTTCTCAACTTTCGGCTGCCGTAAGCTGTTCTGCAAGCTGTTCTGACATTGTTCTTCTGCCCTCGGATAAAAGGAGATTGATGTATTATATAGAGAAGTCCAGTGGAATTCGTTACATAAAAATAGTATGCGTATAAATATAAGAATTGTTATTGATACTTTGCGTTTGCATTGGTGTGTGCAAAACATTTGGTCATGGTAAAAATTCAACGTGCAGCACTTCGTGCTGCAAAGAAGTTTTACCATGACCAAATGTTTTGCACACACCAATGCAAACGCAAAATATGAAAAAAAAAATCTAAAATTAATATAGACAATTTCTAGACATGAATCATTCCTAGAATTCCGCAAACCTATTTTTCCGCAAATACATGAACACTTCACTCTATGACAAACGTGACGACTTATCTCCAGCATGACCACCCTGCACCCGCCCAGCGAAACAACCCCACAAGAAAGTGATACGTAAATGACATCAGACAAAAACTACGAACAGCAAAAAAAAAAAAAAAATACACGACAAAAATCACTAGAACACCATACAAAACAATCGAAACAGACGTACAAAAACATCAAACATTAAAGGCCGACGGGGGACGATATAAGGGGACAGGTAAATTTTCTGTCATTTCCTCACTGACCGCTATAGGGTTAACATCTCTTATTGGTATCTGATTGGTTTCCTTTTATCCTTTTACCCCTATCAATTTTTTATTGATAGCTTAAAACAGATGAGACTTGGGTATCTCATTAGCATAATAAAGGATTACCTGTCGGTTTATCTTTGATGTAAAACGCCGCTCACAGACGGCGTTGTCTTCAAAGACGGTATGCAACGCCTATCAAGCTAATGTCACTCAGGTATAACTATTAACGACCGGGTGGTTCCCAACGTCAGCCTTTAATGACAACACATAAAAGGAAGGAGACCAATGTGCACCCGGAGCCGACTTTGGACTGCCATCTGCTATAAGCAAATGGTGTGGTTATCGTTATGATTACGTGCGCACAACCCTCCCACTTTTCCGGATACACAGAAGTCTCCATAGACGCACAATAGTTCTATAAACATAAAACTTCTCACTGTAAGGTGATGCCACAAACAAGACAGTTAAACGCAGCGGCCCTCTGTAACACACATTTTATGTAAAGGATCTAAAAAATTCTATGGCATGCGTATAACAGTCTGTGCTCTACTGGCTGAAGCAAACCCAAGATCAATCACCGAGAAGTCTGACCAACTTTCAGACAGGACAAAAAATTAGGACCCAGTCTTCTCTGGCGAGATTTAAACAAGGCCCGCCATGGAGTCCCGTCGTCACGGTTGGCCAGTGTGCAACATTGGGAAAGACACTGGTACAAAACTGTAGATTGGTCCAGTATTATGCCCAGTGTTCTTTTGATGACGTTGGGATCATATCCTTGGTAAAGCAGGCGACCGACAATTTTCTTACATTTGTGGTTGAAGTTCGATCTGCCTTTGATCCTTCTGATTTTGTTTACTAAGTCACCGTAAAATGAAGGTAATGGAATTCCGCATGATACATACTCTGATGCTGAGTAGTCCTAAATTTTGAAAGAAGCTCAGAATAGTTATTGTAAAATTTCCAAAAAGATTTTACACGTTTGTGGTATCTAAATCCTTGATTGATAAGTCTCTTTGTAATTTGTCTATTTTTGTCACGGACGTCCGAAACATGGGATCAAGCTTTAGCGTATCTGATGAGCTGAGAGATGTAAATGCTGTAGGATGGCAATCTTGGAACATCGCCATCAAGTCAAGGACAACTAATTATGTTGAAGCCAAAATCTTCTCTTTTTTCGTATATCTTTGTCTGATTTTCTCCGTTATTGATTTTGATATCAAGATCCAAAAATGGTGTAGCTTTAGTATCTGTGTTTGCTTCATACAATGTTAACTCTGGTGGATAAATTCGATTTTTGTAATGGTCAAAATATGGGTTATCAATATTCAAAATATCATTAAGAAACCTAGAGGTGCCATTGAAACATTTCAAGTGGTCAAATTTCTTGAGTTTTTGCAGATTTTGCATGAACTCCTTTTCGTATGTGTATAAAAACAAATCTACAACAAGAGGCGCACAAATAGTACCCATAGTAATTCCAATAACTTGCCTGTATAGAGTGTCACCAAATCTTACAAAAATGCTGTCTAAAAGAAAGGAAAAGGCTTGGCACAACTCAGATCGAGTCCATAGTTTGTATGATTTGTATTCTATTGAAGAAAAGAATCCTTTAGTGCAGAAGTACATATAAATGTTTTACCCTCTCGATTAAAACAACATTTAATAAGTTTTGATAAGAGATCTTTTATCTTCTCATGAAGGAGGGTGGTGTACTTGTTAGGGAAGTCGTAGGATGAGATAGATTCGGCTTTAAAATTGAATGATTTGAATTTGTTGATCACATCACCCGAATTCTTTATTGACCAAAAATAATTGATGTCGCTGTTATTGAATGCAGTTTCACAATATTTTGATACATGATCTTTAATTGCTGTTAACGCTGATGTCAAATTCCTAGATAAAACTGTAGTAGTACAATAGCTCGAGTTAGCAATAAATAGGAAGTTCTACGGCCGATATGGGGAACTCGTCATACACTATGATGTCCTACTCTCAAGAATGGTGAATGGAATTCTGTCATAGACCGTTTGTATCATTCAACCAAAGATTATACTTTACATCTTCCAAAATGGAAATAACCCGATGTGACAAATCTACCGAATTGACGCGATGGATGTTACATGCAAACAGGAGATGCTGACTCTTCCTGGCTACCTGGTCTCATTCCCATATCGGGAGTTTGCTTCTTTTCGTGTAATGGATGATTTTATTGTTTGCTTTGGTTCCTGTATCATCCTGATTTCGTATGCCTTCGGTTTATGATTTTCTGAATTGTCGATTTTGTGCTGTATATAGGGATATGGTCATTATCCATATTTATCATTCATACATAATTGATTACATAATTATATTTCAGAATCAATATAACAGGTGACATTTACCGCTTTAGTATCTGACAAAGGAAGTTTTAAAAGCTTTTTGAAAATTTAGTGATCCGTTTTTACAAATTTATAATTTAGTTGATTGCATTACCATGTTAAATGTCTTCAAATTCAATAGCATCATTTTAAAGCAGATAAATTTGCAGCATGGGCCAGACATGCACGTTTCGGCTACTTAACCCTTGTCAGTGATCCTCAATCTAAACAATGTTATATGACCAAAGAGTGTGAAATTTAGTACTATGCGTATCATCTTCCTTTTTATAAAAAAATATTGGTATGATAACAGATGCATAGTAAGTTATATTGTTGATACCTTTTAATATACAAACTATTTTAGCAACTTACAGGAAAAGCATGAACGATTCAGCTGTACATGTACAATAGCTTTTATACATCTGAAGCATAAGAACACCTTTTTTCATCTATGATTTGTTTTGTCTGTTATCTCCACAGAATAAAGCAAAGGAAGATGATTGGCGGTTCATGTCATGGCTTTATTTGAAATAGATATTCAATATTCAATAGTTCAATGCACAATAGGCAAATGAATTAAATGCTCAGTAAGTTGATTTTTCTTAGTTCTTGAATATAAGTTCAGTTCAATTGTTCATCAAGTTCAATGCTCAATAGTTCATAGTTCAATGCTCAATAGCTCATAAGTTGAAATGAAATATGTGCAATATTTCAATATCAATGAATCAATATTTTGACAATATAACTAAATCAATGGTCTACGACGACATTCAATTGTATATGTCGTAGATAATCAATACAAATCAATAATAAACCCCAATTATTGGCTCAGAGTCTGGAAGACAACAGAAACTGAAGCGAGGTTTCAAAGCAAAATTCTGCCGAACACTAAGACAGATATTAATGAGCGGTACTGTAGTCTTTGAAACAATGAACTTGGACGGGAATGGAAAAGCCATGACGCGTTTAAGGCGAGGTGGTACGAGCAGGTAATCTGGACTGACAACCGGAACTGTGAGCGGGCATCCCATCGTGAAGTACAATGCAATAGGGTCGCGGATGTAGGCATGGGTCCTAGATATATACATGAATTATCAGCAAGGCCAACCAAATGGAGAATCTACGTCGAGCGTAATCCCGAGTCATGGTAGAATGTTGCTGGAATAAAAGTGAAACAAGCGAAAAAACATGGAAATTGAATGTAAACTTGACATTTAAATAATATATGATTGTATGAGGAAGAAACTGAGATAAGCACATCTGAAGATTAGAGTTCGTGGAGTGAATTATCAAAGTAACGAGAAAGGGTGTGGAGGGGAGGGTTTTAGTTAAATGTTCTAGTTTTTCCTCTGCAGAGAGCACGCCATCTCGAAATGCGCAGTTTGAGTTTCTATTTGAAGAAACCAACACGTACGTTCCGGATAATACTGAGATATGACTGAAGGAGTTATCTTCCTTGGTCAGTTTAATATACGTATAATAAACAAATTATGCTTATTCGTTGAGATAACGTGAAGTTATGCTTTAGAGCATAACTACAATTATCTCCACAGAATAAAGCAAAGGAAGATGATTGGCGGTTCATGTCATGGCTTTATTTGAAATAGATATTCAATATTCAATAGTTCAATGCACAATAGGCAAATGAATTAAATGCTCAGTAAGTTGATTTTTCTTAGTTCTTGAATATAAGTTCAGTTCAATTGTTCATCAAGTTCAATGCTCAATAGTTCATAGTTCAATGCTCAATAGCTCATAAGTTGAAATGAAATATGTGCAATATTTCAATATCAATGAATCAATATTTTGACAATATAACTAAATCAATGGTCTACGACGACATTCAATTGTATATGTCGTAGATAATCAATACAAATCAATAATAAACCCCAATTATTGGCTCAGAGTCTGGAAGACAACAGAAACTGAAGCGAGGTTTCAAAGCAAAATTCTGCCATAATGACTTTCGAGGATTATTGGTGATAACCCTCGAAAGGCATCCGCCACAAAGCGGCCGATTTTGCTGAAACTGAGCGCCATGACAGAACTGCCATATTAGATACTACTCTTTGATATTCGAAGGCATCATAGGCATAATATAATAGAAAAAATGCCACTAGATCGCAGTCTACATTTATCAACAAAATAGACGTACGTATATGACGTATTTTTTACGTGGATGTAACGTCACGAAAAGGGACAGTTTCATTCTGATATATGAGGGGCTGTGTAACAGGTATATAACGCTGACCTTGACCCGTTAACTGACTTTGACCCAATAATCAGCTTAGGGTTGAAACGTGATCGCATTATGCTAATTTATCATATTGTATGGTATGTAAAGCGATAAAGATCGTACCATATTTAAATACATGAAGGGCTCTAAGATGTAAATAATGCTGACCTTGACCCATTAATCATCTTACCGTAGGGGCGGAATGTGATCGCGTATAGAGCTGATTTATCCTATTGGATGTTATGTAAGGCGAATAAAGATCGCACCATATTTTGAAGAATATTCGATACGAGATATAAGTGATCAATGAAATTCTACGATGCCGTTTAATGTAGATTATTAAGCTCAGTCTAACGTTCTGTCCTATATGATACAGAACTGGCCCAAGTGATACAGATATGTAGGCTTCGTGTGCATCACCTATCTAGAGACGCAGTTCGCAAATATTGACATTATTATTTCGTGTTCATTAAACCGGCGACGCCATATAAAGGACAAGGTAGATCGTAGATAAAGCCCGTACGTAAGGAATAAAAGGGGGGTAATTCGCATCGTTGTAAGATTCGGTATTAGTTAGGAAGGAATACCGTATTATCATAATGAATATCAGCATATATATTTATTCGTGGTTATCAAATATGGTTTTGAATGACGAAGAAATTCGGAAGAGAGGACTGGTTCATTTGTAGTGACTTTGGGCTCAGAGGATAACTGTTTGGAATAAGGGCGCTGACATGTCATGACTTTTGTTTAACAAATGTTTGGAAAATATTTAGCAAACGTTTAACAATCATTAGTTGTAAAGGGAACAGTTGTTTTTGTTTTCGTTTTTGTTTTTTTTTTGTTTTTGTTTTTGTTTTTGTTTTTTTTTTATTATTATTATTATTATTATTATTATTTATCTTTATGTGATTTGTAGGATCACATAAATTATCATGCCAGTAAATATAAACTTTCATTAAAATTTTGTTAATGACTTCCAGAAGGCTTCGTGTATGAATATTTTCTTAATCGTCTTACATAATGATTAAAGGATAAACCTAAATTGATGAGGGAGATGGAATAGGAACCCCTTCCGGAAGAGGATTATTTATACATTGCTTTATTTATCTGTTTATTTATTATTATTGTTATTATTAATTCATGATATTGTTTAATGCTATAGGCATTTTAATAAATGTTCCTTAGTGTCAATTTATTGCATCAGACACGAGATAGTGGACTTTATATGAAAATGAGTGAGAGATCCTAGCACCCAGGGGTGTGGCCAGAATGCAATTGATGTGTACGCACCAGAAAGGCTGGCGGTTAGGTGCCGTACGTTGAATTTATCCTTTTTATTTTTGAAATCCTTGCATACAGCGGACCAGTGGTTTTTTTTTTTTTTTTTTTTTGTTTTTTTTTTTTTTTTTTTTTTTTTTTTGAATTTATTTATTCATTCCTTTATTTATCTATTTTTGAAATGCAAGAGGATTTCTTTCCATGATCAGTATTTTTTTTTTTTTTTTTTTTTTTATACTGTTATATTCAATTTTTTATATATTGATAAGGGCAAACTGTATGATATAGTCGGGGAAAGTTGCATCATTGGAAAATTTTATCTTATTGGTCTTGGTGTAATGACAGCTACGTCAGTGACGCGCTATTCCGAAACGGACGCCTATGTGGTGGGAGTATGTCTATGAAAGAAAGCTTACTCCGCACACATATTATTATAAATATAATGTGAACTTTAATGTATATAATGTGATAAATGCGAAATGGAATAGTGCCGTAAGTCAAGCATGGCTGGGCATCAAATTCTAAAATTATGTACTGATCCTATTGTAATTAGACCTTGTAAATTTGATGTGTGACACTCGATAAAATGGTTTCTGATTCTGATTCATATAAATTTACGAGATTAGTAATTACATATATGATATTCGTATAAGTATGATGTTATTTTAATATTTTTAATTATTTTCTGTTTTATTCGTACTAGTTTATCTGCAGTTTTGTTTTTTGTTTTGTTTTGTTTTGTTTTGTTTGTTTTGTTTGTTTGTTTTTTTTTTTGTATCTGGTCCAAAGATTAAAGTCTCATCGATTACTAGTATGTTACTTGCATGACTTCCGAATATTCAAAACATTTCAACGATAGACTGATGACAGTAACTACAAGTTAGAAATGACTTACATGTATACATTTATTACACTAATTAAAACGAGAATGTGTTACGACCATGTAAAAAAGCTGCATGGCTAGCAGGTGGCAGGTACTTGTTACATCGCACGAGAGTTTATTACAATGTAACAAATATTGACATCAGTGATACTTGGGCAGCCTATTCAAAGTGCACATGCACTCGTTTTGAAATAGTGTACTACGTCCAGATTTGAAAAAAAAAGATAAAAATATGTGAAATTGATCTTGAAAATTTCGGATAAGTTTGTTGTTTCCAGAAGGGTTTGACAATTATTATTATTTTTTTTTAATCTATTTATTTATTCTATTTATTTATTATTATTATTATTATTATTTTATTATTATTATTTTTTTTTTGGTCATAACTGCATATTTAACATTATTTCAGGATCTGACTTATTTATTTATTCTGACTTATTTATTTATTAGTCCCATATCGAATATGAAGTATTGATCAATGATATGACAGTTCTCATAATTACAATAAAAAATACCAATAATGTTAACAATGTATACCCAGACACGCTAGGAATATAAGTTATGAGAAGGAAGCTACATGTATGCGAGAGCACCCTCATTTGTGCATACTAAGCCTTAAAAAACTTCAGTCTGAAGTTTTATCTAATTCTATGAATGAATGAATAAGCAAGTGGACAGATATCTGCGGTAGATAGATAGATAAATAAATAAATAAATAAATAAATAAATAAATAAATAAATAAATAAATAAATAATTAAATAAATAAATAAATAAATAAACATATATGACAGACTGATTGGCTGATTTTTAACACACTAATCAACTAAAATGTTTGTTGTTGTTGATGTTAATATTTCAGACTATTATAGAACTATACTCTAACGGGGGATTCGACATTAACATCATGAAGCGCATTGATACAAATGTAGACGAGTAGATGAATTTATTACAAATGTAGACAGGTAGATGAATAAGTAAATACAAAAGATGTCATCATGAATAAGTAAATAACTTAATAAACAGATATAACTGATTAATAAACATACTAACATTACATATATAAACAAATAGATGTAAATATAATATAAAATGCAAACTGTACAAGTAAATCAATCAGTCTGACTGAGAAAGTGATATAAAATTGCTAGTGTGACAAACACTTCCATTTTTTTTTTTTTTTTTTTAAAGACAGACCTTGTAAAAAGGAAATTGACGATATTTAAACTGGAGCAAATTATCGGAAATAGTTTTAAAACATTGCATCATGCATGGGGTAAGATTGTTATCAATATAACCGATATTGTGACACAGGTGAGCTTCTTAATAACTTACGAATGGACGATTTTTTTTTTTTTTAATTTAACACCTCATGTACAATTCGATAAAAAAGGAGATTAGAAATACCGAATTTGACGTCAAAGTCATTCAAATCTATTGATATATTCCCCAATTTTGTAAATTCTGCTATTTTCCCCCCAATTTCAAAGGCCCCGGCCATGATCCCAAATAGTAAAGGGCTTGGAAGCTCTAGATTTTAAGACCCAATCAAAACTGTTGGAAGAAAATACCTAGAACTTGATAGAAGTCGTGTTTTCAATAAAACTAGGCGAGCTCACGTGTGTACAATTCACTCTTACCTACTGACCTGTCTGAAAAATAAAATTGGACGATACTATACTTTACCGACTTTGGGTAACCACTATTAAACCAAACTATCTAAATACTGAGGGGTAGGAAGACGCCACACATCCTGTTGTCCAGACAAAGCAAGCATCACCCGTGTCTCATAAGCAGGCGTTGTAGGAGCGAGGTCAACAACTGTAGGAGCGAGGTCAACAACACACCCGCACGTGCTGTACCCGTACTGCTGAACTGGAGGTGCACTGGTCGGATGAATTGATATAAGTCCAATGGCAGCAGAAAGTCGTACACAGCGATAGAAAGAAATGAAATGTTCGCATTTGGCAACAGAAAACGAAATATTTTAGTTAAATGTTCTAGTTTTTCCTCTGCAGAGAGCACGCCATCTCGAAATGCGCAGTTTGAGTTTCTATTTGAAGAAACCAACACGTACGTTCCGGATAATACTGAGATATGACTGAAGGAGTTATCTTCCTTGGTCAGTTTAATATACGTATAATAAACAAATTATGCTTATTCGTTGAGATAACGTGAAGTTATGCTTTAGAGCATAACTACAATTATACACAATTATTGCGGGGGTTTAATATTCGCGGAAAATTCGAAAACCGCGAACATAGCGAAATTAAAACCACCGCAATCATTTCCCCGTTTACAGTATATCTAAAAATGTACCGAAAGACGTAGCAGGATGGGTGGGATATGCTGATATACATGCGTCATTAATTTACTTCATTATCTCTCTGTGTATCAATTTAAAAAAAACACAGTCATAATAGTTTTCAGCCATGACAGTTTTACCTGATTCTGAGTTATCTGTGTATTTCCAATCCCATGGTGGGCTCAATTGTTTTAACCTGTAGGGAATTTGTTCGTCAAAGTGTATTAGCAAAACACATAGTGTCTGAAAAGAATCATTTATAAAAATTGATAAACAATTCTGATAAATGATTGATTTTCAGTGTTCGTGTTTTATTTGTACCATCCCTTCCCTCAGAAAGAAATTTTTCAATCTACCTTAATTTGTTTGTTTAACATTGTATGCTCATGTGTATTCATGTAGTCTCAGACAAGCCTCTTCATATTTCAGAAGAAAATAGAGTAAAATAAGAGGAATAAATGAAGGAATGTTTAACTTTCAGAACATCAAAATGATCACCGATAAGCGCATTTCGAAATGTAATTGGTTCAGATTCGGTTTTATTCATCGATTGTTACTTTATTACGCCTCAGTTCCTGTATATAAAACCTCAGCATTGGATATTCCTGGTAATCGTAGTAAACTTATTCTTAACAACAATTGTTGAAATACATACATACAATGTAAAAATCAAATTAAGGTAGATTGAAAAATAATCTTTCTGAGGGAAGGGATGATACAAATAAAACACGAACACTCATGCAAATACACACATTTTCGGGCCCCTGATAATGTCGTTTTTACACTGGATAAAGGCCAAGTGGCCGAAAATTTGTGTATTTGAGTGTTCGTGTTTTTATTTATAACTAAAGGGACAATTTTAACTACTGATTTATTTTTGTAAGCATTGAATACATTGATATGGACGAGACAGATTGCACCAGCATATATGAAATGGCAAATATGGATAATGACCATATCCCAATACACAGTAGAAAATCGATAATTTAGAAAATCGTGAACCATAAAGCATACAAAATCAGGATAAAACAGGAACCAAAGCAAACAAAGAAAAACCTCCACCATATGAAAAGAAGCGAACTCCCAATATGGGAGTGAGACCAGGTGCACAGGAAGAGTCAGCAACTCCGCTTGCACGCAACACTCGTCGCTTCAATTCGGTAGAGTTGTTACATCCGGTTACTTCCATTTCCGAAGATACAAGTATATTCGGTGGTTGGATGGTTCAAATGGTCTAAGACAGAATAACATCCACCGTTCTGGAGAGTGGGAAATCATACTGTTTGACGAGTTCCCGATATCGACCATAGAACCTCCTCAGTGACGATGTTAGTCAGTTATGTTCAAGTATACGATTGTACGAGGGAGGAAATGGTTTGGTTATCTCTATGTACTTGTTTAATTCATGAACGGAACTAGTTTTCCTTTTCTTATCAGAGACAATATGAACTGATCAGCTGTCCTTTCTGTTAATTGTTCCGACTGCCCATTTGAACCTTCATAAACCAGCGGCTTTTAGTATTTAAAGCACGGACTAATTTTTGTACATCCTCCATGCTTGTGATATCTATCAGAACTTGCTAGGAGTCCGTCGATGCTAAATTTGGTGCTCTATTGGAGTGCTGTTGAGATTAAGGTCAGGATCTTCTTTAACTCATTTGTATCACACTTATGCCCTTTGCCGTGTGGAGCTCGTGACAAAGTTCCCCGCGATGTGTTTGACAGTAAGTGTTTTGAATATTTTTCCCTGACATGGTCGCCTTAACACTTTCTATATAGACATAACCTCAGACAGTATATTTTACATATTGTTTTTCGTGCATGAACATTGACGGCGGATGCGGCTCCCAAACAGGGGATGCTTACTCCTCCCGGACACCTGGTCCCACCTCTAGCTTGCTAGGGGTCCGTCGATTCTCAATTTGGTGCTCTATTGTGAGTGCTGTTGAGATTATCCTCAGGATCCTCTTTCATTAATTATTTTCGTTGTTTAGTCGTTGTTGTTAAAGTTGCGTTAGATTATATCGTTTGTCATCAGCTTAGTCCCAAGTCAGCATTTGTTCCAAGCTTGTCTAGTTAGCTTGTATATTTGGTGATGTTTGGTTTTCTTCTTTTTCATATTTGGTTCTGTACTTTACACTTTGGATGTACATATGTTCTGCTGTAGGTTTCTACCCGATCATATTTGATTCTCTACCTTTCTCTTTGGATGTACATATATTATGCTGTATATTCTCCTTTTCATATTTGGTTCTCTACTTTACAAATACACACATTGTTTAGACTGAGGATCTTGACATATATACTTTACAAATACACACATTGTTTAGACTGAGGATCACTGACGAGGGTTTAGTACCCGAAATGTGCATGTCTGGTCCATGCTGTAAATTTATCAGGTTTTAAATGATGCTATTGAATTTAAAGACGTGTAACATTTCACATTGGATGTACGTTTGCTCTGCTGTAGGTTACTCCTTTTTCATGTTTGGCGCTCTTCTTTAGATGTATATGTTATGCAGTAGGTTACTTCTTTTTCATATTTGATTCTCTACTTTTCACTTTGAATATACATATGTTATGCTGTAGGTTTCTCCTTTTTCATATTTGGTTATCAACTTTACACTTTGGATACACATATGTTATGCTGTAGTTTTCTCCTTTGTTATATTTGGTTCTCTACTTTTCACTTTGGATGTACATATGTTCTGCTGTATGTTTCTCATTTTTCATATTTGGTTCTCTCCTTTTCACTTTGGATGTACAGGTTTTCTGCTGTAGGTTTTACACTTAATTGAGTCTCGGAGGTAATTATACATACTTCCTTTTCATCAAATCAAATTATAACTTACGATGTATGTGGTCTTAATCTAATCGATAGTACCGATAAATGAACATATAAAACATGTAGAGATAATCAGTATTGCCATAGATGTCCATATCATAGATGTTAAAATGCAGGTGTTGGTATTGTCTTGTCTACGTATTGTAATAACAAATTATCTTTCGTTCTTTGTTTGAATTAAAGATACGTTCTCTTCCAAAACCAAAAGCGGCATTCAGGGCATCATAACTGGATTGATATGGTTTATACTGAAGTGAAGTAAGGGCCGTTCCCCATGAATTATGTAGAAGAAAGGAGGGGATCTCCGACAATACTCGGTTGCAGCTACTAAAGCAAAACCCCAAAACACCAAAATCAAAAACACAGAGCAGACACCCACAGAAATAGACCCAAAAGGGACAAGGGACACCAACTTACGCCATAGGAACATGTAAACAAAATACAACACATGGACCAACGAGACCAATGGGCAAAGGTGCCGACTTTGGACGGTCATCTGCTATGCAAGTATAAGAAGGTGCACGTGGTTATCCGGATTACGTGCACACAACCCTTCGATTTTTCCGAATAACCAGAGGTCTCTAAGAACGCACAATTGTGATGTAAAATAACCTCATCAATGTAAGATGAACATACAAACAGCCTGCATGGCGCAGTGGCCCAAGAAACACACAGATGGATATTTAAATGGATATAAAAACAGAAGGCATACAAACAGTCCGTGCTCTGCTGGCTGTAGC
The DNA here is from genome assembly GCA_028142955.1 of Pinctada fucata. Classification (NCBI taxonomy): domain Eukaryota; kingdom Metazoa; phylum Mollusca; class Bivalvia; order Pterioida; family Pteriidae; genus Pinctada; species Pinctada fucata. The sequence goes on from AP027102.1 coordinate 11,506,365, forward strand.
GAGCTCATGCAGGTGAACACATGAGAAGTCGGACTGAGGACAGGTGGCCGGGGCCCTGTCTTCTCTAAAGAGGTTTGGAGAGGGACCGTCATGGATTTCTGTCATCACAGTCAGTCAGAGTGCAATTCTTAAGAATACGCTGGTACAAGGCTTTAGATTGGTCCAGTACTAAGCCTAGTGTCCGTCTGGTGACATTAGTATCATATCCACGGTATAAAAGGCGTTAAATGATTCTAACACAATTTCGATGGTTATTTTGTCTACCTTTGATCCTTCTTATTTTGTTAATTATGTCACCATACAATGCTGGTTTTGAAAGAGGCTTTTGATGATTTTAACACAATTTCGATGGTTATTCTGTCTACCTTCGGTCCTTCTCATTTTGTTAATAATGTCACAATAAATTGCAGGTTGTGAAATACCCAAATTAATATACTCTGTTGCTGGTATGGATCCGAATTTCAAAAGAAGTTTTGTAAAATTTCTAGAAAGTCTTTACTGGTTTGTGAAAGCGAAAACCCTGATGTTAAAGTTTTTTGTAACTTGTAAATTTCTACTGTGAAAGTTAAAAAAAACATCAGTACATGTTCTAGCATGCCGGATGAGCTGCAAAATGTAGATACCTTGTGATGGTAATCTAGGAAAATCACCATCAAGCCAGGGAAATTCTACTATGTTGAATCTAAAATAATCGCTTTTGTCATACACACTTGTATGAATCTCTCCATTAACAATTTTGATATTTAGGTCTAAAATGGTGTTTCTGTGTTTGTAACTTTTGCCTTGTTTGGGGTCAATTCTTGTGGATAAATAGCATTTTTATCCTTTTAAAAAAACAGGATTGTCGATCAAGGAACCAAGAAGTACCAATGAAACATTTCAAATCATCATATTTTCTTTGCTTTTGAAAATTTTGATAAACTCTTTTTCATACGTCTATAGAAATAAATCTGCAACAAGAGGCGCACAATTCGTTCCCATTGGGGGACGATGGAATATGACTAAAACTGATTAATGTCAAAGAACCAGATAAGGACATACATGTGCTTTGAAGTAGATCCCTTTTGTTATGCTTTAGTGATAGAGAATTTACCAATACATTCGCAGTCAACATAGAGATATCAGTTAATTTGGTTTCTGTTCATGAAAACTATTTGTAAAACATTGGATAGTACTTAACCACACCATTTGCTTCTTGCGTGACAGATGGCCGTCCAAAGTCGGCACCGGTTACCCATTGGTCTCGTCGGTTTATGCGTAGTCTTTTGTGTTTGATGTTTACATGTCGTGTGTCTCTTTTCCATCTCGTGCTGTACTCGTCTTTTGTGTTTTTGCATCGGGTGTCTTGGTGTTTTACTGTTGATGCTGCAACGGGGTCTTGTTGGAGATCTCCTACCTTCTTTTAAGTAAATTACTTGAATATTTTACCTTACTTATCAAAAGAAGATTGAACGACGACTGTGCACAGCGTATTCGCGTCGTATTTAAAACTAACCCTGTCCCACTAACCTAAATATCTATTTCTTATTTCGGAGAATAGAAATTCATCGACGAGTAATGATTAATGCATATTCTTTTTTTTAACAAGCTGCCACAATTTCTAGGCAAGATTTCAATCAATGTGTCGGAAAGGTGCTCATGTATAATTGAAGAATACGTTCATTGAAAATGATAGCGAGTGTGATAATCTGCATTAGTATTTCATTATCCACTATTAATATTCAATAAAGCATCATGTAATTTTAATGGTAAATTAATATATAAAGCAATCCGTAATGAAAGTGACTCCAGGGGGACGGTTCTCGTATCTATCGAATAGCATTTAAAACAGTGTTGGAAATAAACATTGTAATGACATTTTAATGATGTAAGAATGATTGTCTAAAGACGGCTGCCCAAAATAAAAATTAACTCGTGTAGATATTCAATAAACCACACCAGTGAATGAAAGTCGTACACAAATGCCGAAAGCAGATCCCAAAACATCACAATAGAAAAGTATTAAAAATCATGAAAAAAAAAAAAGAAATAAAACAGAGCTTCCTGACGCGAAAAGAAAAATCGGACTAACAGACGGAGACAATGTCACAGCTCCATAGAAACACGAAGGACAACTTTTTCCTCCACTTGATTCAAAGAACTCTCAAATTTTCATGGTGTGAGACTTCAAATTCAATAGCATCATTTAAGAACAGATAAATTTGCAGAATGAGAACTACAGTTATTCTACATTTAGAAATTTGTCTAGGAGACCTTCCCCTCAGACCCTCTTATACATGTTATATACATGTATCTTATATAAAATATTGCGAACTGTATTGTAAAAATCTTTTATCTCTTTGTTTAATATCAATATTAGGAGTTAAGAGTAAAAATATTAATGATTTCTATTGATAAAACACAAACATTCTTAATAGGTGCATCTCTTTGTTAAAAACATTTCCTTGAACCATCTTTGCAAGAAAAAAATAATTTTGTCCCGGTACGGGGCGAAAAAATTATCTTGCGCCGACAAAAATCCAAGCCCCCCCCCCCCCCCCCAATATCAAATGACCGTGCCTTAAGCCTCGTCAGTGATCCTCAATCTAAACAATGTAATATGGTAAAAAAAATTAATCTCACCCTCTGTCGTCATCGCTAGCAAAATGACGTTATATGGAAGTAAGGCAACAAACAGCTAGGTGATTATAACATATACTCTAGACGAAGACGTAGGTCAACACTCATCTACATAGCTAATTCTCAACCCTCGTGTAAAAAAATTACTTGTCTATGACTCAGCAAGCCTCGTCATGGACTATACTTGTATCTTCCGAGATTGAAGTAACCAGATGTGATATTTCTGCCGAATTGAATCGACGGATGTTGCATGCAAGCAAGAGATGCTGACTCTTCCTGTGCACCTGGTCTCATTCCCATTCCGGGAGTTCGCTTCTTTTCATGTGGTGGAGGTTTTTGTTTGTTTGCTTTGGTTCCTGTTTTATCCTGATTTTGTATGCATTCGGTTTCTGATTTTCTGAATTATCGATTTTGTGCTGTATATGGTCATTATCCATATTTGTCATACTTCGTTTCATGTGGTGGGGGGTTTTGTTTGTTTGTTTGTTTTGGTTCCTGTTTTATCTGTTTTATCCTTATTTTGTATGCCCTCGGTTTGTGATTTTCTGAATTTTCGATTTTGTACAGTGTATTGGGATATGGTCATTGTCCATATTTGTCATCGCAAAATTTGTAAACTCGGGTTGAGACATCACTTTCCCTGGTGTAAGATTAGAATAATCTCCAGAGTACAGTGCAAGTGCGAAATGTACTGTAGGTGGCACTGCTAAAACTGCTGGGCAATTTGCAAAGTTTAAAACATATTCAGATATCATATAAATCATATTGCATATCTTATCTAAGTAAGTAGGACCAAGAAGGAAATTTATTTCTCTTTTCGTATTATTACCCGAAACTATGTCTGAACTCATGTCTGAACCATTTGCTCTAAAATGATGGTAATCTGAAGACGTTAAACAATTAATCCAAAGGTTAGGGGGAGGGGTTCGCTCATTGGTCACAGTATGAGAACATAGACAAAAAATTACCGAAAATGATTGTAATCAACATGAATTAATTCGATGAAGAAATTAAATGTACACTTTCATTGAAAAATGCAATTCCATTGATCTCAAAACATGCCAAACTGTTGCGACGGATATTGCATGCAAATAGGAGACGTTTACTCTCCCCTTTTACCTGCATGGTCTCACTTAGGAATTCACAACTGCTCGAATGGGAATTATTTTGCCTGATCTTTTCGACTTTGAGTCTAAATAACTGATGGGTACTTCTTCGATGTTTCTTTCTATAGGTATCTGCTGTTGCAAAATATTATAAGAAAATATTTCCATAACAAATGATAGAAAAATCAACATTTAAAAAATGCAGTTTTTTTTAAATGTTTTAAAATTTAGACTAACCAGATGGGACTTAGATCTACAGCAGTGTACATGTGTGCGGCGCCGCTAAAATCAATTTTAACACCACATTTAATTTCTAATTTTAATTAATTTTTAAAGCCATAAATAAATATTTCCAACAAAAAATATTAAAGGGAAATTACAGAGATAACAAAGCAACTTAAGATAAGTATGCAACAAATGTTGATTAGATAAATGAAGTTCTGGGGAAGTTTTGCATGTTATGCCACTACCATAGAATAACATTGTTGTAACAAGTTAAGCGCATTTCAGATTCGAACATAAAAAGGTTGATGACTGATAATATTTTGCGAGTATTTCGGGAAGAAATCTCTGCTTAAGATGTCTTTCATTTATAATTCATTTATCTTAAAAACTGACTGGTTAACCCAAAATATAATGTATGTAAATGATTTTATTGATGAAAATGGAAAAGTTAAATCTTTAGATGAATTTAGTAGTGAATTTAATAAAACAGTTGCAATAATGGATTATAACAGCATTGTTAGTGCTATACCAAAAATGGAAAGGAAAGTTGTTATAAAATTGCAAGCAAAAAAGCTTAGAAACATTGGAAATAGGAATATTGAATATATACAAACACATATAAAATGCACAGAATAATTTTACAAATCTATATTCGACAGAAAAATTGAATTGCCTTCGAAAGCCCATTCTAAATGGAAACCGATTTAAATTTATATCTATCATGAAGAATCATTGAAAAATATCCATACATAACTGTATAATGAAACATCTGAATCAAAATATCAATTCCTTCAATTTCGTATTTTAAACAGTATTTATTTTTTCCAATACCCTGATGAATAGAAAATTACATGAACACGAAAGATGTACTTTTCGCATGTCACAGAGAGAAACTTTTCTTCATACCTTCTGGAAATGTCTTTACGTTAGATGTATCTGGTTTTACTTGGAAAACAATTCACGAGAATACATCTTTAACAACACGTTTATATTTTGAGGTTAAAGATATAATCTTTGGTCTGACAGATAAAAACGAAATAATAGGCATTAATAGAATAATTTTACATGTTAAGAAATACATAACACTTTGCAGAGAAAATCACTCTATTATTCCTACTTGGTCTACATGTACTTCATATTTACGGTACCAATATGAAATTGATTTAAATTCTTGCAATCTACTAGGACCAAAAAGCAGGTCTCCTACAGTGTTCTAATAATCTTAATTACACGAGCCATAGGATAAAAAAAATGTTTGGTAGTCATTCTAGGATGTACCCTTTTAATGTTTAATGTATTTTGTTTAAAGTGATCATGTTGATATCTTGTGATGCAGTTGAGAAAATATTAAGATAAAACATACATGATAAAAATAAAAAAGATCTCTTTCATTTGCATTGTCGTAAGAAGTCCTTCAGACATGAAATGCTTCTAGGCATATCCATTAACACAATGAGTACACATAGCGCGGCCATAATAGATACCCCCACATATCCTATTCTTTTTACACTGAGTCGTTCATCTGGTGCACTGATAAGTGATCTTTTGTGAACTGAGGTCTCTTTTCTATTTACTGTCAAGGCTTCTTTGATCTCCTTTATCCTACTGTCCAGCTCTTCTGGGGTGTATGTTGTATTCCTGTACATGGAACAAGGACACATACAACCTGTGCTGTTTGTTGGTGTAAGGTCACTGCTCAAGACTGAAAGTTATAAATATGGCCATTTTAACAAACTTGAGAAGATTACAAAAAAAGTTTCACTGAAGTACTTTGTTCACAGCTGAAAGCAAAAACATGTCACAAAATCGAGCGGTTAAATATTTAAATACTCAATGACACGTCTTTATTCAGATAAGTAAATGGACATACTTGTGGTTATTGATGAAGCCTTGCTACTACTCTCAGCTAGTGTTGTCACTTCTGATGTCATATGCTGTATGGAATTATCACTCGTCGCAACGACTTCTGATGGAGATAGTTGATGAGTCCCTGTTCTATCTGCAGGAAAAAAACATATAACAGAGCCATAATTTCCTTCTCCAATGAAATATTCATCAGTTCGAAAATAACGGACATAACTAACATCTTAAGATTTAACAAAAAGATTGCTTGTGGGATATTCGATTATGGTAGGGTTTTTTAACGTAATCTGGATAGCTACAGCATATTACAATCAATTTAGCAAATTGCTTCAATGAGGTTGCACTGTCAACGTATTTGATGATATTTTGTCATATTTGTGTTTTGTGGATAATTTTGTTGTATTCTAGAGTATTTTGTCCCGTTTGTCCCTTTGATAAATTTTCTTGTCCATCAATAATCCAAAATTTGCGGATTACCTCAGCTATCCTTCGGAGCTTGAAATCAAAGAACTACAGAGACAAATAAATCAGCATCCTATTTGGACATAATGTTGTCCTACGACACTGATGGTTGCATGAACACCTCATTCTATGACAAACGTGACGACTTCAATTTCAGCATCACAAACTTTCCTTTTCTGACTAGCAACATCCCTACATCGCCTTCTTATGGCGCGTTCATATCTCAGTGGATACGCTATGCCAGAGCAAGTACCAAATATACAGATTTTATTCCGAGAGCTAGGCGTCTTTCAGATAAGCTTCTCAGTCAGGGATACGTTTGTGACCGACTAACATCGTCACTGAGGAAGTGCTACGGTCGATATGTGGAACTCATCATACACTATGATGTCCCACTCTCCAGAATGGTGGATGATATTCTGTCCAACCAAAGATTATACTTTATATCTTCCAAAATGGAAGTAACGGGATGTGACAATTCTACCGAATTGAAGCGACGGGTGTTGCATGCAAGCAGGAGATGCTAACTCTTCCTGGGGATCTGGTGCCCTCGGGGACTCCTGGTCCACCAGTGGTATAAGTGGTATAAATGTAAACGTCTTCAAATTGAATAGCATCATTTAAGAACAGATAAATTGGCAACATGGACCAGACATGCACGTTTAGAGGTGGGACCAGGTGTCCGGAAGGAGTAAGCATCCCCTGTTTGGGAGCCGCACCCGCCGTCAATGTTCATGCACGAAAAATGAAAACAATATGTAAAATATACTGTCTGAGGTTATGTCTATATAGAAAGTGTTAAGGCGACCATGTCAGGGAAAAATATTCAAAACACTTACTGTCAAACACATCGCGGGGAACTTTTTCACGAGCTCCACACGGCAAAGGGCATAAGTGTGATACAAATGAGTTAAAGAAGATCCTGACCTTAATCTCAACAGCACTCACAATAGAGCACCAAATCGAGCATCGACGGACTCCTAGCAAGTTCTGATAGATATCACAAGCATGGAGGATGTACAAAAATTAGTCCGTGCTTTAAATACTAAAAGCTGCTGGTTTATGAAGGTTCAAATGGGCAATCGGAATAATTAACAGAAAGGACAGCTGATCAGTTCATATTGTCTCTGATAAGAAAAGGAAAACCAGTTCCGTTCATGAATTAAACAAGTACATAGAGATAACCAAACCATTTCCTCCCTCGTACAATCGTATACTTGAACATAACTCAACTGACTAACATCGTCACTGAGGAGGTTCTATGGTCGATATCGGGAACTCGTCATACAGTATGATTTACCACTCTCCAGAACGGTGGATGTTATTCTGTCTTAGACCATTTGAACCATCCAACCACCGAATATACTTGTATCTTCGGAAATGGAAGTAACCGGATGTAACAACTCTACCGAATTGAAGCGACGGGTGTTGCGTGCAAGCGGAGATGCTGACTCTTCCTGGGCACCTGATCTCACTCCCATATTGGAAGTTCGCTTCTTTTCATGTGGTGGAGGTTTTTGATTGTTTGCTTTGGTTCCTGATCTATCCTGATTTCGAAAACGTGGGTCCTGTAGCATTATATCCCACTCATCCTGCTACATTTTTCGGTACGCTTTTTCGACATAGTGACTTTCATACTTTTTTGGCAAATTACATTGTTTAAATTTGAGGATCACTGACGAGGGTTAAGTACCCGTAACGTGCATGTCTGGACCATGTTGCCAATTTATCTGTTCTTAAATGATGCTATTCAATTTGAAGACGTTTACATTTGTATGCCTTCGGTTTATGATTTTCTGAATTATCGATTTTGTGCTGTATGTAGGGATATGGTCATTAACTTTATCGAGTTAATTCAAATTAAAGCTTCTATTAACTTTGGTGTCAATCTGTATATATCACCACCATCTGTTGTATTTACATCATTAATCAATATATATTTATTGATATTTACAGTGTACCTTGAGACAATGTAACCATATATGAAGAACTCTCAACTGCAGCGGCAACTTTTGTAGACCTTTGTTGTGTTGGGTGATCGCTCATTTGAGGGATGTCTGTTGAAGATACTTGATCAGTACTACTTTCTTCTGCAATATGATATTTAAATATATACAAAACTGATTATTGATGCATCTCTGACTTCTACATGCAATACATGAATGGGTTTAAAGAAAGAATATTTCATTCAAATCGATGAGAAAAATAAGAGCCGTTAAGTACCAGTCATTGACGCTGTATATGAAGAACTATCCACACATGTTGTCATTTCTGAAGACATATGTTGTGCTGAGTGATCAGTACTCTGATTAATGTCTGATGGGAACGGTCGATCAGTACTTGTACTTTCTAAAATAATAAAAAAAGGACAATAGTATATTCTTGATCAGAAAACACCTTTCAGAAAAATATTACCTACACATCTACACCGTGCTATTTGTTTATACAGTAAACTGCCATGGCTTAATTCAGTCAACAACAGTAAGGATAGTTCGTTTTCTAAACAGTATCTAATGATTAAACATCGAAGAAGTACCCATAATTTATTGAGTCTCAAATTCGAGCAGGCGAGGCAAAATCACTAGAGTTTCCGTTAGAACAATTGGTGAATTCCATTGGAACAGTGAATAATAATTTCTGCCTATTATGTCACTATGACAAATATGGATAATGACCATATCCCTGTCTGCAGTACAAAATCGATAATTCAGAAAATCAGAAACCGATTATGGATAAGAATCGACTAAGTTGCTGTGAATAGTCATAATCAAGCATTTTTAGTTCATGATCGAATCCATTTTTATTCAAATGATAATCTTGATTAAAAGTATTGAAATCCTTAAAAGAAAGAGGGGATCTCCAACAACACTCGGTTGCAGCACCAACAACAAAATCCTAAAACACTCGCTGCAAAACCACAAAGCAGACACGCAAAGTAAAAGATTATACCCGTAAGTATTGGGGGAAATTCTGTCGCGCTTTCATCTGATGCCTTTGATTTAATGAATTTGTCGCTTGCTTTGGAGACGGCTATTGATGATAAGAAAGATGACAAAGGGGTTGCTGTTGTCGATTGACCAATGCTATCTGCAACAAAATTTAAAAAATCAGTCAATGAAAGTCAAAAACAAAAGCCGAAACTAGATTCCAAAAACCACAATCAAAAGGCTTATGAAACTATGGAAAAATACAAAACAGAATTTTCTCACGCGATAAAAATTGAAGAAGCAGACGAAGACAATGACACAGCTCAAAGGAAACACGAAGGACATTTTATCTAATGAACTATCTAACAAGTGCGAAAGGCATTGTAGAATACATTGTCACATCAATCTTGTTACATATATAAAGCAAGTATACATATAGTATCAAAGAAGGTATGACCAAAACGGAAGCCCAAAGTCTAAAAAGTGTGAATTTGAAAGTTATGTCAAGAAGATAAGGAAATACAATTTGCATATGATGATTAGAAAGAAAAGGGGAGGAGATATCCAACAAGACCCCGTTGCAGCATCAACAACAAAACACCAAAACACCCGATGCAAAAACACAAAAGACGGAAAAAAGACACACGACATGTAAACATCAAACACAAAAGATACACATAAACCGACGAGACCAATGGGCAACCGGTGCCGACTTTGGACGGCCATTTGTCACACAAGTAGCAAATGGTGTGGTTATCCTAAATTACGCGCGCACATCCCTCTCACTTCTCCAATTACCCAGAGGTCTCGAAGAACGTACAATTGTGGTATAAAACAACCTCCTCACTGTAAGATGACCTCACACAAACAAGACCGCGAAACGTAGAGGCCCCAGAAACACAGATGAATATATAAATGGATATAAAAAGAGGGCATGCGATATACAGTCCGTGCTCTGCCGGCTGTAGCGAGCTCATGTATGTAATCACCCGAGGAGTCCGACTGACATTCAGAGAGGACAGGTGGTCGGTACCAAACCTAGTGTCCGTCTGGTGACATTAGGATCATATCCACGGTATAAAAGGTGTTTGATGATTCTGACGCATTTTCGATGGTTATGCTGCCTACCTTTGATCCATCTTATTTTGTTTATCATGTCACCATAAAAGACAGGTTGTGTAATACCCAAAGTAATGTACTCTGTTGCGTGTATAGATCCTAGTAAGTAAAATCTAGATGATAGCAACGACTCAAACACAAAGCCCATATTATAAACCAAAATTATTATTGTTTTTATTTGAATGTACTATTTCAGGTTAGGGTTACGACTACAGGGAGACAACTGTATTTTCATAAAACGTAATATTTGAAACCGACATGGACGATAAATGGTATAAGCTGAGTTTGTTACACTATTTCAGAAAAAAAAATCATACTCCTTGAAATTTTCATTGCCGAATGGGTATTTTGGGGAAAATGCATATTTTCAATCAAAAAAATCGCCGAAAATAGGAAAAAAAATTTCATTTTCGCATGAGTTCTGCCTCTAAAGATTCAAACATCAGAACATATACTATATAGTTCTGCCTCTAAAGATTCAAACATCAGAACATGTACTATTCATTATACTCTTGAGTGAGATGATTAGAAATTCTAACTTCGAGTTAAATTCTATGTTTTGGGGTAAAAATGATGATATTTTTGCATAAATTATTGTGCTATTTATAAAAAGAATGCATTGGTGTGTAAAGTTATGATGTGGTATTCTCTAAAAAGACGAAAATGTTAAAATAGGCTAAAAATGGACGTTTATAGCCAAAAAACGAGACGGGCAAATTTTGATTTTTTGGTCTTGGTCTGAATAGTTCGAAGAGATGTTCCTCTACATGTGGATATATCCGTCTTTCGTCTACCTCATTTCTATTAAAAGTCGCCACCCTGTCCTTAAAGATCTGTTGAAAAAATCATATGTAATAAATATACATAAAAAAAGAAATACATCATTGGTTCAGCTATCACTGCCAGAAAATTTTACATAGAAAGAAAAGGACAATAGGGAGAAAGAATTGAATTGATTTGTTTAGATAATTGAATCTTCAGCCACAAAAGCCCCTCTTTACAATATTAAAACTTTTGAATAATATGAGAAAAGTGGCTAAACGTGCAGCTACATCAATTTGGTGGTCTCTCTTTCTTATCTGCATGACCATATTTCATGTTTATTGATTATTGTGAAAAGGTTGTACATTACCTTTTGAGACTTGAAACGTTTGAATTGTATGAGATACTGACTGCAGTTCAGGGGTCGGCATCCTCTGAGATGAACTTATGTCCCGGTTCTCAAAAGGTTCTGAGGTGAAACTTGATTCTATCAATCCAGAAGAGGATGTGTCGCCTGAAATCGTGATCGCTGACTTATCTCAAGGGAGAAGAACTATAAGAAATTGGCTATATAAATTGTATTGATTATTGGAATTGAAGATGACATATCCGTTTTGAGTTTACATAAATGTATCTGTATATAAAACAATTGGGGTTACCTATGGTGTCCCATCCAGTAGTTACAGTGGTCATAATAGGAGTGTAACTTGATGATCCTCGTATTGGTATAGGTGAATTGTACTGTGCACAAGTATTAGGAGGAATAGAAGCAATACTCAAATCATACGAACTTATATCTATGAAGCCTGTAAACAAAATCAAACATTGGGTCATAGTTTTAATGACATTCGTTCCTTATTTTCCATTAGACTGTCTATATTTTTTTCATCTAGAATGGTGAAAGACAATCAAACTGTTCCGCTTTATTAGTCCCTACAATATGGCCTTGTTGAAGAGTTTTTGCTTATAAAAATAAACGTTTTAAAAGTTCACAGTATTGATTCTTTGAAATAAATTTTGAATGCTGGGAAAAGGACTTAAATGCATGTTTAAAACAATGTACTTAAGTAACATATGTGTATTTAAACAAACAGTTTAGAGTGATTACATACCGATCCAGTATGCAGCCGTAGTTCTTTGATTTAGTTCAAAAGCAGCTGGTATGTTTGCATATTTAAAGATTTTGCATTCTACCAACGCTTGAAAACTAATGCAACCAGGCTCATCTATGCATTGCTGCTTACAGTCACTCAATTTAGTATATTGTAGACCTTTAAGATCTGCTAAGCTTGAAAAAACTGAATGCTCTTTCCAGTTCGTCACCTCATTGAAACAAGGGACTGTATCTGTTGCAAAACAGACGAAATTAATTAATTACACAGGGGTGGTAGAATTATAAAAATATTCAATTGCAGTGGTTAAATGGTTATAACCGAAAGTAAGTGCAAGAAAGGAGGGGATCTCCAACAAGACTCGGTTGCAGCAGCATCAGCAAAACACCAAGTGAAAACACAGAGAAGATACATACAGCAAGAGTAAAGGAGCAGCAAACGAGATATCAAATGTTCTACCAAATCTGTATCGATCTTACTCACCAAAGTTTTATCTGAAATCAAATCTGGGCTTCAAAAATATTGTTCGACAGTATATTCTCGCAGTGGTATCAGCCAGATGTGGATTTTAAAGAATTCGAAGGAACTTTTAGAACATCTGAAATCCACTCATTTAAGAAGAGTCCATTCGATCAAAGCCTTTGATTTTTTCGACACTTTACACTATGTACAATTCCACATTCTAAATTGAAAGAAAGACTCGCAAAATTTTTAAGTAATGCGTTTACAAGTAAGGACGGTAATCGCAAATACAAATTTATTGTTGTGAACTATGACAAAACCTACTTTGTAAAACATAAGTCCGATTCTGAAAATAAGTACACTGAAACAGATATCATTCAGATCGACAACATTTTTGTGGTGTTTGGAGGAAAGGTCTTCCAGCAAATTGTCGGAATTCCAATGGGGACCAATTGTGCCCCACTCCTTGCCGACATTTTCCTTTACTCGTACGAAGCTGAATTCATTCAATCTCTGGTCTCTGAAGGGAAAAGATACTTAGCTTCTGACTTCAACTTCACTTACAGATACATAGACGATGTGTTGTCCATCAATAATCCAGAATATGCGGATTACCTGAGCAGTATCTATCCTTCAGAACTTGAAGTCAAAGAAACTACAGAGACAAATAATTCAGCATCTTATTTGGACATAATGTTGTCCTACGACACTGATGGTCACATGATCACCTCACTCTATGACAAACGTGACGACTTCAATTTCAGCATTACAAACTTTCCATTTCTGAGTAGCAACATCCCTTCATCGCCTGCTTATGGCGTGTTCATATCTCAGTTGATACGCTATGCCAGAGCAAGTACCAAATATACGGATTTTGTTCTGAGAGCTAGGCGTCTTTCAGATAAGCTTCTCAGTCAGGGATATGTCTGTGACCGACTAACATCGTCACTGAGGAAGTTCTACGGTCGATATGGGGAACTCGTCATACACTATGATGTCACATTCTCCAGAATGGTGGATGATATTCTGTCATAGACCATTTGAACCATCCAACCAAAGATTGCACTCTATGTCTTCCGAAATGGAAGTTACCGGATGTGACATTTCTACCGAATTGAAGCGGTGGGTGTTGCATGCAAGCAGGAGATGCTTACTCTTCCTGGGCATCTGGTCTCATTCCCATATCGGGAGTTCGCTTCTTTTCATATGGTGGAGGGTTTTGTTTGTTCGCTTTGGTTCCTGTTTTATCCTGATTTGTATGGCTTCGGTTTCTGATTTTCTGAATAATCGATTTTGTGTTGTATACAGGGATATGGTCATTATCCATATTTGTCATCAAACATTGACCACATAAGACCACACCCATGGGCAATCTGTGCCGACTTAGGACGGCCATCAGCCACGTTAGTAACAGATGGTGTGGTTATCCTGGATTACATGCTAACAACCCTTCCAGTTTCCCGGTTACCCAAAGGTCTCGAAGAACGCACAATTGTTGTGTAAAATAACCTCCTCATTGTATGATGACCATACAGACAAGGCAGCAAAGCGCAGGGGCCCAACATGGACGAATATGTAAATATATATAAAAAAGGGTAGGTGCGTACGAAATGCAATTCGTGCTCTTCTGGCTGTAACGACTTCACGCATGTTATTAGCCGAGGAGTCCGATCGACATTCAGAGAGGCCAGGTGGTTTGGACAGGGCCTGTCATGGAGTTCCATCGTCACAGTCGGTCAGAGTGTAAGTCTTAAGAATGCGCTGGTTCAAGGTTGTAGATTTGTCCAGTATCATGCCAAGTCAGGCCAGTTTGGTGACATTAGGATCTTTATAATATATGAAGTATAAAGGCGTTTGATGATTCTGACGCATGTTCGATGGTTATGCTGTCTACCTTTGATCCTTCTAATTTCGTTAATCATGTCACCATAAAATGCAGGCTTTGAAATTTCCAAAGTAATATACTCTGTTGCTTGTATAGGTCCGACTTTAAAAGTAGCTGACTGTAGTTTTCGTAAAATTTCCCAAAAGAGTTAAAGAAGATCCTGACGACAATCACAATAGAGCACCAAATTGAGCATCGACGGACCCCTAGCAAGCTAGAGGTGGAACCAGGTGCCCGGGAGAAGTAAGCATCCCCTGTTGGCTAGTCGTACCCGGCATCGATGTTCATGCACGAAAATAAAAACAATGCGTAAAATACAATTGTACTGTCTGAAGTTATATCTATGTAGAAAGTGCTATGGCGACCATGTCAGGGAAAATATTCAAAACACCTACTGTCAAGTTTCTACTAGTTTATGAAAGCGGAAACCTTGACCTAAAAGTTTCTTGGTTATATGTAAATTTCTACTTTAAAATCCAAAACATTAGTGTACGCTATAACGTACCTGATGAGCTGTGATATGTAAATGCCGTATGACGGTAGTCTGGGAACGTCGCCGGCACATCATCTCTTTTTTCATAGTTTATCCGTTTACTGAGAACTAAATTGAGCAGAAATTAAGAACTATCTGATAATGCAAAATTGAATGAGAAATTGCTTCCAATAAATGAAGCTTAAATTGTTTACAGGTACGTTATGGTGTCTAAACTTACCCTTCTCCTTGGAGCCATTGCATTAATGAATGGTTAGTATTATTTTCTCCATAATGATTTTTCAAAAAATTAAAGTTAACAGTCAATGATACTGGAAATCAAATGTCGGAACTACTTACAGTATTAGATTCAAAGTAATTAAAGCACTGTATTGCACGAAGACCTCTACGATCTAGTGAATAAATCATCTTATGTTACAATTTGTTATGTTTTCTAGAAGACCTTAAGTACGAGTGCTGATTGATGTGTTATGAGCCTCGTATTTTATCAGACATTTTGCATTTTTTTCTATATAACTCCATCCAGTATCTATTAACTTTTGCCATCGGTTTTTGGGCCTCAATATGAACTCCTTTTAGTCTGGGATGTATCACTGGGTTGGGTGCAACCCCCCTTTTTATCCTCAAAAACCGGCCTAACTTTGTAGCATTTTTTCGCTCTTTCAGATAAAAAAATGTCTCATGGAAAACCGGGTCCCACCTCTAGCTTGCTAGGGGTCCGTCGATGCTCAATTTGGTGCTCTATTGTGAGTGCTGTTGGGATTGTCGTTAGGATCTTCCTTAACTCATTTGTGTCACACTTATGCCCTTTGCCGTGTGGAGCTCGTAAAAAGTTCTCCGCGAGGGGTTTAACAGTAAGTCTTTTGAATGTTTTCTCTGAAATGGTCGCCATAGCACTTTCTATATAGACGAAACCACAGGCAGTGCATGTATTCTATATATATTGTTTTCATTTCCGTGCATGAACATCGACGGCGGGTGCGGCTAGCCAACAGGGGATGCTTACTCCTCCCGAGCACCTGGTCCCACCTCTAGCTTGCTAGGGGTCCGTCGATGCTCAATTTGGTGCTCTATTGTGAGTGCTGTTGGGATTGTCGTCAGGGTCTTCTTTAACTCATTTGTGTCACACTTATGCCCTTTTCCGTGTGGAGCTCGTGGAGCTCGTAAAGAGTTCCCCGCGAGGGGTTTGACAGTAAGTGTTTTGAATGTTTTCCCTGACATGGTCGCCATAGCACTTTCTATATAGACGAAACCACAGACAGTGTATGTATTCTATATCTATTGTTTTCATTTCCGTGCATGAACATCGACGGCGGATGCGGCTAGCAAACAGGGGACGCTTACTCCTCCCGGGCACCTGCTCCCACCTCTAGCTTGCTAGAGGGCCGTCGATGCTCAATTTGGTACTCAATTGTGATTGCCGTCAGGATCTTCTTTAACTCATTTGATGGAGAGGGGAAAACATTTATATGTACTTCTGACACGAAAGGATTATATTCCTCAGTAGAATACAAATTATGGACTCGATCTGAGTTGTGCTAGGCCTTGTCCTTTCTTTTAGACAACATTTTTGTAATATTTGATGACACTCTATAAAGGCAAGTTATTGGAGAATTTCTATGGGTACTTATTGTGCGTCTCTGCTTGCAGATGTGTTTTTATACACATACGAATTCATGCAAAATCTGCAAAAACTCAAGAAATGTTATGACTTGAAATGTTTCAACGGCACCTCTAGGTATCTTGCTGATATTTTGATTATTGATAACCCACATTTTGACCATTACAAAAATCAAATTTATACTCCAGAGTTAACATTGAACAAAGCAAACACAAATGATACAGCTATCCCATTTTTGGATCTTGATATCAAAATCAATAACGGAGAAATTCGACAAAGATATACGACAAAAGAGAAGACTTTGGCTTCAACATACATGTAGTTAATTAACCTTGGCTTGATGGCGATGTTCCAAGATTGCCATCGTACGGGATTTACATCTCTTAGCTCATCAGGTACGCTAGAGCTTTTGTCCAAGTTTCGGATTTCCATGACAAAAATATACAAATTACAAAAAAAAACTTAGATATCATAAACTTTAAAAATCTGTTTGGTAATTTTACAATAACTATTCTGAACTTGGGAATTTCATTGCCTTCATTTTACGGTGACATTATAAACAAAATAAAAAAAATCAAAGGCAGATCAAACTTCAACCACAAATGTAAGAAAATAGACGGTCGCCTGCTTTACAGAGCATATGATCCTAAAGTCATCACAAAAACACTGGGCATGGTACTGGACCAATCTACAGTTTTGTACCAGTGTCTTTCAAAACGTTGCACACTGGTAAGCCGTGACGACGGGACTCCATTATGGGCCTTGTTGAAATCTCGTCAGAGAAGACTGGGTCTTGATTCTCTGTCCTATCTGAAAGTTGGGCAGACTTCTCGGGTGATTGATCTTGAGCTCGCTTCAGTCAGTAGAGCACAGTCTGTTATACGCATGCCATAGAATGTTTTAAGATCCATTTATATAGAATCTGTGTTACAAGAGGCCGCTGCCTTTAACTACTTTGTTTGTGATGTCACCTCATAGTGAGAAGTTTTATGTTTGTACAACAATTGTGTGTCTATGGAGACCTCTGTGTATCCGGATAAGTTGGAGATTGTGCGCCCGTAATCCGGATAACTCACCATTTGCTAATAGCAGATGACCGTCCAAAGTCGGCGCCGGGTGCACATTGGTCTTCTTCCTTTTATGAGTTGTTATCAATGTTTAATTTTTATGTACGTCTGTTACGATTGTTTTGTATGATGTTCTAGTGAATTTTGTTGTGTCTTTTTGCGATTCGTAGTTTTGTATGATGTCATTTATGTGTCAATTTCTTGTTGGTTTGTTTCGCTGGGTGAGTACAGGGTGGTCATGCTGGAGATCATTCCCTTTCCTTCAGGAAGCAGTTACTCAAAGTCCTCTACCAAGTTTGAGTTTGTGCTGATCGGTCAACAAATATGACCATCAAGGGCTCTGATTGGCTCATTTCATTTCATTTTCGACAAAAGTGATGCACAGAATTTTTCAAAACCTGACAGGAAGCAAGTACACAAGGGCCTCCTCTCTCAGTCTTTTTTCTGCAGCTCAGGTGAACGATGTTGCCGAGTTGATCCTCTTGTATAAATTATTGCACATTTCAAGCGGAAGAGTGTTTGGAAGAAAAACCAAAATGTTTCAACTCTGTTGCAAGGGACAAAATTATCATACAAGATCATAATACCAAGCATGCAGGTCTTGGGTATGTTATGCTCCTCAGGCCAAATTAATTAAACAACAAAACAAGATAATCTTACAAAAAATATATTAAATATATCTGTGTCATCATCATTTTTAACTCCAATAGTCTATTTCTTGAAAATAATTGAGCGGCTCAATATTATATGAAGTATCTACGGTATCTAGAAGTGTCATAATATGTCATGAAATTAGCGTCCAAAAGACGTTTGAGAGATTATGTTAACCTTTGACCATTTGAAACATCCTATAACAGAATATACTTGTATCTTCCGAAATGGAAGTAAACGGATGTGACAATTTTACCGAATTGAAACTATGGGTGTTGCATGCAAGCAGGAGATACTGACTCTTCCAGGGCACCTGGTCTCACTCCCATATTTTTCATGCGGTGGATTATTTTTGTTTGTTTGCTTTGGTTCCTGTTTTATCCTGATTTTTTTTATGTCTTCGGTTCGTGATTTCTGAATCCTTATTTGTCATTCTTAAGTATGATGAAAAAAGAGAATATAATGTCAAATTTTCTGTACATTGAATAAAGTATAAAAGAAGCTATTATATAGCATTTCATCACATTTCATACACTGTTTTGGTTAATTAGTGGCTGACAGAAGCTTCTCTCAGATTTGTAAGTTAGACATTCAACACTTCTTCAGGTTGGGAACAATGTTTCTTGCATCTTATTGAAACAGAAGCGATACTAAAGAAAAACGAAGATCAATAAACAAAAACCTAAGGAACGCAAAGGGATGCTTATAATTTGGACGGTATCTTCCATTGATATCACAAAATACAAAAATATCAATCCAATGAATGTTTCAGTCGCCTGCAAAGCACTTTTTAAGTGGATAGAATATGTAGGTCAAAATTATTGGTATTAATAGGAAGAAGTTGTCAAATGTGATTCATATGTGGAATATCAGACCTAATACTTTCCAATCAAAGTATATGGCCAATCCAAGATTCTGAGATTGTCAACCATCTATGTTAAGGTTGCTAGGTAAAAATGTTGGTAAATGAGGATGAACTGTACTTACTTGTAGATTCGCAAATGTAAGGTCTTGATTCATTTATGCAGTTACGTACGCTGTACTTTGTATCATTCCACTTAACACTAACACAACCTTCCATTGTTCTAAAATCACTATTCTCCCATATATCATAGTTCTCTTCAAGCGTATCGCAATTTTCCCAGATGTGCTTTATAGAACCGTCAAGTGAGTACGCTCGCAGTCCAATCCAAATATCTGTTCTGTAACATCATTTAAAGAATATATCCCATGTTAAGACTACAATAATCGAGAGAGATATAAATTCACTAAAGTATTCGTTTTCTTTGATGTCTTTTTGTGTATGACAAAATAGTTTGTTGAACGGTCTACGTTATAAACGGTTATGTACACCTTTCTAGATGGTGCAATGATTTACATTGTGCAGCAATGATTAGATCAATGATTGGAGTAATGATTGACTAACTGACTGAGTCGTTGACTGACTACCATTCGTAGTTTTTCTTAACAAGCAATAAAGAATTAAGGTTGTTGATAATTGTACGATGGCCTAACAATTGCCGAGCAACAAGTGGGTTATACAACTTCTCCCCGGAGAATGCCCTCGGAGACAATGGTATAACCCTAACGTATCAAGCCACCTCTCATTTAAAAAGTTCAGTCAAACCTTTAATAGACGGTCAGTTTTGGGAAAAAGCAGGCATGGCTGTTTAAGACAGATGACCTTTCATTCATGGTTGGCGATATAGGGAATCGTAACTGAACTTACAATCTAAGGTACAATTAGGTTGTATGACAAATATGGATAATGACCATATCCCTGTTTACAGCACAAAATCGATAATTCAAAAAATCAGAAACCGAAGGCATACAAAATCAGAATAAAACAGGAACCAAAGCAAACAAACAAAAACCTCCACCACATGAAAAGAAGCGAACTCCCGATATGGGAGTGAGACCGTATTTCCGATCTTTTATTGAACAAATACAGCAATATCTTAATGATTATGCATATTAGTGTACAAAATGCATTAAAACTAATATTTCTACAAGGAAGATTTCAATTATCATATATACAAATTTACTTTTTTTGCAAGACATGGCCGTAGAAAACAGTGTAGGAAGTTATTTCTGTCAGAATTTTGTTGACCGCTGGCCGCATTACGAAAGTGACCGTTGAATTAGGAACTTTTATAAAGCAAATTGTGGGGTGTAAAAAATGGCCGTTGAGAGGGAGTGATCGTAGAAAACGAGTGACCGGAACGAAAATGTGGATAGTGACCATGTCCCAATACACAGTACAAAATCGACAATTCATAAAATCATAATCAAATGCATACAAATGTTCAACGTCTTCAATTTGAATAGCATCATTTAAGAACATATAAATTGGCAGCATGGACCAGACATTCACGTTTCGGGTACTTAACCCTCGTCAAAAAATCAGGACAAAACATAAACCAAAGCAAAAAACAAAAACCTCCACCAAATAAAAAGAAGCAAAATTCGGAAATGAAGTGCCACTTTATGTAACAGCCAAAATGAAGTCACTTGTATCAAACTTCTCAAATTGAGGTTTTCCTCACATTTTAGTACTTTTCTCAATTTTGTTTTGTATTACTCTCTCAATTGGTTTTTTAATTGATATCCTCCTCAAATCGAAGAAAGATTTTCCTCAATTTAAAGTGACCAATATGGAATATTACCAAATCCCTGTATACAGCACAAAATCGATAATTCAGAAAATCAGAAACCGAAGGCATAAAAAATCAGAATAAAACAGGAACCAAAGCAAACAAACACAAACCTCCACCACATGAGAAGAAGCGAACTCCCGATATGGGAGTGAGACCAGGTGCCCAGGAAGAGTAAGCACCTCCTGATTGCAAGCAACACCCGCCGCTTCAATTCGGTAGAACTGTCACATCCGGTTACTTCCATTTCGGAAGACATAAAGTACAATCTTTGGTTGGATGGTCTATGACAGAATATCATCCACCATTCTGGAAAGTGGCCATCATAGTGTATGACGAGTTCCCCATATCGACCGTAGAGCTTCCTCAGTGACGATGTTAGTCGGTCACAAACATATCCCTGAATGAGAAGCTTATCTGAAAGACGCCTAGCACTCAGAGCAAAATACGTATATTTGGTACTTGTTCTGGCATAGCGTATCAACTGAGATATAAACACGCCATAAGCAGGCAATGAAGGAATGTTGCTTCTCAGAAAAGGAAAGTTTGTAATGCTGAAATTGAAGTCGTCATGTTTGTCATAGAACGATTTTCCCTCAATAGTTTCCTCAAATTTTCGAGAAAGCTCCATACCTACTTGAGGAGATGTAAAATGTCTTCGAACGATAAAAATGAAGGCAACGTCAAGACAGATTTAGGCGGAAGAGACAAACAACATTTCTTACTTTATAAAACATTAACTGTAAAAATAATACCGTAGCATATTCTTGCGTTATATAAGAAAATGTTAAACGTCTTAAAATTCAATAGCATCATTTAAGAACCGATAAAGGACATCGCACGAATTGGCGGGAAATCCGCCCAGATAATAAAATCTCCTCCAGGGTTACAAAAACTATTCTTAGGTATAAAATATATATTTATAGATAGAAAAACTTATAATCTATAATATTTTCCCAAATGTTTATCATTTACACCACCTTCTTGGCATTTATTCGAAATCGAAGCAACGTGGGGTCCACTATTTAGAGTCCGTGGTATTACGTTATACAATTCAATAAAATAAGATGAAAATTAGAAAATTGTTTTGCTCTGAGTTATATCAAGTTATCATACATACATTTAGTGATTTGATAAACGGTAGAATTTTTGTTCTCCTTCAAAAACATGTATTTCTTTTCCGTTTTTGGTCCATCCCTATACTCCCAATAGTTCACAAAGGATAAATGCGCTTAGTGCGTTTAAATTACGAAAAGATAAGCGAAAAACTATCGGAATAAAATATTTTTGGTGGTTATTTGTAAAAACAAATAATAGAGTGTTTCATGAATAAAGGAAAATAAAATGTAATCGAGAACAGTGTTCTTTGTTGGAAGTGCTTGAATGAATATCTCAAAAGAAGAAAATGTAGTCACAAAATGTTTCCTACTCATCAAAACCAATTAAATGACGTCATAAAAGTAATTAATTAACATATAATATATTATAGCAAAGTATAATCACTCTTAACCAGTCGAAAGAAAAAGTGATAGATTAATGTATATTAACTCAAGATTTCGAGCCTTTTCAACCCCCCCTCTTTTATATTTCGATCGCCTGGTTGACATCGTTCCACACCTTGCTACATGATCTTACTTGCCATGCTGGTTGATCTTGTCAAACTGAAGTTTCTATTTAAAGGAAATTTTGTAGTAAGGTGGGGAACAATACTCTAAAAAACTTTTCCAGTTTCCAAAGGCTTTAGTGTTAAAATCGACTGTTTTAACCCAAATCATACACAAAATATAGGTCGCATGTTTGAAATATTACTATTATCATAAAATTCAGCACAATTCTTACCGAATTCAGAGTTTGAATATCTTTTAATGAGAATTTTTTTCGGTCCCAACTGGGCGGAATTACATTCAAATCGTTCGAGCACCTTTGCAGCATGGACCAGACATGCGTAAACTCAGATTTAAGGCTAACAGACGACTTGAGGGAATTTGGCAACTTTCATCATTCTCAAGTAGAGAATAATCTCAAATATTTCTTTTATACAAGGTAAATGTTAAGGATTCTCAAATTTTGAGGAAGAAGAGTATTACAACCTTAAAACATTAACTTTAGGTAATTCTGCATCATGATGGAGTATCTGGGTAAGTAGTACATCTATAACAATATGCGAAATATACCGAATAATTTTGACGAGGGTTTAGTACCCGAAACGTGCATGTCTGGTCCATGCTGTAAATTTATCAGGTGTAAAATGATGCTATTGAATTTAAAGACGTTTAACATTTGAACTACTTGGTGAGTGTCACTGCTGGTGGACCAAGAGTCCCCGAGGGCACATGTAGCCAAGTTCGATCAACTTCGGTTGATCATCTTTCTCTTCAACGCATTTGAAATTGTCTGTTACAAAATTGCTTGAAATTTCTAAAACGTGGGTCCTGTAGCATCATATCCCACTCATTCTGCTACGTCTTTTGGTACATTTTTGGACATAATAATTTTCATACTTTTTGACCATATTACATTGTTTAGACTAAGGATCACTGACGAGGGTTTAGTACCCGAAACGTGCATGTCTGGTCCATGCTGTAAATTTATCAGGTGTAAAATGATGCTATTGAATTTAAAGACGTTTAACATTTGAACTACTTGGTGAGTGTCACTGCTGGTGGACAAAGAGTCCCCGAGGGCACATGTAGCCAAGTTCGATCAACTTCGGTTGATCGTCTTTCTCTTCAACGCATTTGAAATTGTCTGTTACAAACTTGCTTGAAATTTCTAAAACGTGGGTCCTGTAGCATCATATCCCACTCATTCTGCTACGTCTTTTGGTACATTTTTGGACATAATAATTTTCATACTTTTTGACCATATTACATTGTTTAGACTAAGGATCACTGACGAGGGTTTAGTACCCGAAACGTGCATGTCTGGTCCATGCTGTAAATTTATCAGGTATAAAATGATGCTATTGAATTTAAAGACGTTTAACAATTACTATGGTCACGATAATTTCTTTCCTCAATTCTTTCTTCAAGCACTTTCTTCTACTGAGGAGACCCCCAAATGATTTAAGGAATTTTTATACAAGATGATGTTGAGTATAGAGTATAACTCAACTGAGGGAATCTTCGAGATGTTGAGGAAAATCTCAATATCAGATGAGGCCAGATTCAAACTGGGTTATCTGTCAATGTACGTTTCAATTCCTGAATAAGGCCTTTGTCATTCATCATTAATTCATACATGCTTGCATGAGGACTATGCTCAATATGTGTTGCTTATGGAATTAAGGATGTTGTCCGAATTGTAACGAAGAAACTATTCATCATCTCACAGCACTACGGTATCAGAGCAATGTGTTTGAGAATTTTTTCGTTGATTACAATTCTGTATGTCTTTACATCTTCACTTGCCTATTCATCTAAATTAACATCACAGTATCAGAAGTATACATGCGCTAACCACACATTCACCTCGTGCGATCGAAACGTATGGTGTTGTGATTCCTTAGACAGTTTTTTTTTTGCATTTTCTAAGTTAAACTTTACGAAAATGATGAGCCATTGCAGTAGGGCAATGTTCAATAAATCACTCCATATCGTCTAGGTAAATGAAAAGTTCATAGTTTTTGCAAACACTCCAATAGTTTGTCGACGACAGAAACGTTCCTGACATAGCAGAACTCTTGAAGTGTTTGCAAAAATTATTGACTTTTCAAATATGTAAACGATATGGACTTACTTATTAGGCATTTGCCAAGGCAACATCATACGTTTCGATCCCACGCAGTGACATTGGTGTTGACCATATTTTCCATTTTCTTCGCCTCTGAGGAACCTCTACACGAAATTAGGAAGCACTCACTTCTAACAAAGATATATCTAAATTATTTTATGAAGCGTGGGGTGCTACACTTTATCATTTTGTCGCCTTTGAATCATTTTGACTTCAAGTAAAACTGATAAGGATATTTGGATAATATACATGTATTGGAGTACTGAATTTGACCTTTTCATGTCCGGAAGGTTGATATCCATATTTGTCATCAGACAGCAGAGTTTGATGACATCTTTTTTCTTCATCACATGACTTCTGTATTGCAATTAGATGTTGAAGTCTTCGTTTTATTGAAATAAGTTGGAGAACCTTTGCATTAAAACAAAATAAAAGAGCTTTATCAGTGATGCTTGACACCAATAATGAATATATGAATAGCTAAATTTCAACTAAGGGCAAAACAGTGTATTATCTTGTTTAATTGTTAATGAAATGGTGAGTGGAATATCATGGATATCAAATGCATCATAACCGTGACATATAAGTATGACCATATCCAAATACACGTACAGTACAAAATCGATAATTCAGAAAATCACAAACCGAAGGCATACAAAATCAGGGTAAAACAGGGACCAAAACAAAGAAACAAATCCTTTATTTTAAAACTGTGACTGTGACGGACGAACACATACATAGACTGATGTCTGACAAAGATAATCCTATATGTCGCACTTGCTGTGAAAAATGGAATGGATATCTTAAGGTGAAATAGAGTTTCTGATAATTAGGAGGCATGTCACTGGACTCTCTGGTGATAACATGCATGAGAGATACATTGTAAATTTAAATGTCTTCAAATTCAACAGCATCATTTATAAACAGATAAATTTGCAGCATGGACCAAACTCAACTAGAGATCTCATAATAAAATAAGGAAATTGGAGTAAGAATATAAAATATGTCTATTGTTCAGAAAGAAATCAACAAATACATGTGTATATACTTACGACAGATAGGGATATTCTTTCATCCTTGAGTAAACCTTGGTTTCTGCCATACTAACGATTGATTTAAGCTCATTGTCATCATTAACCTGAACGAGTGTTCGATTATTCCTTCTACATATTTTCCTCGCTTCTTCCCAATTCAAGGGTTGGAGATGAAACTGATAGCGACAGTAATCAAATATCAGCTTATCGCTGGCATTTCCTACAAATGCATTTTTTTTTTGTTTTAAGGTACATTTGTCTTGAACATAAAGAATCGTTTAATGCTTACACTTCTTCAATTCCCTCCAATCTATCATGTTTGCAGACAAGTTCGGATCTAGACATTCACTTCTCTGGATAAAAGTATAGATCCATCCGTTTGCCCGAGTATAACATCTAACGTAGATTCTGACTTACTTAACACCAATTCTCTGTAAGCACCAAATATTTTTGGGAATGCATGTTCTCCGATATTTGCCATGGTAACCAGGTCACAAATTCCCAAAATACGAATATTGAGCAATTTTAATGCTTTACTGTGACTTATACAAATGGTTTATAATTTCAATCAATATCAAATTAAAAAAAAGAGGCTATAAGATATTCAACCGCATTTGTTATCTTTTCAGATTTTCTTTATAAATATGGTTACCATGGTAATAAATATTACTTGGAGGAGCTTGGAAAAGGAACTTGGGTTACATTCAGCACCTGGAAATCCAACATACACACTTACACATTTATCTGTATCTGACATACTTGACAATCATAAATCTGTTCTTGAGTCATTCGGTATTCATACTGATGACTCTGATCTTGAACTAGCTTATATCCACTGGGTTCCCAAAATACACAAAAATCCTTACAAACACCGGTTCATCACCGGTTCGTCCAGTTGCTCCACAAAATCTCTATCCATTTTGCTTACGAAGAGCAAAGTCTTTAAACATACTGCGAGACAACTTATTCCAGAAATGGATTCAATCAGATGTGGGTCATAAAGAATTTTAAGGATATTTTGGAAAATTTAAAAGCCACCAATTTCAATCATATTACCAGCATCTTTCCAGGGTCTTTCGATTTCTCCACGCTCTACACTACCATCCCACACCAAAAAATCAAAAACAGACTCGCCAATATTATTCGCAGCTCCTTTCTTTCAAAACATGGTAATAGGAGTTCTTTAAAAGTGGTATTGAGGCCCCCTAAAACCGATGGTAAAAGTGTATAGCTACTGAAGGGGATTATGTAGAAAAAATGCAAAATGTCTGATAAAATTCAAATACTTCAATACGAGGCCCATAAAATATCAATCAGCCCTCGTAGTTAAGATCTTCTAGAAAACATGACAAATTGTAACATAAGATGAGTTATTCACTACATCGTAGAGGTATATGTGCAACACAATGCTTTAATTACTTCGAATTTAATATTGTAAGTAGTTCCCTCATTTGATTTCCAGTATCATTGACTATTAACTTTAATTTTTTTAGAAATCATTTTGGAAAAAATAATACTAACCATTCATGAATGAAATGGCTCCAAGGAGAAGGGTAAGTTTAGACACCATAACGTACCTGTAAACAATTTACAAAGTTTCATTTATTGGATTCAATTTATCATTTAATTTTGCATCATCAGATGGTTCTTAGTTTCTGCTCAATTAAATTCTCGGTAAACGAATAAAGGCAGTATAGAACCAAAATGATTTCTTGGAACCTGATAGAATACCATCATTCATTTATCACGTAAATGAAATCAAAAGCTTTGAAAGGAATTCCAACATTTCAACAAAATTTCCAACCTAAACATAATGTATGATAAAGAATAAGTAGTGGAGGCAAAATAAGCTCCATCGAAGTTCGCATGTTCCAATTGAATGGAACTTTCGAGTTTCAAATGTAGAATCGTTAATTAGAAAAAAAAACAAGGCTTGAAATGAAAGTTTACTTTTAATAGGAAATGGACAGAAATGAAACTTACCTTGGTTTTATCATAGGTTTATCCTGGATTCAATCAAATTTTTTTTCCAGTTTCAAATAACGTTCTGCGTCGAAGAGTGATAAATATATAGACAATAACCATATCCCATTACTCAGTACAAACTCGATAATTCAGGAAATCACAAACCAAAGACATTCGAAATCAGGATAAAACAAGAACTAAAGCAAACAAACAAAAAATCTCCACCACACGAAATGAAGCAAACTCCCAATCAAGCCCGAGTCTGTTAATATCTTTTATATTTTGCAGGGTATCAACCATTTATATTCCTCGTCTCCTTTACATTTCAATTAATATTTAATAATACATTTAGATTGTCATTTTCAAAAAAGGAATAAATATTGATTGCTTATTTAGTGCAAAACATGTTATTTATGTCGTTTACATGATAGTTTTAATGACTCTATTTTCAGCAGGAAAAAGCCGAAGGCATTGTGACAAATTAAAATCAAAAATTGTAATTGGTCTCAAACCAAAAAAAGGGGATGGATTTAAACGTTGTATATAATCGTTCTCAGATTATCCCTACAAACACATTTATACATATACTGACCACACCAACTCTTAAATCAAGCGATAGGAAAACCAAAATTCGCAAATTTCTGTTATCAAAATTTCTTGAAATTTCTAAAACGTGGGTCCTGTAGCAAAATATCCCACCGATCCTGCTTCGTCTTTCGGTACATTTTTGGACATGCAACTTTCACACTCTTTGGCCTTATAACATTGCTCTAGCTTGAGGATCACTGACGAGGGTTTAGTATCCGAAACGTGCATGTCTGGTCCATGCTGCAAAGGAGAAGGGCCACTAACCATCAAAATCGGCACTCTTGCCGTTTTTAAAGAAAATTTACGTATGCATAATACAACATTTCTAGTTTCTAAAAATGTAAGCATTATAAAAATCTGACATAAGGTATGCGTTTCATGACCCGGCAAAGTTGGCATTGTGAAACGTCAAAATGCGCTTTCTTTCACAATGACGTCATGACGTAAAATGATAATTTTTAACCTAAAACTCTACACTAAAAGTAAAACTGTTCTATTTTTGTTGAAGTCAAATCAATTCAGAGGATAAAGTTGATACATATAATGTTTTTTAAAGAATATATTTGGATTTCAGTGTTAAATAAATCGGGAAAAGATATCCGAGAGATACTCTGAAGGAAGATACTGTGTAACATAGAAAAAGAAAATTCTTGATTTTGACATTTTTAATGCCTTTACAATAGAAAGTAGGCGACGGCTTTTCTCACGGTAGGTGGTGACTCTTCGCCAGCTTCCAGCTTCTGAAAGGGTAAGGGGGGGGGTCATTATTTACGTTTCAGAATAAGTTATAATTTTCTCTGACTTTAATGAGATCAGGTTACATGTCCAGATTCAGGAGCGGATCCAGAAACTCAAATGCCGGATGCACATACAACTTTTTATTGGGATGAATTGCAACACAATGCAGAAGGACTGAGAGTCCGGACGGGAACTTATATCATCAATGTTTTTGTATAGACTGCTCTTACAATATTTAAAAACGCAATAATTATCTGAAAAATTCAAAACAAATGCAATTTAGGACAAAGGAGATGGTAAGGTTCATATTACGCATTAGCGTAACCAAATTTTGAAAAAAGGGAAGGGTGCTATAAGCGACTGTGATCGTCATTTTTTTCCGAGAGGGCTTCACAGGAAGTTGAGAGAGAGGGATAGAGATTCATCACATAAGAATGATTCTATATACATCTTTTTCGTTAAGTTGTTCAAATTAAAAATATGATGCCGTACATGTAGTTAGGGTGTTTTCGATGTCGACGCCTAGTCGCCAACGACGGGCTCAAATACAAGGGACGCATTCTTTTTTATGAGGATGACTTATAAAATCGAAGTAAGGGACAATATGGAAGAAAGTTTCCCTCTCTCATTGTTGAGGGGGGGGGGGGGGGGGGTGATAGGAGATCGGTCAGAGAAAATTTTGAGAAAGTGAAGCAAATTGGTGCATGGATCTTGAGCGTATTTGAGCCGCATTTAAAAGGGATCAAGAGCACGAAACGTATCTAAGATAAAGGAAATATCCGATATGCCGATATGAACATAAAATGCTGTATTCTTTTTTAAATTCACGTACGCTTATTTGCAACCATACATCTGTCCAAATCGACCGTGCGCACATTGTTAGCGCGAATTTCTACGCCTGAGAAAATAAAAAAAAAATCAACACGATCATTATTGAGTGTTTTTGGGCTATATCACTGGTACATGTTTCACTTTTATCATATATTACATCCTTTAACATTTTTAAGTAGACCCCATATTTTTAGGGAAATTGCGGGGTCTCTTTATCTCTTCTCCCTTCTTTTTTTTTGCGAAAAAATGTGGACGTTTTTGCGTACAAATGTACGCCTGGCTACGCCCGTGAAATCTCCGTCTTCACAAATCTGTAGAATTTATATATTCTTTATTGTTTTATCTATAACATGGGATGTTTTTTTTTTATTAAAGTGTCGGTATGAACAATTATAATATTTGTCAGTGACAAGCATATTTAGTTTGAATTTCTTCATTTTGTTTGTTGTCGGTTACCGAAGTAAGTTACTCTGCGATCGGAAAGTATATATTCTTTATTTATTATGACCTTTAATAGCCATTCTCTGTAAGGACCAAAATCGTTCGGCACGGCATGTCATGGATTTTGATGATTTTCGGTATAATGGGTATATATTAAGTACTGACCATGATTATAACACCTTTAAGCCAATGTGACCTCTGGTTGCCATGGTAACGAGGTCATTCTATTTATAGCACTTTTGGGACCATGAAATAAGCCAGCTCCGGAGACTTCGTTGCCATGGATACCGCTGTACCAGCTTGTTCATCTTTATATTATCTATTCTTCCTTACTTCCATTCTTACTTAGTACACTTAGATATGTGATATTTATTACAGGAAGCTTATTGTATTAAGTCAAAATAAGTCAAAATGAGGCGAAAAATAGAGGTGAAAATAAGGGCCAATTTTGTGTGTTTTTGACCATTTTCAATCTTAAATATCACAAAAGGCACCAATAGGAGACTAGTGATTTTCATCAATGGAAATGTATGTTTATTGACAAATAAAATGAACGAAAAATTGGAGTGGGTATTTAAGAGTTTTACCTAAATTCTTTCGTCAAAGACCGTTGCCATGGCAACATTAGACCTTTTTGCTTGTTTCATATTATCTTTGAAATTGATTTTATTCCTCTTTAGGGTTACATAAGATTGTCAGAATATATGCATGTATAAATATGACTTATATCTTTTGCATAAGAACAATTAATATGTTCAAGGTCATTCGCTTGATGTTCAAGGACATTTATACTTTGAGACTCAAATTTTGCATAAAATATTGATTTTCTAATTTTTTTGTTACCGATTTTAGTGATTTTTTTATTTAAATATTTTCATAGGTCATATATATTATGAAAGCACATGAATATAAGAAAGACAAATCTTAGAATTTATTGAATTGTAGCAATTCAATAGGAAATATTTTACCGTCAAAAAACAAGAAAAATACAGATTTCATCCCTTTTTTTATCAAAATACTCACCAAGAATTTAGATATTCGAAGATGTGAAGAAACGTAATCAATAGTTCTAAGAAATAAGTGATACATTTATCATTTTATGGCAAATAACTGTTAAGTTCAATATTTCAAGGTTTCTAAAATATTGACACTTTCATTATATGAAAAATCAGGATTTTTCGTCAAATCTGGTCACTTAAAGTTTAATGACCTTGAAAATTCAGTGGGTGACCTTGAAATATTTTCAAGGTCATTTTTATATCAAAACGCCTCTAATAGATGTATACATGAACTTCTGTTCCAATATCATGCGTAGATAGTTTGATAGGGGTTGTGTTTAAATTCATCGTATTGAAACCTTTCAGCCGATTGTTGCCATAGCAACTAAATTTGATGCTGCTTTGCATATAAAAGGACAAATTAGCCCAATTAATTTTTAATATTCATGTAGAGTTCAAAGATGATACTAATTGCATAACTAGAATTTGGACTTCAAAAATTGGTGCTTTTAAGAAATTTTCAACCTTGTAAAACAGTAAAAACATGCAAAAAAGGGTCTTTTAGTGCCCAAAACAAAGCTTTTTGATACCCTGTTTTGGCCCAATTTTTCATCTTGTATACATAAGGCATCCGAGATGAATGTAAAAAACTTTACAAATATGCATAATAATAAGGATTAAAAGAAAACAATCAAAGCAGTTTAAGATTTAAAATGTACCTGTTTCCATGGTAACGAAGCCTACAAATATGCCTTGTCCTATACATTTTCCCGATTTTTGAAACTTCAGACACGGTTACCATGGCAACGAAAACCTTTTTGAAAAAACTGGGGTTTATTTTCATACTAGTACTTCATATTGAACTTCCATACAAAAAATCTCAAAAATCCATGACATGCCGTGCCAAAATGTTTTGAAATTCTTTGGTTCTTACAGAGAATTGCTGTTAATTGTCCTCAGTTCTCAGCATTTAATTCTGAATTTCATGTCTACATGAATACATACATGTACTCTACGAAACAAAAAAAAACCCTCAAAATAAACAAACCAAAAAACCAAAAAAAAAAAAAAAGATAATAAATAAATAAATAAATAAATAAAAAATGAAAAGTTATGAAATACAACTATAGTAACTCCGAGTCGAGCGAGAAAACCTTCTTTCCACCCAGCATTCGACTTGGTACAATGAAAATTAATCACATGATTCGTTTATTTTCATTTGTTTTCCTTACACACATCAAAATAAAGAACTTCACAAATAATGTGCTGGAAAAAAAAATCAACAATGTAACATTATTGTGTTATGGTCAAGCATATTATTCATCGACCCTTTTTTCATGTCGCCTGAAACGCAAGAGCGACATAAAGAGATCACTTTGCACTGTGTCCGTCTTTCTGTAGGTCACACTTTCATATACATTGTATTTGTATTTCGCTAGCGCTAGAACAAATAAACTTGATACACATCAGACATGTTTTAAATTTTGCAGGAATTGTATAGCATGATGAAACTCGGCACTGATCGAGGGAGAGGGCGTTTATAATGTTGGTAAAACTTTTGCCAAATCCCATTTTCATGTTTTGGAAAATAAAATATGTTTAAACTAGATTTAGGATCAAACATACAACAAGCAACATGTTCTTGACTAATACTTGCTAGTATATAGACTGACCTGTCATGCTTTATAGGTAACAGTTTTGCCCCCCCCCCCCCCACCCCAAAAAAATAAAATATTGAGCTTTTTACGCAAATATTCATTTCTAGTTCCATGTTCGTTAATAAAATCAGAGGGAAAGAAAAACGTAAACGAGAGGCCAACAATTTTTGACTTTATGTGTTTCTTGTAATTTATTTTTATAAACGTAATTCTCTATGGGGAGGATTCATTCAGTAAATGGAGGCGTTTAAAATTTTGACGTTCCAGTTCAATAAATGAACGTCATTCAACTCGCTCTTTCTCGATAATGTGTGAAGTATTCTGTATAATGGATACATCTTTGAACAAAGCAGGGTTGAAACTAAAATTAATTCGCTTAAAGTTTCCAAATAATGACATTTTGTTTGATATTATTAACATTTCGCTGCAAAGTACGAAAGTTTAAAAAAATGGAGAAAAGTCCTTACAATCAAAGATAATTAAAGATACCAAACCTTTGATATATCTTACCCAATATATCGTTTAATCGTTAAACTTAAATTTTCTTTCCCGGTTTCATCAATACAAAACTTGTCAAAATCCGCCAAGAAACAAATCAGAGGAATTTGTACACCGAAACTGCAGAAGGACACGCAGCGATCGGTAAAACGACTCCTGTGACCCCTACTGCAACCAGATGGTAAAAAGTAAAATATCGTAACATTTTAAAGGTTTTCATATAGAGCACAAGTAGGTACGTAGATGAAAATTCGTTGATATTGAGAATATGTCAAGATTGTTTATCTAAAACAAAAATTAGGTACGCACCCGCCTGTGTTGTTAGCGAAAAACTGCAGAGAATGATTGAAAATTAACGAAAAATACGGATATTACCGTACCGTCACCAGTTTCTGACGTCATTAATGACGTCATGGAACGCACAGGTTCGCAAACTTTTTACCGCTGACAAATACCAATGTTGATAGATAGAATAACATCAAAATGACTCAAAATTATATATTTTTAAAAAGTCACTAAATACAGGGCCGTAAATCACGGTTAGTGGACCTTCTCCTTTATTTGTTCTTAAATGATGCTATTGAATTTGAAGACGTTTAACATAAATCAAAAGGTCCAGTTAAGGTGTGAGCATTGCTTTATTGAGATACACTTTAATGATTGATTAATCACATGCCAATCAAACTGACAATAAGGACAGTGTTGTACATAGAGAGAGTTGTCACTTAGTATTTGGAGGAAAGGTCTTCCAGCAAATTGTCGGAATTCCAATGGGGACCAATTGTGCCCCACTCCTTACCGACATTTTCCTTTACTCGTTCCAAGCTGAATTCATTCAAACATTGGTCTCTGAAGGGAAAAGACACTTAGCTTCTGACCTCAACTTCACTTACAGATACATAGACGTGTTGTCTACCAATAATCAAAATTTCGCGGATTACCTCAGCAGTATCTATCCTTCGGAGCTTGAAGTCAAAGAAACTACAGAGACAAATAATTCAGCATCCTATTTGGACATAATGTTGTCCTACGACACTGATGGTCACATGAACACCTCACTCTATGACAAACGTGACGACTTCAATTTCAGCATTATAAACTTTCCCTGTAGCAACATTCCTTCATCGCCTGCTTATGGCGTGTTCATATCTCAGTTGATACGCCATGGCAGAGCAAGTACCAAATAAACGGATTTTGTTCTGAGAGCTAGGCGTCTTTCAGATAAGCTTCTCGGTCAGAGATACGTTTGTGACCGACTAACATCGTAACTGAAGAAGTTCTACGGTCGATATGGGGAACGCGTCATACACTATGATGTCCCACTCTACAGAATGGTGGATGATATTCTCTCATAGACCATTTGAACCATCCAACCAAAGATTGTACCTTAATTATGTCTTCCAAAATGGAAATAACCGGATGTGACAGTTCTACTGAAATCATTTAATGTCCATTGTCTTTTTCAAGAAACGAAGATTCTGATTGACCGAGAAATTTTGTTGATACATCGATCAACACAATTTTTCACGGAAGTCTATTCATAGCATTATTTTTAGAACTGGGGGTTCCCTCAAACACGAATGAACTCGTTGCTGAAAATGCAATTTGTTGATGTTTGCTTATTATTTCTAGGGTACCATTTCTTTTCTACTTACTCAAAAATTAACAGTGCATGTAGAATTTGCTCAAACTGGTCCTTATTGCAAAGATATAGAGAGACGTTCGTTCGCTGTTTGAATCATGGCGGCTACCATAACTTGTTTTGGCAGACGTATCACTGCAAAACCTTCCGATTTACGAAATATAGAGCGGTGATTGATTGTTTTTAGATCAAAGAAAACAGTCTGTTTTCCATAATTAAATGATAAGAAATGAATCTTATTTTTTTTTTTCTGTTGATGCAGGTATCACCCGAAAAATTGGACTGAAAACTTTTGCATCAACGCGCTACGCGCATTGATGCAGTTTTCTGTCCAATTTTTCGGGTGATACCTGCATCAACAGAAAACATATAAGATTCATTTCTTAATTGAAGCGGCGCTTGATGCATGCAAGCAGGGGATGCTTACTCTTCCTGGGCACCTGGTCTCACTCCCATATCGGGAGTTCGCTTCTTTTCATATGGTAGAGGTTTTTGTTTGCTTTGGTTCCTGTTTTATCCTGAATTTGTATGCCTTCGGTTTCTGATTTTCTGAATTATCGATTTTGTGCTGTATACAGGGATATGGTCATTATCCATATTTGTCATAAGAATGAATTATCAAACTTTAAAAACATACAAATTCCAAGTATTGTTCGAGTCAGTGCTGTAAGGTTGTAAAACAAGGCACATGATAATGGTCCGAAAACAGCGATTTCAAGAATCCTTGTGGTTGAAAGAAGGGAGGAGATCATCAACCAGACCCTGTTGCAGCACCAACAGCAAAACAGCCGATGTGAAAACCCAAAGACGACCACATTAAGAGAGATAAAAAGACATACGACATATAAACATCAAACAAAAGACTACACATTAACCAACGAGACCAATGGGCACCCAGTGCCGAATTTGGGCGGCCATTTTTAAGTATACCAGAGCATAACTTCGTAGTTCAGGAGTCAAAGATCCATGGGAATAAATATGTCATAATTGCAATGGCGAACTGACGAATGGAAGCAGGACCAGGTATCCCGTCTTTCATAACGTCATAGGTTCACACTGTTCTCAATATGACCTTGCCCGAAGGTGTATTTTTTGAACTCACAATCTTTTTCCTCCTTCTCGAGATCACAACGGTAAACTCAGAGGTTCCAATATACAGTTTTAGTTTCGTATTCGAAGAAATGGCCAGGGACGATTTTTTTATTTCTAAGTGTTGAGACTTGAATTTTTTGTAGCAGGCACAGTTAATGAAAAAACTTGGAATTTTGGGGTTTATATGAGTTTGGAAGGATGTGAAGAAGAGAACTGGACATCAATTTTAGCCATTGGTCCATATAGTAAACAGCGATAGGAGACAAAGGCGAAGCGAGTACCGCGCGTCCTGGGCTCCTGATGCCGATAGTGCCGGAGGGGTGTTTCGCACTCTTCCGGATATATCTGAAAATCCAGATGTTTAAAATTCAAATAATGTTTCATGATAAAAGCTACTGATGTTCTCTTTCAATTCAGTATTAAATGATGTAGATAATGTTTTGAGAACAATGCTGTATTGACCTCACTACTTCGGCTACTGCATCCATTGAACGCAAGCGCTCGACTGCCATTTTCACATCATTCGATACTGATTAACGATTAAACGGTAAATCTGTATGCAATGATTTTCACATGTTTTGTAGGTCTAGATGTATTGATTGTACTAAGGTCTGGTTGATAAAGTTATGTAGACTACTTTAAAAGTCTAATGACTTCAACTTTAGCATGACGCGCATACTTTTTGCGCTTTCGGAACAGTGCGCGAAAACTGTATATTGGAACCAGAGAGTATCTGAATGTTGACGTTAATTATTCCTACGCCGCTGCTTTCGGTTGCTACGTAAACAAATATGGCCGACACACCGCCAACAAAATGCATAGCAACGACGACGTCATTCGAATTCCGACCTCAGTATTGAGCTGGAATTTGCTCATCTTTGAATGATAAATATGGATAATGACCATATCCCTGTCTACAGTACAAAATCGATAATTCAGAAAATCAGAAACCGAAGGCATACAAAATCAGGATAAAACAGGAACCAAAGCAAACAAAAACAAAAACCTCCACCATATGAAAAGAAGCGAACTCCCGATATGAGAGTGAGACCAGGTGCCCAGGAAGAGTAAGCATCTCCTGCTTGCATGCAACACCCGTCGCTTCAATTCGGTAGAACTGTCACATCCGGTTACTTCCATTTTGGAAAATATAGAGTACAATCTTTGGTTGGATGGTTCAAATGGTCTATGACAGAATATCATCCACCATTCTGGATAGTGGGACATCATAGTGTATGACGAGTTCCCCATATCGACCGTAGAACTTCCTCAGTGACGATGTTAGTCGGTCACAAACATATCCCTGACTGAGAAGCTTATCTGAAAGACGCCTAGCTCTCAGAACAAAATCCGTATATTTGGTACTTGCTCTGGCATAGCGTATCAACTGAGATTTGAATACGCCATAAGCAGGCGATGAAGGGATGTTGCTACTCAGAAAAGGAAAGTTCGTAATGCTGAAATTGAAGTCGTCACGTTTGTCATAGAGTGAGGTGTTCATGTGACCATCAGTGTCGTAGGACAACATTATGTCCAAATAGGATGCTGAATTATTTGTCTCTGTAGTTTCTTTGACTTCAAGCTCCGAAGGATAGATACTGCTCAGGTAATCCGCGAATTTTGGATTATAGATGGACAACACATCGTCTATGTATCTGTAAGTGAAGTTGAAGTCAGAAGCTAAGTATCTTTTCCCTTCAGAGACCAAAGATTGAATGAATTCAGCTTCTTACGAGTAAAGGAAAATGTCGGCAAGGTGTGGGGCACAATTGGTCCCCATTGGAATTCCGACAATTTGTTGGAAGACCTTTCCTCCAAACACCACAAAAATGTTGTCGATCAGAAAGTTTAACATCTGAATAATGTCTGTTGCAATGTACTTATTTTCAGAATATTAGATATGGTTTCAAAGCCTGTCTGGCCATCTCAGTAGTATTCATCTCGCGTTTACGTTACCGAAAGCATTGACCCGAAAAAGAAAAGAGTACCAAATTCTGACTAAAGTTTTGACGGCAGGAATCCTTGACCTTACGATCTCTTAGTAGATATTGTTCCATTTGAGAAGTACAAATAAGAAGAAAACGATGAAAACTAGTCTACAAGACATAAGAACCGTTTTACACGAATCATGAAAAACATGGCACCCCCATTCCCAATTCGGATAAGCCTCGACCCTTTCCTTCTTTTTATGACGTAGCAGTTACAAATAAAGGGCGAGGGGATCCGAATGCCCCTTTCCCCAAGGCTCCATTGTAATGAAGCGCCTAGCGTTCCGCTAAATAATATTTAGCAAGCAGATTACTGGCGAGCCTATTCGCCCTCAACAAGACGTTTTCGTGCTTAAAACATGTGTTTTTGGTGTTTTACTGTTGATGCTGCAACGGGGTCTTGTTGGAGATCTCCTCCCTTCTCTTTGAATAGCGTAATAGTTGTAAAATAAATACGCCATAGGCAGGCAAAGAAGGAATGTTGCTGCACACGAAGAGGAAGTTTGTGATGGTGAATTTTGTAGTATGAATGCATTGGAGGTTACAATTCCAGTGCACCATGCGTGCATATCAAGGGATTATCAAGGGATTATGTTTCATTAGTGATACCCGAGCAAAAAAGGAATCTATATTGTTAATGTATGAAAAGGATAAAATCATTCAAACCTCTTGTCGTTGGATTACAACGAATGCTCTAAAGTCATGTTCGATATTTTCATATTATTGTAAATACGCGCGATTTTCTTGTAACGAATGAAATGAAATAATTTGATCAATTTACACAGCCAATTGTGTCTCACATATAAATCCATATGAATGAGCATCAGGTGAATTTCACATGAAAATTCATGTGAAATCTATATAAATTTCACATGACATTTATGTGAAAAGTATTTCACATGAATTTCACATAATTTACTTCACATGAATTTTACATGAATTTTTATATGCCATCATCATGCAAAATTGATTTTATACGATTTTCATGTCCGAAAATTCATATGAATTTCATGTATAAAAAACTCAAGTAAATTCACGTTCGTGCTCGTTTCACATAAACATCTTGTCGAGACAAGTGTACGTAATACCTTTACTCCTCCTTGTCGGATGTCAAACGTATTGCTCGTCACTATAAATTCGCCAGTTTCATTGGATCCAGCGTGAGGTACACTGGTCCAATGAGAATCGACCTGAGGTGTCCTAATTAACATACGAAGCGAAGGTTTGAAAACCATATGGCGGTGCCCATGGATACCGGTCCGAATTAATAAGAGGGACATGCGTATAATTTTCAGCCGATAAGTTTCTAATGTTTATTAGGTATTTTAGGTACTTGATTTTGTGCCATAATCAAATGATAACTATCGAAATATGTGTGCTAGTTAGTTGGTGATGACGAACTCTCAAGTAACATAAATTTTGAATACTCACTAGATGGCGCTCTGAAAATCGTGGAAAGTTTAAATTTTCTAGTTTGACATCCGACAAGGGGGAGTAAAGATATTTGACATTCGACAAGGGGGGTGAAGATATTACTACATGTGCCCTCGGGGATTTTTCTCAAACCTGGGTCCTGTAGCATCATATCCCAGCCATTTTGCTCTTTCTTTCGGTATATGTAGGACATAATTTTCACAGATTTTGGTCATATTACATTGTTTAGTTTGAGGATCACTGACGAGGGTTTATTACCCGAAACGTGCATGTCTGGTCCATGCTGTAAATTTATCTGCTCTAAAGTGATGCTAATGAATTTGAAGACGTTAATCACGTACACTTGTCTCGAGAAGATGCACATAAATGTCATGTGCACTTTTACGTAAAGTTCGTGTAAATTTAAGATAAATTTAACATGAGGCATAATTGGTTGTATACGCTGAGGTCAAATGTGCTCCGAAATATTACTACGTCTCGATAATCAGTTAAGGTAGTAAAATTAAAGTCAGTTTGACTTGAGCAAGAAACAGTTCGTTTTATGTCCATTTTCGTGGTATAAATGTTCTTTAATCAAGACTGTGTGTATCCTTTGAGTTAGATAGTCGACGCTAATAAAAGCCAGCATATGTCCATCTCTTCACTCTTCTTGAATTATTTCGCTTTCTATTTCATGCTCCAGCTTCATTTCTCAAACTTTTATTATTAATTGAAAGATACATGATAAAAATGCCTAAATACTGATGCATTGTTTATTTAAAACATTGATGAAATACAAAACATCATGGAAATCCTGATATATATGAATACATGTAGAAACATTTTCTTAGGTAAAAATGCAGTCCAAATCAAAAATGATATGAACAAACAAAACGTGAGTGATCTCGATTCTATGTATCACAAAGATTTATTTTCAAATATATATTCTTATTAACAATGTGATGAAACCGGAACTTAGAGCGAAGACATTACTGTAATATTTTTGTTGTCCATTTGCTTCAAAGTACATAAACATCATTTTAAAAAAAAATTATCTAGATTCATCCAATAAAGGTTGATTGCGGAAAATAATAACTAAAGTCTATAGATATTTAGTATTATGAACAAATTGATATGAATAACGTGATTGAATGATGAATTTTGAGCGCAAGTTAAACATACAAAGGATCTTCTCTATGTAAAAGTAACCTCATGGCCGTTATTACCTTCACAAGTTTCGTGCTGAAACGATGGAAATGAAATCACACACGTTTTTAGACAATCAAAATTCGACAGTACTTAGTCGTTACGGTATCATATAACTTTTCAGCCGCTTGATGCGATTGTATGTTTTAATGAATTATCAATGGGACTAAAATATCCAATCACGTTTTTTCAAAGAAATCTCATTTTTGCTATTTTACTGTCTTGTCTGAGCTATTGTTGAGAAAGTTACAGAGGCCATAATGCTGACATGATAAACTACAAGTGGAGAAAATGGTCTAGTCAAATCTTTAATGCCAAAAGGTCAATTGGACAGAAATTAAGGATGTCGAATTAAACTGAACGATGAATAGTGAATGCACCTTTAATCAAAGATTAATTTCATTTTGAATAAAACACACAAAATGTAAAATACAACAATTTTCGATCCCATGGTCTTCAGAAATAAAAAAATATGTTAAACAAGTAAAATCAACTTTCGCTTATACGTAAGCGTTCATTGCGATGAACGTTACAATGAAAGGAGTGGTATATTCTTTAGCACTACATACCGCCAAGTGACCGAAATGTGTGTAAATGTATGTTTCTATTTGTGTATTTCCTTCTCTGCGGAAGAAAAAAAAGATCATATTTTGTTTTGAATAGTATAACAACCTATTTGAATACGATGTGATTAGACAAATATATCAAACAAGATAACACTTGTCATATCATAAAAAGATCTAAGATTAATTGCAATAATTGGGAAAATAAGCAAATGTGGAAAAAAAATTCAAGAAACCAAACAAGACACACAGCGTCAACGAATGTCCAGCTGCACTCCGTCCATACTCAAAAAGACGGCCGTATGCACTATACAATGTTATAAAAGTATCATCCAGAACTCTTTCACCCATGCACATATCGACATAATAACGCTTATAACGGAAGAATTTTATCACAGTACGTAACGTCTTAAACTAAATGAAGGACAAGCCCTCACCGACATGACGAACAAAAGTTTTTACACCCAACAATACATCTGGGTAAGTCAACGAGGATCAGGAGAGTGCAGACCACCGCCAGGATTGCCACACCTACGTATCCGATACTTTTAGCGCTAACCCGCTCATCCGGTGCACTTATAAGCGATCTCTGGTAGGTATTTGTCTCCTTCACATTAATTGTGAGTTCTTTCTTTATTTTCTCAATTTTACTTTGTATTTCCTCTGGAGTGTATGTTTTATTTGTGTACTGCGAACACGGACAATAACATACAGACTGTGTAGAAACAACGTCACCGCTCGAAACAACTGGGGTCGAGCTCTCTGTAAATAAAGAATGAAAACATTGTCAATTTGAAGGGCAAACAGACAAAGCATGATACTACATGTACGCAATTTCCTTTTGAGGACCGAAATTGACCCTTCCGAACGCGGGAAAGAATTGAGAAATTCCATGACGTCACAATGCAATTTCGATGTTTGACCGAGGTTCGAATCTTGTTTGTCCGAGGTAAAGGCATTGTGACGTCACAAAATTTTGCATTTTTTCCCGCAATCGGAAAGTATTGGCAACCTCACGTACACAATTATTTTTGGATATCGGAAGGATATAGAAAAATATAGAGCAACTGTGTGGATGGCACCCTACAGAAAATTTGGAGCCGCACACTCTCTGTAAAGTAAATACAAAAATTTTAATTCTAAAATACAAAAGGTACAAGGGAGCCACATCGCTCATCTGAGTTACAAACAAAAGAATGATAGTGAACAATTTGGTAGAGGACTTTGAGTACTTCCTTCCTGTCAGGTTTCGTTAAATTCTGTGTAGCGGTTCTAGGGGAGATGTCGAAAATGTGTCATCTAATCAGAGCCCTAGGCGGCCATATTTGTTGACCGATCTGCACGACAAAACACAAACTTGGTAGAGGACCTTGAGTACTTGCTTCCTGTAAGAAATTGTGAAATTCTGTAAAGTGGTTGCAGAGGAGATGTCGAAAATGTATCAGCCCATCAGAGCCCTCGGCGGCCATATTTGTTGACCGATTGGCACGAAAACACAAACTTGGTAGAGGACCTTGAGTTCTCACTTCCTGTAAGGTTTCGTGAAATTCTGTGCAG
The DNA here is from genome assembly GCA_028142955.1 of Pinctada fucata. NCBI lineage: Eukaryota > Metazoa > Mollusca > Bivalvia > Pterioida > Pteriidae > Pinctada > Pinctada fucata. The sequence goes on from AP027102.1 coordinate 11,549,337, forward strand.
TGCTTGCAGAGGAGGTGTCGAAAGTGTTAAACGTTCACGCTGGACGACTACGACCGACGACGGACGGCGCGCTCTGACAAACCAGAGGGCGCTAGTGAAATGAATTTTGGTGGCTTAAAAAGGCACTTTGGCTGCAATCATCACTGAGGAGGATTTCATATCCAAAACACGTGTCTGGTGCATGAAAATTGGTTTGAAATTTTTCTTCAAGAAGGTATTTCATATAAATAATACGGAAGGGTTCCAACTCTATACCTTCTTGAAGAAAATTGCAAACTCATTTTCATGCACCAGACTCGAGTTTCGAATTTATTTATATTAAATTCTCACCAGTGATGCTTCCAGCCAAAGTGCTTTTCATACGCCGCCCAAATTAATTTCACTAGAGCCCTCTGGTTTAATTTTCATAATTTAAATGTGTACATTTACTTTACAGATAGTGCGCGGCTCAAATTTCCTGTAGGATCGATTCAGTAGCATATCCAAATAAAATCTGGAAAGAAGTAATTTAGAATACATGAATCAAACACCTATTTCTCGTTGCAGTGTGGAGCAGTTAAAATCGTTCCCTGTGACTTGGTGTTTGTTAAGTGTATTTATAACTTCTTTCCAGTTCTGTCGCCTGAAAGAAGCTTTGTTTAATCCCTTTGTCAATTTGACATCATAAATATGTTTTTGCTATTTCAGAAACTTTCTATTTCATCGAAAAATATCATCGAAACTTCAGGAGGTTAACTTCTTAGCACCATCACTCTAATGCTATTTTGAACATAGATTTTATTTGGACTGCTACTGCATCCACCATACCGGAAATTTGAAGCTGCGTACTCTCTGTAAAGTAAATGTACAAATCTAAATTCTAAAAAAAAAACCAGAGGGCGTTATTGAAATGAATTTGGGCGGCTTATGAAAGGCACTTTGGCTGGAACATCACTGATGAGAATTTAATATTCGAAACACGTCTCTGGTGCATGAAAATTGGTTTGAAATTTTCTTCAAGAAGGTATAGAGTTGAAACACGTCCGTATTATTTTTCGGAGACAAGTAGAATTCCTCCTAAAAGTGTAAGTCGAGTGTTGCATGCAATCAGGAGACGCTGACTCTCCCCATGCACCTGGTCTAACTTCGGAATGTTGTTCATTCCGAGGTTCGCAGCCGTTCCGATGGAAATTCTAATGGTTTTGCCTTGCCTTCTCGACTTTGAGATTGAATAACTGATAGATACTTATTTAATGATTATCATGTAAATTAAAACATTAAACAATAGGTATCTCATTGTTGGGCGATGTTCGATTCCAAAGCAAAAAGACAGATTGGTGTCCAGTACAACCAGTAGAAAAGGACATCAAAAACATTTTCTCGCACATTGGATAGGCCGATTCCCTCCTTCAGCGGTGCTAGTGAATTCGATCCGGCACCCCTGATCTGGCACTTTTGATTGTTAATTTATGACGTGACTGACAAACTGACGTACGATATTTCACGTGCACATACATTTAGCATAACGTTCAGTCATTCATGCGTAAACAAGAGGAGATTGAAGGGTTTGAACAACGTGCGAGAAAAATAATCAAGCACCATATTTGAAAATAGAAATATATCAGTCTCGGGTGGGGTGATCAATATCCCAACCTCGGCTAACGCCTCGGTCGGGACTTGATCAATCCCACCCTCGACTGATATATTTCAATCCGGAACTGAACTGAAAGTGGTGCTAGATTCTATTACTCCATACCAAAAAAACAATTCGAGCTTTGCTATTTAAAGTAAGTTCATTGTTAGCCGGATCGACTGTCAGACCGAATGATTGGGCAGATAATGTAATTTCCTTCATGGACAGCTGTTTTCACGATTAGTCACTGTTCAATGTTTGATAAGTGCTGGAACAAATCAAATATGCATATAGGTCAAATTCTATGCAGAAAGCTCTTGCAACTGACTCTTCGGAATGCGGGAAAAAGTTGAGAAATTTCATGACGTCACAATGCAATTTCCACGTTTGGCTGAGGTTCGAATCTTATTGTCCGAGGTAAAAGCATTGTGACGTCACGAAATATTGCAATTTTTCCCACAATCGAAAGAGTCAATAACGTCATACAGTTACCAATCTTTACTGACCTGAATCTAATGGTGACGATGTAATTTCACTAGCGACTGATGTAAGATATGGTGTAGTACTGCTTGAAAACGACGACAAAATCGATGTACTGTCAGACGATACAGATGTAGATTCTTCTACTATACTTGATGATGACGATGATGAAGATATACTAGGGGAGGGGCTAACATAATTACTACAAAGACTTTGTGGAGGTGGAACGCTGGCTCCCTCAGCAGGGTATGATGTATGATCTATGAAACCTGAAAGACAAAAAAAAAAGAAGAATGGTCAGGTGAAAATGTGCCATTTGGCAAGCATGTTCTACAGCGAAGTCAGTCAAGTCATTCTGTAAGATATGCAGATAGTTAGAATATCATGTCCCTGATTTAAAGTATGTTAAATAAGAAAGCATTACAATTATAAAGAGTTATTTTTTTTAAAACAACACAATTATAAATAGAAATATCATAATTGAAAAGCAATAAAAGGACGTCACCATGCATACACTTGTTATATCGATTTGATATTGTAAATCTATGTCGTTTTGAGATCTATTTGAAAATTTATAACAATGTTTCATAACACCTTCAGCAAAATATATGATTTGATTTTATGTATCTTCTCGACATGAAGAGCTAATGGATACTTCTTCGATCTTTACCTTGCGTCTCTTTAAACAAAATATTTCAGAAAAAACATGGAAGTTTGTATGTGAACTTCATTTTGTGCTATGATGCAAGTGTTTTTTAATATACATCAGATTCCCGCGATAAGTGTTCCTATTGTTAAATGTCTTCAAATTTAAGTGCACCATTTAAGAAAAGATAAACTTGCAGCATTGACCAGAAATGCACGTTTCGGGTACCTAAGTTATAGAACAATATTGCCTAAAACATTACCTACAAAACAGTAAGGTATTCATTGAAATACGATGGCATTTCATCGAAGAATTGGTTGCGGCCATCGATAACTTAGAATGGAAACCAAAATTGTTCACCAAAACTGTGTTATATTAAACGTCTTTAAATTCAATAGCATCATTTAAAACCTGATCATTTTACAGCATAACCAGACATGCATGTTTCGGGAACTAAACCCTCGTCAGTGATCCTCAGTCTAAACAATGTAATACGGCCAAAAAGTATGAAAATTATTTTGTCCAAAAATGTACCAAAAGACGTAGCAGAATGGGTGGGATATGATGCTACAGGACCCACGTTTTAGAAATTTCAAGGATTTTTGTAATAGAAAATTTCAAAAGCGTTGAAGAGACGGACGATCAACTTCGAACTTGGCTACATGTGCCCTCGGGGACTCTTGGTCCACCAGCAGTGACATTCACCAAGTAGTTCAAATGTTAAACGTCTTTAAATTCAATAGCATCATTTAAAACCTGATAAATTTACAGCATGGACCAGACATGCACGTTTCTGGTACTAAACCCTCGTCAGTGATCCTCAGTCTAAACAATATAATACGGCCAAAAAGTATGAAAATTATTATGTCCAAAAATGTACCAAAAGACGTAGCAGAATGGGTGGGATATGATGCTACAGGACCCACGTTTTAGAAATTTCAAGAAATTTTGTAACAGAAAATTTCAAATGCGTTGAAGAGACGGACGATCAACCGAAGTTGGTCGAACTTGGCTAAAATATTTTTAAAAAAGCTAACATAAACACCGACATCAAAACGATTTATGTTAATACTTAAAATCTTACTTTTAGTCCTGGAGACCACAGCCAAACAACGAGACACCCACAATTTCGAAAACAAAGAGGACAGGCACACAAGAAACACCAAAGAGATCAAAAATATTAAAAGCTAACATAAACACCGACATCAAAACGATTAAAATGACTACACATAAACCAACGAGACCAATGAGCAACAGGTGCCGACTTGCCAAATGGTCATCTGCTAAGTTGGTTACAAATTGTATCATCATTAGGATAACGTGCGCAAAACCCTCCCACTTGCCTCATTTGACCAGTTACCCATTGGTCTCTCTCGATGAATGCATAATTATTGTGTTATAATAGTCTCCTTGCTGTAAGATGACGACACACAGAGAAAGCAAATCGCAGGTACCCATGTAAAAACAGATGAATAAAGTAAATGGATATCAAACGCATATAGGCGAGCGAAATACAGTCTGTGCTCTGCTGGCTGAAGCGAACTAATGCAGGCATCTGCACAAAGAATCAGACCATCTCCGAGATAGAACAGGTGGTCAGGGAACCACGTACTGGTTTCTTATGCAATTTGAGTCTTGTTGGAGATCCCCACTTTTCTTTTACAATAATACAATCCGCTAAATTAATTTAAGCTTCTCTAAATCATTTAAGCTTAAATCTTAACTTTATGACCAGACAGCTGCTCCCTTGCAGCATAATTGGAACACTTTTTATGTATATACACAACTTATTTGTGAAAACTGCACGAAGTAGCAGCAATTGAGCGACTTCGAATTTGGAAAAAAACTAATGATATTCATATCTAAACAGATACCTGGTCTAGAAAAATAGTAAGAGAATGTTGAATTATTAAGCGAATCGTCATTAGATATATTTTTATTATTACGGACGGACAAACGAAGCGACAACTATATACATACACCCCCTAAGTTTGTTGTGAAGATCGGTAATTACCCATTGTGTATGCTGGGTTTCTTGCATTGAGTCCATTTGGTGGTCCGACTGCATACTTAAGTAAACTACAGGCAGGATCTACAAATTGAAATGCAATGCAATTTTCATCCAAAAGACAATCATCTTTACATTCGGTAAGGTCAGTAGCTCCCAGGACAATGTGATCGGAAAAACCATTAAACACTTGTTCGTTCTCCCAATCCACATCGACATAACATGGTACTGCACCTGCATAAATAAATTTGGAAATATTATCTGCTTTCAATATCATTTTATAAGAAAACGTTTCGAAAATATATATACAACAATTACAATCATCGCTTGAAAACAATGTAACTAGTAAAATGTCAAACGAAATACACACATATATCCAATATTGTGCAAAACCAAAACAAGAAAAAAAGGAACAGACGCGCAATCTAAGTCAACAAAACAAAAAAGGAGACTCGAATGAATGCAGGTCTTACAAAGATGTCGTAAGATAAACATAAAAGAAGTACCTATCAGTTATTCAGTCTCAAAGTCGAGGAGACAAGGCAAAACCATTAGAATTCAATTGGAACGGTTGTGAACCTCGGAATGAATAACATTCCGAAGTGAGACCAGGTGCCCGGGGAGAGTCTCCTGATTGCATGCAACACCCGTCGCATCAGCTTCAATGAAATGAGGATTAGTGAGCATTTTATGAAAATTGCAGGTAATAGACCAAAACAAAATAGTGGGCAAATCTGAAGCAAACATAACTGGAACCCTCCTATCATTTATCATCCCCCCCCCCAAAAAAAAACTACATGTATCTCTGAAGACATTGTTATTACTCACTTGACACTTCACATACAAATGGTCTAGCAGAGTTACAATCCTGAACATCATATTTAATCAGATTTGTATTAAGTGCGATGCATCCCTCCATGGTCTCGTCGTTAGCATTCTGCCACGGGTTGAAGCCCCCTGCTGATGTTGATGCCAGATGGTCACAGTCCTCCCACTGGTGCTGTATAGTCCCAAAGGCTGATTGTGCACGGAGACCAACCCAGAGTTGTGATCTAAACATACACTAAGAAAATTAAAATGGTTTTCTTTTTTATCTTGAATCTCAAAATTTTGTTGTAGAGAATACATAGTTCACTTGGTAGTAACGGCAAGACTCCATGACGGACCCTTTCCAAACCTCTCCAAACCTGTCTACTCTGAATTTCATGCTACTTGTGTGGCAGATGACCATCCTAAGTCGGCACCGATTGCTCATTGGTCTCGTTGGTTTATGAGTAGTCATTTGTGTTTAATGTTTCTATGATGTGACTTGGTGTTCCTTATCCCTTTCGCGTATCTTTCTGTGCGTGTCTGATTTGTGTTTTTGCATTGGGTGTTTTGGTGTTTTGCTATTGGTGATTTGTGTTTTTGCAGTGGGTGTTTCGCTATTGGTGCTGCAACAGAGTGTTCTTGGAGTTCCCTCCTTTTTTAGTACGACAGCCTGGTTTTATTTGGTCAGTGTCAATGCATACTACATATATTTGATATGCTTCTGCATTAATAGACAGCACGATAACTTTCAAAAGATCAAGATTATGATTCATTTATAATTCTCAAATTGTTTAAATGTTCTTACGACATAATTTCTGTTGCTGAAACCCTAGAAGCTATTGTATTTCCCGCCATACTCGCTAGGAGACTGTATTCACTAGCATCTTCAAGTTTGACCAGTGTTCTGTTTTTACTTTCACATACTTTCTGTGCATCCATCCAAGGAAGTGGAAAGAAATTGAATTCATATCGACAAAAATCATCATTACCTGAAATCAGAAATACGAATTATTTTGCAAAAAAAAAAAAAAGAAAATAAATAAATAAATAAAATTATCCGATATTCTAATATATTTTCTCCCTTTATGTACCATAGAACTCGCCTGGTGTAAAATCTCCAACAAACTTCCAGTGCCCAAAGCTTCGCCCATTCACGTGCTATATCAGAATAGAAATAACAACTAGCTAGCCGTAATTCATTGTCCAGTAATTCTTCGCGGCTTCGCGGATCGGTGATAATTTGATTGGTTCATGCGACTCGTGGAATTACTGGACAATAAACCACGGCTAGCTAGTTGTTATTTCTTAAGCAATAGTTGCAACATAAGTATTAGCTAACAGGTCACTTCGTGGACCGAACAGGTTTTCTTCATAATGCAAGTATGATCAATTAAGGCTTAGAAGTCACGCAGAAACACGTATGATGCATAAGTCAATTTGACACTTGGCCTCTATGAAGACGAAGAAGCAGATTTTTTTTTTGCATTTTATATATTAATTACTTTCAGTTTTAGAATTATAGATACCTAATATGTTGCTGAAAACGATGTTACAAAGAAGAAGTGGGACAATCAGCATACATGGTAAGTACAAGTGTGCTACATGCATTATCTGTAATAAAGAACAATTTACATTGATATAAACATAGTAATGCTCATTGACAAACACTTTAACATTGACTAATATGTATCATTGATTTTTTTTTTTAATTCTATTACTTAACTCAATTATTTACTGAAGATTGTGAGTAAAACCACTTACTGAGCAACTAAAAGGCCTGGATATTCACAAAACGTCAAATCATATTTATCCAGTAGTTATTAAATTTGATTCCGAATCCCACAAGCTACGAGACATCCATCTTCTGAACGCCGCTAAAGATAAGAAAAATAACACGATAAGCATTAATGAATGCTTGCAAGAACAATGAATAAATGAAGAAATGACTGTGTGAAACGTTCAAAACAGCATGAAAGAAACATCCTCGCATTTTGGATGAGTATGGACAATTTGCGCACTGTTGCTTCCATTGAAATAAAGTATTACTCTGAATACACGATATAAATATCTTCATTATTGTTAATCATAACACGTCTATGGATATGACCATTCTCATGTGGAGGACTAATATATACATTGTTTAATGAGTTCGATGCTTTTCGAATAAACAAAACATATATTACGTAATTAAGCTTTTCACTTCTCTAGTGTTGATTGATTGTCAATTACAATCAACACCCATCAATATGAACATGTGTGACATTTACATCTCCTTATTATGCTAATCGATGAATAGATGAGATATGCAGTTGAGATTCATTCAATTTCAAATATTTATTATCTTCAAGTGTTTTATTATGCTCGTGATGGATCAATGACACACCCTTAATGTCGTCTTAGAAAATATCCCTACATATAATGTAGGTTGACTGATATGACCCTCTAATATTCTATTTTTTTTTCTATTTAAACATGATTAACTAGATACAAAAACAGCAATTGAATCTTATAATGATGTCAAATAATGTGTTCTTCTCACGCTGATATCAAAGCGATTTTTTGTAACACATCTAAATTCTTCATATTTCAGCATTTATTTACTGATAACCTGGCATTTTCTTTCTAACATATCATCAATATAGTAGGTTAATATCAAATTAACGAATTTGTTAAAGTAACTTCTACTTTCATATTGGGAGTTTATAAAGAAGTCCAAGGTCGACTCTCGAATGAAAGATTTTTTTTCAAGAATGACCTGTTTGCGTTGTTATATTACGAGCCTAGGTTAATTGGTCGAAATCCTTATTTCAAGCTCCAATGACCGACAGAAATTATTCTAAAGATATGATATTGGCATTACGGATACTCCATCGATCCTGTCCCATTCAGTATCAGATCATTTTGTCCATATAGTTCCTATTCATGAAAGGATAAGAAAAACACCTTGTAAAGTCTTCACCTCAGTCTGGTCAATAATAGCTTTATGAATACACACTGGCTTTCAATTCATGGAGATGCCCGCTGGTAATTGGAAACATGTCGTTTCTCCAGGAATTTCAATATCTCATTACTGATTTTATGAATAGAGCTTGCAACTAACACGATTCAGGGAACCGGTTTGATGAATTTAGTTCTTTTTTAGTTTTTAAATAAATAAATAATTACAAGCGATCGATTAACAATTTTTAATACAATCATTAATTGCATTTTGTACGATCCTATGTTTGACACTGCAGTTGTAGTTTTTGCCTGAGGTTTAAAAGAATATACAAATTTATTTTGCCACGGACTAGTTCGAACCAACCAGAGACCGTAAATCGCGTTATGTGCACGTCGTCTAAATTTCCATAGACCATCAGCGATTCCGCAATTGCCGTATAATGAATTCGCATGTAAAAGGAGTCGTGAAACGCCAATTTTCTTCGCCTCGCCTTCTATAGGTTTGATCAACCCGACAAATCTCTTTAGACGATTAGTAACAAACCTAATAACTAATAGTATCCAGTTATTATAATTTTGTCTACCTCGAATCATTTTTTTTTTATTTCTATACATCGAATCATCTTATTTTTATTTCTATACATCGAATCATCTTATTTTTATTTCTATACATCGAATGATTTTATTTTGAATTCTATATCTTGAATCATTCTATTTTGAAGAAAAACGAAACCATTTTATTTTGATTTCTATACCTTGAATCATTCTATTTTGAAGAAAAACGAAACCTCAAACTCTGCTGCCAGATGACTGCCTTTTTGACAGAAATTCAAATTGAGATTGTTTCGGGTAATGAAGCCTTATCTGTTGAACTTTTAACCAGAAAAACCAGAAACCAGAAACGCGCCCCCTCCTTTAATTTCTCAATTCAGATTTTGTTAAGAGTGAACGGGTCAAACTTCCCTGTTTAGAAGTGTAATTAAATGTAAAAGTATTGTTTATTAGGATTCACTATCTCAAACATGACAAGTCTCGTGCACAGAATTTTGACTTTGTTGTCCTAAAGGCTGCTCTCTGTCAGAAGTGAAGGTACAATTTCTTTTTCTGTGATGAAATCTTAAATCTAAATTAACGAATGAGAGAAAAAGTTCAACCAACATAGATTCTACTTTACTCATTTGTTTTTCAAATTCAATTTATCTTTAATGACATATTTCCAATAGGAAAGCAATTGTCAGTCTCCTTGGCCGTTCAATGACGCGTCGAGTGATGAAGGATCTATGGAGTGGCTGTTGGTATACAGTTATTGTTTCTAAGGATCATTCCGAAAGTTATGAGTGCGTCAGTGAGTAGGTTTCAAACTTTTTTCAGTATGCAACAGACATGGATTGTTCAATGACATGTCTAGAATCTAAAAAAAAAAAAGATTAATCAGGTAATAATTATTGTGTCCAGCATAAGCCTTCCCGATTTGATCGGTTTTACATTATATCTAATTAATGCATCATCACGAGTCAGCAAGCAAAGAATTGCTTCATTTTCATGTAAGAATAGTTCCCGCTAACCATTGAAACGTGGAGAATGCAATCTGCACACAGAAATAAAGTGATCAAAGTAGCATTAAGTGCATGTAAATCCTTTTATCGGCTTGTTTAAGTAGGAGTTTACGTCGTATATTCTTGCAGATTTGGATTATTCTGATTATTATTCATAAAGCATTGACGCTGTTCAAAGTCTACAATACGATACCATGAAGTACTAGTTCGTTCCTTTGCTTGGAATTTCCTTCTCTTTTAATAAATTGAGAGGAAATCTTTTAAAAGTAGATGCTGTGAATTTCTATGTCAACAATGTACTTGACAACCCTTATAGCCCTTTGTCAACACTATTCTCGGGTTAGATACCCATTCCAAGTTGTTGCAGGGGGTTTTATGCCAATAATCTGAATCTTTTTTTCTACACACATTCAAAACTCATTATCGGTCGTAGCAAGCCTGTCTGATATCTACGTCTGCCCAATATCAACACTGTACGTCTTTTCTGATTAATGGTGAAAAAAAAAGTTACATATACATACATAGGATGTTAACATTGGTCATTTGCATTTGAACTCTTTTCACAGTAGGTACACAAAATAGAAATTCAGAAATCAAACCAAAGTACTACTAATGAGGATTTACTAACCAGAATATTTCCGATTTCCTTTTATTTGTCGTAATTTCTGTTGATATAGAGCCTATTAATAAATAGACACTGCTTTTCTATATGATGTATTGTGATCACGGGTTGGATTCTATATGTAAGTTAGCAATTGCTAATTGTTAATCTCTTCGGATGGACGACAATTCCTTACTATAAAAGATGATTATTTACTATTTTATTACCCTTTCGGACTCTTTATATTTTTTTCAATGAAAATATATAACCAAAATATAGAACTAAAATAAGTCCTCATAATTATTTGTTACGTTCTGATAAAACAAGTAGGCCATTTCTCTGGGAAAAGATATCCTTTTCTCTCATACCCATGTATGTGTTACAGAGAAGGCCCATGACATACAGCTATGTGAGCTACTTCTGTATCACATATCACGTGACAGCTGTAACACATATCACGTGACGCTATTGTTTCGACTGATTACGTTATTGTGACGTCATGATTTCAGCCCGAAAAACAAACAAGCCAGCGGCGACGTCGCAATAAAACATCGATTTTAAGATCGTTTTTCATTGAACTCTTGCGTCACATTTAGAAAAGCGCGATATTCGTAGTTTATTTTCATAGAATAAACCATTTTCGGGGGCGCTGAATTCGAATATCGTGTAAATTTTTTGCGATTATATCAATTTGACATTTTCAAATTTCGTCCCTTTTCTTTCAGTTTTGATTTTGGCCCTTAGATATGAGAGAAAAATTCTCTTTCATGGTATTCTATAAAAGATTCATCGGTTCCAACCTCGGGGTCTCAAAATTTTGCAAAACCCTCGGCAAGCCTCGGGTTTAACATGATTTTGAGACCCCTCGGGTGGAACCGATGTATCTTTCATAGAATACCATGAAAGGTCTTATATTCTTTCACCCCGGACAGAGATATCTACAGATTTACCCGTTCTGAGACTAATAGAATCTATTCCAAGATGTGATCAGGGACAAGGAAATCCAACCCGAGTGTCAAGGATTTGCTTGTACCACGACGAGGCTTGCCGAGTCGTGGACAAAAGCAAATCTTGGACACGAGGGTTGGATTTCCGTGTCCCTGATCGCATCTGGGGATTGATTATTTTTCTCCCACTGTCTAAAGCGCTAAAAAATGAGATTTAATGTATCCTTTTTTTCATATTTTGATCGGCTAACGCAGCAATCATGAATGACGTCACAATTGACATTACATTCAAAAGGCACGTGAAAATGTTATCTTACCCCATAGGGGTAAGACAAGGATATCTTTTCCTAGCGTTTCCATGGATATCCCAGTCCAAAGTGGGAGAAAACTCTGTCTCGCACCCCCGAATGTTTGTCTCGAACCTCCTATTGTGACGTCATAGACGTTTACGTAGGTTTAGTTGTGTTTGACGTCGCATGGAGCAACATTTACCACAAAACAAGCAATGTTTCATGAACTATGTGTAAATATATGGGTGAGAGAAAAATGATCAATCACCCCTTTGTACAGGGACAGGGAAATTCCACCCTCGTATCAAAGATTTGCGACGTCCACGACTCGGCAAGCCTCGTCGTGGACTACAAATCTTTGATACTCGGGTGGGATTTCCCTGTCCCTGTACAAACGGGCACCGTGATAGATTCTATTAGTCCCAATTCACATCTTGGGATAGATTCTATTATTCCATTAGTCCTTGTCCTACCAAAAATCTCCATTCCAAGAATATCAAATGGACCGTGTTTTAGTGACTTCATATTGGGGAAATAACCTATTACAGATTCAAATTTTCAGAACCAATGAGTGAAACTGGTACTTTGCTCTAGTACAATTAGGAGTCACTGTATTTTCACTCGGAGTTAAGCTCTTTTAAACAAGTATTGCGTGGCATTCCACAATCTCATAGTGGGTAGGCGTCCTGTACTATCCTTCAGAGTTCCATTAATCCCATCATTCGATTTGCTCATTTCCATAAAGCTACATAATTATTAATAAATCTTGAGTTAAACCTTCATATTCCAAGCTCCATATAACCCTTATCTGTTATTACTGTGAGTTAACAGCTTTGTGTTGCTTGGTTAATTTTGAGTGACGTCGATACATTTCTCAATATTCTTTATTTACGACAATGACCTAGCTTATCCTACCAATCAACCAAAGGGAAACCTAATATTACTGGGATTTGTTACCTTAATTAAGGGGTAACGAGTGTCTGCTTGTATAAATGACAGAAAAAATAAAAATCTGAATAATTTTTTTCAGTTATTTGTTATTATTTACTGAAAATATGAGTGATTTTGAAGCATATGACAGTAATTTTGATACACCTTTCCATCAATACTTCATCAGAATCTGATATTGAAGATGATGACAGTCTCATGAGACAATGCACAAAATTTGTACACCTAATAAAAATCTCAAAAAAATACTGTTGCAGAATATTTTTGGGGGGATACAACTTATGTATTATTCATGTACTGGGACATAAAAAGCAGAAAAAAGCATGAAACACTGAGGTATCCATCAATACTTTTATGTTACAGCTCGGCAAATCTGATCAGCTTCAAAGTTTCAAATAAAAAAGTTGCTAGAGTTATCTTTCCTGTATAATATATTCATGTGAAGTAAAGGCAATCAGTGCCAATCACACGAGTCAAACCGCAACCTTTTTATGTATCTCTTTGTTAAAGAGTTCCGATAATTTGTAAAATTTGACTCTGACTTTAACGGGAAAACAGTTAAACACGGATTGAAACGAAGTAATTGACTGTGCGAGTTAGCTCGCTTACCAGCCACTCGTTACCCCTTAAGTAAAGTCGTATGTAGGCAATATTATCCATCCCCAATTTAACTTCAACCGGTTCAGGTCAACTCTAAATATAAAGTTTGTACCCAATAAAATTTCAAACAGAACAACAGGAGATTCAATCAATGGCATCGTAATCAATCGGCATAGTAAGGCTATCCTACAATGTAGCATAGAGCGTAAGTTTCAAAATAATTAGTGTGAAATCCAGATATCGTGAATGACAGTCAAACACAACATCTAAAAGTCAGAATCAAAAGATAAGCAATGAACAAATCTTCTTTTTCAAAAATTCAAAAAAAAACTAAAAAAAAAACTCACAATGAATTATTATGATAGGTAACAAAATTGTATCCCCGATTGAATAACCATCAAAGAAGTACATATCAGTTATTCAGTCTGAAAGTCGAGAGGTAAAGGCAAAACCATCAGAATGTTGCAAACCTCGGAATGAATAATATTCCCAAGTGAGACAGGTGCCCTGGGAAAGTCAGCGTCTCTTTATTGCATGCAACATCCATCGCAACAGCTCCATGAAAACTTGTCAAATTCGGTGATTGTCTCGATGTACATATTGATGTACATATCAGCTTAATATTCCTTGTTTGGTGATGATGACAGCCATTCAATCGCAGTCAAGAATGTCACTGATCATTCCGGAAAGCCGAATCTGATATACTTTTATATCCACGTAGCGACCGAAGAACTTTCTCACTAATGATTTCAGCCGATGTGTGATATAACCCTGAAGAAGAAGGTTACTTTCAAGGTGGAATGTCTGGCTCTAACGATTTTTATTCTATATTTGGAACATGCCTGGCGTACCGTATCAGCTGAGAAACAAAAACGCCATAAGCAGGAGAAGACGGAATGTTGCTACTCATGAAAAGGAAGTGGAAGCTTAAATCGTCACGCTTGTCATATAGTGAGGTGTTCAAATTACCGTTTGCGTCGAAAGATAGAAGTATATCCAAATACGAAGCGGATCTGTCGCTCTATCGGTTGTTTCATTGATCTCTAGTTCATGAGAATATATTTCATATAGATTATCTTTAAAGTTCGGATTATGATGGACAACACGTTATCTATGTATCTGAAAGTAAAATTGAACTGAGACGCCCAGTCGAGAACAAGGTCTAGCCGAATGAAGTAAGCTTCGTATAAATATAAAATGGTACCGATGGGGATTTGCTGGAATACGGTTCCTCCAAACACCACAAAAATGTTGTCAACCAAAAGCTCAAGCATCCAGATGATATCGTCTTCGGTATAGTAACATCCGTCATTTTACCAGTGCAAAAGACATCAAAACCAGAGAATGTGCCAAATTCGGTGTTTTTATAGTTATAATCTAAAATTTCTTTGAACGGACAACAAGTTATATTTTCAGTGTATTGACCAAACATATTTTGCTGTGACTGAGTCATTCGCTCATATGAGAAGTGTCGTGGGTAACACGGTTGAGATTGTACCGATGCAAAAACAACATACATTGACGCTATGTCAGTTAGCTTGAAATGTCCATGGTGTATACGACAAAAGCAAATACATATTTTTCTTAAGTCACTCAGTTAACTATATTTAGTGAATCGCCTGAACCTAGAAACTTACTAAACTAAAACGGAACGATGATACACAACTTCTACATAGACTCGGATTCATACCATACAGTAAGTCAAGGTCAATATCATTTGCAGTCTTAAAATAGCTTTATTTAAATGGAAAGTCTTTGGGATCGTGGTCTAGTGGATAATGTTTCAGACCAGTGACCTTCATGTTGCAGGTTTGAGCCTAACTAGTAACCGCAGGTCGGCCGACATATATACCTCAAAATTATGTGTAATATTCATAAAAATGCCCTTGTATGTATAATGTTTACATGTCAGAGTTCAGAATTCAGAATTTATTGGCATAAAACAATACAGTCATAGCCATAACTTTGTATTATGGCTATGACTGTATTGTTTTATGCCAATAAATTCCGAATAAGAATGAGTAAGTTAAATTCAATAAGTACTTCAATTTATGACAAACATGACGACTTCAACTTCAGAATTACACCTTTCCCTTCCCTGGATAGTACAATTCCTTCGTCCCCTGTCTATGATGAATTCATGTCGCATTTCACACGCTATTTTTGAGCAAGCTCAAACTAAAATGAATTTATTCTTCTTGCAAGATGAGGAACAAAAAACCTACGCAGCCAAGGTTATATTTTTGAGTGACTGACTTTCTCCAAATTCTCAAAATAAATAATATGTGATTATTTGTACCTAAATTTCAATTCTTTTTTATTTCCAGTGTATCTCTGTGTAAAATATATCTTCATTTCTGAAAATCTTTACAATCTCAGAGAACGGTTGGGCCGATCTGGGGGTCGGTCTATGGTGATTAAGCAATTCACGAGACTTTCACATGATCAGTTCTTTATAACCTTCATACTTTAATTCCATCAACAATACAATGTATCTTATAGATTGGAATTACATGTACTTCTTCCATCAGATGCTAATCTAGGTCGGGTGTTTTAAAATCTACAGGAATCAATAACTTTACATACTAGCAATTAGAAATAGGGACCATTTCATTCCTGAAAAATTCCTCTGCATTTGGGATCAGATTATTCAATAGATCAATGGCTGATATACGTCTTTGTCTGAGAGAGTCCTCTTTGATATCGATTGTTCTGATGTTAATGTATTGTCT
This sequence comes from Pinctada fucata, assembly GCA_028142955.1. Taxonomy (NCBI): domain Eukaryota; kingdom Metazoa; phylum Mollusca; class Bivalvia; order Pterioida; family Pteriidae; genus Pinctada; species Pinctada fucata. The sequence continues at coordinate 11,565,507 of AP027102.1, forward strand.
ACAATGTTAATATCAATAGACAGCTTTTACATTATGAGGCAATTAATCTACAGCCATGTTTGTTTGATTGAGAGAACATGAATACCTCTTGGCAGAACAACATGTTTAATAAATGTCTGAAAACTGAAATTGCATTTTGTTTTCGAAATTTCTGAATAATGAAAAAATCCTTTGATCATTACATTCATTCATATCTTGATGTCGAATCGATTATCGATTATTGAATAAGCTCATTTGTTCAAATTCTGATGTAATTGGTGGAAGTAAAGCAACATGCTATAAAATTTCCACTCGATAGGGATGTTTATGATGGCAAATGTGCATTGGCAGATGCCATCATAGATTTATCTTCTGATATTGAAATAAAGCGAGATTTCCGACAATGTACATTGCCAAACATAACAGAGGAAACAACAAGTTGGATGGTTTGCAGCATTACATTTAACTTATTTGGAACATTATGTTGGACAGCCGGGTACCAAGCGTAACAAAATCTTGTAATATTTCCATTATGACGTTACAATAGAAATCATAACAGCGCATCGAAAGGGTGAATTCAAATATGACGTCATTATGGAAAATTTTGCCAAATGAAAAAGAAAATTGAAGTAATCAAACTCTTTTCCTCCCTGAAAAAAATGCCAAACCAATTTTAATGTCATTTCATAACATTATTTAGTAGCGCCCTCTTGTTTTATTTTTTTGAATCTAGATTAATGTATCTACTTTACAAAGAGTGCGATAGTAAATCTGTGGTGCTTTAAAACAGAATGATGCTTGCACTAATTTCAGCCAATGACGTCGCAGTATGACGGTCACGTGGTGTCCTACCTTGACGCTGAAGTAGGACTAAATACAGGTTTAGAAAGCTCAAATCTGTTGAGAACGTAAGGTAAAGACGCAATTTGACTTATTACCTTGAAATGGACAGTTAGAAGGAGATCTGGCTGAATCATGGGGGAAAATAATAACCATTCTCAGTTTCCTGAGTGTTTTATACTAAGGAGATAACAAAGATATTGAGATATGAGCTCGTAAAGATGATGAACGAAGGCGTTTATTAATTCAATTAAATAGACTGAAAAATTCAATAAGTCATTGAAGGGAATCTCCAACAAAACTCCGTTGCAGCACCCTCAGTATAACATACGACACATGCAGTTCTGCTGTAAGATCGGAGAGATGTATCAAATCAGAAGTAATGTCGGCATCCATAAACGGCACGTTGAATCTGACAAAATTTGACGTTATCTTATCACGGCATTTCATCTATCCAGTTAGTTTATTACTTATAGAAAATTAGGAATATCCAAATATACGGATTTTGTTCTGAGAGCTAGGCGTCTTTCAGATAAGCTTCTCAGTCAGGGATATCTTTGTGACCGAATACATCGTCACTGAGGAAGTTCTACGGTCGATATGTGGAACTCGTCATACACTATGATGTCCCACTCTCCAGAATGGTGGATGATATTCTGTCATAGACCATTTGAACCATCCAACCAAAGATTATGTTCTATGTCTTTCGAAATGGAAGTAACCTGATGTGACAGTTCTACCGAATTGAAGCGGCGGATGTTGCATGCAAGCAGGAGATGTTTACTCTTCCTGGGCACCTGGTCTCACTCCCATATCGGGAGTTCGCTTCTTTTCATGTGATGGTGGTTTTTGTTTATTTGCTTTGGTTTCTGTTTTATCCTGATTTTGTATGCCTTCGGTTTCTGATTTTCTGAATTATCGATTTTGTGCTGTATACAAGGATATGGTCATTATCCATATTTGCCATGCATAGTACAGTTGTCAATGAACTTGTCTTACATATATTTGGAAATTGTACCATTTTCGCCATTTTCTTATAGTGAAAAAACTTACTTTATTGAGTCCGTTTTACCTAAAATGAAAATACTCTCAGTTTTCTGAGATTAACAGTTTTAAAGCCTTGAAAGCTTGTTGCAAAAATTCAACGTCTCGAATAAGATTCTTTATGATTGTGTGGCAGTATCGATCATCCTACAAGCTTTTTTAAAGTATACTTTTTGTTAAAGCCTTTTGTTCTACTGTTGTTCGTTCTGAAGTTTATTCAAGATATTTACAATGAAATGAAGATACAATTTAAAGCTACACTGAGTTGAAGGAGTATAATTTTTAATATCTTTAAGTATTAAATGTGGTTATTTCTGGAAGCTTGCAAATATGCCTTTTGTAAAAATACATTCCATAATTCTATTTCTATTTATTGTAAAGCTTTTGGTAAATGTCTTAAAAATCGTTTTCGTACAAATAAGAACAAAATTTGTAATTGTAACGTATGTTTGTATAGTTTCATATAATATCTGATCTGAACGTCCGTATATATCCATGTATTCAGACAAACGGAACCTATTAATCAATTTAGCAACACCATCTATAATTGAAATGATATCATATGTGGTCTATGTCTGTTATGAATGGTTTCTTTCTCTTTTTTTATTTTTTTATGTTAGTTTCATTTATTTCTATACGATGAAGTATCTTTCCAAATGTTCATAGTTGTTTAATGACAAACATGGACGACGATCACACACAGCACAGAGTCGACAATTTAGAAAATCACAAACCGAAGGCATGAACAATCAGGACAAAACAGGAACCAAAGCAAACAAACAATAACCTCCATCACAGGATAAGAAGCGAACTCCAAATATGGGAGGAAATGTCAGCATCTCCTGCTTGCATGCAATAATAATACAATACAATAATACATATTTGATAATACAATTTTCATTTCTGTCTCTTAGTCATTTCTTTCATTTCATTGCGCTTCTAAAACAACCCTAAAGGGGGTCTGGATCCGCTCATTCTTTACAAAATTGATACATTACATTCAAAATTAGGAATAACAAATGGGCGCCAAACTAAATAATCTAATAAAATTTGAATCATTTTAGCATAAAGTACCACGGATTAGAATTTATAAAACGAAACCTGCATGACTGGTGCACCGAATTTAAAAATAATTGTCCAGAAAGCTGGTCTCTACCAGTAGAATTAGGATACTTCGCTTGTCTGTCCTATAAATGACATCTTTACCTAAGAACGGTAATCGCAAATACAAATTTATTGTTGTGAACTATGACAAAACCTACTTTGTAAAAGAAAAGTCCGATTCTGAAAATAAGTACACTGAAACAGATATTATTCAGATGTTAAACGTTTTGATCGACAACATTTTTGTGGTGTTTCGAGGAAAGGTCTTCCAGCAAATTGTCGGAATTCCAATGGGGACCAATTGTGCCCCACTCCTTGCCGACATTTTCCTTTACTCGCACGAAGCTAAATTCATTCAATCTTTGGTATCTGAAGGGAAAAGATACTTAGCTTCTGATGTCAACTTCACTTACAGATACATAGACGATGTGTTGTCCATCAATAATCCAAAATTCGCAGATTACCTTAGCAATATCTATCCTTCGGAGCTTGAAGTCAAAGAAACTACAGAGACAAATAGTTCAGCATCCTATTTGGACATAATGTTGTCCTACGACACTGATGATCACATGAACACCTCACTCTATGACAAACGTGACGACTTCAATTTCAGCATTACAATGTTCAACGTCCTCAAATTCTTTAGCATCATTTTAGAGCAGATAAATTTACAGCATGGACCAGACATGCACGTTTCGGGTAATAAACCCACGCCAGTGATCCTCAATCTAAACAATGTAATATGACCAAATTCTGTGAAAATTATGTCCTAAATATACCGAAAGACGTAGCAAAATGGCTGGGATATGATGCTACAGGACCCAGGTTTTATAAATTTGAGAAAATTTTGTAATCAGAAATTTTCAAACTTTCCTTTTCTGAGTAGCAATATCCCTTCATCGCCAGCTTATGGCGTATTCATATCTCAGTTGATACGCTATGCCAGAGCAAGTACCAAATATAAGGATTTTGTTCTGAGAGCTAGGCGTCTTCTCAGTCAGGGATATGTTTGTGACCGACTAATATCGTCACTGAGGAAGTTCTACGGTCGATATGGCGTTATGGGGAACTCGTCATACACTATGATGTCCCACTCTCCAGAATGGTGGATGATATTCTGTCATAGATCATTTGAACCATCCAACCAAAGATTGTACTCTATGTCTTCCGAAATGGAAGTAATCGGATATGACAGTTCTACCGAATTGAAGCGGCGGATGTTGCATGCAAGCAGGAGATGTTTACTCTTCCTGGGCACCTGGTCTCACTCCCATATCGGGAGTTCGCTTCTTTTCATGTGGTGGAGGTTTTTGTTTGTTTGCTTTGGTTCCTGTTTTATCCTGATTTTGTATGCCTTCAGTTTCTGATTTTCTGAATTATCGATTTTGTGCTGTATACAGGGATATGGTCATTATCCATATTTGTCCTTGTTGACACTTGTTTAGTTACCCCTTTCCTTTAGTATAGCCTTTGAAGTAAATCGTCTGTGGCTTTAATATAAGAGGAAAAGATTATGTCCCAAAGTCTTCAGTGTAAAAATCAGCAAAAGATTTCGACCGAGACTTCACTGGAGAGACAAAACTTGAACACATTTATACAAGACCGACCAATACACTTCCATATTATAAAAAACCAACAACACAAACAAAGAAATGGCGACATTCAGTTAAGCGATGTAACCTCTGTTAAAATAAAATACTCACCAGAAAGGGATCAAGAAGAAAACTTACCTAACAAGACACCATACACCATGAATGTCAAGAAATTAACGAAGGGAGACCCATGTGCACCTAGAAACAACTGTACGGACGTCCATCTGCTATATCCGGACAAATACGCAAAGTTGTTCCAAAAACTAAAAGTTTTCTCACTTGAGGACGAGAAAATTAGTCGAATTGGCCATGTGTTACCATGTGAAAGTTCTCGATAAAACGGAAGTGTTCCAACTCAATACCTTTTTGAAGAATTTCAAACCAATTTATTATGCACCAGATACATGTTTCTTTATCAAATCCTCATCAGTGATCCTTCCATCAAAAGTGATTTTTAGATACAGCCAAAATTCATTTTGGCAAACATTAGAATTGCAAAAAAAAAAAAAATGATCCGTGACCCAGTTGACTTGAGCCAGTCACTGGGTAGAAAATGGCACGTGAGTCTATAGGATTGCGAATTCCATGCTCTAGAGATGATAAAAGCCTCACAAGACTTAGTATTATATGAAAATATATTTATCTAGATGTAGATAGTATGTGTTCCATAACGATAAGGAAGGAAAGAATCTCCAGCATGACAATCCGGCACTGACTCAGCGCAACAAACGCAAGAATGCGACACATAAATGACATAAGACAAAACAATAATCTACAACGGGAAGCAACAGTATGGACTAGAACATCATACAAAACAGACAAAAACAGTCGAAACAGATTTACACTGTGCACAATTATCAAATATTGATGACTGTAGTTACTGTCATTAGTCACTGTCATTAGTCATGTTAGTTGGTATCTAAGGAAAGAAATCATGCCTTCATTTTTAAAAGTGTTTAATATCTGTATTTAATCGTCTAAATTGTCATGAAATAAAAAGATAAGTTCAAATATCAGATACAGTAACCTTTTCATTACGTTTTTCTCGAAAAGAAATGCAACCCAATACGACGTACATTGTACGTTTAGCTTCTATCATTGCAGGAGTTGGTCTGAATGATAACCACAAACGTCGAAACGACTTCCTTGTTTGGTATTATCGAAATGAATTTTTAATGCCATAAACAAGGTGAACACTTTTATATAGTTCATTTGACAAACAGAAAAGAAATAAATGATGTAACCGCATCTAGATGGAAACAAGTCCCATTGCCAAAATCATCTGAATAAGACCATTTTGTTCTGAAACACTGTCAGCGAACAATATGTGCTAATTTTTTCATTATTTGTTCAAAAGAATATATTACATGTAGGTCAATCTGACATCCTCTTTCTAGCCAATATGCAGAAATAAAAAAAATGATCAGCTTTAGATATAATCATGACACACAATACCCTGCTCTTCATATGTTCACTACATGGATTTCCACTCTTTCGGCCTATAGAATATCACTGATGATACATTATTGTTTACTCTAGTGGAAGACTGATATCGTTGCCATCCTCATTCGCGAAATCGCGTGGACATTAAAACCGATTCGTCTGTCACAAAAAAATTCAACTTGTCAATAATTTTTGAATGGTAACTGTTCGGGCCTTCATATTTTATATGTGTTTTTATTGTGACAAGACCTTTCCATGGATACCAAAAGTTTTGACTTTGTGACCTGGACCTTGGAGTTTTACTTTTATAAAACTTTAACCTTGACCATTACTTTTAAATAGTAATTGCTATGGCTTTCATAGTTCTTACGTGTATTCCTTGTGACAAGACCTTTCCATGCATAACAAAATGTTTGACATTATGACCTTGACCTTGGAGTTTGACCTACTTTAAAACAACTTTAACCATGCCCATAACGTTTGAATGATTAGTGATCGGGTTTTCATATTTCACATGTGTAATCCTTGTGACAAGACCTTCCCGTTGGTAACAGCATTCTGATCTTGTGACCTCTTCCTTAATTAAAGAATGCCCCACATTTAATGACTTAAACCTCGACCGTAACTTTTTGATGGTAAACGATAGGGCTTTCATATTTCACATGTGCATGCCTTTTCACAAGACCTTTCCCTTGGTAACAAACATTTGAACCTTTTGACCTTTCTCCTGGAGTTTATTAATCTTTTGATATTTATGAGATAATGCATGAGATATATATCTAAGAGGGGGGGGGGGGGGGGGGTATGTAAGCATTTCTTTAAAGACAAACGTCTAAAGCGGGGAACCATACTTCCTTGAATTTGATTTTTTGAACTGTGTTTCTGCACTGACTTAAATTTATATGTACACTTTCTGATACTTAATTTGATTCTGATAAGGATTATCCATCTTCAGGCAAGTCTTTAGTTGGCTCTTTGGCATACATTTTATTTCATGCTTAGAATTTCTTTTTACATTTATTCATTATTTGAATTTTCTATCTTTCGGCCTTGAATATCACTGATGACATATTGTTTGTTGTAATGCGCATATGGTACACTAAATTATAACGATTGAACATATGTTTTAATATTGATAATAAGTCATACTAAAAAAGAAAAAAAAATCTCTGCCACTTCCAGGATTTGGTAATTTGCTTATACTTAATGATCTTTAATAGTTCTCTAACGTGTAGAAAATTTATACTGTAGAAGTTATTTATTTCATTCAACAACTTTACAAATAAAACAGAATAAAATATGCTGCAAAAATAAATTTCCCACAGACGTTGTCTGTATTCAAATACAAAACATGCCGTGACTACATTTCGAAGTCTATAGTCAAGAAGTTTAATCAAGAAAGGACATGTGAATATTACTCAATGAACTTGCATAAGCAGCTGAATCTAACAGTTGTCGCGTGCTTCATTTACTCCACAATTTTGGTACCCTTGTATTTTGTTATTATAAAAGTCACGAGAATAAGACATCGTTTATGGTCTTGTGTCTTTTCAAGTCTGAAAAACACAGACATTGCGAAATGATGCGCAAAACTGACGGTAACAGATTTCCTGAGAAACGACTATGAAATACTACAATATAATAATATGTATTTTGGATGGATGTAAACATCATCACCACCGTAGATAACATTTGAATATTTGGGGTGTGTTTTTAGATAAGGTCGAACATATATTGAATATAGATTGAAAAATGTTCAAATTTTGCTACGTAAATTATGAAGAAGAATATGGAGCATATTGAAAAAAAATCTCATTAAACAATTTAAACGGCGCCTAAATTACACAGTATGTGTTTCCAAAATTGAAATTATAATCTTTCTAAGAGAAAGAGACAGAGAGCGGTTTTGTATGTGTGCTGTTGAATGATGAAAATTAGCTTCCATACGACATCTTTTTCCTATAAAATATAGTGAAACATGTATAAAAGCAATTAGCTTAATTAAAAATTATACCTGGTGAATGAAGTCTTTCTCCTTACATCCGATGTTTGTCTCTCTTTACAATTATTTCAGTCGACGTCAAATCACATACTTCCCTCAGTTATAAGTTCTTTACGAATTTCAATATGGCAATGTAAAAGAGTTCTAGCGGTAAACACTTCTATCAATAATGTTTCACGGATTAATTAAGAATTCATCGCAATAAAATGATTTTAACTGACAAATAATCGAAGCCAAAACCGGTGTATCCCCATCCCCTGGTACGTCACATAAGGTCAATAGCTGAGCATTGACTGTCTCCTTTGAGAGTAAGGTTCTATGAATATTTACTTTGGTCTTGATTCATTTAAAATAATATCGACGTTTCATGTAGATGTCAGACTAATTGAAATATTGTCCTCATTCGACACATCATTCCAAAGGTAACATTATATACCCGTGATCGGGAAAGGCCGCCTTTTGTTTGTAGTCTATCAAGCGTTCGTTTTCAAATTAGAATTTTTCGATGCACAAGCAGGGTTGGTAAATATTTCATAGGGTGGAAGAAAACATGTTGTGATGGTATTATTTTCACTTAACGATCTGTAATGTGACAGTTTTTATTTGGTTAATGAGATGTTGGATAGAGAATTCGGACCTTAGTGTGTTGTACTTTCTAGGAATCGGGTTGACATTCTAAATAATAATAATCCTCCGTCCGACAATTAAACAAGAATATTAACTCTTGGCAATGACAAAGCTGACACTGAAAGCGAAGTTACAAAGAAGCCTTGATATCAGAATCGTAGTTTTGCAATAATTAAAGAAAAGAAATTAGAGTTATTGTATAGCAAACTTACCCGCTTTCTATACAACAGAATTCCATTGACTGTTGAGATGAAATATCCATGAAACATACCCAGGAACAATCTATTTACAGAGTAACTGACAGAAACACTGTATTTGGCTGGTGGTCCATCTCTGGTGATACACTGCAAATTGTCAATATAGAAATATATGTTCTATATAGTACCAATTCTATTGTACTAGACACGTGTTTCGGATATTGAATCCTCGTCAGTAGTACTTTATGTCAAACAGTTTAAATAAAGCCAAAGTGACTTTTCCTGGCGCCTTTGTTAAAGAAACTCTCTCAGTCGAATATATTGGTAAACTTACCAACACAAAGAAAATTTTTGAGATATTAAATTTCTTCGAAATTTATAACAGGAACGATCTTAAGGTCATAGAAACATTTTGCTCAGTCTTTTGAAATTCTGCGTTTTGGCTTCGTACATTACTGATGAGAGATTGTTTGTTAAAATTCTATATATGATGCACTAAATATATTTTATAAGTCTTGTAAAACATCGATGTCTTCAAATGTTGTCCATTGATTAACTTCGACGACAGACGAGAACATTGTTCTGACCACACGCCCTATTCATTCCTTGGGTGAATGAATGGGGCTTTGGGCGGGGTCTCATTGGAAACATTTCCCTCGCTTCGTCTTTGCTGTTGGGAATACCCTCCATATCTTTGTTCTATTGTATATTTTCTTAAAATTTGTGTGCCTATTAATTTTGATTTTTGGGTTTTGTATTACTTTCATTCACTTTTCAAGACTGTAATATTCTATACCTTATTAGAGAAGTCTTTACCGTACGTTTATTTTTCAGCGTTGAGAACATAGACAGTGTTTTGTGTATTTATCTATTCATACTGATGTATTCAACTGATGATGCTTCTCTTCTTCATTTAGATAACCTTTCCATGATGTCATCTGAGATTGAGTGTTCTTTCGATGCAATGTCAAGTACTCTGAGAAAAAGAGCAAGAATGTCTCCAATGCGAACTCGTTGAAATGTCTACATGCATGATATACACGCGATGCAATAAACATCAAAGAAGTTATTCAGTCTCAAAGTCGAGAAGGCAAGACCGAATCGTGAAAATTCCAATCGGAACGGTTGCGAACACCGGAACGAACAACATTCCGAAGTGAGACCAGGTGCCCAGGGAGAGTTATCATCTCCTGATTGCATGCAACACCCGTCGCATACAGCTCCTGTCAAATTCGGTGATTGTCTCGATGTATATTTTGATGTACATATTAGGTAAGTTTGTATTTTTTGGTGATGATGACAGCCATTCAATCCCAATACAGAATGTCACTGATCATTCTGGAAAGGGGGATTTGATATGCTTTCATTATATCCCCATAGCGACTAGCGACCGTAAACTTCTTCAATGATGATTTCAGCCGTTGTGTAATATAACCCTGAACAAGTAGCTTACTTGCGAGCCGTCTGGCTCTAATGATGAAATCTTCATATGGTGAACGTGCCCTGGCGTAGCGTATCAGCTGAGAAACAAACACGCCATAAGCAGGAGAGGACGGATGCTACTCATGAAAGGGAAATTAGTTGTGTGGAAGCTGAAATCGTCACGCTTGTCATACAGTGAGGTGTTTAAATGACCGTTTGCGTCGAAAGGTAGAAGTATATCCAAATACGAAGCGGATCTGTCGCTCTCGGTTGTTTCCTTGATCTCCAATTCATGAGAATATATTTCATGTAGATGCTCTGCAAAGTTAGGATTATTGATGGACAACACGTTATCTATGTATCTGTAGGTAAAATTGAAGTGAGATGCGAGGTGCTTTCGTCCAGTCGGGAGCAAGGTATGGATGAAGTCAGCTTCGTATGAATATAAAGATAAGTCCGCAGGCAGTGGGGCGCAATTGCTACCCATGGGGATGCCGACTATTTGCTGGAATACAGTTCCTCCAAACACCACAATAATGTTGTCACTCATAAACTCGAGCATCGGGATGATATCGTCTTCGTTATACTTTTTGTTTGAATCAGAGTGTTCCTTCACGAAATATATATCCCCGCCCTATGGCGAGGTATTTGTATCCTATTACCATTTTATGAAAGAGAGGCGTTGCGAATAATATTAGTACGTCTGTTTGAATAGCTATATATTGATACGATTTATTATGTTATAATAATATGTACGAATAGTTGTAATGCAAGTTGTAAGAATAGCTAAATATTGATCGTTATTTTTCTCCATGATAATGTAAGGTATGAAGTCTTGCATTTTTGCTACTTGCCGATTCTGCTCTGGACTATGCATATGACTTTGAGTTAGTGCTTGTTGTATCGTATTAATATCGTATTTATGTGTTTTACACCTATCATGGACATCTTGTTTTAATCAGTAAGAAAATGTTCACCTTTTCTCAGTGTGTTTTCACCACTAGTACACAAATTCCTGATTATAAGAAAATCGGCGACTTGATTAACCAAAGCACATTTGGAATAGATTATACTTTCTGCATAACTGGAAGCAACGTTTAATAAAAACGACACTTTTTTGAATTTCATGGTCTTTAAAACTGTTCCTCAATACTCTCAACAACAAACAAACAAACAAAAACAAATTCTTTCAGCTGAGAGAGGTCTGCATTATTTTGGTTTGTTGTAATCCAAATTTGATGTAGTTTTGTATTGTAATACTATCTTCGGGTATTCTATAGTGTTTTGTGGGTATTGTTGCGTGTCTCGTCTTCCTTGTTACTTGATGAAGTTGTTTTCTCCGTGAATGTGTTTTAAATTGGTTGGTACGGGCAAGTCTTGCTGGATATCGTTTCAATATCCCTATATCGACCATAAATTATTCACTCATTAGACACGTTCCATCTTAAGATTTCACTTGATATTCAAAAGTCCATAGTGACTTCACATATAACCATATAATCTTTATTTCCAAAAATAAATAATAGAAAAAAATAATAACCACATTTCTTTAATCTCTTCTTTTCTTAATTTATTCGATATCTTAATCATATTTTCCCTCAATTTTTGTTTACGTTTTTGTTTCATATTAGAAATGAATTTTGGGATTTTCAAATAGAAGTCATATGAGACATTTGTTGAGGTGTAGTTGAGTATGCTGAGTCTTGTTTTTATTTTTTAATTAAGTATTGTGTCGTGTTTTATTAATTACTAGTGAAGGAGTGCTGATGGAAATCTTCTCTTTAGAGAAATAAAAGCTTTCGTCGTTTCTGACACACAAACCGAGCTTCCGTTCTCTAAGTAAATAAGAGGATTTCAGAGATAAGATACTTTTCAAGGAAGGTGAACTATTTTTGATTTTCGATACTGTATGGACATTTAATTGTTAGATAATTCAAAGTCGAATGAATCAAAATCACTTCAATACATTGATTTTGGGATTGAAAACAATGTTTGCTTCCAGGGAACTCGAGTCTAATGAATACAATCTTCTTTTTGAGTTGCTTCTGTCAAAAGTTCGAACAATTGTTTTATCGAGTATAATGCTTGTTTGTGCACTTCCTATAAAATCAAATCAAAATGCACCAGTAAAAAAAATATCAAATTTAGGACAATGTGTCATACATTTCTACGAACTTATTTTCTTCTACTGCCCTCTGAGCCTTAAAATGCAAGCAACCTAAATAATTTGACTAATTTGTAATTTCTATTACTTTCTGATGAAGGCAACGGAATTTCTCTTTGCATGTTATTTTCGGTACATTATAAAGATTCCAGCTAATTCTGTGACGATATGTCGTTCCATATGTAACAGCAAAAAAAAGATGATTTTAGTAATTGACATCCACTTCACACAAAAGGATTTTATCCATAATCTGTTCCATGTAAATTTCATTTTATCTTTTTCATTAAATGTATCTGACTGATTGATTTTCGCTAAGTGAACTTTGATGTACATTAAGCAAACACAAGCAAATTAAAGCGAAAGAGATGGATGATTAGCGGGTACTTTAAGGATTCAGTGTTAATTCAGACACTCGTGTTCTTCAATCCTTTAGATTGATTTATCCTGGCGGCACGAACAAAGAGGAAGAGAAAAAAGTCTAAAATGGAACACAATGAAGAAAGTGCATGAAGAATCTCATTATTACGTATGAACTTTTTATGCGAAACGTGTGATGCTGAACTAAGCAAATCATGCTTTTTTTCGCAAAATAAAAGTGCCAAAAACGGATTCATCATGTCAGAGAAAAAAAACTAGTTGAATTCTTAGAAACAATCGATCCAAACAAAGGAGTATATATGGTTTATGTAGTAAAATGGCCCCCCAAAATCGACTTCTCCAAAGTTAAATTTTGTTGTTATTTTTAGGGAGTTAAATATCTATATTTTGAGTAATCTAGTAATAAAAATTACTCCTCGCTTTCTTAAACATTGTAAATTTTGCATAAATCTCATGAAAATCGGTGATTTGGTCAATTTTTCACGAAAAATAGCATAATTCTTGCTTATTTTCATTGAGATAACATCGAGCGGGATCGTGAACAACTTTTTCCTTTTGCATGCACTTAAAGACACCCAAAGGCAACAACATATCAAAATATAAAAGTTGTTCAGAAGACCGCTTGATCCTAACTAATATGAAGTTTGTCGAAAATGAGCCCCAAAATGACGTTTTTCAAGAAATTTGGCAAAATGTACCATTTTTGACGACCAAATTCTAAAAAACTGAGAAAGGAAATTAAAGATTATGTATCATTCCACAAGTAGCCTACATTGTAGAACAAATATTGGTTCAAATTCATTACTTTATGAAAATTTTAGATTTTGCCCTGAAAGGGGGCCACTTTTCTATATAAACCATATATAGTCCTTTGCAAAAACTCCGAGAAAAAGATAACCGTAGATAACAAAATATAAAGACTCAGGCTATTATCCTTATTCTCATATTTATAAAAAGTGAATCCCCACAGAAATTATTAAGAGATGCCCTACATTTGTAAGCATTGTAAGGACGTATGACGATTCAGATTTTTGTATCATAATCTTAATAAGCAGAAGTAATGCATACGCCATACCAGAGCAAGTACAGATATAACGGAGATTTTTCTGAGAACATTGCGTCTTATAGCGTATGGTATGACCTTGTGGCAGAAGATGCTTACCCCGCCCAGGTACCTTGTCTCATTCATTATTTTGGGAGTTAATTCTGCTCACAAAATTCTTTCTTTCGTGCTTTATATTTCATTTTCGCCTTAAAAATATATATTCTCTCCGATTAATGATTTTCGGAAAATAGGTTTTGGTTACTTCGGATATGTGGTTCTATCTATGTTTGAACCATCCAACCAAAAATTGTACTCTATGTCTTCCGAAATGGAAGTAACCGGATGTGACAGTTCTGCCGAATTGAAGCGGCGGGTGGTCTCACTCCCATATTGGGAGGTAGCTTCTTTTCATGTGGTGGAGGTTTTTGTTTGTTTGCTTTGGTTCCTGTTTTGTCCTGATTTTGTATACCTTCGGTTTCTGATTTTCTGAATTATGGATTTTGTGCTGTATACAGGGATATTGTCCATATTTGTCATTACAATCAGAACATTAATCTAAAATAGATTACTTCCAGGAAGAGACCCATGACCAATTAGGTCAAGGTAGAGGCTTCTACAAGCTTTTAAAGCCTGATGGCAACTAATACTTCTATTATAGTAAAATTCATTTTCACTTCTGGCAAGTATCATGATGTAATATTGTCATACACTACAGTTCTAGTGAATAATTGCAATTTATGAGACACCAATATTTCCCATTACCCTTACAATAGTATTCAAGTATCGCAATAAGAGTAAAACTAATGAGTATATCTTTAAACATAATCATTCTTTTACAAATGTTTGTACTCTGACATTAAACTAATTTGCATTAATATTAAAGCTTGTATCTCACGCCAATCTAATGAAGCATTTGTAAACAGTATCATTGAAATCGATTAACCGTTTGATCGCTCCCAGTGGACGAGCTCTATTAATAAGTAAATCTTGGTATGTGTATACATGTAGTTGCGGTTATTATAGACACTGACCCCATTGTGAACTCATGGAAACACCAACAGATTGTGGTGTGTAATTTGTTACAAAGACTAAAAGCAGATCTAGAGCTATCTACAATGACCGCATGACCTTTACTTGTTAACACCACGCTGTTGAGGAGACATTGATGTCAAGAAATTAAATATACATCAATTTGCTTCTTGTGGCAACACCTTTCATTTTACTTTAATAATGTTACAAAACAACAACAACAAAAAGAGAATACAACAGCAATAACCAAAATTACGAATTCCACATTTATGAACAAAAAAACAAAAAAACACCAGGAATTGATGGAAAATTAAAAGGAAATCATATGAACACGAACGAGCTCCAAAGAAGGGTAGTGAAAACAGATGCTGAGGAGGAGAAGTAATCTCCTGCCTGCAAGTCACAACAGTCACTTTACGTCACTTAAGCTTGGGACTTTTTATATATACTTCATCTTCAACATGACAAATTTCAAAAGCATCTTCAATCTTATAAAATCTTCTCCCTCTACACACGATAGTCTTACCACCCTATAATTTTTCTTCAGATGCAATGTGAAAGGTAATTATACAGAATTCTTTTGATCATTCATTCAATTTCAAAATAGTTCCATGTTATCGGCAGAGAACTATCCGGGGATATGTATGTCTGAGAGAAGACATGTTTGGGCTTTGAACATTACCTATTTGTAAAGCATCATTGGGTTTATTTACCTCGTGGAAAACGATGCTGGGATTCGATATTGATTTGTCATGAAAACCTATACCTCATTTACGTTTCACTTACTGTGTTCATGCCAATGTTCCATAATAATTAAAGTCCGTACTACTGAATCATTAACAATTCAATGCAATTATAAAAATATGCGTCTATGTAAAACAAAAGGAATAAAAAGGCGATACATTGTTTGACGTACCAGCGACGCGATACGAACATAATATTTTACCCAAAATTTAATCGAATATGCATTTAGAATATAAAAATGTTGACATTGATTTTACTTTATGAAATACCCTAGTGCTTTTAGTTTGTTATTGATTGAGTGGAACGCCCATGAAGAAAATATATATTGAAATTAACTAAGCGATATACGATACTGATTATTGAGTGTTTTTCATAGGATGTCTCATGTATTGTTTTCATATCCTTTTGTATTCTATTTATCGAATGTTTAATTGATTAGTTTCAAATGACCACCCGTCGATCTTCAGCCACATTTCCAATATTGCCTACGTAGAAAGAAAAAAAAATAGTTGTCGATATATTTTCTTGCACCGAAGTTCTCCTACTCACTCTACGATAACATAGAAGTGATGTGAATATTTCATGATTGCAGACTGACATTTATCTGATTTATCTGCCTGAACAAATGAAACATGACAATTAAACTAAGAAGCTCTATTTCGAAAACAAAGTGTTTATATGAAATATTAATTTAGATATGCTGTTCAATCCTAACGTTTATCTTGGGAATTGGTTGTAAAATTGGCATACTGATTCTGCTAAAAATAAAATTCTAGTCAAAACAATGTGTCTGTGGACCTGGAATATTCTTTCCATTGCCAGGAAAGTACCTGTTTTCCTTCATGTCAGTCACATAACAAATACACGACAAGCAAAATTAGTCTAAATATATTTGGTACCACTCAATGTGCAATCTGCGCATCTCCTTTGGTTTCTTTTCTCCTCGTAATTTTTTTTCTCATGTCATCTTGTTTTAAGCTAATGAACATGTGATTGTTTATGCTAGAGTTATCACCTAGTAGCCTCGGTATTCTTCCAAAAAAGAACTTGGCTTTCAGAAAAACAAATAGACATTTTTCTTGGATTTGTCGTTTGTATATTTTCAATGAAGGTTCTTCCATATTTTCATCTGTTTCTGTTTTCCCCTCCCTTAGTATAAATCTACATTGAGATGTTCTTGTCATATTTCCGATTCAATGGCACTACTACTATTTGATCGTAGTAATGTCGTGATTATCTGATTGTTCATGATGACGTCTACCAGGATGTCTGATTTTTCATGATGACGTCCACCAGGATAACGGATTGTTCATGATGACGTCCACCAGGATGTATGTTTGTTCATGATGACGTCCACCAGGATGTATTTTTGTTCATGATGGCGTCCACCATTATGTATGATTGTTAATGATGGCGTCCACCAGGATGTATGATTGTTCATGATGACGTCCATCAGGATGTCTGATTGTTCATGATGTCTTCCACCAGGATGTCTTATTGTTCATGATGACGTCCAATAAGGATATCTGATTGTTCATGATGTCTTCCACCAGGATGTCTTATTGTTCATGATGACGTCCACCAGTATGTCTGATTGTTCATGATGACGTCCACCAGGATGTCTGATTGTTCATGATGGCTTCCACCATGATTGTGTGAATGTTCATGATGGCGTCCACCAGGATGTAAGTTTGTTCATGATGACGTCCAACAGGATGTCTGATTGTACACGATGACGCCCACCAGGATGTATGTTTGTTTATGATGACGTCCACCATGATTGTCTGATTGTTCATGATGACGTCCACCAGGATGTATGTTTGTTCATGAGTACGTCCATCAGGATGTCTTATTGTTCACGAGTGCGTCCATCAGGATGTATGTTTGTTCATGATGACGTTCATCAGGATGTATCTTGTTCATTATGAAGTCTACCAGGATTTCTGATTGTTCATGATGGCGTCCACCAGTTTGTGTTTGTTCATGATGACGTCCACCAGGATGTATGTTTGTTTATGATGACGTCGACCATGATTGTCTGATTGTTCATGATGACGTCCACCAGTATGTATGTTTGTTCAAGATGACGTCCACCAGGATGTATGTTTATTTATGATTACGTCCACCATGATTGTCTGATTGTTCATGATGACGTCCATCATGATTGTCTGATTGTTCATGATGGCTTCCACAAGGATGTGTGTTTCTTCATGATGACGTCCACCAGTATGTATGTTTGTTCATGATGACGTCCACCAGGATGTATATTTGTTTATGATGACATCCACCATGATTCTCTGATTGTTCATTATGACGTCCACCAGGATGTATCTTTGTTCATTGTGACGTCCACCAGGATGTCTGATTGTTCATGATGGGACCCACCAGGATGTCTGATTGTTCATGATGACGTCCACCAGGATGTATGTTAGTGCATGATGACGTCCACCAGGATGTCTGATTGTTCATGATGACATCCACAAGGATGTATGTTTATTATATTGTTATGCATTGTGTTTCTGCGTTGAAGTACCGTTATATATCTAACGTCATACATCCCCTTGAATAATTCCACGCATAGAGAGTATATTTTGGAAGTTCTCTTGTCATGGTTTCGATTCCATGACCATATACAACAAAATCAATTATTTACTAGAACTTATTTTGGACACTTTGATATGTATATGGTGACGCAGTCTTTTGAGGGGCGCCTCCATTTAAAAACTTGGGTTTGAAATTGGACTATGTGGAGTTTCTATAATGTGACGTTTTAATGTGGTTGAGAAACAAATACACAGTATATAAATTCCTATAATATGTGTTTTATAAATGTATATATAATTCCTTTATATCTTATGCAAAATTAATATACATGTAATGTTGTAATTTTCATGTGAGCGAAAGGTGTTTTTCCTGTTATTTACATGTATTGATTTACACATATAAAAATTGAGTAAATTATGTTAAACACATACTAATGTGTAGATGATTCTCAATGACGGATTCCATAAAAATCAAATTATAAAAATTTGTATGTGTAGATTTTTTAATAGCAATTGTTCTACGTTTTTAAGCTGAAAGGTCTTAAATGAGTTGTATTTGTTCGGAGAGAGTTTGTAAAAGTAGCTGTTTACATTTCCTATCAACAATTATTATTCATTACATTTTAACCTTCAACAAAACAATCAAACGATTCAGAAAAGTGTCACTTAGTAAAACCACTCTATCTTTTATTTTCCTCATTCTATTAGAACATAAAAAGACAATAGCTATAAGTGATATTGAATAACCAGATTTTTTATGCTTGTTTTTTTCCATTCCATTGCTTTTTTGTCATACAATGTTTACCGATAAAGCCGAAGGTCGAGGAGAATCCATCGTAAATAAGAAAATTGATATCTGGAATGTCATCTAATTGTAGATATCATCTAAAAACCAAGGTTAAAAGTTGCTTAATGACCTTTTTAAATTCAAAAGATTAATCATGTAAACAAGAACTTATTTATTCCAATCACTCCGACACTTGACTTGACTTCTCCATCACCGAATATGATAGGTAATTCTTAAACTCATGGTTTAGCTTTTTATTAGACAAAAAGTCTTTGTCATGCGTAGAATTTAGTTTTCTTTCGGCCAGGAGCATCTCTGACGAGAGTCTCAGACATCAATTGTTCAAACGCTCAAATGGAGAATTGAAAGAGGAAATCCGAACACTAGATACATCAGAGCGAAAATCAAAACGTAACTTTAGCTAAATAACTATGAGGGAGGTTGGGATATAATATGTATTTGGGGATATATACCCCTTAGCTTTAGAATGATTTATCAAGTTCAGTTACAGAGTATTTTCATATATTGTGTTAAACGTCTTTAAATTCAATAGCATCATTTAAAACCTGATAAATTATATCTCAAGTCAGTGCAGAAAACACTGTGAGTTTAGGCAACGATATCCTCGAGTGCTGTCAATGCTCCTGTTCAAAGTTTTGTTCATACCCGAGAGCATATGAAGCCAAGCCCGATCAACTTCGGTTGATCGTTTCTTCAAACGCATTCGAAATTTTTTGTTCCCAAAATTTTCTTGACATTTCTGAAAAGTGAGTCCTGTAACATCATTTCCAACCTGTCCTGTTACGTCTTTCGGTATTTTTGGGATATACCTTTCACAGCCTTTGGCAATATTTCATTGTTTGGATTGAGGATCACTGACGATGGTTTAGTATCCGAAACGTGCATGTCTGGTCCATGCTGCAAATTTATATGTACTTAAATGATGCTATGAATTTGAAGAAGTGCAACATCATATTGACACTGTTACCTGGATGCAATTCATTCTCTTATTTTATGTTTCGATATGTTCAATATCTTTGCCTTAATATTTCTTAATATCAATATAGCAATGACGGAGAATTCTTCATATCCTTATTCATATTCAAAATCTAATTTATGAGTAAATAACTGATTTCGTTTCTAAAGATTTTAATGGCGTCAGACGATGGTTAATCAATTTATAAGTTTGTCCAAGGACGAAAGACTTTGTTGAAATAATAAAAAAAAAAATTTTTGAAATAATAAAAGTGAAAAAGGGATGTAAGTTAAAATAAACGCTTGAACATCGCTTTGATATCTGTTTTCAAAGGACTCAAAACAACTATAAAACGTGTAGAGAAAAGTACAACACACAATTAATCATAAATGAGTTTAAGAAGATCCTGACGACAATTTCAACAGCACTTACAATAGAGCACAAAATTAAGCATCGACGGACGAACTTCGATAAACTGAACGGCCGGATGACAAGGTACATGTATTAGGTCTAATGAATACATTTATGCCACATAAAATAATGATCTGAGCTATCCGTGTTAACTTTTAATCTATACATATACTGGTGTAGTTACATCTTCTTTAACTCATATGTGTCACACCTATGCCCTTTGCCGTGTGGAGCTCGTAAAAAAGTTCCCCGCGAGGGGTTTGACAGTAAGTGTTTTGAAGATTTTCCCTGACATGGTCGCCATAACACTTTCTATATAGACATAACCTCAGACAATGCATGCATTTTAGATATTGTTTTCATTTTTTCGTGCATGAACATCGACGGCGGGTGCGGCTAGCCAACATGGGATGCTTACTCCTCCCGGGCACCTGATCCCACCTCTAGCTTGCTAGGGGTCCGTCTGTGCTCTATTGTGAGTGTTGTTGAGATTATCGTCAGGATCTTCTTTAACTCATTACAATCAATCATACACTAAACCCATCCACTTCAACGAAGACTCGAAGATCTCTACAGACATCGATTGATTAAGACATACTGAAGACGTGACGACATTGCTGTGATCAGACGAGAAACACATGAGACGCGAAAATGACCTTAAACGACGGAGACAACGGGAACAACCTCACCAAATTATTGTAACATGAATGACATCTTTATACATCTCCACAGCGTCAAGGTGTCATTACGAAATTCATTATAGGTGACGACATTCAAACCAATGCATATGCGGCGACGCACAAATTAGGAACGGTTCTCATAGATACAAATAATTAAACAAATAGTATGGTCATGGTATCGAAATTCGGAAACATTATCTTCAGAAAATATTTTCTGATGATAATAAAAATATTTTGATATGAAAAGATGACAATGCAAACCCCAAAAGTTAAAGAAACCCTCGTTGGAGCTCAAAAAGTTTCTGTGAAACGACCACTGCAAGGCAAGAAGAAAGCACAAATGATGCAATTATTCACTGAAGTGGTAAATGGTACAATGTACTGTTGTCCCAAATAATTGGGCACCGTATACTTACCCTTTTACGTTATTGTTCAATCTGTTTACTTTTGTCTTTTTTTCATACGGCGAAATTAAATTCATCTTACATATTCATAGGAAAAACTGCTTCGATTTGGAACGTGTAAACTGCTTTTTCATGAATGTTTTGGTGGACAAAAACTATGTGTGAAGAGATAAAAGGTATCCGATGCACTATGTCATCTAGACTACTTTCACCACTCCGTACATTACTAGATTATCTTATTACTTGGAAACATGTTTCATTGAATTTCGCTTCTGAAAATTTGGGTCTTTACAGGAAATTTGAAGTTGCAGCCGCCCACTCTTGGTAAAGCAGAAACCTGAAATTATAGGATTTAAATAAGATGACGCTACTATATTTTACTAGATTTTCTGATTTTTTTGGCTTGAAGTTCCTCTAGTTAGGATTCATTATCGGAAACATGCGTGTCTAGTGTACCGTATTTCTCTCCGGTCACAGCGTCGGTTTTTTTTTCTTTTTGTTTGTTTGTTCGGGTGTTTTTCTTTTGGTTTATACAACCCACTTTTTCAAATGCTTCCAGTTCTTCTTCTTCGTCTTCTTTTTACATTATTTATTTTTGTCAAATGAATCTTTTTACGTCAGCTTAAAACTGATGGAAAAGTTCAAAAGTTAAAGATTTGACAATGAAGTCTAGATCGAAACATAGACACTGCATTTTTTTACGAAAAAATCCAAGTCTAAATCGATCATAAACTTTTGTTATTGATTTCTAGATAAGATCTGCAAATGGATCGCATTCAAGACAATCATGCATTGGTAATATCAATTGCTCCTTAACCTTCTTACAATGACAAAAGGATTATGTATGTCTAAACACTGATGGTTTATTGGATACTTTAATATGAACAAACAAATTTGATCAAAGCAAACAAGCAATTCTTTACCAACACTTTGTCCTTTCAAAAGCTCTTTAATAAATTGTTTTTTGTTTTTTTTTTCCTGTTTTAATAGAAATTGATTGATGGGGATGAATATTTTACGATGTAACACTCTGTTTTTACCCTGTCAATTGCTCATTGAGTCATTCAGTTTTGCGTAATTAATAAATATTTGATACTTGTAAAGCTATACAAGTTCCTAAAGTCGTAAAGAGCATATCATTGGTAATATATCGTTTTCGCCTGGATAAATTCCGTTCTTACATTGTACTTCTTTTATGTTTATTGTGGAATTTGTTCAATACGATAGACATGTCCTTAAGTGTTTCTATGACGATGCGTTATTGCCTCATGTGGCATACCGGCAGGAGATGATCAGAATTTTCAGACACCTGGTCTCACTCCAAGTTTGTGTTTGCTGCTGACGTGGTCAGGTTCCATTTTGTTTGCCTTTACTTTTTCTTGGTCTTATCTGCTGTTTATTTATAATTAATGTTGAAATTTATCTGCTCTTAAATGATGCTAATGAGTTTGAAGACGTTAAAGGTACAAAAGGTCTCGTAAAGATCAAACCATGAATCAACTATTTTTGTCAAAATTTTAGCGCAAACGAGGTTATCATGCTTAGAAATTTGAATCTTGCTGGTTACAATAGTCACATATGCCCTCACTACCGAGCTATGATCAATTATTGCTTATAAAATGGGTACCCTAATATAACCTACTTTTCACCGTAGAAGACTGATTGCGAACGCGTGCAGGAACTTATTTGCATAAGGCTAGTACTGTATCAAAACAAAACAACATGGCTGACGGATAACACGTGGGACGAAAATGAATCGACAATCGGTGTTATCAAAATCTGAAAAGAGAAATGTAATGAACAAATAGTATTGGCTTGGTACTTGAAAGTTATAAAGACCTAGCTTAGAGGGCGACCGTGAAATGAAAACTCTGACAAGTCTGAGGGAAAATTAGCTAAAGGGATCTACAACGTACATGTACATGTATAGTTCTCGTTTATTTTTATTTTATGAGAAGTATATATTAAGTTTGACGTGTATAGATATCCACAGTAATTTTGATATGTGTATATATGATACATATATTCACAGTCTAAATCAAATTAAAAAAAAAGAACAAAAAATTAAAGGTTAATTTTCATTCAGGATTTGGTAAACAAACGCACATGTATATAGCATACTGCATCTGCCTCCCATTCAAGCCGTCATACACTATTACAAGTTGTTAGTCATTTGAAAGTGTTCGATTATCCACGTTCAAAATGGTGATTTGAATGGAACATGGTTCTATACATGATATCAACCTTGTATTTGCAATTATTGAAATAGTAGCGAGTTAGTTTTCTTTTTTTCTTTTTTTTTTTGAGAGAGAGAGAGAGAGAGACAGACAGACAGAGAGAGAGAGAGAGAGAGAATTTCAAAAAGACTGTATACGAGGTTTACTACATGTTTCGTAGTAATCCCACGACGTGAAGTTCATTCAAGCGATTGGACGATCGTGGTAGCGTGTTCACTTTTTTGACCTTGGTGAATGTGACATATTTCTATATACTGTACATGCAAATAACAATTTCCGAAGTTTACCGAAATCGTGTGTACCAGAGAGTAAAAACGTCTATTAAACAAAAGTGTGAGAGATGTTTTATGTAAGTAATATAAAGATGTTCAAATGGTAGTACTTTTAAAAAAGCTTTTTACGGTAAAACTTCATTATTGACAGTTTAATCCCTGTTAGACTATCTGTTGCAGTACATAGTTCATGCGCATCTTCATTTAGCAACGCCCCACATGCGAAGCAGCGAAGGTCGATGCCGAAACAGGAAATCCAAATAATGAACACTTCTTAACATGAACTATGCCAATGAACAAGTTAATGACAGAGCTATACGACCAGAAAGATATCCCTTGGTTTTAGAACGATTCATTATGATTTTCGGAATAGCAATTTTGGTACCTAAGACATCAGGGCACTATCGAAATGCGCATTAAGATTGTTATCTTTATGTTTCAGTTATCAAAATTTCTTGAAATCTCTAACACGTGGGTCCTGTAGCATCATATCCCACCCATTCTGCTACGTCTTTCGGTACATTTTTGGACATAGCTTTCACACCTTTTGATCATATTACATTGCTTAAATTGAGGATCACTGACGAGGGTTTAGTATCCGATACGTGCATGTCTGGTCCAAGCTGCAAATTTATCTGTTCTTAAATGATGTTATTGGATTTGAAGACGTTTAACATCTCTAATATAATTGTGGTATTTAGTAATACGTTGTTGTCCTAGCCGTCGAAAAATACACCAAATCGAGATAAATAATATAGGATTTGACTTTAACGAAAATACGAACCAATCCAGTTCAAGATCATCTATTCCAGATAAGCAACCAAAATTATTCTTTTTAGAAATATAAGGTGTTTGTTTGACTCAAAGGCAGGATCAGAAAATTTTATCGTGTCTTGATAATTAATTGATTGCCCTGAGCTTCGAAAAAGTGCCTTAAAAGTCCATGTATCAATGACCTTGTTCAGTGGTATATTTGCTTTGCTTATGATAAAAACTAAATTTCCAACACGAGTTACTTTTCTTCTCATGGTGTAGAGACAAAGGCAAATTTATCAGTATCTACTCATTGAAACGATGTGAAACATTCTTCCGTCTTTCGGGACATTTTTGGACATAACTATTTTCACACTCTTTGGCCATAATACATTGTATAGATTGAGGATCACTGACGAGGGTAAAGTACCCGAAACGTGCATGTCTGGTCCATGCTGCAAATTTATTTTTTCTTAAATGATGCTATTGAATTTGAAGAAGTTTAACATTAAAATATTACATTAATGTTAGGAAAAACGTCAAATTCTTCCGTCAGAGAGAAACAATTTTTAAATATGATTTACCGGATGATAAATCTCAATCACTGGTACTTAATGGGCAAGTACTTCAAAGCATGGAAAATATTTTAGTATGTTGCTCCTAAGTTTTATTTCTAAATTTCATACATATCTATTTAATTTCAAAGAGGGAGACTAACAAAAATATGTTATAATTTCGATTAACGCGGCTACGTCGCCGTTTCTAATGTGACGTCACAACGAATCTAAAGCGCTTCATCTTATGAGAAAACGCCAAAAGTGACTGGTTGAAGTTGGCTATTCCTCATGAGCTGATGAAGTCCGACCAGTTGTCAAAGGAGAAATGTCCAGTTTTCTTCTGTGGCGTTTGGGAATAGCATGTCAGTATTGTCACGGAGCTCCAACATCTAGTTGTCCAGTCTTTAACCGTCCTTTCATTAAAGTAAGATTTGCAAACAAAGGTATTGATAAATTGAATCTTGGTCAAATTTTGAATCACAAAACTGTCACAGAAAAAAAAAATCCCATATTTCAAAAGAAAAGAAACTCCTTGTATTTCCTATAGCTACACACCAACGGTTGCATCTAAAATTCACAATAACAAACGATTCTTGCAGTGTATTGATTTAAGTAATCCCTCACTACATCCACTTCCTTGCGAATGTTCTTCATCGGATTTCAACTACTCTCCTCGTGGACACGTTATTACTGGTGACCTTAGTATAGTCAAGAACGACAAGTTGAGAGAATTGTTAAAAAAGGGTTCCAAATACAGAGAAAGCATGTCCTTTACATGGAACCAAAATGTCAAAATTATCATGGACTCTTGTGAGGAATATGCAAGACGTTGGGCAAAGAAAGAGGATGTACAGCTCGACACCCTTTCCGAATGGATAAAATCAATCAGAGGGTTACTTTTATCTAGAATTTACAGATTAAAATCAACAGTGAACATCAGATTCGAGTCTATATTTAAAGACCCTGATGTTATCACAGAGCTTACCTACGTCCAAGAACATTATGTCATCACACCAGCGGACAAAGCCTCAAATAATTACACATTTACTTGCAAAAAGTACTATTTCGACAGTCTAGTTAAAGAGTTGGGTTTAAATTCGACAGCTGGAAATCCCACTTACACCCCAACTAACCTTTCTGCCTCTGAAATAATAGATAACCACAAATCAGCTCTTGCTTCCTTTGCCTTCGACACTAACAATTTAGATTAAGATTTACCATACTTATACTGCATACCTAAAATGCACAAGAATCCGTACAAACAACGTTTCATTGCTGTTTCCTCAAAATGTTCTACCAAATCTGTATCGATCTTTCTCACCAAATTTTTATCTGAAATCAAATCTGGGCTTCAAAAATATTGTTCGACAGTATATTCTCGCAGTGGTATCAACCAGATGTGGATTTTAAAGAATTCGAAGGAACTTTTAGAACATCTGAAATCCACTCATTTAAGTAGAGTCCATTCGATCAAAGCCTTTGATTTTTCGACACTTTACACTACAATTCCACATTCTAAATTGAAAGAAAGACTTGCAAAAATTATTAGTTATGCGTTAACAAGTAAGAACGGTAATCGCAAATACAAATCTATTGTTGTTAACTATGACAAAACCTACTCACTCCCATATCGGGAGTTCGCTTCTTTTCATGTGGTGGAGGTTTTTGTTTGTTTGCTTTGGTTCCTGTTTTATCCTGATTTTGTATGCCTTCGGTTTCTGATTTTCTGAATTATCGATTTTGTGCTGTATACAGGGATATGGTCATTATCCATATTTGTCATTGTAAAAGAAAAGTCTGATTCTGAAAATAAGTACACTGAAACAGATATTATTTAGATGTTAAACTTTCTTATCGACAACATTTTTGTGGTGTTTGGAGGAAATGAGTTAAAGAAGATCCTGACGATAATCTCAACAGCACTCACAATAGAGCACAAAATTAAACATCGACGAACCCCCAGCAAGCCAGAGGTGGGATCACGTGCCCAGGAGGAGTAAGGTCTTTCAGCAAATTGTCGGAATTCCAATGGGGACCAATTGTGTCCCACTCCTTGCCGACATTTTTCTTTACTCGTACGAAGCTGATTTCATTCAATCTTTGGTCTCTGAAGGGAAAAGATACTTAGCTTCTGACTTCAACTTCACTTACAGATACATAGACGATGTGTTGTTTATCAATAATCCAAAATTCGCGGATTACCTGAACAGTATCTATCCTTCGGAGCTTGAAGTCAAAGAAACTACAGAGACAAATAATTCAGCATCCTATTTGGACATAATGTTGTCCAACGACACTGATGGTCACATGAACACCCCACTCTATGACAAACATGACGACTTTAATTTCAGTATTACAAACTTTCCTTTTCTGAGTAGCAACATCCCTTCATCGCCTGCTTATGGCGTGTTCATATCTCAGTTGATACGCTATGCCAGAGCAAGTACCAAATATACGGATTTTGTACTGAGAGCTAGGCGTCTTTCACATAAGCTTCTCAGTCAGGGATATGTTTGTGACCAACTAACATCGTCAATGAGGAAGTTCTACGGTCGACATGGGGAACTCGTCATACACTATGATGTCCCACTCTCCAGAATGGTGGATGATATTCTGACATAGACCATTTGAACCATCCAACCAAAGATTGTACTCTATGTCTCCCGAAATGGAAGTAACCGGATGTGACAGTTCTATCGAATTGAAGCGGCGGGTGTTGCATTTAAGCAGGAGATGCTTACTCTTCCTGGGTACCTGGTCTCACTCCCATATCGGGGGTTCGCTTCTTTTCATGTGGTGGAGGTTTTTGTTTGTTTGCTTTGGTTCCTGTTTTACCCTGATTTTGTATGCCTTCGGTTTCTGATTTTCTGAATTATCGATTTTGTGCTGAATACTTGGATATGGTCATTATCCATATTTGTCAATTTAACATTTTAGACCATATGATACATCTCCAACAAGACTCGGTTGCAGTACTCACAGCAAAACATTGAAACAAGCCAAAGTAGACAAGGAACACCAAATACGACATCAAAACACCAAACACAATAGACTATACATAAACAAACCAGACCACTGGGCAATCCGTGCTAACTAAGTACGGCCATCCTACCACTTATCCTATGTCGTCGTCTTGGTGTCTTTAGAAATATAATCTGAATGTGTTTAATTTAGGCGATTGGTGATTTCACAACGTTTTCGATTATAAAACTGTCTTTCTGAATATTTCTATTCATAAAAAATTTGTCATTATGACTATCGCTCAGCTACCCATTTCCCTAGAAATATACGACACCCCATACAAAGAACAGGTGTGAAATACAAATACAATTTTTATAAAGGTGGGTCCCTACCTGAAAATTTAAGTTTTTCCATTTCCCAGCTGTTATTTAAGAAATAACAACTAGCTAGCCATGCTTTATTGTCCAGTAATTAGACGAGTCGCATGAACCAATCAAATCATCACGGAGCCGCTAACGCGCATTATATCAAAATAAATGCATCAGCCATAGTAATTTATTTCTGCATAAAAACACAAAATAAAACACTTATTATATAAATAACTAGCATAATATAAAACTGTCGATGAGTAAGTATATTTAAGGTCAAGTAAGAGACCAATAAAACCAAAATCGGAATTTTAAAAAAAATCCCATACAGTGGGTATACAGAACAAGGTTACATACAATGGGTATACAGAACAAGGTTACATACAATGGGTATACAGAAAAAGGTTACATACAATCGGTATACAGAACAAGGTTACATACAATCGGTATACAGAACAAGGTTACATACAGTGGGTATACAGAACAAGGGTACATACAATGGGTATACAGAACAAGGGCACATTCAATGGGTATACAGAACAAGGTTACATACAATAGGTATACAGAACAAGATTACATACAATGGGTATACAGAACAAGGTTACATACAGTGGATATACAGAACAAGGTTACATACAATGGGTATACAGAACAAGGTTACATACAATGGGTATACAGAACAAGGGCACATACAATGGGTATACAGAACAAGTTTACATACAATAGGTATACAGAACAAGGACACATACAATGGGTATACAGAACAAGGACACATACAATGGGTATACAGAACAAGGTTACATACAATTGGTATACAGAACAAGGTTACATACAGTAGGTATACAGAACAAGGTTACATACAATGGGTATACAGAACAAGGGCACATACAATGGGTATACAAAACAAGGTTACATACAATGGGTATACAGAACAAGGACACATACAATGGGTATACAGAACAAGGTTACATACAATGGGTATACAGAACAAGGTTACATACAATGGGTATACAGAACAAGGGCACATACAATGGGTATACAGAACAAGGTTACATACAATGGGTATACAGAACAAGGGCACATACAATGGCTATACAGAACAAGGTTACATACAATGGGTATACAGAACAAGGACACATACAATGGGTATACAGAACAAGGTTACATACAATGGGTATACAGAACAAGGACACATACAATGGGTATACAGAACAAGGTTACATACAATGGGTATACAGAACAAGGGCACATACAATGGGTATACAGAACAAGGTTGCATACAATGGGTATACAGAACAAGGTTACATACAATGGGTATACAGAACAAGGACACATACAATGGGTATACAGAACAAGGGCACATACGATGGGAATAAGGAACAAGGTTACATAATATGGGTATACAGAACAAGGTTACATACAATGGGTATACAGAGCAAGGTTACATACAGTGGGTATACAGAACAAGGGCACATACAGTGGGTATACAGAACAAGGTTACATACAGTGGGTATACAGAACAAGGTTACATACAGTGGGTATACAGAACAAGGGCACATACAAAGGGTATACAGAACAAGGACACATACAATGGGTATACAGAACAAGCTTCCATACAATGGGTTTACAGAACAAGGTTACATACAATGGGTATAAAGAACAACGGCACATAATATGGGTATACAAAACAAGGACACATACAATTGGTATACAGAACAAGGTTACATACAATGGGTATACAGAACAAGCGCACATACAATGGGTATACAGAACAAGGTTACATACAATGGGTATACAGAACAAGGTTACATACAGAGGCTATACAAAACAGCGCACATACAATGGGTATACAGAACAAGCGCACATACAATGGGTATACAGAACAAGGTTACATACAGTGGGTATACAGAAAAAGGTTACATACAATCGGTATACAGAACAAGGTTACATACAATCGGTATACAGAACAAGGTTACATACAGTGGGTATACAGAACAAGGGTACATACAATGGGTATACAGAACAAGGACACATACAATTGGTATACAGAGCAAGGTTACATACAATGGGTATACAAAACAAGGACACATACAGTGGGTATACAGAACAAGGGCACATACAATGGGTATACAGAACAAGGACACATACAATTGGTATACAGAACAAGGTAACATACAATGGGTATACAGAACAAGCGCACATACAATGTGTATACAAAACAAGGGCTTATACAATGGGTATGCAAAACAAGGACACATACAATGGGTATACAGAACAAGGGCACATATAATAGGTATACAGAACAAGGTTACATACAATAGGTATACAGAACAAGGACACATACAATGGGTATACAGAACAAGGACACATACAATGGGTATACAGAACAAGGTTACATACAATAGGTATACAGAACAAGGTAACATACAATGGGTATACAGAATAAGGTTACATACAATGGGTATACAGAACAAGTGCACATACAATGGCTATACAGAACAAGGTTCCATATAATGGCTATACAGAACAAGGTTACATACAATGGGAATACAGAACAAGCGCACATACAATGGGTATACAGAACAAGGTTACATACAATGGGTATACAGAACAAGGGCACATACAATGGGTACAGAACAAGCGCACATACAATGGGTATACAGAACAAGGTTACATACAATGGGTATACAGAACAAGGGCACATACAATGGGTATACAAAACAAGGTTACATACAATGGGTATACAGAACAAGGTTACATACAGTGGGTATACAGAACAAGGTTACATACAATGGGTATACAGAACAAAGGCACATACAATGGGTATACAGAACAAGGGCACATACAATGGATATACAGAAAAAGCGCACATACAATGGGTATACAGAACAATTGCACATACAATGGATATACAGAACAAGGTTACATACAATAGGTATACAGAACAAGGTTACATACTATGGGTATACAGAACAAGTTTACATACAATGGGTATACAGAACAAGGACACATACAATGGGTACAAAGAACAAGGGCACATACAATGGGTATGCAGAACAAGGGCACATACAATGGGTATACAGAACAAGGGCACATACAATTGGTATACAGAACAAGGGCACATACAATGGGAATACAGAACAAGGGCACATACAATGGGTATACAGAACAAGGGCACATACAATGCGAATACAGAACAAGGACACATACAATGGGTATACAGAACAAGAACACATACAATGGGTACACAGAAGAAGGGCACATACAATGGGTAGACAGAAGAATGGCACATACAACGGGTATACAGAACAAGGGCACATACAATGGGTATACAGAACAAGGGCACACACAATGGGTATACAGAACAAGGTTACATACAATAGGTATACAGAACAAGGTTACTTACAATGGGTATACAGAACAAGCGCACATACAATGGGTATACAGAACAAGGTTACATACAATTGGTATACAGAACAAGGGCACACGCAATGGGTATACAGAACAAGGTTACATACAATAGGTATACAGAACAAGGTTACATACAATGGGTATACAGAACAAGGACACATACAATGGGTATACAGAACAAGGGCACACACAATGGGTATACAGAACAAGGTTACATACAATGGGTATACAGAACAAAGGCACATACAATGGGTATACAGAACAAGGGCACACACAATGGGTATACAAAACAAGGGCACATACAATGGGTATACAGAACAAGGTTACATACAATGGTATACAGAACAAGGTTACATACAATGGGTATACAGAACAAGGACACATACAATGGGTATACAGAACAAGGTTACATACAATAGGTATACAGAACAATGTTACATACAATGGGTATACAGAACAAGGTTACATACAATGGGTATACAGAACAAGGGCACATACAATGGGTATACAGAACAAGGGCAGACACAATGGGTATACAAAACAAGGGCACATACAATGGGTATACAGAACAAGGGCACATACAATTGGTATACAGAACAAGGGCACACACAATGGGTATACAGAACAAGGTTACATATAATGGGTATACAGAATAAGGTTACATACAATGGGTATACAGAAAAAGGTTACATACAATGGGTATAAAGAACAAGGGCACATACAATGTGTATACAGAACAAGGGCACATACAATGGGTATTGTTATGGGTCAGAATACCCCAAAACGCCAGCAAAAATCAGACAAAGACAGAATATAAATTTACAAGTTTAATTATGTACAAAATATATATATTTAAAATGATTACAACTTACAATACAATGTCCGGATCAAAGTGTCCGTTACGGTCCACAAAGTCTATCGAATGTATGGTTTCCGGTAATCACAAACGTTCTCGAAAGATCGGTGTCCAAACGTTGTCAAATGGATTAAAGTCTCAACAAATAAAGTGTCCCAGTATATCAGAATAGATGAATGAATCGTGTCTACGAATGTGTACGAATGTCCCCTCAGCACAGTTCCTCAGAGGTATATATACTTAATACAAATAAATTTACCAGAAGCTTCTAGAACAATGACTCATTACAAATGATTAACAATAGAGTAAATTCTAGAAATCACGTCATGTGATGATAATGATGTAACACAGAACATACTGGAATATTCTCTAATGAAATAAACATGACATGGTAAAATCTAGAAAGAATTATTATGAAAGCATTAA
This sequence comes from Pinctada fucata, assembly GCA_028142955.1. Taxonomy (NCBI): domain Eukaryota; kingdom Metazoa; phylum Mollusca; class Bivalvia; order Pterioida; family Pteriidae; genus Pinctada; species Pinctada fucata. The sequence goes on from AP027102.1 coordinate 11,598,759, forward strand.
ATAACATGACTAAGTACATGTGCACCTACACATAAAGTAAAACTAAAATAATACATGACCCACAACACCTCCCCCCTTAAAATAAGTTTGAATGTCAGTGAAAACTTAGGTGGTAAAGTCTTCAAAAATCACTCATGAAACTCTCGATAGTGCATCTGCAATCACATTGTCTTTGCCCTTGATATGGTTAATAATGATATTGTACTCTTGCAACAATAAACTCCACCTTGTAAGTCTTTGATTCTTGTTTGACATTTTGTGAAAAATGTGAGAGGGTTGTGGTCAGTATACACAAGAATGGGATGTAGAGTAACATTCAAATAAACATCAAAATGTTGTAAAGCTAACAATAATGCAAGACACTCTTTTTCAATAGTAGAGTAATTCTTTTGACATTTAGTCAATTTCTTTGAAAAATAACAAACAACTCTATCTACACCATCATCATTTTCTTGAAACAAAGCAGCCCCGATTCCTACGTCACTGGCATCAACAGTAAGCTTAAATTGCTTATCAAAATTTGGAGCTGACAGGACAGGACTATTCATAAGAACACATTTGATTTTCTTAAAAGATTCGTCACAGTCATTGGTCCATGCAAAATTCACTCTCTTTTGTAACAGATTGGTAAGTGGACCAACAACTGACGAGAAATTTGGACAAAATTTTCTGTAAAATCCTGCCATTCCCAAGAATCTCATTATCTCTTTCTTATTGGTAGTAATCGGGAACTTTGAAATAGCTTCCACCTTGGCCATGATAGGAGTAACAAAACCTTGACCTACTTTGTGACCCAAATATTCTACAGTCGCATGACAAAATTCACTTTTCGCAAGGTTCACTGTGAGGTTTGCTTTCGCCAGTATGTCGAAGAAGGTACGCATGATTCGGAGATGATCATCCCAGGTGTCGCTGTAGATGATGACGTCATCGATGTACGCCTCGCATCCTTCGAGATGATTTAGGAGCGAATGAATCATCCTCTGGAATGTGGCTGGTGCGTTTTTCATACCAAGGGGCATTACTTTATATTGGTATAGCCCATCTGGAGTCGCAAATGCCGATATTTCTCTGGCTCTCTCGGTAAGCGGGACCTGCCAATAGCCTTTAAGCAAGTCAAATTTACTGACAAATTTTGCACTGCCAATTTTATCGATACAGTCATCGATTCGAGAGATCGGATAAGAGTCAGTTTTGGTGACTGAATTGACTTTTCTAAAGTCCGTACACAATCGGTAAGTTCCGTCTGGCTTCGGAACAAGAATACATGGGGAACTCCAGTCACTATTGCTGGGTTCAATAATGTCATTTTCAAGCATGTATTGAATTTCTTTCCGCATGTATTGAAGTTTTATCGGGTTTAACCGATAGGGATGCTGTTTGATAGGTGACGCATCACCTACAATGACGTCATGATGAAACGCATTCGTCTTTTTTGGAACGTCCGGAAAGACGGTCGTATATTCTCGCATTAATTGGTGCACTTCCTCTTTTTGATGCACAGTCAGATGTCCGAGTTTCACTTCCGGATTTGTTAGAATTTCAGAATTCTTCTAACGGACACTTTGAACGAAGTCTTTTTCGACAGTCTCTTCATTACATTCAGGTTCAACACAATTTTCTAATGTATTTACATTGGCCAAAGTGGAAACTGGTTTTACAAAATTTCGGTCACTTCTATGAAAATAATCTTTCAACATGTTAACATGACACACTCTTTTTACTTTTCGCCGACCTGGTGTCTTAACTACATAGTTAACATCACTAATTTTACTCTCAATCTCATAAGGACCGAAATATCTAGCTTGCAAAGGATGACCAGGGATAGGCAAAAATACAAGAACTTTATCGCCTGGTTTAAAAACTCTGTTTCTAGCATCTTTGTCATACCATGATTTCATTTTCATTTGTGAGGTTTTGAGATTTTCTTGAGCTAATTTGCAAGCATTATATAATTTCTCTTCTCAGTCAACCATTTTTCCTTCAACAACTTCAATGGCCCCCTGACCGTATGCCTAAAAACTAGCTCAAAGGGACTGAACCCCAGGGACTCCTGAACCGCTTCTCGTGCCGCAAACAACACGAGGTGAACCCCTTCATCCCAGTCTTTTCCATACTGATGACAATATGTTTTCATCATAGTTTTAAGGGTTTGATGAAAGCGTTCAAGTGCCCCCTGGGACTCAGGATGGTACGCAGAAGACTTATACTGCCTGATACCTAGCTCATGCATAACCTGCTGAAACAACCCTGACATAAAATTCGAACCCTGATCTGACTGAATAGCCTTGGGAGCACCTACGAAACTGAATAACTTTGTAAGGGCCTTAACTATGGTCTTTGCCTTAATATTCCTAAGAGGTATGGCCTCAGGAAACCTAGTCGAAGTACACATAATTGTCAGTAAGTACTGATTACCTGACCTAGTCCTAGGCAAAGGACCTACACAATCAACTAACACCCTACTTAAAGGTACCTCAAAGGCTGGAATGGGTTGGAGGGGAGCAGGTGGTATAACTTGATTGGGTTTACCTACCATCTGACAACTATGACAAGACTTACAAAACTCAGACACATCTTTTCTCAACTTAGGCCAGTAAAAGTGACTTAAAATCCTATTATAAGTCTTATTGACACCTAAATGACCTGCCATGGGTGTGCCGTGAGCTAAACTCATGATGTCCCCGCGATATGCTACTGGAACCACTATCTGGTGAACGACCCGCCACACTTCATTAGGGGGTGCATCGGGTGGTCTCCATTTCCGCATGAGGATGCCATCTTGTATGTAGAAGCACTCTCCGACTTTGTCCGCTTCTTCTCGGGGAAGGGCCCTCTTACTTAGTCGGATGATCTCCGGATCTTTAGTTTGCTCGGAGAGGAGCTGCTTACGGCTTAAGGCATCTGTACCCCTGTGTAATGGCGGATGGGAATCATCACCAGGTACAGCCGGAGACTTGTCTACATGAAGTGGTACTGACGTCTCAGGTACGTTGTCATTAATGGTAGACATGAATGTGTCAGAAAGGTCTATATTTTCGGAGGGATGGTCCTCGTTAAGTGCAGGAGTACGCTCAGCCTCTTTCAGTCTTTTCCTGGCCATCGCCCTGGTAACTGCGCAGGCTGGGTACAAGTCGTCGTCTTCATCATCGGACACGACATCGGACGTGATTTTCTCACAAACAATCGGATCGGCTACAACTTTGCCGCCAGCTAAATCGTTGCCAAGCAACAAGGAAACGCCTTGAACGGGAAGAGTAGGTCGAACACCTACGATAACAGGTCCAGTAATTAAGTCTTACTTCAAATAAATTTTATGAAGGGGAACATCAATGACGCCTAGCTCCACACCCTGTAATAAAACTGACCTACCAGTAAAAGTGTGCTCAGACAAAGGCAATGAGCCCTCTAACAATAAAGTCTGGGCAGCACCAGTATCTCTCAAAATCTGAACAGGCAACGCTTCGCTAGAATCATAGAGTGAAACAAATCCCTGTGACAAAAAGGGCTTATAATGATCCTCCACAAAATCATCAGAACTGGACTTAGAACCCTGAATCTCAGGAGTGTCAGAACAAATCGAATCTAAGGCTTTCCTATCATTTCTAACAGACGCACAGGCATGTGACTTAAGTTCTTTTTTCTTCTTAAGCTTCAAACACTCACCAATAACATGACCTTTTTTCTTACAATAATTGCATGTAGGAAGCGACCCCACCCCTGGGGATGCCTCAGAACGCTCGGACCTAGGACCGGACGTAGAACAACCTTGAGATGGTGACTGGGAACTAATGGACGACTGAGACTCTTGTAAACTTTTCTTTGGAACATCTGAAGTTTTGCGCTATCGCTAGATTGAGTTTTTGACACAAAATTTTTCTTATGAGTGAGAGCATACGTATCAGACAAAACAGCGGCTTCTTCAAGAGTTTTAACATTTTTGTCTTCCAAATGAGTTCTTAAATCTTGATGTACACACTCTTTGAACTCTTCTATCAGAATTATTTGACGCAAATTGTCAAATGAATTGGGAATTTTCTTGGATCGAAACCACTGATCAAATAAATCTTCTTTTTCTCGAGCGAATTCAACATATGTTTGATTTTCAAACTTTTTGTACTTTCTAAACTTTTGTTTGTACGCCTCAGGTACTAACTGATATGCTCTCAAAATCGTGTCCTTGACCTTGTCATAGTCTGAACTCTCAGCAATACTGAGCGCCGAGTACACTTCAGCCGCTTTGCCAATAAGTACGCTTTGTAATAAAGTTGGCCAAAAATCGCGTGGCCACTTCAGATTGGCCGCGATTTTCTCAAAATGTGGAAAATATTTGTCCACGGACTTTTCTTGAAATTTTGGTACTAATCTGATGTTTTTGGCGGCGTCGAAATCAGACTTGACAGGCGAAGGAACAGGATTTTCCTTAGCGCTTTTCTCTAATTTTAACTTTTCTAACTCAAACTGGAGTTCTTTCTCGTGCATACGTTCCTGTTTCTCTCTTTCTTCTTTTTCTCTTTGTCTTTCTTTTCCTTCTTTTTCAAATTGTAATTGTAATTTCATTTTCTCTAATTCAAACTCATATTTTGACATTTTGGTTTCGCTTGAAACAGGTTCAACAGGAAAATCGTATGACGAAAAGATTTCCTTAGCTAAAAGCTCTTTAGCCACAATATTTCTAATTTCTTGTTTTCTCATAGAAGATTTTACATCTAACTTCAAGTGAAGACCTAAACCAATCAAATCATCTTTCTTCAATGATTCGAACTCATCTACAGTCGGCGATTTCAAAAATTCAGTGACCGAAAGTACCATGATTGATTTCTGCTGGCAAAAGTTTTGAGAATTTTCCTTTTTTCAAAAAACGAACTTTACGTAAAGTGCAAATATGCAGAGATTACGATCCCGGACGAGCCTCCAATTCTGTTATGGGTCAGAATACCCCAAAACGCCAGCAAAAATCAGACAAAGACAGAATATAAATTTACAAGTTTAATTATGTACAAAATATATATATTTAAAATGATTACAACTTACAATACAATGTCCGGATCAAAGTGTCCGTTACGGTCCACAAAGTCTATCGAATGTATGGTTTCCGGTAATCACAAACGTTCTCGAAAGATCGGTGTCCAAACGTTGTCAAATGGATTAAAGTCTCAACAAATAAAGTGTCCCAGTATATCAGAATAGATGAATGAATCGTGTCTACGAATGTGTACGAATGTCCCCTCAGCACAGTTCCTCAGAGGTATATATACTTAATACAAATAAATTTACCAGAAGCTTCTAGAACAATGACTCATTACAAATGATTAACAATAGAGTAAATTCTAGAAATCACGTCATGTGATGATAATGATGTAACACAGAACATACTGGAATATTCTCTAATGAAATAAACATGACATAGTAAAATCTAGAAAGAATTATTATGAAAGCATTAAATAACATGACTAAGTACATGTGCACCTACACATGAAGTAAAACTAAAATAATACATGACCCACAACAGTATACGGAACAAGGGCACATACAATGGGTATACAGAACAAGGGCACATACAATGGGTATACAGAACAAGGGCACACACAATGGGTATAAAAAAACAAGGGCACATACAATGGGTATACAGAACAAGGGCACATACAATGGGTATACAGAACAAGGGCACACACAATGGGTATACAAAACAAGGGCACATACAATGGGTATACAGAACAAGGGCACATACCATGGGTATAAGAACAAGGTTACATACAATGGGTATACAGAACAAGGGCACATACAATGGGTATACAGAACAAGGTTACATACAATGGGTATACAGAACAAGGGCACATACAATGGGTATGCAGAACAAGGGCACATACAATTGGCATACAGAACAAGGGCACATACAATGGGTATACAGAACAAGGTTACATACAATAGGTATACAGAACAAGGTTACATACAATGGGTATACAGAACAAGGGCACATACAATGGGTATACAGAACTAGGGCACATACAATTGGTATACAGAACAAGGGCACATACAATGGGTATACAGAACAAGGTTACATACAATGGGTATACAGAACAAGGGCACATACAATGGGTATACAGAACAACGGCACACACAATGGGTATACAAAACAAGGGCACATACAATGGGTATACAGAACAAGGTCACATACAATGGATATACAGAACAAGGTTACATACAATGGGTACAAAGAACAAGGGCACATACAATGGGTATACAGAACAAGGGTACATACAATGGGTATACAGAACAAGGGCACACACAATGGGTATACAAAACAAGGGCTTATGAGATGGGTATACAAAACAAAAGCACATACAATTGGTATACAAAACAAGGGCACATACAATACCAAACAAAACAACTTGAATAATTCTTCAAAAATGAATCTCCAATGGAGACGTCTATTTTTGCTATAGGAGAAACCTCTTCAAACGATTTGGGTACCACCATAACCATCAACATAACACCCTTCACTAAGACGAATATACGACTCCTAAATCTCAGAGAGCGTTTAACATCCTGCCTATTGTAACCACTAGCCGTCCACGAGGTTTGTATATTCATTATAGTTAGTATTAATGTCCTCCACATTGCCGCTGAATGAACTTGCTTTGACTGGATTTTGAAGAAGACTGAAAGGTATCTTCCATTTACAAAACTTTGTCTTTTCTATTGAAAATAAAAGGAATTGCCCTTATAATCTCTTGGAACATTTGAAAAAATGTCGCTCACTTCCCGTGCAACGATATGTCGGTACTGCGAGCGCGCCATTTCCTCTCATGTTATGTGCATTTATTCCTTGCGTTCGCAGATAACTTTTGAAGCAATTCTAGTGGGCCATGGGGGTATCCAATCCCTTGACAGTCATGTTGTTTGTCCTTTTTTATTTTCTTTGGCAGTCCTTCTGGATTCTTTGAAATGAGAAAAACTCAAAATGCAGTTTTCCTCTTTATTGCACTACCGACATGATTGTATCCGTATATAATTTTCTTATTGACAAAAATGCAAATCAATTAGAAATACGTAGACTGAAAAAAGTTAAAATTACAGAGCATAAAATTCCAAAACTTCCATTATTTTCAAAATACATAAAATGTGACGAATACGTCTGATATTGATTTGAAATAAGAAGATATCTTTTAACACTTGAAATGAGCAAATCTCAAAATACAATATTCTTCTTCATTGCGCTACCGACCAAATTGTATCCGAAAACATATTTTCTGACTGGTCGATTTACGCGCGCAACTTTATCAAACGCAACTAACCCCGCCCATCTCAGTATTTCAAAATTAAAAGCCTATAGAAAAATTACTTGACCGTGTACGTCAATCAGGATTACTAAGTTTGTTATAATCAATGAACAGTGTTTCTACAAAATAAAAGAAATGAGGGGATCTCCAACAACACTCTGTTGCAGCACCAATAGCAAAACCCCAAAACAACCAATGCAAAAACGCAGAGCAGACACGTACAGTAAGAGACGCAGAAGGCACAAGGAACACCAAATTACATTGAAACAACAAACACAAATGACTGCACATAAACCAACAAGACCAATGGGCAATCGGTGCCGACTTAGGACGGCCATCTGTCACGCTAGTAGCAGACGATGTGGTTATCCGGATAACGTGCGCACAACCGTCCCACTCTTCCGATTACCCAGATGTCTCGAAGAACGTCCAATTGAGGTGCAAAGTAAGATAGTAAGATGACCATACAAACAGACAACATAACGGAGGGGCCCAAGACACACACAGGTGAATATGCAAATGTATATAAAAACAGAAGGCATACGAAATACAGTCCGTGCTCTGTCGGTTGTAGCGAGCTCTTGCATGTGATCACCCGAGGAGTCCGATTGAGATTCAGAGAGGACAGGTGGTTGGGCCCAGTCTTCTCTAAAGAGATTTGGTCAGGGTCCGTCATGGAGTCATGTCGTCACAGTCAGTCAGAGTGCAATTCTTAAGAATGCGCAGGTACAAGGCTGTCGATTGGTCCAGATCCAATCGAAGTGTCCATCTGGTGACAGAGCGTTTGGTGATTCTTACACAATTTCGATGGTAATTCTGTCTACCTTTGATCCTTCTTATTTTGTTAAAGATAATTCACAAATCTTTTAAGTTGACACTTGGCTTGGGTTTAATCTATTTCAGTATGGAGCAAAACATTCAAGATTGCCCATCTTCATAAATCGCGTATCCGATTCGTCCTAACCGTCCTACGTTTTTACTCGGGGCGTCGGATATATTAAGGGGAAGAGTAGGACGGTTAGGCTGTATCCGATCTGCCATTTATGAAGATGGGAAACCTTGGGTGATGAGACTTGAACTCGCTTTAGCCCATTTTCAAACAACATGTGTCTTAGCCTTGAACCGACTGAAAGCAAATCATTCTTTCATAAAGTTCAGTTTGGTGTCAATGTCTCTTCAAGTTCCATTCTATTATAAGAAATAAACGTAATTCAAAACACACATTGCCATGACATGCTGCTGTTTTGTCGCTCACTTCTCCCGGGTACCTGGTTGCCTTGTAAATGGAGACTTGCACAATTGCGCCTTATTTCCCTAGACCCTCTTCTCTGGTATAGTTGTACATTGTTGAAGATTTCTTCATTGCAGCATTCTTAGCGTTCACAATCTGATTTTCTTAACATATCTTTTAGTTGGCTGACAATAAAATCAGAATAAGTCGCTCAAGACTAAAATCAGGAAAAGAGTACGCATTATCATAAAAAGTCAAAGAAATAATCAACAAGCACCAAAGTTTATAACAAGAAGCATTGAAGAGGAACCTTCAATGAATATGGGAACGGTGATGATATCCGGATTGCTTGGCAAAATTTTGAGTTGTCGATGTTCAAAAATAGACATTGTACTTGACATAATCTTTTAAATAGAACATGTGAATTATTCTGCCAAGAAAGGTACGAACTCTAACCTGTCTATAATTCTTCACTTGTTTATGTGTTTGTACAGTTGATGAAATCATCACCGATGTCAACACAAATCGAAACAAAAGCATTGTTTACAAACGAAGACAAGCAAATGAGTGTTTATTAGTAATAGTTCGTTCCTTGTAGCTTGAACTTCTCCTCTTTCAGGATAGAAAAGCATAGATAAAGACTACCGTTAAATGACACCCCAAGACTACCGTTAAATGACACCCCAAGACTACCGTTAAATGACACAGTAATTGATTTTTGATTCTTGAGAATTGATGTAGAATAGGAGTGAACGAATTAGGTTTTTATCCTGGGTTAGCTCGGTCAAGTGGTCTGGGAATAGCTAAGGAGATAGATAGGTACGGTATGAATTGGCTGAGGATAGCTTATTGATAAAGGTGTCAGTGTTGATGTAGATACAATACAAACCTCCCATGAATCAAAACAGGAACGGCATGTTGCAGGCAGGTTTTGCTGTATGATAACTTCACTGCCAAATTAAAGGGGCTACCATCGCAATACTGAGTCGGCATGATGAACGGGCTTTAAATCACAACAAGGTTTGTTTAAAAAGATAAAAATGAATTATTCGCTATTTTGGTCACTGTATAACGAGGCATAAATCCCCAATTATTGTCACAAAAATACTTCTTTCTCAAATCAAGCATGTATGTGATTATGATTGACGTGGATCTTTGTTCACAGGGGTTCCTCAATGAAACGTGTCTTTGTACGAAATAGGCCAAGTACTTCCGAGTGTCGGCAGGTTTGAAGCGTCGGAGTAAGACAGCTGTAAGAGACGTTGAGTTTTACAGTGGCCCGAGTAGCACACTCCTACAGTATAAGTGTCATAGTAAAATGTGCATTAGAAAGAGCAAAAGGTGAAACATAACAATGTTCAAGCTGTCAGAAGTTATGACTATAATGGATATATAAAAAAGTTCTTAATTATGGATTAATTGTTGCAGAATCTTGTTATTTTGTACATTGCATCTTTTGGCTATGCAGGGAGGTAAATTTGTTCCAATCTTTGTTTTGTTTGTGATTTACTGTGTTGCATTGACCCTCGGGTACAGCACCTACCCTCGGAGGTACAGTAGGGACAATGCACAGAGGAGATGCCCCACCCACTGCCGCTGTATGACGCTCAATCAGCGCGGTACACGGGGACTTTTGGATACGTGGGGTGGAGAAGAGGTTTCTGGTGGAGGGTTCAACTATTTTTCTCGGGGATCAAGTGATGAGGCAGCTAGAAATGGTAGAAGCATGGTTTGTCAGGGACTGAGAGAACTACCGTCCTTTATACCAAACGGTTAGTATATTAAATCATTCGATCTCTTCTCTGATTTATTTTTGGACTGAAGTACATGTACCACTGACGAGGATTCATTAACCGAAGCGTTCCTGGTCCACAGTATTTGGAATATGTTTGTTAGGAAATCTATCCTCTGGTAGGATTTTGTTCTTCTTTATTCCTTGAATTGATAATAAAATACGTCAACACTTCATAGATACCACCGGATAATTTCAATGGAAACTGAGAAGCTTCTCTCTTTTTCGTCTAGCGCAAGTGAATTGCGTTTATTATTGCACAAGAAGTTCTTCTATTTTACATGTTTTATCAAATAAAATTGAATTTGAAGGAATCGCTACAATTAATTATCTCCAATAAGACACTGTTGCAACCGCTACAAGAAAAATGACTAACCTTCGGAAATAGCAAATAAATATATGAAATCGCAGTGATCCAACATGCAAGATTAAAAAAAAAAAACAATTTTCGATAGTTTTTATTTCACATTCTGAAAGTTACTCAAATTATTATTCGTAGCGCTTTATATTTAATGACTAAAATTATTCAATGATGTCATATATATAACTTCGTTATTTATATAAATACGTCCAGGCTGATTTTAACTTGAATTCTAAAGCATTGAGCCTAACCGAAATACATGTATTCAAATAGGATGTACCTTCCATAAACTTAAGGTATTTATTAATTCATGGTCAAATACAACAGGTGGATACTGAATGGTCAAGCGGTAATAAAATACTGTCCTTTATAGCTTATTTATTGGCTCTTTACACCCTTTGAGACTTATTATGTAGAGGCTTAATCAAATAATTTGGACGAGAAGGACGTTCCACTGGCGAAAAAACTACGGGTACCAGGCGTCAGAAATAGACAAAGGGTGAAACAAGGGCAACCAATGGCCAATTACAAAAATAAAAGCCTGAGTGACTCAATCGGAGCATCTTGATGGTTATCTGTGATATTCTATGTAAAAACCCTTGTAATGAGCCATCCATATGCAAATAGCTTCATTTTATCTTTCGTTGAAATGTGGAAATGACGCAGTTATTGATTATAATCAGAGTCGGTGCCTTTTGAAGATGCATCGTTATGTTTGTTTGAAGGTGACAATTGCATGTACTTCAATGGCATATCGTCCTGATGAAGGGATCCACCTCAAAACTTTACAAAACAGGAACTTATGACGAAAACGTCATACTTTTGATGATATAGTGTAGAGGTATAGATCTATCTGAACTGTAAAAAAGCAAGTTCTTATCTTTCTGTTCCATTCTATCATTAAGGTTTTCAGTAACGGCCTAAGATTTCTCTCCACATCTGTGTATCTCATCCCCATACAGTATCCTGCAGGGTCACATTTGTTGAATCTGGGGGATTCCGTTCTGATTTACTGGTATTGACTACCAGTTAAACGTTAAAACATCCCTTGGCTCATTATTTGTTTGAACTTACAGAATTATCAGCCGTTTGGGATGTTGTTTTTGATGTTTTTTGCTTTATTCTGATGATGCATTCAAATAAACACCGGTGCTGATGTTTGAAGATTTGTTTTCAGGTTTCATTTCGTGTATTTGTAATCTCGCGCCAATTTATCTTTGGTCTTCCAAGAATTCTGCTTACTTCCAAAAACTTCCTTCAAATATTTCACATAAATAAAATGTCAAAATTAACGAAAAATCAGAATAACGATAAATGATGATATATAGAAAATGAAAAATCCATTGTTCATGTAGACTTTTCTCAATAGAAACAACTTATATTGGCAAATTATGTAAATAAAAGAATAAGATATTTTGTTTCTGAAATTTAGAATTATTACAATAATGTTTCCATTCACGGATTTGTTATTGCCGTCAAACATTGCACCTACTGGACCCATTATATAGAACAATTTGATACAGTAAGTTTTCTTTATTTCCTATGATATCTGACACTGCTTGAAAGTATGATAATGTCTACACTGGATCCCTCACTGTCAATAAAAAAAATCTTAATGAGATATGTGCACGGTGGCTACTTCATCTTTACATCCTTACGACAATATGTTTGATCATCCGGATTTATTTTTGGTTTTATGTTAAAGTATCAACTTCCAGTCATCATAAAGAATACTTGACCTTGACCTGCCGGTGAGGGGTAGTAATATGTACCGGAGCGGAGTAATTCGGTGATCGGAGGCTAATCCTTATGTGGTAATATCTCTAATTGGCACAGATATATCCCCAGCTTGTGTAATATTTTTGAAAGTAAAACGTATTTTACAAAGTTAAACAGAGGACGCATTCTACTTTCCATCTGGAAAATTGGGGAAATGGGTGAAAACTGGTACGAAATATGAAAGAGAATTTTGATGAAAAGCTGAAAGTTTAAGACAAATTATGTCGTGCTGTCTTTATTTAAAATTAGAACATATGTCTAACCACTGAATTTTTACGATAGGTTTTTCAAATTTGAGCAATCGTTAAGGCTTTGTGTATTTATATGGAAACATCTGGACGAGATGTACAAATAGTTTAGTCTATAATGAAACATTGATAATTGCCAAACTATTTTTGATATATTGAAATTATATATGTTATATATATCGATTGACAGATAAATTTAAATCAGAAAGTTTTAATTTCAAAATACAAATGTGCAAGGTCCTTCTTCAATTTTTTATACTCGCATTTAATCAAGATGGGATTTATGAAAATGGATCATATTTCAATTTTAATTATTTATTTAGAGCGATTGACAAGTCTTTGACGTCATAAGGGAACCCAACCCTATATGAGGGTCAAACGTATAGGCTCCCTTGTTTGACATTTATTCAATGCATTCTCGAATACACAAACTTCATTCAAAACTTGAAATTCATTCAAAATAGCACGACTACAGTGTAAGTATTACGAGAAAAAAGATTGACAAACAATCATTTCCATTCAGTCTCATCTTTATATTTGATTTCTATAGGATTGTGTGTGGCCTGGAATGAGCCACCCATCTCTGCAATAAGGTACTTTTATGAGCTGGAGCTCGCTGACATGTTTGCATCTATTTCCTAAATTGCGTTGTAATCACCTCACGTCCGCTATCATTTCCGCATCACCTACCCCCCTGGTTTGTCACATCATTGAATGTAGGTAATATTTATAAAACTTCCGTTAACGTTGTTCAGTGAAGGTATAGTCATGTTAGTTTAAGAAAATCGTAATCTTTTCAAGGTAATTTTGAAGATTTGATTTCAACACATGAAAACGATAGCAAAATTTGAATTATGAATTTATTCAAGTGAAGTCTTTCAAAACTGTTGTTGTTGCAATCTTACAGGAAAAGGGAAAATTTCAGTCGTTATAATCTTGAACATCTTCAAAAGGTGGTTCGAAACGAACAGTAAGTAATAAACATAATCACCAAAAAAGTTCCGAATTTGGCACATTCACCCCTTTTTGATTTTGCATGGCTAAAGGGACAGGTTTTTTTAAGCGAGCAGGATATACTTACCCTCACCGGGCATCTGATTTTATCTCCTTTGCAGAATTTTTTTGGCTGCTTTGTTTCAAGACCTATGTTATTTGCTAAAGCCGGCTTATTTTCTAATTTTTATACATGTATGTACGGTCAAGCGAACACCTTCAGGTCGGATTAGAACCCCCCCCCCCCCCGATTTTTTTAGATCATCGCATGGTGCTCACCATGAAAACAATAAAAGTTCTTCAAATGTACCCTCTATGCTCTGCAACATCTCTAAAGTCTTAAAGTCATTGATGAGATAAAAGCCAAGGTTAAAAGTTAGAGTCCAAAGTAATAATTTCTTACGTCGATATAAGAGAAAGGTATTTTTTACATAAGCTACAGAGGTATCATGCATCGTTACTAGATCGTCATAAATGTCATTGCGGGGTGTGTTACGGTACAAACAGTTGATTCTCTGCCATGTACCGTAATATGTTACACCCCCATCTGAAAGGAGTCATCCTCCTCATGTCTGAAAAGTCAGTAAGTTTTCTCAGGATTGTCCATATTTTCTGCTCTCTGTAATGAAATTATGTAACCACATTTCAATGAGACCTAAAACAAATTGAAAAAAAATTAAGTTTTCAAATTTTATAATATTTCAAAAATTTTAAACAAAAACTTCAAAGATCACGTATGTGCACGCAAAAAATTCGCACCTTTTTCGTTCAAAAAAATAAATTCAAACTTCCTATCAGTTTATAATTTTTCCTTGGCAGATGATCTTATGATACAATACTGTGAAACCTCCTTTGTACAATTGTAAAAGATAAAACAAGACACGGAAATGGGAGCGACATCAGCATTGATTTGTTTTGGACAAAGTTGGAGAAACAAACACAAAAGTTTTATAAACTATTTGCTGTAGCGTTAAAAACCGACAATAACTTTACAAAACTGACACATTCTCTCATAAGTACATCCTATTTTCTCGATCGCATGCTCCGTATGAACTCTGACACTTTATCTACTTAAATTTCTATCAGAAAGCGCAAAATTCCTTTACGCAAAACGAGAAAAGCCAAACTTATTGATAAATACGCGTGTCAAAATTACAGGGAATCTAGAATTTCTGACATGCATATGAGATTTTAGATGTTTAACTTCGATAATAGTCATCGCTTGATTTCAGAGCAAACCGACGATAAAATCAAAGGTATATTGAAGACGTTTACAAGTAATTGTAGGTCCTGAGAGACAGCCGAACTTTCTATTCTTTGTTGAAGTAATATACATATATATATATATAGCGTCATTTTAAAGAAAGTTGTACATATATCATGATCACGAAAAAATTACGTTATAGGTTAAATCGATTTTTTTTTCATAAAATGGTTAAATCATTCATTAATATTTATCTGATTTGACCACCTTTGCATAAGAAGATACATCTATTTTTTCCCTTCCTTTGCATTCCCATCAATCTCCAAGGAACATTTTCGTGCCTGTAATGTTTATGTACATGCATACTCATAATTTATTGCGTATCGAATCTAATTTATTCGGTAGGTACGAAAAAACATAATATTTTGGAAATATAAAATCAAATTCCATTTCAAATGGGGCTAAGATTATGACAAAGTTAATTTTTTCATCTATAACCTTGATAAGATAGCCTGCACAGCTGACAATTATCTATTCAGCCAGGTGTTGTCAATTATCATACACAAGTGTGAGTGGCTTCACTTAGCTTCAGCCTTGGCAATCAGTTAGGAATTATCCTGATAAATGTTTATGATATTCTCCAATTCTTACATGAATACTGGCAATGACGTCAATTTATAATAATGCGGTAAATTACTGAAAACTATTTTATACTAAACAACTTAATCCAGAAATCTTAGAGAAGGTGCTGAGTTCATCATGACTCACTGGTTTACTGTCAATCGTCATTACCCTAGAAATGTAAAACCAATATGTCAGCAACATAAATATGTAATTAATACCAATATACCACCTATGCAAATATGTTAAAAACACAAATATGTTACAAACACAAATATTTCACAAACACTAGTATGTCACCAATATCAATATTTCACCAACACCAATTTGTCACCAAAACTAATGTGTCACAAATACCAAAACATCTGTAACACTAATATGTCACCAATTTTTAAAAATATCTCACCAACGTCAATTATTTCACCAATGTCATAAAGGTCCCCAACACCAATAGTCACCAAAACTAATGTGTCACCAATACCATTACATCACTTGCACCAATATGTCACCAGCACCAATATGTCACCAAAACAAATATATCACCAACACCAATATGTCATCTACACCAATATGCCATCAACACTATTCATGTCAACAACACCAATTATGTCACCATCACCTTATAAGTCCCAGCACCAATATGTCACCAAAACTGACGTGTCATCAAATACTCAAACATCACTAACACCAATATGTCGACCAATATCCCATCAACACTAATTATGTCAACAACACCAATTTTGTCAACAACACCATGTACGTCCCCAGCACCAATATGTCACCAAAACTGATGTGTCACCAAATACTCAAACATCACGCACACCAATATCTCGACTACACCAATTTCCCACCAACACTAATTATGTCACTATCACCAATATGTCACTAACACGAATATGTCACCAACACAGATATCTCACCAATTATTTTACCAAAACCAATATCTCGACTACACCAATTTCCCATCAACACTAATTATGTAACTATCACTAATATGTCACTAACACGAATATGTCACCAACACAGATATCTCACCAATTATTTTACCAAAACCAAAACGTCAACAACGCAAATTATGTCATCAACATCAATATGTCACTAATACCAATATATCACCTACCCTAATTAGTCGATAAGACCAATATATCACCTACCCTAATTAGTCGATAACACCAATATATTACCTACACTAATATGTAACCAACAACAAAATATCTAGAACGTCAATTTTGTCACCAACACCAATATGTCACCAATACCAATACACCACGAACACCATTATTTCATCAACACCAACGTCACTAAGACTAATACATCACTGACACAAAAATATCACCTACATTATATGTAATTAGTCACTAATACCAATATATCACCTACACTAATATGTCTCCAACACCAACATACATGTATTCCGTACACGAATATAACACCTAACGCTACATGGACTAATAAACTAGAAAAAAAAAACAAATTGAAATATGAAGGACATAAAAAGGAGAAAGACCAGTGTACATGTATCTAACAGTAAGATTTGTAATTCTAGACCGGACTATGCCTTCAATAATAAAAGAATTGCAACTGCAACTTGTTGTTGCTTAGACGCGAAAATACATTCAGAAGATCAATTCAATATACACGTAAGCAACGGTCGAATCTTTGCTTGTTATAAGAAATCGAGCTGCAAATGCCTTTGTAATGCAAAAGATAATTATATTGAAAATAGCAATTACTTCTACAAGAAAAAAAGAGTAATGTTTAACATCTCCAATACTAGTATTACGCTTATTACCAGAGTGTTCGAATGCCTTTGATAAGAGAATGGCGACAAGGTTCCTCACTACGTCTCTTTATTAGCTCATTTTGGTGCAAATGACTGAAAAATATGTTCTTAGCAAACAAACACTGCAGTGTAAGAAAGCTTCTCAAAGTGTGCTTCGTGGAAGTATAATCTAAGAGAAGACTCGGCTTATTTGATTTCAATTAACTTTCCACCTACATCAATCATCGGCATACAAAAATGACATAGAACATGTGTGTATGGGGACGTATCTGTCAAAGACCGATATTCTTCAAGTCCCGTGTATCAAAGGCATGTGTTCTTTTGAAACTTTCTCGAACACGAAAAACCATTTCATATATTCATTTGTGATTAGACCTGTAAGGTGTTTACTTCAATTTTGTCATGTATGAAATTGCTTTGAATTTCCCAGACAGAATTTCAGCTTATAAACATGTATATATATATCTGTATAGATATTTAGATAAAAAGTGGGTATGAAGAACAGGAAATTAGCCCATTTAGAACGAAATTTGTATTTGACATTGAAGTTCGGAGATTGAATCAGTATATAATTTCTTCAATATATAAAAGACACATACGGTTAACCAGCAGTAATAAACAACCTTCCCTCTGGAAGATTTGCAAAATATTACAAAGCAAATCGTATCTAATTTTATGAATGGGTTTGAAGTCAAATCAAGTACATGCTGGCTCAAACAGCGACCTGAATTTATGAATGAAAACTCATCCATGCAAAATAGATTGATATAAAGTGGTAGGTAATGTTACTTGCCTTCCTTTGTGCACTGGCGTTATTTTGACATATATTTATAAAGATAAGAACATTTGAATTCTGTCCGCACAAGGGGGTAGATATTAGATCCCCGCCGTGACACGCCCCTTTCTTTTAGATGAAGAATGGTTCCGATAAGACACCTTGTTGATTGATTTAATATGGGACTTGTCTTACGCATGGCTTGTTGTACTAGGTCTCAGGTAAGACATATAAGGTGGTGTCATGCAAGGAGCTCATCTCTCACCATGGCTATTCTAGAAATGAAAATTGATACTTAAATGAATTGACCTCGACAATCATCTTTGAGTCGCATTGTGGTTCTATTTTCTACGTGCCTTTAAAGGTGAATTGAACTGTTTCTTGTTAACCTGCTCTTAAACTGAAAAAGGAACTTTGAATTTGTGAATCATTAAAAGTTTTTGAGACTCAGCGCAGTTTTTTATTCGATCGTGGGATATTTCATAATTTGGTTTGAAAACCTTTTGCGAAGGCATACACAGCCAATTGTGCCTCATATGAAATTCATGTGAAATTTACATGAACTATACATGAAAGTTCACATGAAATGTATGTGAAACCAGCACGAACATGAAATTTACATGAAATTTTTCACATGAAATTCATGTGAAGATTTTTACATGGATGTTATGTGAATTCAGTTTCCTGTGAAGGTTACTTAGAAAAATTCATGTGAAATTCATGTGAAGGAAATTTATGTGAAATTCATGTGAAATATTTTTCACATAAATCTTATGTGAAATTTATATGAATTTCATATGAACTTTCATGTGAAATTTACATGATGCTCATTTCATATGAATTTCATGTGAGGCACAATTGGCTGTGTATCGAATCTTCGGTAATATTTATAATTGCAAAAAAAAAAGATTTTTTTTTATCATTACACAGAAAATTCAGAAAAGAGATTCGTGGCATTTATCGATAAGAATTATTCTGTCGACCGATTAGAAAATTGCTATGATACACTTTATAAAACCACTTTCGTTAAATTGTTTCAATGATGTTTTATACACGCTCTTAATGTCAAGGAAAATGAGTATCAGAGTGTCGTCATTCACAATAAATGTTTATGAATGATTAGAATACACTCAGACAAACTTCGTAATTTTTATATACAGAAATATTTACCGTTGACATACTCCTGACGTCAGGTTTCCACTTTGTATACAAAAATTCTATAACTGGGGTCTAAATCGCATCATTTGTGAGAAAGATGTTATCTAATGACTCCTGATCTATAAACATAGACTTACTAGTGAAGCTGGAAACGTAAATCACCATACAATGTAAATCTATCTTGTAGATCTAAGTATTACGACGAGTGGGTTCCTGGGATGAATTCTAATCTACTAATACTGTCAATGGTACAAGCTGGATTTCACCTTTTTATGAGCACCTTGCTATGTACAGAGTCCCAGCTTCGGAAATAACAGAAATTGTTCCTGAGTTTTATGACCATCTTGATGAACCTAATACGAAGTAACGATATCGAAGTGAACACCTCTAGAATACGAATATCTGCAGTAGGGAATCGTGTACAAACCCGAATGATCAAGCAATATATTATCGTATAGATTTGGATTATATTTCATACTGCAGCTGAAATGTTTGGTATAATTTAGCCGAAATATGGTCATCTTTGCCAGCCAATAGTATAGATCCGCCGTGCTCCTCAAGTATTTGAGGAGCACGGCGGATCTATACCATTGGCTCGCGAAGATGAAGTATGGTCTGACCATGCTAAAGATGAAATATTTCCAAATTGAAATCATTATCCAAAGCAGTACACGCACAATTTATGCAAAAAATACACAAGAGACCACAGGGACATAAATCCTTAGGTTAATTTACAACATATCGTATATCTTCTTCTTATGGGGTAATATGACGGTAAAATGAGCAATTTCTTAGAGAGATTCAAGTCCCTGTGGAAAAGACAAACGAGCAGACACGTTATCACACAAACGAACAGACAGGTTATCACACAAACGAACAGACACGTTATCACACAAACGAACAGACAGGTTATCACACAAACGAACAGACACATTATCACACACGTTATCACACAAACGAACAGACAGGTTATCACACAAACGAACAGACACGTTATCACACAAACGAACAGACACATTATCACACACGTTATCACACAAACGTACAGACACGTTATCACACAAACGAACAGACACATTATCACACAAACGGTCAGGTACAAAAAATGTCAAACTCTGCTGTCGGAGGACAGACTTCTGGACAACCATTGACGTTGATGAACGGTACAAACGACACAACTTTAGACCCAAACTGTAGCAAGATGTTAAATGTCGTTTAAGGGCCAACAAAAGGGTCCTTGTAAGGTACGAAACGAGACAAAAACGAACAGAAGTTTAAAATCACTCAAAACGAATAAGATTTAAACGAATCGAAACCAACAAAAACTTTCGATCCGAATCTATGCACACTCTACATAAATCACATGACTAATGAGAAAGACTGTACAGTATGTGCTTGCAGGAGCAAACTCAAATGTCGTCAGGCGACTCGAGTCTGAAAATACATGTAAATTCAAAGAAAAGTAGCGTTATGTACTACCGCTAACGTTATGATTTGAATTTCAGTCTGTACATTTTTCGAATCCTGACTCGTCACAGGTGTAGAAGGATCTGTGATCATAGTTTACCTAGCTATTGGTATAGATTTAATATTCTGTTGATAAATGAATATACAACATGCTGTGTATGATGGTACCTTATTCCTTTACATTTGAGTTGAATTACAAGCAATTAAAACAACGGCAAAGAAATATCTCCCACCTGTTCATGTATTTTTGAAAAATGCGCTTGTGATGAGATGTATGATTTTTCATTAAGCTCCGTTTTCATTGATAGATAGTATCGTTCTCCTCAGCTCTCTAGGGAGTTACTTACATCTGTTTCCAAATTGTAACTATCGTAGCTGTCGGGTTTCGAAATAAGAATCTTAAACCCGCTGATGCCTTAATTGGAGCATGTTTCACATTTATAACAGTTTTGATTGTTGGACGATTAAATAAGTAACTTAATCAAATATCACACATGCATGGAGACCTCAGTACATCTATGTGGTTTTTTGGAGATAAAAGAATTGAATGAAACGGTCTACTGGTTCTTATCACTTCTTCACTGTTCTACATAACTTTTTTCTTTGCTGAATGAAAAATTAATCCACTTCATTTTGGAACCCCTCTTTAAATAAAATAAGCCTTTTATTACTATCATTTTTATTATCAATTAATTACATGGACAAGATGAGAAGCACTTTTTGTAATGAAAAAGTACAATCTTATTAGCCTTTCCTTTGCTAATATGCCTAAGGGGACTCAAAATCTATAACAACGGCGTCGTACGTCTTTGGATATTTCTATGTATCCGGATAAGTGGGAGGGTCGTGCGCATATAATTCGAATAACGACACAATTTCCATCTTCTCAAGACAAGTGTACGTAATACTCCCCCTTGTCGGATTATATATATATACAAAACTGCGTCTCCGGTGAGTGTCGTATTGGAGACTTACATGTATCAGGCCAAAAATTCGTTTAAATTACTAGCAATTTTATTAAGTGCTTGTTGATGTGTTTGAATGATTTTACTCCCAAAATTGCTTCTATATGAAAGTATAATATAATATGGACTCTGATCTTGTCGTATAAACTCTCCACTACGACAATCACCGGAGAAGCAGTTTTGTGTATGACAGCCGACAAGGAGGAGTAAGGTATTACGTAAACTAGTAAGTCTCGAGAAGATGCACAATTTCCTATAAATGTATTTAATGTGCACACTGGTCGCTCTTGTTTTATGTGTTCTTCATATTTCATTTTTTGTTTTGTTTGGTTTTTATTTGTCCTCTAGATGTGTGAAACTTCTTGTTTTTCAAAGAGGACAGAAATGACACCTATGATCTCTGGTTGTTGGTAGGTGTTGTTGTTTAGCTCGCTATTAGGTCATATATATGTGTGTGTGTTAAGCCCCTGTCACACCTACACGTTCTCTCGAGACGTTCTTACTACGTCCTTGAAGTCCTTGAAATTTTTCATGAACGTAGTGAGAACGTGGCATTTTTCACCCGGAAGGGCTCTCCGAAACAATAATTGACGACTCCATTACGTGCGCAACATGACCTTTAGCGTCCGTAACACGTTAGTAGCGCGTTCTTCCCGTCTTTAATACGTTTAGTCAAGTTCGCACTACGATCGGCCCCAAGTTCACACTACGACGAAGGCGTCTGTGTTACGATAGTACGGCGTGCTTACTACGTTCTCGAAGTCCTTACTGCGTTCATGCTACGATCATGACACGTTCAAAGGATAAATTGTTTGTATGAGGTCTATTTTGATATTTTCGACCTCTAAAACCAAGAACGTGGTAAGGACGGCAGAGACGTGACGATCTCCATATGGTTATATGTAAAAGTTTAAGCCGTCTGTACTACGACCCTACTACGTTCGCGACACGTTTCTAATACGTCCATGAAGTTCTCAATACGTTCGCAAGTAGTCCCTAACACGTTCCGTAATCACCGCGTCCTCACTACGACAGTTTTGAACAGTTCAAAACGGTCGTGGTGGCTCGGCGTACGGGCACGTTCGTCGGCGTCCTTACTACGACCTCAATACGTATCAACGAGTTCTTAATACGTTCCCCGCGTCCTTACTACGTTCACACCACGATTCGTACAATTTTGGTGGCCGTAGTGCGAACGCCATGCAAGAACGTGAAGGTGTGACAGGGGCTTTAAGCTGTCAGCACTGTGACGTGGTCTTGTTGGCCAGATATTCTCTCTCTTTTCTACAGTACGCTTGAAATTGATAACTAGTACAGAAAACGAAACAAGTCACAGAAACGAATGATGTGTCAAAACTGATGCAATAACTAGTTAAATTTAAGAAGTAAAAAATGACAAGCCGGGCTCTATTGTCTCATAATGCCCGAGCGTCCTCAACCAATCACATTTATTACCGAGCCGCGTCATCGCTATAGGGCCTATATTGGAGAATAGAGCCCGGCTCGCGTCTGCTGTCTTAATAGGGAAAAAGAATCAAGTCATATTAGAATGTATCACATCATACCATTGACAGGCAATTATACCAGATTATGATGTCACAAGAACGACGTTTCACTTGAAATATGCAACCAAATTCGCCACCTGTTCATTCACCCAGATTAATTTAAGATATTGCTACTTTTGAAAGGTATATAAGAAGGTATTAATGTGGAAGTTTTCTTCTTTTTGTTTCTTTCACATGCATGTAATTAATTTGCAACGAATAAGATTCCTTATGATATAATGAATAGTTGTGTAAAATACCCGGTATTCCTATTCTCGAATTACTTGAAGAGGAATCATAAAGAGGAATGCTGAAATGTAAATTTTATGAATGAAAATGATTCGGCTCATTTTTGTGAAAGATTCGAAGTCTTATCTCGTCTTCGAGGAGGTCCGTTTTATCTTAAGAACATTTATAATCGTAATCATAAACGAATCCAAACAGAAAAATATTCGAAAATAACTGTACTTTGATATACATAGTAAAGACACCAAATTTCAAAATGAATGAAATACAAAGCGAAACGAAATTCACGATCTAAAAAAAAGTTCAAAATCAAAGAGAAAACCATGCAAAATCAAAGCACACAATAAAAAGTTTTGGAAAAAAAACCGTTTTGAACCGTTGTCAAATCATTCCTTTGAATTATGACCGTCTGGTGTTACAATTTGGCTTTGATGGAGTGGTTTGGTGGTCTTTAGTGTTAATTAACACTCAATGTTTTTGAGAAATTTACAGATAAATCAGCAGGCAGCTGTTGACATGCATGATAAAGCACATATCTGTACCGACTTGTAAGGTACCTCGGTACAGGTTCGCTACTAATCGGGCGTTAAGGGCATGCGCAGCTGTTTCTGACCGACACCGGAACTCAACAAGTAATAGTCGGATCAGAGACGTGATTGCTGAACTGAATATTCAGATTCCAAAGCCTATGAAACAGTTTGAAATGTTGTTAATGTGTGTTGAAAAGTGCATATAGATAAAAATAAGTTATCATCCTTAAATGAAATCTACAAGTCCATCCCTCCGAGTAGAAAAAATGTAGATTTCTAAACTTAAGTATGAGGAAAATGATTTTAATCATAGTGGCATTTAGTATTTAAACATATGAACCCCAGGTATTTAGATACCCAATTTACATTTTTTTTTTTTTGCATTAAATATAGAATTTTCTCAAATAGATACATTTTCATATTTTTTTTCATAGACGAAGAGATAATTTGTTGAATGAGTGTCATTTAGATCACTATGCATCAATAGTGCATTGGCATACATGTACAACATTTACATTTACAAAGTGGGTACCGACTGCAGAGTAATCGTAATAATATGAACATTTTTCATGCGCCTGCATTAGCGCACGTGCCACCCTGTGAGTGCAGATATGATTATGACAGTCTTAACAGGAAACATGTAATTAAACGATATATATGATGTAACCAGTTGTGTATTCGATTTATTTTGGAGGGAGATTATCTTGGTTGATGTTTCTATAGACATGCTCTCTCTCTCTCTCTCTCTCTCTCTCTCTCTCTCTCTCTCTCTTCAAATGCTCCAAAATTTTAAAAATAAAATCGTGCTACACTGATATTTAATCTGTTCTGGGTTACATTTCTGTTGGACAATATACCTTTTTCCCTATATGAAAAATACCACGAAACTATCATAACATTTAAACATGAATGTATTTGTAAATATTCGATGTACCAAAACGATTTTAGAGATCAATACCTATAATGTATAAGAATAATCAAAATCATGTAAAAAATACCATCTATTTACTTGACAAACAAAATTGAGCCACAAAACTTTCCGAGGCGGGGAAGCATCTCATTCTGATTAGCTACATCTTTCATTTTATTCTGTAGATTTAGAAATTTCCAAAAAGAATCTGTCGTGTTGTGAGTCTTCCTTATGATTACTCCTTTTGCTATTTTTTATTATGGACGTACTTTCTTGGTCCGCTCCTATTATCCTCTAGTCCCTTTGACACATTGGAATATATTTGGTGTCTCTTGTTTTCAAATTTTGATACTGATTTATTTCATGTTTTGGTTATTAGTGTTACATGTATTGCAATGAGGCCATTTCCATCTTCTCTGATTTACGAAATTTGTGTCTAAAGCAAGGTAATCAATACGATGACTGTCTGTACTAGCTTCTCTGACTATATAACTGCCATCTTGGAACATAGTTGCACATACATATGGCACTCCAAGTTGGAGTGCGAATCTTTTATATACGAAACATTTCTTGGAGGGAGGGGGTTGTTTTCGCTTTTTTTTTTTTTTTTTGTTTGTTTGTTTTGTTTTTGTTTTTATGGATAGCAATCCGCGATCCGCATTAAAAGTGACATTATTTTTGGGGGGTTTTGATGGATCTGATACAGAAGACATAATGGTGATATATCTATGTTATCACTATCCATCTGTTCACAACATTACTTCATATTTCTTGCTCACGTAAGGAAATTACAGGTAATGCTCAAAACTCAATAATCACCATACAGACAATTAAATTCGAACCATGATGAGGAAAACACCCATTATTATAGGAAGCAGATGCTAGATTCCAAATAACCGACGTTTGTTACGGAGCTGTACATTTCTATGCCAATCATTTCGTTTGTATTGTTTTCCTACACCATAAAAAAGGAAGACAGCCTGGATACACTTACCTGAAATTATGTCGATCAAGTGCACATCTAGGTGCAAAGTGGATAATATATCAAAGATACAAATTAAATGATAGAAATTTGTACCTATATTGTTGTACCGGTCGTTTCCTTTGATAATAAAGTATAACCATTTGTCACGATGCAAATTCAATTCCCCCTTTCTCAATTTAGTGAATACATTCTATTTGCGATTATATATATTTTTTTATGCTTTGATGTCATATATTATAGTTGTTTTTTTTTTTTTTTGTTTTTTTTTTTTTTTACTTATTCCCGCCTGAATTAGTTACCCTTTTTTCTGTTCAATTTCTATTTCATGGCATTCTGGAGTACGTGTACATTTTGTATCTATTATTATATTTTTGAATGGCTAAAGCAGACAACGAGAGGCACATACATGTATAAAAAGTCCAATATATGATTGAGAAGTACAAATTACCAAAGCCCTGTAAGTTAAAGAAATGTTTGCATAAATATATATGTATTGTTCTCTCTATCTGATTTCGGATGCTCGTTATGATTTAGTGGAAGTAAATTAATAATGTATCATGTCCGTACATTGTGTCAATCAAATCTGAGATCAAGACTCCATTTGTACAAATTTTAAAGGAATTCTTTTTCGTGATGAGCTGATTTATTATACGAATATAAAATCAATCGCGTTCATATATCACAAGGACATGTTTTATCGATGCATTGTGCGTCGACGAACTGCGAGTACAAGACTCTATTTATACAAACATCATGATTAACGCTATTTCGTGTCGCTAATCTATCTACATTAATTCTATTTATATAACGTTTCATTTCTGAAAGGAATAATATAAAATAAAAAAAAATGTTGGATTTTCTGTGCAATATTTTAAAGCAAAACAAACCCTTGTTTAATAATATACTTTGTTTTTCAGACCTCTCAAAGTTAACAGTATACGGGGACAGCAGTAGTCAATCTAGCCCATCACGTGCCATCAACGACCAATCAAAAGTGTCGACACAAATCCATCAAATTGATAGAACATCATTCAGGGGGAACGTCTTAATGAAGGAAGTTACACTGTCCGGAAACAATATAAACGTCATGTTTCCTTATGTTTTTTACTACCTTAGAGAACTGAAGATTTTGAATTTACCGAACAACAACATCCGGCATTTATCGGCCGCGGTCTTTCACGGACTTCATAAATTAGAAGAGCTCCGTCTGTCTGATAACACGATAAGATTTCTTCCTACTCCAATTTTCACTTATCTACGAGAACTCAAAATATTGAAACTGAATGGAAACAAAATCAGGTCGATTCAAAGAGATATATTTAAATCTTTGACGAGATTAGAGGTGTTGGATATGTCTAGAAATAACATAACAGACTTGTACGAAACAGTTTTTGATCACAATACAAAACTGCAAGAATTATATCTGAGCGGCAACAGACTTTGGAAATTACGGCCTCGCTGGTTTAAGTATCTTTATAATCTGAAACGATTGTCCTTAAAGGGTAATATGATAAAGGAGGTAGAATCGGCTAGCTTTGTGAATTTACATTACCTTGGAGACCTAGCTCTGTCAGCCAATCATATTGAGAAAATCCACGATGATGCCTTCCGGAACCTGCGCAACATGAAGGTTTTAGACATATCGACCAATGATATGACAGAATTTCCATCCAGGTGCTTCGTAGATCTTACACTGCTTGAAGACTTGTATTTGGGTAATAACAAGTTGACAATTATAAAGAATGGCACGTTTGCATTTTCTTCAAAATTGATGAGACTAGACTTGTCCAAAAACACAATATCAACCATCGAAGCTGAATCATTACACCCACTTAAGAAAGCTCAATACATCGACTTTTCACATAACAAATTAATATCTTTCAAGAAGCTTGCGATTCATGGACTAGAGGGACTTAAAGAGCTTGACTTGTCCTACAATTTTATTGGGAAAATAGAACCAGAATCATTCAGAACTTCACCTGTAGACAGACTGTCCCAACTCGCGACACTAAAACTAAAAAATAACAATATTAAAGTAGTTGATTCCGATACATTGGCTGGGATGCCTAATCTGAACACTTTGGACTTGAGCAGCAACAAAATCAAGCGAATCAACGAGAAAGCTTTACAGAATTTAGAGGGGTTACAGTCCTTAAAAATAAATAAAAATAGAATTCGAGATTTGAAAAATGGAGTTTTATCGCGCCAAACAAATCTGCTTGACCTAGATTTTTCGGAAAACCTACTGAAAAGACTCGATGAAAAAATGTTTGCAGGTCTTAAAAATCTAGAGGAGATAGATGCCAGTTCCAACCGGATTTCCTCAATCCCAAAGAAAGTATTCCGACCACTTGTTAATTTGGTATCACTTGACTTGCGAGAAAATAAAATGCTGCTTTTTAATATGTCTACAGTGGCAAACCTACCAAAATTATCTTTTATCGATTTAAGCGATAATAATTTGTTTTCTGTGGATTTCCCATCTCAACAGGAACTCAGATTGTCGGAACTAATTCTCTCCAAGAACAATCTTAATTCAATTCATAAAGATATTGCCAATGTAATGTCGACGTCTGCCATGGTTGCACTGTCTGGAAACCCGCTGTTATGTGACTGCAACATCAAGTGGATGCTTGATCCCTTGATGTCAAGGAAGATTAGAGTAGAGCGTTCAGAAGACGTCATGTGTAAGACACCAGATAAGCATCATGGGAAGAAGGTATGTCTTTATATCATTTATCATATCTTTAATAAAGGGTCGAAAGTTCACAGCATTGGACAAAAAGTGTTATTGATGTGATGGTTCCATCATTGATTATGAAAAGCAGTGGTACATTGTATACATCTCCCTAAACAGCAATATTAATTTGAGTAACCTTGTTATCATGGTTATAGAAAGATTTCTAGCAATAAATTTCTATAATTTAGCTAGGGTATATATAACATGTTTGTGTTTTAATGATTTGTAGGCAATAGTTTTACGATTTTACAGCCACAGATTAAATTTTCCCGTTATAGTTTATAAATGTCAAGGAATACAATTCATGAGTCAATTGTGACAAGTTGAAATCAGTCATCCGGTTAAACTGCCTGATGCATATTGTGAAATATGAATATAAACTTCATACTTTGCTTTCTTAAAATGACATACTACTACAGTTATACTTTACAATATTCTACTCCTATTTTCAGGTGATAGATTTATCCGAGCGTGACTTGGACTGTCAGAGCCCTAATAATACAAAGAAGAGTATGGTCTGTGAGGACATCAGTCAAATCAATCAGAAATGGTACTCCAGCAGGTCTGTAATAATGTCTAATGAAACACATTTTCAAAGTCATTTAAATATACAAGTACTAGTATAACCTTAAAGATTCTTATGAAGTTTTTTCTATTATTTATTTAAACTTTTTCATTGGAGCATAAAAACCAAAAAGCGAAAGGGAATAATTAATGGCTCTTTTTTTGAAAAAAAATATCAAGTTTAAAATATTCATCTTTTGTAACATCAAAAAAAAACTTTCTTATACTTCTAGGAACGTGAAGAAAGCCATGATAAAGAATCACGTGACCATTCTGGATGGTCAAAATAAGCCAATCGCAAACGCAGTCCTGCTATCCGACAGATGGGCGCTCGCTAAAGGAAGTACTATCCGCGTTATCAAACAGTCCACAAATCCCGATGAATTCAAGGTCAAGGTTGGTCGACAGAAAAGTAACAGGAAAATCGTTAGAATCTTCCGACATCCATTGATATCGTACCGAATGATGCAGTATGATGTTGCTCTTATACGACTGAGTGAGAAAACAACAGGACCAAAACAACAAGAAATGCCATGCTTGATGACGGAACATCAGTATCAACTTATATCAAAACTTCTAAAGAGGGTCTCCATCACAACAAGAATTTATGGTAAAAATTCTATAACAAGACTGAAGCCAAGAAACGGAAAATTAGCGAGAAAATGTAAGCGCAAAGAGTTCGTGTGCACTCTATTCAAAAAGCCGAAACGATCTGCAATGCTTTATGATGGATCGCCCCTTTATATGGGTTACTCAAACTCTTTAAGGCTTGCAGGAATTGCAACAGACGACACAAATACGAAAAACTTTGAATATACTTTCATCCCCGTGTGGAAAGTGTCCGACTGGGTGACGTCAGTCGTGGACCAGTACCAAGAAAAATGTCACACGGACAGAGACGGACACGAATTATGTTCCGGATTACGATTACCAAGTGTTTCTGATATGCTTTCCAAATTAAATCGTCCGGAAAGACATAAATAAATGTGCATGAAAATGACATATGAAAACTAACAGACGCACAAAGAATTTTGATAATCACATGCTCACTAGATGAATAATTCAGGTCTACCACTTACATCAAACAGTGTTATCGAATGTGAAGGTCATCGAGAAGTGACCTGTATATATTTTAGACATTATTTGTGGGTTGTATTGACAATTCCGTCTTCTTTAAATAGCAGAATACGGGAAATCTTTATGCTTTTGTACCAAAGAGCAATCAAACCAAAAAGCAATAACAAACTTATGCACTGACAACAAACAAACAGCAATCTTTTGTTGCTTCGTTAGCAATACCTGCGTCAAAGGCCAGAATTTCCTGGCAGCGTGTGTCATCATAATGTTAGAGACTCGGCTTCCAATGTATTATATAAAGCATATAGAAGTACCTATACCTGTTACATAAGAAAATGGCATGACATAACATGCTAGGATTTTATGCTCACTACATTATTTTGTGCAAAAAAAAAACAACTTCAAGTTGACATTATCATAATTAATCACGTGACGCCCACCAGAAAGATTTGACTAAGAAGCGTGGCTTAATCTCTCCTTTCTGTGTTTACATGTTCTTAATTAGCTTGATGATTCACCATGGTTAATTAATATTCTTGATGTTTATTGTCTCAGTTTGCATTTTTTGTATTGTTTATAATGCTGTTACTGTACAGTTTTGTATATATTTTATCATTTTATGTTGACCTGGTTAATGCCACGCAAGCAGTTTTGTATGTGCACTTTATATTAGACAAATGAACGACTTTTCAACTGAAGCACAGAGGAATTAATAGGGCCGAAGTATATGAAGAAAAAAAAACATGAAAAACTCATAATTGATTAATTTGTAAACGAAAGTAGAATCATAATATTTTTATTGTTGATATTTCTTGTCATGGATAATTTAATCCAAGATTTTATTTTTAAAAAGTTAAAGGTTTTTTTTTTTTTTGCTTTCGAAGCATAGCAACAAGTAACAAGACAAAGGTCATGCTTCTTTAAATTCTAAAGCCTTTTTTAATGTTAAAAATTACGAGAAAATAAAAAGGTCAGGCATGCATTGTCAATCCAGATTTCAAAATGAAAATTTCTTGCCAAAATTCTACATTTCTGGGAGTCTGAAGAATAGAATAGAGGACTCGGGTATAGTGAACATGTCTGTGGTATATAAGACAGGAGGAGATTGCTATTTGAATTGTAAGTTGTCCATGCTTACAAGTTTTCTGATTAATTTCTATTAAATCATGCAATTTTTGCTCAACAATCCTCTGCTTTTATTGTATTCTGAACAACCTCTCAGAGAATTATATATACGACATTATTGTAACTGTCTCGATCCGCAAAATTTATAATCTTGCTGTATATTTCATTGGTTCTGACTTATTTTTAAGATTCTGATATTCGAATTGTAAATAAAATGTCTCTTTTCTACACATTGTTTATCTTTCTTTAAAGGAGGTGGAATTCCCCCATTGTCCAACTCTCAGAGCTGACTTTTACCTTAATTTAATTCAGTCTAAAACCTTCAAATATGACCTTGTACATTTCGTTCATTTGATACCTATATCATTTTCTTTCCAGTGTTATTTCTAAGTGCCAAAGATTCTGGTTGGCTGAGAAATTTTGTCGATACATCGAATAACTAAATTTTTCTCGGAGTATACTTATATATAGCACTATAATTTTTAAACCAGAGATTCCTGAAACAAGAATCAGCTCGTATCTGAGCATTGTGTTTGCTTAAAATTTCAAGGGTACCATTTATCTTCCACTTACTCAAAAATGTACTTTGCATGTAGGGTTTGCTCAAACTTAGGTATTCTTAATCCAAAGATATAGGAAAACGAACTTGGAAGGTATCACTGCGCAACCCCCCGAATATATGAAAAAAATAGTGCGGGATAGATTATAATTAGATTCAAGAAACAGTCCGTTTTTGATAAGAAGAAGATATTAAATTATAAGAAATGAATCTTATATTTGTTCTGTTGATGCAGGTAACATCAGAAAAAATTGGACGGAAAACGGCATCAGTTTTCTGTGCAATTTTTCTGGTGATACTTGCGGTGGCCGTAAAGAGCCGTGTGAAAAATAAAAATATTTCGTGGGAACGAAATAATATTGCGAGGGAACGAAATAATATTGCAAGGGAAAGAAATAATATTGCGTGTGAACGAAATAATACTGCGAGGGAACGAAATAATATTGCTTGTGAACGAATACTATATTGCGAGGGAACGAAATGATATTGCGAGGGAACGAAATTATATTACGTGGGAACGAAATAATATTGCGAGGGAGCGAAATAATATTGCGTGGGAACGAAATAATATTGCGAGGGAACGAAATAATATTGCATGGGAAAGAAATTATATTGCGTGGGAACGAAATAATTATTTCGAGGGAACGAAATAATTTATGCCTCTAGTATGCGTACACCGGTGAAATTTTAAGAAAAATTAAAGAGTATGTTATCAAGGAATTATTAGAAATAGGGGTTGTTTTTCAAAAATCCGAAATCGAAGATTATGGGGCATATCTCGTTCCCTCGCAATATTATTTCGTTCCCATGCAATATTATTTCGTTCCCTCGCAATATTATTTTGTTCCCTTGCAATATTATTTCGTTCCCACGAAATAATTTTTATTTTTCATACGGCCCTTTACGGCCAACGTAGATACTTGTATCACCAGAAAAAAATATACGATATATTTCTTAAATGTATAAAAAGACGCCGACAAATTGTGGATTTCGTTCAACGAAAAGTAGCAGCTCCTATGAGGGTCAATTCCTTATAAGTTTCATTATGTTCCATCTTATAATGTATTGTCGAAAGTGTAAAATTTTACAGCGACAGTGGAACACGCTTAATGCGAAACACGCCAAGAGCCACATTCTTACTGTGACTGATATTCCGACAGGAGACGCTTACTGTGTTACCTGGTCTCACTCCGAGTCACTTCTACTGGCATGGTACTGGCTCTTTTGCTTTGGTTTGCTTTGGTTTGCTTTGGGGTTTTTTTTTTATTTATTTTTTTTTTCATTTTGTATGCTCTTTGATTTATGATTTTGGGACGTGCGATTGTAATTCTATTTCGAATGATTTGTTTCATTCATTTTTTAGGAAATATCAAGGTGTAAATGTATGATGTTACGACAATTTGGTAAAGATGTACAATCACATCAAACAATGAAACATGTAAGATGAAATTGAATGGGCGAACTGCTGACAGAAAAAAATATGCAGTAAATTAATAGGATGTAACACATACCGTAGGTACCAAGGTTACATTTAGGATGTTATTACATTTTAAGTTACGACAGATACGTCATTAGAAGAAAAGACAGAATGTAGGTATTCCATGCTGTTCTGTGTGCATATTATAAAAAAGGATATGAGATGGAGAGATACGTATAGAATTTATTTTTACCGAATACTTTTGAAGGGTGTTTTAATAAATTGAATTCTTGGGTAATCTATTTTATTTTTGTCTGTAGTATAGCCTTAATGGCCTACTGTGTAAAACCGAATAATCTGTTTTCTGAATTGCGGATTGATGCATAATCCGCCAAAATGCTGCGCCACCCAATTTGATAAATTGATATCTAAAGCCAGTTTCAGCGATCAGATTCCAAATATTTTACATTTTGAACACATTTCAAACTTCAAATGGCTGTATAGAGATATAAACATGATGGAGGTCGAAAGTATCACAATATGTCATTCCACAATTTCCAGTTTATACGAAGCCAAAGTAAGGTCAAGGTGAAGACGACGTATTATCAGATACAGAAGTTAATTGTCCGGGAAAACTTTCACTAAATTGTCTTCTTGTGATTTAACTTGACGTAGAATTGATCAGACAACTGATATCATAGATGCTGCAGACAATGCCTTTCAAAATTAGATCGGGAGAAATTGTTTTTGACATCGGATATTACTGTAAAGTCTAGTTGTAGAAACCCGATCCGTAGGTCTCGCCCCTCAAATAGTAATAACAGTAAATTGAATTCAGTTCTTCACCTTGTTGATCTCTTGAATGAGAAATTGCATGAAAGTAGAATTTACTATATACATGCTTTTCAGGTTCACTAAGTAGGAAAATATGTTTCAATCCGCTACAAGATGATTTCCTTTTTCTATTTTTGACTTGTTGTTTGTTTTAATATTTCAGCTTCCTTTGTTATAATTCTTATAGTTATATGTATATACTTTTATATGGGAGTTGTTTTATTTGATTTTGTATTGTTTATTTATTTCGGGTTAATTTCTCGATTTTATGAGTTTTAATCAAAATTTACATGCATTTGCTTAGAGTTTTAGATAATTAATTTGATTAGGAGATATTTTTTAATAAATAACATTGTAGGCAATGGAGAAAATTCTGACATAATTCTACATAATTATTTCGCCTTTTTTAGGACTAAATCTGCCATTCTTGCGCAAAACACTCCAAAATATGAATAAAATACATGCTTTTGATTCATTTTATCAACATTATTGCTTGCTCTTTGGCAGCTTGAAGGAAAAGAAAGATAACTCTATTGTACTTATGACGCTATGTGATTTTTTTTTACTGACGAGTCGTCTGCCTCCTACATGCAAGATATTTGCAATTTAAAAAGGTACATGTACTTGTTTATGTTATCATGCAATGTATTCGTGTTAACATGCAACATATTTAGGTCAACATGCAACTTATCCAACGTGCATGATCTACATATTTTCTTGCATCTTGCATGTTGACATTATCTTGCATGTTGACATAAATATATCGCATTTAGACATATCTAACTTGCATAATCTGGAAATAACTATCTTGCATACATGTAAGAGGCAGAAGTATGTCACCATAGATTCGTTCTTCTACTTTAGAAACACAATATACGTATATAAAAGTCGATGGTCCTTTACTTGTTTTAGCTATATATAAAAAAGGTTACGTTCCCTCTCTGAATCAAGGCAAGAACGGATTCTTATTTCTAGATTGGACTTAATTTGAAATGCTACTGTTTTGAAGGTCTAAACATATACATACATGTATCTGTAGATTATGAAAAAGTTCTACCGGTGATGAAATTTCGAGACCGAGCTCGAACGGATGTTCTATATATATTTTAGGTTGAGTTCACTCCCTTTGTATTTCTGACGAGCAGACAAACACAGAATTGTATACATGTAACATGGGAACATTCGAAATACATGACAACACGTCCATTTGGTCAACTGTTGCTGACTTATGACGGCCATTATCTGAGATCAGTAGTTAATAATGTTTTCCTTTATGGGACTCTCCTTCTTGACCCAATAACTCACACCCAACTCTGATTTTCAATTCGAAGAAACTGACACGCAGTCCGGATGTTACGCCCAGTTATCGGATAATACAAAATATCAAAATCAAGGAAGGAAATGTTCCTTTCTACACTAGTCTGATTTTTTTATAGTAATATCCACAAATGGTGGTTGTAACTTACATGAAATCTTATAGTAAGTCATGTGGGATACATTTCAGAAAGCCTGTGTTATCTAAATGATTCATACAGGGAAACCCTAGTAACAAGTACCTTAGAAATACAATAAATACGTATTAACAGATTTCTTGTCACAGCTTTTAAGCCCACCTGACCTTCTATGTTGTATCTTACTGTGGGAGAAATGCTGGATTGTTGAGAGGCACCACGCGTTGGGTTGAACAACATCTTTATAGCATTTTACAATAATTAAAATGCAAGATAATGCTTGAAAAGGGCATAGGTAGGCAATACCTGGACATAAAACAGCCGCCATAATCGGTATTTAAAGAAATAAAACGTTTGGATGTCATGACTTCTAGTTGCAAAAACAGAATAATAAAACCAATTCAATAGAAATATGTAAAACACAGCCATAACAAGTCTGTGTATAGCAGTATTATGCAAGTGTTTCATTGTATATTACATTTATTAGATAGAAATCTGTCTGGATGTTAAGCCATTTGATCATTATCATAATGATTTAATGTTTTTAAAGCTGGGTTCTGTTCGCCGTTTATGTCTCCATTTGCTACCCTGAGGGAAGCATTCAGTGTAACACCCATGCCCATTATATTTGTACACAGATATTTTGGTTAAAATCTAAAAATAATTAGTCAGTTTATATTTAACAAATTTTATACTTTCTAAACGTGAAATTAAAACAGCTGAGAATTTTTAAGTCAAACAATACCCATTCTACATACAATAAAAATTCATAATTAAAAACATTTTGCAAGTTGTTTTCTCAAGATTTTTCTATTTTCTTTCTACGTTTTGAAGAATGAATACTGTCTGAGATATTTTTAAATGAATAAATTAAGGAAATATTAGTATCCAGTTATCTGTCTATATGTATATACATTTAAAAACGAATGCGCAGAACCTAATACTTACAAAATAAATGTATTCATATGTATCAAAATTAATTAAACACTTTTCCAAATGTAGTCCTGTGAATTTTGTTGATATCAAATTTCTATTCCTACGTATTAGGGAACACCTGTTTTATTTCAACGAATTCATATTGTTACCTAACAATTTAATCTGTATGATTAAACCATGATATTTAATGTGATATTCTAAAAACAAATTTCAACCGAAAATAATATTGTCATTTATATATTCATTTTTTTCAAACCCTATTCAATATAAATATTTGATCCATTTGCCAACAAAATATGAATTTTAAATCGCAGATTTTATCGCGCTTCATTTTCACTAAATGCATTTAATAAATATACCAATAAATAATGCAATGTACAGTCATGCATCCTTTAGTCTTTATATCTTATACTTCTAATTCAGACCAAAAAAGAAAATCTGTATACATTAAAACTGGCTGTCTACTGTGGCGCCACCTACGACGCCAGATTATACATTCCTTGTATCATTTTGAAAATAGAAGTATTACATTAAAATGTATTGTTTATTCGTTTAACATTGTCACATTTCTTCAGTTTCATCATTTAAAATAAAGAATTATACTTGACTGGGCATAATTCCTGTTTTTCATAGTTTCTACACATCTATACCTAAACACAGCAATTATGCATTCTTTCCTATACCACTTTTCTTCGTCACTATCATGGTTAATATTTTGGTTTTACCCGGTATGGGCCTTAACCAAAATATAAATCATGATAACTTTACCCGGTATGGGCCTTAACCAAAATATTAATCATGATAACTTTACCTGGTATGGGCCTTAACCAAAATATTAATCATGATAACTTTACCCGGTATGGGCCTTAACCAAAATATTAATCATGATAGTCACGAAAAAAAAGCCCTAACGTTACAATTTACATAAAATGAATATTCACGAAATACTAACTTGAAACGGAATATTTCAGTGAATCTCGAACATATTCAGGTTGGGTAAATTATGTCATTTCAAATTTACTTGAAAGTCCCATTCCAGTGAATACCAACGCCCTCTGAGGCACGGCTCATGCGCATGCAGGCTGGGACAAAAGTCAGAAGTCCCGGTAAATAGTGAAAATCATTGTTTTACTAATATTTTATTAAGGACTTAAGAAGAATTATACAAAATCATACGCTTTGTATAAGTGCTTGCTTAAAAATTCTACTTATTTCATCGGTGATGCAGGAGTGAAAGCTTCGATATTACAAATTAATTTATATATAAACAGGAAAATGGTTATCGAAGATCGTAGATTCCTATTGTAAACAGAGGAAAATACTGTTATATAAATGGTCGTCATAAGTGGCGTGTGTTAGGACTAGGAGCTAATTGTTTGTATAATAACTTACCAATGCCAGCTTAAATTGAATTTGACAACTAACATACTTTGTGCGATGGATGGAATTTTATGTAAACATTTCTTCATATGATGAGCTAGACGAATTCCACACAGTAAAATAGTGTATACGTAGCTATTGAAATATCAAAGTCAAAATCTCTTTGGTTTTTATAAAGTTATTATATTTTCTATCTTTCCTCTCAACTGAATTATTTTAACTATTTTGATCGTTGCACTTTTTTTCTATCATTTTTTTTGAATTTTTAATAATGGTAGGCAATAGTAGGCAATAGTAGGCAATGGTAGGCAATAATAGGCTTTCTTCATTCAAATAATTCAGTGACACCAGCGAGTATCTCTTTGCCCTTTAGAAGTTTTTTTTTCTTGTGTGTCGACTATAATCTTATTTCCAGATCTTATGTTGTCTACCATTTTGAGACAACCACTGTGAAATTGTAAATGAAATAAATATCAGAATAATATAGGAAATGACGAAAAACTAACTCAGAAAATGGTCACTTTCTCCAAACTACTTTGTCTCTTTGAATGATAAAGCTCAGAATTCAAAAAAGAGAAGCATACCTATATATAAATACTTTAAACATCAGATCTGGAAATAAGATTATAGTCGACATACAAGGAAAAAAATACTTCTAAAGGGCAAAGCGGAACTCGCTGGTGTCACTGAATAATTTGAATGTAGAAAGCCATTTTATTAAGTGTCAACCTCTGACCCACAAAAACAGATTGTATTAGAAGACTAATTAACCTTAAAATAACGTCATCAGGTAAAGCTATAAGACATGACATGTTCCTCTGTTCTCCAAGGTCAGATTGAAAACCTCCATTACAAAGACACACCTGGCCCGACAGTAATAATGACCAATGTTTAAGGCAGCGAAAAATACGAGTATTAAGAACCGATTAACTATTATTTTGAATTTATGGTTGATTTATTTCTATTTCTACAAATGTATCTCCCGCACAATCTGTTTGTTTGATCCAAATTATCCTCAAACTGGTGCGTTTAATGGTAGCAATGGCATGTTTGTTCTTTCTTTAAAATTGTAAATTTAAGTTAAAATGCATAATTATTATATTTTCTTTCAATATTCAGATTATTCCTTCTATGTATATATGCACATTTTTATTCAGGTTGTTATGACTCATTTCATAATAAGATTGATATATCTGTACAATCTGCAGATATCTGCCATCTCAATTCTTCAATTTACGAGTACGGTTTGTTCGGTATTATATAATTTGGCTTCTTTCATTTCAATGGCTAAAATCTAAGTAAACACGAATACATAACTCAGAATCAATAAAACCATCACGTTTTTTAGCAGCATACCAAAGAAGGAAAGTGAAACCTCCTCTGACCTTAATCCACTGCAGGGCATAATTATCTAACAAAAGACCATCTTAATACCTTTTTACGTTTTGTTAAATAAACCAATTAAATTTTCTTTTTAACTTTTCATTAAATTGCAGACATTGTACTCAAAATTCAATATAGATTCGGCAAATAAAAAGGTAAAGCATTGTTTGGTTGCAAACGATTTAATCGTTTGATTAAAATCAACATATTAAATCTCAGCTGGAGAAGAATTGCTCTTTTTATTGGTTTCATTCGCACAAAATTCTCCATAATAAGTTACGAGTAAGAAAATCTGCAATAAAACTCTCTCTATAATCACTTTGACGCTTCGTACAATTTGTGTCAATGAATCACCTAGTCTCAGCGTAATTTGAGTCCACATTTTTTTTTTTTTTTTTTTTGGTAATCAAATTTTGAAGAAGAAAAAATTCGATAGTGGGACCCAAACGTCCATCGAAGATTTACGAAAGACATACGCAAGCTTATACTTAAAAGATAATGTACAGAAAAAGCACCAACTTGAACAAAACCCACAACTTCAACGGGCACCAATTGAACGGGCTTCAATTGAACGGGCACCAATGTGCAGAAAAAGCACCAACTGAAAACAAGACGCACACTTAAAGCCCATCAATGTGCAGATAAAGCACCAACTGAAAACAAAACGCATACTGAAAGGCCATCAAAATACAGATAAAGTACCAACCTGAAAACAAGACGCATACTGAAAGGCCATCAAAATACAGATAAAGTACCAACCTGAAGACAAGACGCATACTGAAAAGCCATCAAAATACAGATAAAGTACCAACCTGAAGACAAGACGCATACTGAAAGGTCATCAATGTACAGATAAAGTACCAACTGAAAGCAAGAGGCATACTGAAAGGCCATCAATGTACAGATAAAGTACCAACATGAAGACAAGACGCATACTGAAAGGTCATCAATGTACAGATAAAGTACCAACTGAAAACAAGAGGCATACTGACAGGCCATCAATGTACAGATAAAGTACCAACCTGAAAAAAAGACGCATACTGAAAGGTCATCAATGTACAGATAAAGTACCAACCTGAAGACAAGACGCATACTGACAGGTCATCAATATACAGATAAAGTACCAACCTGAAGACAAGACGCATACTGAAAGGTCATCAATGTACAGATAAAGTACCAACCTGAAGACAAGACTCATACTGATAGGCTATTAATGTACAGATAAAGTGTCAACCTGAAGACAAGACGCATACTGATAGGCCATCAATGTACAGATAAAGTACCAACCTGAAGACAAGATGCATACTGACATGTCATCAATGTACAGATAAAGTACCAACCTGAAGACAAGATGCATGCTGACAGGTCATCAATGTACAGATAAAGTACCAAACTGAAGACATGATGCATGCTGACAGGACATCAATGTACAGATAAAGTACCAACCTGAAGACAAGACGCATACTGACAGGTCATCAATGTACAGATAAAGTACCAACCTGAAGACAAGACGCATACTGACAGGTCATCAATGTACAGATAAAGTACCAACCTGAAAACAAGACGCATACTGACAGGTCATCAATGTACAGATAAAGTACCAACCTGAAGACAAGACGAATACTGACAGGTCATCAATGTACAGATAAAGTGCCAACCTGAAGACAAGACGCATACTGACAGGTCATCAATGTACAGATAAAGTACCAACCTGAAGACAAGACGCATACTGACAGGTCATCAATGTACAGATAAAGTACCAACCCAAAGACAAGACGCATACTGACAGGTCATCAATGTACAGATAAAGTACCAACCTGAAGACAAGACGCATACTGACAGGTCATCAATGTACAGATAAAGTACCAACCTGAAGACAAGACGCATACTGACAGGTCATCAATGTACAGATAAAGTACCAACATGAAGACAAGACGCATGCTGACAGGCCACCAATGTACAGATAAAGTACCAACTGAAGACAAGACGTATGCTGACAGGTCATCAATGTACAGATAAAGTACCAACTGAAGACAAGACGCATGCTGACAGGTCATCAATGTACAGATAAAGTACCAACCTGAAGACAAGACGCATGCTGACGGGTCAACAATGTACAGATAAAGTACCAACCCAAAGACAAGACGCATACTGACAGGTCATCAATGTACAGATAAAGTACCAACCCAAAGACAAGACGCATACTGACAGGTCATCAATGTACAGATAAAGTACCAACCTGAAGACAAGACGCATACTGACAGGTCATCAATGTACAGATAAAGTACCAACCTGAAGACAAGACGCATACTGATAGGTCATCAATGTACAGATAAAGTACCAACCCAAAGACAAGACGCATACTGACAGGTCATCAATGTACAGATAAAGTACCAACTTGAAGACAAGACGCGTACTGACAGGCCATCAATGTACAGATAAAGTACCAACCTGAAGACAAGACGCATGCTGACGGGTCATCAATGTACAGATAAAGTACCAACCCAAAGACAAGACGCGTACTGACAGGTCATCAATGTACAGATAAAGTACCAACCTGAAAACAAGACTCATACTAACAGGTCATCAATGTACAGATAAATGACCAACCTGAAGACAAGACGCATACTGACAGGTCATCAATGTACAGATAAAGTGTCAACCTGAAGACAAGACGCATACTGACAGGCCATCAATGTACATATAAAGTACCAACCCAAAGACAAGACGCATACTGACAGGTCATCAATGTACAGATAAAGTACAAACTGAAGACAAGACACATGCTGAAAGGTCATCAATGTACAGATAAAGTACCAACCTGAAGACAAGACGCATACTGACAGGTCATCAATGTACAGATAAAGTACCAACCCAAAGACAAGACGCGTACTGACGGGCCATCAATGTACAGATAAAGTACCAACCTGAAGACAAGACGCATACTGACAGGTCATCAATGTACAGATAAAGTACCAACCCAAAGACAAGACGCATACTGACAGGTCATCAATGTACAGATAAAGTACCAACCTGAAGACAAGACGCATACTGACAGGTCATCAATGTACAGATAAAGTACCAACCTGAAAACAAGACGCATACTGACAGGTCATCAATGTACAGATAAAGTACCAACCCAAAGACAAGACGCATACTGACGGGCCATCAATGTACAGATAAAGTACCAACCCAAAGACAAGACGCATACTGACAGGTCATCAATGTACAGATAAAGTACCAACCTGAAAACAAGACGCATACTGACAGGTCATCAATGTACAGATAAAGTACCAACATGAAGACAAGACGCATACTGACAGGTCATCAATGTACAGATAAAGTACCAACCTGAAGACAAGACGCATACTGACAGGTCATCAATGTACAGATAAAGTACCAACCCAAAGACAAGACGCATACTGACAGGTCATCAATGTACAGATAAAGTACCAACCTGAAAACAAGACGCATACTGACAGGTCATCAATGTACAGATAAAGTACCAACCCAAAGACAAGACGCATACTGACGGGCCATCAATGTACAGATAAAGTACCAACCCAAAGACAAGACGCATACTGACAGGTCATCAATGTACAGATAAAGTACCAACCCAAAGACAAGACGCATACTGACAGGTCATCAATGTACAGATAAAGTACCAACCCAAAGACAAGACGCATACTGACAGGTCATCAATGTACAGATAAAGTACCAACCCAAAGACAAGACGCATACTGACAGGTCATCAATGTACAGATAAAGTACCAACCCAAAGACAAGACGCATACTGACAGGTCATCCATGTACAGATAAAGTACCAACCCAAAGACAACGCATACTGACAGGTCATCAATGTACAGATAAAGTACCAACCCAAAGACAAGACGCATACTGACAGGTCATCAATGTACAGATAAAGTACCAACCCAAAGACAAGACGCATACTGACAGGTCATCAATGTACAGATAAAGTACCAACTTGAAGACAAGACGCATACTGACAGGTCATCAATGTACAGATAAAGTACCAACCCAAAGACAAGACGCATACTGACAGGTCATCAATGTACAGATAAAGTACCAACTTGAAGACAAGACGCATACTGACAGGTCATCAATGTACAGATAAAGTACCAACCCAAAGACAAGACGCATGCTGACAGGTCATCAATGTACAGATAAAGTACAAACTGAAGACAAGACACATGCTGAAATGTCATCAATGTACAGATAAAGTACCAACCTGAAGACAAGACGCATGCTGACGGGCCATCAATGTACAGATAAAGTACCAACCCAAAGACAAGACGCATACTGACAGGTCATCAATGTACAGATAAAGTACCAACTTGAAGACAAGACGCATACTGACAGGTCATCAATGTACAGATAAAGTACCAACCCAAAGACAAGACGCATACTGACAGGTCATCAATGTACAGATAAAGTACCAACCTGAAGACAAGACGCATACTGACAGGTCATCAATGTACAGATAAAGTACCAACCCAAAGACAAGACGCATACTGACAGGTCATCAATGTACAGATAAAGTACCAACCTGAAGACAAGACCCATACTGACAGGTCATCAATGTACAGATAAAGTACCAACCCAAAGACAAGACGCATACTGACAGGTCATCAATGTACCTCAACACAGGAACTCACGGAAAGGACAACTGTGTACAACAAAAGTATTATCCTAAAGACAACGCGCATACTTTTGAAAAATAACAAAGTACAGAAGTATACCGACAAA
This sequence comes from Pinctada fucata, assembly GCA_028142955.1. Lineage (NCBI taxonomy): Eukaryota > Metazoa > Mollusca > Bivalvia > Pterioida > Pteriidae > Pinctada > Pinctada fucata. The sequence continues at coordinate 11,642,867 of AP027102.1, forward strand.
GGGACAACCCATGCAAATTGACCTGTCATAAGAATGTTAGGAAAACGCACCTACTTGAAGACAACATGCTTCATGAAAGAACAGTAAAACACAGAAAGAGTGTCAACCTTATGACAACGCGCATCTGAAAGACGGCGATGTACCGAAAAAGAACACAGAAAAAACATCAATATCAAGATCACAAGCACAAAAATGACAACTATGTACAGAAATAAGTAAACAGCGCACTGAGATGCGCCTTGGGGACCAAGTGTCTTCGAAGGGATTGTTCATCTCAGTTCCATACAATAAAAGTAGACCAAAAATGAACATGTTATAGTTATAATAATGATTTATTAGATAGTCCATGTAATATTTACTAGAAATTTCTAATCTATAACAACCTATCATATTTTAATCTACTGTTACAGCATATGTTTTACATGTTGCTCGAACTAAGATTCGAATTATACCATAGAATTTTGATGGGAGCTAAACAAAAATCAATTCAAATTTGCAAGCAATCTGTATTTGTAGGTATAATTGAATGTTTTGCTTGAATTTAAAATGTAGAAACATTTTACTAACACCAGACCAGTGAATACTTTTTCTTGCTCATCGAAATGTACATGTATACTCATATCTTAATTATTCGTGTCACATTGACTGACTGCTTAATTGACTGAGAGTTAGAGAAAATGCTGAATTTGTGAATTTCCCTTTTAGATGCCATGAAAATTCCTTTCTCTTCTTCTGACACTTGTCATATCTTACCACTCAAGTTTAACGGATATTAATCAGATATGAACCATCGATGTCCTTAGTTTTACATGATAAATTCTTCACATCAAAAGTATAAACAGGTGTAAACCCTCGGCAAATTAGGGTCATATACATGTGATCATGATGTTTGACCATTGTCCACCTCTAACGACCATGGTATACTTGAGGTGTAACCGCCAGGTTAGTTTGATACAAGGTATAATTTCCCCGTCTATCATCGATTTAATACCGTCCACATGTCCTTAAAGCATCCAATAACTCCCATTATCTGAAAACTTATGTCATTTATAACTTGTGAAAATGACCAGTGGACAGAAGGCCAGATTACTTCATGGTAATATCCTTTCAACGAAGGGTAAAATTGGAATTTGAAAAGAAAAATATCTTAACAATTTTAAAATGATTTTGGTTTTCGTTATTTCTGTTATAATGAATAATACCTTAATGAGAAATTATTCTATTATAAAATTAACAGAAAGTATATTATCAAACCCTGACTCGAACTTTATAAAAATGCAATTCAACATTAATTCATACTTTTAAAAAATCACCCGCAAATTCGAGTTGGTCGATGTAAACAAAAATCATTCATAGACGGAAGAATCGATAGATCTTTACATATTTGACTGGATCATGAGTAGATGACCCGATACCGTCAATTATGAAAAATAAAATATCATTGATTATATAACATTTATATTGATTTTTACTCATTGCAGGGGACTTTTTGGGGCACTTGAATCACCCTGTGAAAAAGAGCACTCAAATTCAAAAACTTACATGATTAATAACCCTATATGACAAGACCATTGTAAATTTCATGACAATGCAACCATTATCTCGAGTGTCTGTAACGGTTTACGACAGACTTGTATTTTTACGACAACATCAAGGGAGAGAATCCATTCACGAATTGTCACCAGGTGGAGCCATTCATATTTTAATTCCCAGGCGGTACTTGTCAACGTCGTAGAGAATGCATATTGTTACGACGTTTATCTTTGCCTTAGATTTGTGAATCCACCGGTGGGATCGCTGCGTGGGGTGGTAGGCATTAATGCATAGTCAAACAAACGAATTCACACGTCAAGAATCATCATTTACACCCGGAACCCGAACAAGTAAACAAAGATCTGGTAGTGTCAAATCTATCCAGGGGTGGATCCAAAACACAAATTGTCTGTAAAGGTCTTTGATCTAGTGTTTAATTGTCCGGCATCCGCAAACACAAATAAAACTAGCGCTTCTCGAGAGTCTTACCTTGGCAAATCAAAACTTAATCAAAATGTCATTGACTTTAAGTGCTAACAGAGAGGGAGATGGAACATATCTCCAGCACGACCACTTTGCACAAAACACAGCGAAACACACTAACAGGAATGTAAGAAACATTGGAAATATACTTGACAAAACAACCCGACATACCCAATGCAACAATGGAAGTAGACTCACCGAAACACGTATGAATGAAAGTACATAAATTGTGGGAGACCGATAAGAGTCCGTTACCGACTTTGGATGGCCATCCGTTATATCTTAAAGAATGATGCGATTGTATTTAGATTACGTACACATAATCTGCCATCTGTCAGGATTATACAGAGGACCAACACCACCGCCGCCGCAAATGCAGCATCAGCAGCAGCGATGATTCAATACCCAGCAGCAGCAACAACAACATTTCAAAACTACAAATTGTCCTTTCCTTAGTAGTGACATTCCTACGTCTCCTGCCTATGGTGTATTTATATCGCAATTGATACGCTATTCAAGAGCATGCTCAAACTTAAAAAACTTCGTTCTTACTGCAAGGAGACTAACAGAAAAACTATTGAACCAAGGGTACATTTGTGAGTGACTGACTTTGTCACGGAAAAAAAACATTTTGGACGATACAATGAAAATATTAAACGTTATAACATTGCTTTGTCCTCAATGCTAGAAGATATTCTAGGTTAGAATCATCAAAACACAGATCTAGAATTTAACAATTTACCGGAGAGGACTTTTGTCTGCACTGCCTATGTTACGGTTGTTGCTAACAAACAGGAGATGCGTAATCTCCCCGGACACCTGATCTCATCTCCGTAGGGGATTCTTCGCAAAATGTATTTAAGATTTGATTGTATTATTTAAAAAAAATATCCATAGAAGTTTTTGTAGAATCGATATTTATTGTAGGTGGCGCTGTAGAAATCAATTTGTGCGGCGCCGCAAGTGCTATAGATTTAACTCTATCCTGGTTAGTCTGAAATGTTGTATGAGTTTGAAAATATACAAATATATATAGAATGCTAAAGGTTATTGTTGTATTATTTCAGTGTTCGCCGTAGTTATGGCAATGTCATGTTTGGCGGCTTAAGAAACAATGGAATTGCAATTATCAATTATAGAGTACATCTTTTTCTTTATCGAATTTATTCAGGATGGAGCTACTTACTATTAATTTTTGTCATTCTGTGGCCAAGCATCGAAACTGTGGGTAATACTAAGACAGACTTTGGGATTGGCTTTGGGCTTCATTTTTGGTCCTTCCTGCTTGGATATTATACTTCTATTATATATGTTACATAATTCACGTGATAATATGGAAATAATTAGCACGACGTATTTTAACAGCCCCTTCTACAATGCATTCTACAATGCCTTACGCATTTCCTCTGGAGATTGTTCATTAGATAAGTTGTCCTTCGTGCTTCTCTTGGGCTTGTGTCGTTGTCTCCGTCTCCTTCTCTTATTTTCTTTTCAAGTGGGGAAATTCTATTTCGTTATTTTAGCAAAATTCGTAAGCCTGTGGATTGTGGTTTTCGGAATATGGTTTCTGCTTTTGTGTTTGACTTTCATTCACTGATCTTTACCCATCAGCAGCAATGTATTAGTGTGAATTTTGTTAACTTTACTTATCAGCAACATTTGAAGTACTTGTTTATTACACACAAAGTGAAGATTTATTGAATAAGTGTCTTTGGTGCTTTGTAATGGGTACAAAACACACAGCAAATGCATTTATCGTACGTGTTCTGCCCTACATCACATATAAAAAGTTTTGATGGTATGTCCCAGGTACATGTGTTATTTTATGCCCAGGAATAAGTTCTTTTAAAAGTTGTATTTGACCCATTATATCTTTTCATTATATCATTTTCAACGGAAATCTAGTAGAGGGCACATAAGACAAGCAAGTGCATTTATCTTAAGTTTTCTGCCTTACATCACCAATAAAAAGTTTTGATGGTATGCTCCCAGGCACATGTATTATGTTTTGCCCAAGGATAAGTTCTAAAGTTGTATCTCACTCATTATTCCTTTTCATTATATCATTTTCAAAGGAAACTTAGTAACTTCATGTGACATGCCAGTCATGTGCACCTCATTTAGACAAGTCTGTCCAGAAAGCTCTCTTACCGACCCATCTAACCGAGCACAATTCCCAAAATGTCTCACTCAGATTTCGAGATTTCCTAAGGTTGTTTACTTGGAAGTTCACAAAGAACGACAAATAAATCCCTGGTTATCTCCCATAGTATCTCTAAATCACAAACAGGTTCACTCGCATGGCACCCAATACTGTGACAAGCGGAATCGATAAAGTGACAGACCCGGGAATCGAAGCCGGGACCTTCTACTTTCTTGGCAGACGTTCTTATTGGCTGAGCTAACCAAGCATGAATTTGAAGACGTGTAACATGTCTGGTCCATGCTGCAAATTTAACTGTACTTAAATGGTGCTATTGAATTTGAAGACGTTTAACATTTGTACCACTTGGTGAGTGTCACTGCTTGTGGACCAGAAGTCCCCGAGGGCACATTTAGCCAAGTTCGACCAACTTCGGTTGATCGTTTTTTCAACGCATTCGAAAATTTCTGTTATCAAAATTTCTTGAAATTTCTTTAACGTGGATCCTGTAGCATCATATCCCACCCATCCTGCTACGTCTTTCGGTACATATTTGGACATAATAACTTTCACAGCCTTTGGTCACATAACATTGTTTAGAATGAGGATCACTGACGAGGGTTAATTACTCGTAACGTGCATGTCTGGTCCATGCTGCAAATTTACCTGTACTTAAATGATGCTATTGAATTTGAAGACGTTTAACATTTGTACCACTTGGTGAGTGCACATGTAACGATCATGTAAGTCCGATCAACTTTGGTTGATTGTTTCTTCAAACGCATTCGAAAAATTCTGTTAAAAAAGTGGGTCCTGTAGCATCATATCCAACCCAACCTGCTATGTCTTTCGTTATCTTTTTTTACATGACTATCGCTGTATTTGGCCATAATTACGTACTTAGCTCCTCCTTATTTCGTGATCTAATAATACGGAAGTGTTCCAACTCTATACCTTCATGAAGAAAATTTCAAACCAATTTTTCTGCACCAGACACGTGTATCGAATGTTAAATTCTCATCAGTGATGCTTACATCGGAGCCACCAAAATTCATTTCTTTAGACACGCTAATGAAATTCCTAATATTAGTAAATCCCACCCATCTTACTCTGTCTTTTGGTACATTTTTTTCATCATGTATGAATGACACAACAATTGCTCAAAAGTTCGTGTCTTTCAAAATCATTTAAAGCAAAAAAAAAACCTCATGAAAATGAGCATAACCAAAAGAAAAAAAAAGAAAGAAGTCGAATCAAAGTCACGAATATATCGGGCAAAAGTACCCCCCCCCCCCCCCCCTCCAAGGGGGAGTAAGATCAGATGTCATGTAAGAGTCAACAACTCCTGCTGGTTTTGATGTACTGTGAAGAAGCACAGCTAACCTCATCTTTGGATATTGTTGGAATCAATGAGCCAAAGTCAAAACAAAACAATATTTTTTTTAAATCTCCAGAATCCAGTATAAGAACTGAGTTCACCTCTTCTTCTGGTATATAGATTCTTTCGATGTTTGCTCAATTTCCCTCGGCTTTGTATGCTCTTCGCTTGAGAGCTTTCGGTATATTTTATGACTATTGTATGTTTTTACGAACATTTTGGATTAATTTCCTAAACATCTGAATGTATAAGATTACATTTTTAAACTATATTTTGTTCCACATTTGTTGTTATATTACCATCCAATGATCCATTATGCAATGCAAGGAAATGTGAGAACAAGAAACATGGAAATAACTACTTAATATTTATAAAAAACGGAAGGATATGCGGTTGTTACGTTATAAGAGGGAAATAAAATACCTTAAAAAGTTAGAATTTTAACATTTTGTTTATTCGTCTTAGAATACGTTCTGATGTGGTTTCGATGCAGCAGAATGACTGAGAATACTCTAATGAAAATCTTACTAATGTTTCCAAGGGATTATTTCTAGCAGTTTGTGGTATAGTTGGACCAGAATGCATTGTAGAGCAACGACGGCAGAAATGGGGCATGTATGAATTGTTAACATCATGTGATATATCATTCCCTGCAACAATTATGCCCAGTGGAAGTACTGCTGAGGGATTCAATTTCAAATCATCAGATATTGACATCATGTGTGTTTTCAAAGACATTGTGGTCCATAATAATACATATTATCATACATCGAATATAGCAGACGTTCCTACGGTACTAGTGATGGAAACAGAAAACGTATCTCCAGGTTTCACATTACTCAGATGTTTAAGATATAGCAAAGTATTCGAGGGATTCATGATCATTGGGAACAATGTCTATTATAGCAGTAAGGTCACAAGAGAATACTTTTATCCAGGTTTTATATCACATCTTCATGGCCCATGTCAAAGTGTCACATTTCATGGACATGAGGTTGATTTTGCTCCTACATTGCGATGTCCAACCTGGCCAAGAGAAGCCATGTCATTTATCCACAGGTCTCTGCACCATGGTTGGCCGTGTCATGATGTGCTTACAGATATATGTAAGGATGGATGTCTCCTGGTACCTATAAACAGTAAACAACAGACATGTAGTCAACTCGTTGATCTTGAATGGAGAATATCATTTTCCCTGGCAGAGAAAAAAATAATCCACTCAATGAATCACTGTCAATTCCTATGTTATGGATTGATGAAGATATTTTTGAATGAGGTCTTGAAAAAAATCCCTGAAACAGGAGAGCTGCTGTGTTCATATTTCATGAAAACTGCCGTATTTTGGGAAATATTGGAATTCAAATACAACTGGTCACCAAATAATTTCATCGTAAAGTTTTGGAATGTTTTTCGTCGTGTTATGAAATGGGTATCTGCAGGGTACTGTCCTAACTTTTTTATACCAGAGCACAATATGTTTTACGGTAAAATCTATGGGAGACAACAAAGAGATTTGATGCTGAGTCTGCGAGCACTGTATAATGAAGGATATCTGTGCTTACTGCGGTGTCCTTTACTGGACACATTGTATTCCTTTGTGATAAATTACCCATATTTGGTTCACTACATACCGACAAATGCGGACTTCTATCTTCCACAAAATGTAATTGAGAAAGAAAGAATCGCAACTATTATAACATTTACCGATGTATATTCTACTGACAATCGTATCCCTGTCTTAATAAAGTTGCTGAACACTTCTGCATCCTTGAGACCTTCATCCGATGAAGTGGCATCAGCGATAACATTGAGAGTCAACGACATTTTACAGAGATTAGCAGTGGTGTTACATTCATTCATCAGTAATTGTTTAACGAATAGATTAAAATACCGTTTTTATAAAACTTCTCAATCTATTCTACGACAGACAAAGACTTTCTTTTGTTATGATAAAATCTTACATGCAGTATTTCTATACAGAAATTCAGAATACAAGAAAACAATCGAAATTGTGATTCATATCAAACAAAAACTTTTAAGACAACCATTTATGTATAGTTGGAATCTTGATGGTGACTTCAGCAGGGAATGTAGAGAACATGGACTATCGTATGAGGTAATAGTAAAGTCATTTATTATCCAAAACTACACATATGAACGCGACTTTTCTATTGAGGAGCTATCTCTTGAAGGCTATGCTTCCCTGTCAAGCACAGGAAAGGAACATATCTGGATACCACCATTAGTGTTGTTAAACTTCCTTCTCATTCTGTGTCTCACGAAGATATATGAACCAAATACTAGGCAGGAAGTGTTATATGAACTTCGAACACTTGTATACAATGACAATGGTTACCATATAAATTCTAAATGCGTAGCAATCTCATGGGAGATTCTAGGAATATGTCAGCATATGTGGTGACTGTCAAGGTACTTACCAATCTTACATGAAAGCTCTGAATGATCAATATAATTATTTTAAGGAAGCAACAATGTTCCGGGTCATAAGTCTTGGCGGATAATGCATCAACATATATTCTATGTGGATGAATTATGCTTTTCTTATACCTTTGAGAACTTAATTTTTCTATATGAATTTCGAACAAAACAATTATTGCTTTTACCACTTTATTTATTCACTCAATCAGGTAATCAAGGTCTTCTATTGAAACTGCGATTTGCGATATCCATCCTTTTGTTGATATATCTAATTTCCTTTAAACTTGAAAAAGCAAGTACTTACAAGTGCTCTCCTTCTCACTTGAACTTGGACTCAGATGCGGTTCGTAGTCACAATTGATTTTCTTATCTATTTATCTATGTACATGTATTTATTTATTTATTCATTTATTTATTTAAACTTTTATTTTTTATTGATTATAAAATTGAAACGCTACATACTTCAAAGAAATATACAGAGAGAAGTAGTAGAAGACAGAGAACTAGTCATGTGTATCGAAACATGATGATAGTAGCATATGGAAAAATATCTCAAACAAGACCACTTTGCACAGCAATATAGGAAAAGATCCAAATATGATTACAAAAAAAACCCAACGTAAACAACAAGGGACAAGGAATAACACAATTACACATATACGAAATTGACCACCAAATTATCAAACCAATGTTCACCATGAGCCGATATTAAACGACATTCCGATTTATTACACAGAATGTTGGATTATCCGCTCTGTCATATCCACTTGGATCACATAACCATTCTTATAAACGAAATCCTGCTCTCCTTGGTTTGCTTATCCCATACATGCACACTCTGTGTATTCATGTGACACTACTTCACTTTGTCAGTTGAATTCTGATGCGATGTATTTAGGAATTTGATGTGCAGCATTCCGTCTTCTAAAAAAGAGATATACTTTGCTGAAAATGAAACTCATGATGACTTTCACAACAATGATATCAACATTGTTTTCAGACTCGCTCACTTTTTGTGATTTCAAAAATATGAACCACATAAAATTCTCTCTTCCTATTATTTCAAATTAAAAGGGGGAATTTCGCTGATTGGCCCCAGTGTGAGAACCCAGAACAAAAAAACCCAAACATTTTGGTATTAGATTTGACGTCAATACAGAAACGGTCAAAGAAAAAACGAAACGTCCAACACTACTGCACGAGAGCAGTTCTCAGAACAAAATATTCATCTGCGTTGCATAAGACATGCATGTTTTGGATAATGAATCCACATCGGTGGTACGTTAAGCCAAAATTATTCAAAATTGAAAAACTAAATTTAGTGTGGCGCCCCTCGTATTTTTAGATTTCAGGTATTTGTTCTGCTATGAGTGAACGGGACCAAAGCGAATTTAAAAGAGACTTATAGTCGTTGAATGGATGGAGCAATGATTTTCAGCTCCAATATTTTGACCAGCATATCACATCTTTGATTCTAAATATAGAAGCTTTCACGAAGTGTGAAAGTCTTCACTACTTATATCTTTAAAAGTTGTCAATGTTAAACGTCTTCAAATTAAATAGCATCATTTAAGAACAGATGAATTTGCAGCATGGACCAAACATGCACGTTTGGGGTTACTTAACGTGATATGATCCTAATGTCACCAAACGGACACTGGGCTTGACACTTGACCAATCTACAGTCTTGTACCAGCGCATCCTTAATACTTGCACGCTGACTGACTGTGACGACGGGACTCCATGACGGGCCCTGTCCAAACCTCTTTAGAGAAGACAGGGCCCCGACCACCTGTCCTCTCTGAATGTCAGTCGGACTCCCCGGGTGATAACATACATTAGCTCGCTACATGCAGCCGGCAGAGCACAGGTTGTATTACGCATGCCCTCTTTTTATATCCATTTACATATTCATCTGTGTTGCTTGGGCCCCTGCGTTTTGCGGTCTTGTTTGTGTGTGGTCATCTGACAGTGAGGAGGTTGTTTTACACCACAATTGTACGTTCTTCGAGACCTCTGGGTAATCGGTATAGTGGGAGGGTTGTGCGCATGTAATCCAGGATAACCACACCGTCTGCTACTGACGTGGCAGATGGCCGTCCTAAGTCGGCACCGTTTACCCATTGGTCTCGTTGGTTTATGTGTAGTCATTTGTGTTTTATGTTTTTCTGTGATTTGGCGTTCCTTGTACTACTGCGTCTCTTTCTGTGCGTGTCTTTGTTGTGTTTTACAGTGGGTGTTTTGGGAGGTTGCTGTTGGTGCTGCAACTAGGTGTTGTTGGAGATCCCCTCCTTTCTTAACCCTAGTCAGTAATCTTCAATTTAAACAATGTAATATGGTCAAGGAGTGTGGAAGTTAATATGACCAAAAATGTACCAAAAGACGTAGCAGGATGGGTGGGATGCTTAATTGTAAAAATGGCACGGATCATCTCTTTCATTCTTTGTCGACAGAAGATGAGCAAACTTTTATATGAGTTGCTCATATCACTGTTCATATTAAATACATTTGTATTCAATTTCATCTGGTACAAACGCCTATTTTGCTTAATATATCTTTTGCAAATGCTTATGTAGGTCAAGGTAGACAGAAGACTAATATTGATATAGATTCAGATTTGTTTGATTGAGTTCCTGCACAGTATACTGACAGAAGTTCCTAAATACGGTACACAAGACTTCCATGTTTTGGGTAATGAATCCTCATCAGTGGTATTTAAGGCCATGGTGATCAAATTGGAACAGAATCATTTTCGCGCGTTGAGGGATATCCAGTGGAGACATAGATTAAGAAAGGTTTCATCACAAAAATCACAAACAAATTTGAAAAATGAATATGCACTGAAGGTATTCTTTCAAGGACAAAGGGCCTTGATGAAGATTTTACTATCCAAAACACGTGTCTGGTGTATTGAAATTGGTTTGAAATTTTCTTCAAGAAGGTAAAGAGTTGGAACACTTCCGTATTATTATAACAATTTTTGGTCAAAATTATTTAACGAGTAAATCTATACTTTAGATATCGAAAATAGGGTCAACAAACGACAAACATTGTACATATAAAGTTATTACTTTACATGGGAAATTGTCTTTCGCTGTCAATATAGTCACAACATCCTGTTTTTCTTGTATCTGTAAATTAGGTATGGTAAATGAAGGGGTTGATTATCTGCCTTTTGATATATCTCACAATGCTGGCTAGTAGAGGGAGAGGTCACAAACCATACAAAATCTAATTTTGAGAGATGAAACTCTCTTCATCAATGGTTAACAATGAATTATTTCTTCTGCTAGAAAAAAAGCGATCCCGCCTCAAAAGCAACACATGAAAAACAAGTATACTGAAGGTGACCAAGGTTTACAAATCTACAATAATTTTCCTCAATATCCAAGATGACAGGTCAGATCATCGTCTTTAACGGTAAAATCTCTGATGATAAATCATTTTTCCCAATTGTATATTTCGAAATTTCCATCAAAAATTCATTTAGAATTCCATTGGGAAAGTTTTCGCTGTTTTCCCATTGGAATTCAGTTTCTCCCATTGGAATACTACCTTTAAAAGTACTTTTCATGGGAAAAAATTATTGTTGTACCATGCGAAATATATTTTCCTATGTGAATTTAATTTCTCCAATGGGAATAATTAATTGCTCTTATGGGAATAATTAATTTCCCTTGGGAATAATTAATTTACCATGAGAACAGATAAATTCTATGGCAACAATTAAAAATTTCCCACGGGAAAAAAAATCTTTGAAATTTAAGAATTGAAGTGAAGGTTGATTGTATTATGTTCATCCTTGGCTTTCTTTTGGTATAGATAATATAACTATGTGGGGCTTTTGAGTCGGTAGTCAATTTAACTAATTCTATCAGAAATAAATATGTATATAGTTCATTGCTTATGTTTAATTTCCCTGGTAATTGCAGATTTTTAATGATTTGATTTGCGATTTAATAATTAAGCTTAAAATCTTGGCTACTGAATCTCTTATAAACTTTGAAATCAGTTAGTTCCTAAAAGTATACCTCTAAAGTATTAATATAATGGATATCCTGTGAGAAAGGACTTTTCAGTTTCATATGTTCCTTCACGGTCTTTCTGTGACACTTATCTTGGATCAGATGGAATTCCACTTCTTAACACTGAGGAGGATTGAGTTATACGATTATCGATTTAATCAGAAAAGAAAATTAACAAGATCAACGAATAATTATGACATTAATAATGGCAAGAGTACTTCAAATATCTCAAAAGGTATATAGAATATTTCATTCTAAATAATCTAATCCATAACTGTTATGAACATGATAATCTAAATCTCAGATCTGGGTGTTTGTTTTTATGCCTTTATGAATACTTATTACATACATATATTTGTCTTGCTAATGTAGACTTCATTCGAATTAGCTTTGAGTGTGTTTGTAGGATACGAATTGCATTTTTCAATTAAAGTGTACGTCTAATTTCTTCGTCGAAATTATATTTGTGGTTCTAGGTTCTCATACCGTGGCCAATGCGTGAAACTTCCTCCCCTTCTTTTTAAATAATACGAAGAGAGCAATTTAAACAGGCTTTAAGCTTCCTTTTTGGTCATGCCTACTTGGATACTATAACTTGCATCATGTATATGTAGCATGATTCATGTAATATTTGAATATTTTTAAACTGTACTAGTTAGCGCCACATACAATGCATTTTGCTCTTACACTGGACTCTGGGGGATTGCTCAGTAGATTTGAGCTATCTTTCGGGTTTATGTGAGCCTGTGTTGTTGTCTCCGTCTGTTAGTCCTAGTTCCTTTTCTTGTGAGTATATGTTTTCAAGAATTTGTAAGCTTTATGATTGTGATCTTTTGAAACTGATTTCGGATATTGTGTTTTACTTTCATTCACTGATTCTGTTTATTCAAAGACTATGTGTCTAGCATATACAAATTTAGCAAATAAAATGCAGAGCTAGTCGCCAGTACCAATTAAAAACATGTAACCCTAGCATTTCGTACATGACAACAAAATTTAATTCTTGCAATTTGAACAGGAAAACAAACTGTAACCCTAATATTTGTGCCATATAAAGTTACATCCTCTCCAACAAAGCATACACCACCAGAAGCCACAACTGTTTTCATAGCCAAAATAAAAGAATCTTTAATCCAAACTGAAGGTACCAGAAAAAGAATATTGTAAGCCTAGCTCACAGTACAAAAAACAATCAGTAACCCTAGCATACAGTACAAAAAAACCCTACCATGCAGTACAAGAAAAGAAACAGTAACCCTAGCACACAGTACCAGACTAACCCTACCATACAGTGCCAGAAAACAAAATGTTACCCTATCATACAGTACCAGAAAACAAAATATAATCCTAGCACGCAGTATCGTACCAAAATAAAAACTGTAACATTAGCATACAGTAGCAGAAAACAAACTATAATTTAAACCATAGAAAATAATCAGTAACCTTAGCTCTCAGTACCAGAAAACAAACTGTAACCCTACGACACAGTACAAATGTACTTGAAAACAAACTGTAACCCTAGCACAGTACAAGAGGAACTACTTCTTAGCATTGCATGCAGTCTAAGACAACAGACCATGATCCTAGCTCAAAGTGCCATAGAATAAACTGTTCCCCCAGCACACAGTACCAGAGATCAAAGTATAACCCGTGTATACAGTACCAGAAAACAAACTGTAACCCTAGCATACAGTACCAGAATTCAACCCTAGCACACAGTACCAGTGTTTAACGTCTTCAAATTCAATAGCATCATTTAAGACCCGATAAATTTACAGCATGGACCAGACATGCACGTTTCGGGTACTAAACCCTCGTCAGTGATCCTTAGTCTATACAATGTAAAATGGCCAAAATGTATGAAAAATATGATGTCCAAAATTGTACCGAAAGACGTAGCAAAATGGGTGGGATATGATGCTACATGACCCACGTTTTAGAAATTTCAAGAAATTTTGTAACAGAAAACACAAACTGTAGCCCTGACATAAAGTATCAGAAAACAATCTGTAACCCTATAGCACACATTACAAGAAAACAACGTGTAATTCTATCATACATTTCCAGAAAATAAATTGATACCCTAGAACAGAGTACATGAAAACAAAGTGTAACCCCAGCATTTATTAAAAAAAGACTTACTGTACCAAACGCACACAGTAAGCAATAACAAATTGTAACTCTATCTCACATTACCAGAGAACAAACGATAAACGTAGAGCAAAGTACCGCGGAAAATTTCGTTACCAGAAAATAAACTTTAATCCTACTATACGGTACATGAAAAATAATTGTAACCCTAGTATACAGACCCTGACCACAAACCATAATACTAGCATTCAGTACCAGTAAACTAACTGTAACCTTAGCATACAGTACCAGTAAACTGTTACCCTAGCATACAGTACCAGTAAACTAACTGTAACCCTAGCATACAGTACCAGTAAACTGTAACCCTAGCATTCATTACCAGTAAACTAACTGTAACCCTAGCATACAGTACCAGTAAACTGTAACCCTAGCATTCAGTACCAGTAAACTAGCTGTAACCCTAGCATACAGTACCAATAAACTGTAACCCTAGCATACAGTACCAGTAAACTAACTGTAACCCTAGCATACAGTACCAGTAAACTGTAACCCTAGCATACAGTACAAGTAAACTAACTGTAACCCTAGCATATAGTACCAGTAAACTGTAACCCTAGCATACAGTACCAGTAAACTAACTGTAACCCTAGCATACAGTACCAGAACATAAACTAGAATACCGTACCGGAAAACAACCATTACCATTTCACACAGTTTAGAAAACAAACGGACATTGGTCTCGTTGGTTTCTGTGTAGTCCTTTGTGTTTAGTGTGTCTGTGTTGTGCGTTGACGTTCCTTGTCCCTTGCGTCTCTTTTTGTGCTTGTCTGCTTTGTGTTTTTGAATTCGGTGTTTTGGGGTTTTGCTGTGGGTGCTACAACCTGGTGTTGTTGGAGATCCCCTCCTTTGTTTTAGCACACAGTACAAGCAATCAGACTGTAACCCTACTAATGTTAAACGTCTTCAAATTCAATAGCATCATTTATAAACGGATGCAGTACCAGAGAACAAGTTGTAAGCCTTAGAACACATTACCAAAAAACAAATTGTAACCCTAGCAGACAGTACCAAAAATAAACTTTAACCATAGCACACAGTACCAGAAAATGAACTGTAAACCTAGCAAACAGTACAAGAAATCAAACTGTAGCTCTAGCATACATTGCTACAAAATAAAGTATATCACAGAGTACATGAAAACATAGTGCAACCAAAGCATACAGGGAAAGAGACAACACTAGCTCACTCTATCAGATCACACGACCAGAAAACATACCATGAACATAAAACACAGTACCATACAAAACAAACCATTAACCTAACACAAAGGAGGGTATCTCCAACAACACCAGGTTGCAGCACCCACAGCAATACCCCAAAACACCCAATGCAAAAACAAAGAGCAGACAAGCACGCAGACGCAAAAATGACAAGGAACTTCAACGCACAACACAGAAACATCAAATACAAAGGACTACACATAAACCAGCGATACCAATGGGCAACCGATGCCGACTTAGGACGGCCATCTTAACGAAAACACAGTACCATACAAAACAAACTATAAACCCAGGACACATATACCAAAATCCAAATTGTAATCCTAGTATACAAATCCAGAAAACAAACTGTAACCCAAGCGCACAATACCAGAAAAAAAACGGTAACCCTATTGTTAAACGTCTTCAAATTCGATAGTATCATTTAAAAACTGATGAATTTACAGTATGGACAAGACATGCACGTTTCGGGTACTTACCGCTCGTCAGTGATCCTCATTTTAAACAATGGAATATGGCTAAGGAGTGTGAAAAATATTATGTCCAAAAATGTACCGAAAAACGTAGCAGAATGGTACGATGCTACAGGACCCACGCTTTAGAAATTTCAAGAATTTTTGATAAGTGAAATTATGGAATGCGTTGAAGAGACAGACGATCAACCGAAGTTGACCGAGCTTGGCTACATGCTCCTGGCAACCAGACCCAGAAAACAAACTGTAACCCTGGCATACAGACCCAGAAAACAATCTGTAACCCCAGCATACAGACCCATAAAACAAACTGTAACCCTAGCATACAAACCAGAAAACAAACTGTAACCCTAGCATACAAACCAAGAAAACAAACTGTAACCCTGGCATACAGACCCAGAAAACAAACTGTAACCCTAGCATACAAACCAGAAAACAAACTGTAACACTAGTATACAGACCCTGAAAACAAACTGTAACCCTAGTACACAGACTCAGAAAACAAACTGTATAACCCTAGCTAACAGTACTAACAAATAATCTATAACCCTTGCACTTAGTACCAGAAAGTAACTTATAACCCTAGCACACAGTACCAGAAAGTAACTTATAACCCTAGCACACAGTACCAGAAAGTAACTTATAATCCTAGCACACAGTACCAGAAAGTAACTTATAACCCTAGCACACAGTACAGGAAAGTAACTTATAACCCTAGCACACAGTACCAGAAAGGAACTTAAAATTCTAGTACACAGTACCAAAAAGTATCTTAAAACCCTAGCACACAGTTCCAGAAAGGAACTCATAACCCTAGCACACAGTACCATAAAGTAACTTATAATCCTAGCACACAGTACCAAAAGTAACTTATAATCCTAGCACATAGTACCAGAAAGTAACTTATAACCCTAGCACACAGTACCAGAAAGTAACTTATAATCCTAGCACACAGTACCAGAAAGTAACTTTTAACCCTAGCACAACGAACCAGATAGTAACCCATAACCCTAGCACACAGTACAAGAAAGTAACTTATAACCCTAGCACACAGTACAAGAAAGTAACTTATAACCCTAGCACACAGTACAGGAAAGTAA
The DNA here is from genome assembly GCA_028142955.1 of Pinctada fucata. Lineage (NCBI taxonomy): Eukaryota > Metazoa > Mollusca > Bivalvia > Pterioida > Pteriidae > Pinctada > Pinctada fucata. The sequence goes on from AP027102.1 coordinate 11,659,812, forward strand.
CTTATAACCCTAGCACACAGTACAAGAAAGTAACTTATAACCCTAGCACACAGTACCAGAAAGAACTTATAACCCTAGCACACAGTACCAGAAAGTAACTTATAACCCCAGCACACAGTACAACAAAGTAACTTATAACCCTAGCACACAGTACCAGAAAGTAACTTATAACCCTAGCATACAGTACCAGAAAGTAACTTATAACCCTAGCTCACAGTACCAGAAGGTAACTTAAAACCCTAGCACACAGTACCAGAAAGTAACTTATAACCCTAGCACAAACTACAGGAAAGTAAACTATAACCCTAGCACACAGTACAATAAAGTACACTATAACCCTAGCACACAGTACAAGAAAGAAAAGAATAACCCTAGCTCACAGTACCAGAAGGTAAACTATAACCCTAGCACACAGTACAAGAATTTAAACTATAATCCTAGCACACAGTACAAGAAAACAAGCTGCAACCCGTATAGATAGTACCAGTTAAACAAACTATAATTCTAGCAGACAGTGCAAGAAAGTAAACTACCATTCTAGCAAACAGTACCAAAACGTAAGCTATAACCCAGTAAACTACATGGATAACACAGCACATTACAAGTACAGTACAAAGTAAACTATAACACAGTACAAGAAAGTAAACTATAATCCTAGCACATAGTACAAGAAAACAGGCTAACCGTAGTACAAGTATCATGATTAATATTTTGGTTTTACCCTGTGTGGGCTTTAACCAAAATGTTAATCATGATAACTACTTATCATGATTAATATTTTGGTTAAGGCCCATACCGGGTAAAACCAAAATATTAATTATGATACAAGGATCTAGAAAACAATCAATAAATGAGCAGTCCCCAAAAGGAATCTTTCACCGTAGGGATCAGTGCAAGAGAAGAAAGGAGGGGATCTCCAACAACACTAGGTTGCAGCACCCACAGCAAAATCCCAAAACACCCATGCAAAAAACACAGAACAGATACCCACAGAAAGAGACGCAAAAGGGACAAGGAACATAGAAACATGAAACATAAAAGAAACAAACGGAACCCTGGTAAAAAAAAAATAGAATCTAGAGAGTGGCACTATAAGCAACAAGCAATGAAATCTAGCACACATATAATATTCAATGTATGATTAGAATGTTAATCAACTAGAAACTAAAAGAAATTGAATATATCTTTTACACTCAACCGATATGGAAAAAATAATGAAGACAAACAAGTTGGACTGTGTACGTTGTATCACGGTTGTGAAAACATATTTTTCTTAATTACACTTAATGAACTTTCTTTGGCTTGGACAGCATCTGGAGATACAATTGTCACAGAGTCGTCGGTTACTTAATAAAGTTGAACTACCTCTATAAAACATGCATGGATCAACCCAATTTGACACTTTCCATTTCATCTTATACTCAATTTAATGAACTAATGCAATCCTTAATATCAATATCTTAGTAGTTTTCAGTCGATACGGATTTCATTGAAACCGCGTGTCGACGCGGGTCAGAACATAAATGCGCAAATTTGTCTACTTCTCATTTCGTTTGAACTAAAATGAACCATAATCTGGGCAATCTGAAAATATGTTAAAAGAATTTAAGCATTAAAATCCCATCAATGATTATTCCTGGTTGATATATATCGAAAATGGTTCCTGTAATCAGACACCTGTTGACTGTCGTGACTTTCCGGTTAATTGATATTACAAAGTTTTACAAAGCTTAACAAATTCGATGTAGGATGAATTTTCATAAAGTCGTAAATACAATTTTATTGTTGAATAGAGCATGTTGTGTCAACTGCACCTTTCACAGCGACAACCTCACGTCAGACAGGTCAACGTTATTAATTCCCTTACCGTAATCTTATATATTTTAAATCGCTTCTGTTCAACCTATTTTCACCAAACTAAATAGGTAGAACAAAGCCATAAATCATATAGATTTTATCGTATTTGAATAGTAGCCCGGATTACCTAATATCGCATTATTTGAAAGAGGATGATAAAAATATAAGTTTAATGCTCGGCGTAAATATTACATTATGTCTTTGTCGTCAGAGTACTCGACCGATTTATTTACTTTCCTAAGTGTTGTTATACGGAAATTTTATGAAAACTTTCGCTATTTTCTCGTAATAACACAAGGGGAGCGGTTATAGAGCGATGAGAGTCGGAGAGCAGGTACCTGTAGCGAGTAGACACTAGATTACCTATACAAAGCATATTGGTTTTAGTTTTGTAGGTTACAAGGGCCTTATCTACCCTAGTTAGAGATTATTAAACTCCATTTATCGAAGTCTAACGTACGCAAAACACTGATGGGTTCAGATCATTTAGCGGAGCAATCAAGCGTGCGTATGAATTTGATTGACAGAGAGCGTCCATCATAACGCCTGCGCCGAATTACAATTAGTTCGCGGCGAAAAAGAGGGCAGGACTTCAATATCTAGCAATTTGTTTAGTGGCTGCCGTTGATTGCTGTTTGAGTACTAGTATACTATTTACATTTATATGTGTGTGTATTACCATTGTATTGTTAGTGCCCGGTGCTTTTACTGCTGATGTAGCCGGTATTTGAAATTTAATGAATGGACAAATTACGTTAAGTGCATCCTTGTTCATTTTGCTTACTACGGATATTAATCAATCAAGAACGTTCTATTAAAAATGTAAAATTAAAAATATTAAAATTTTCTTTTCTTTTGTGCAGGAGTTTTATTTTTTCATTTTTCTTTGATATATATATTATAAAAGGATCATTGACATGATGAACATTCTATTATACTGTGGTTTAACATTCATTCTGTTACCTCAAACTATGGATGCATTTGGTTCGTACCCCCGCCGGTACAGCCGTGACACTGAGGGGGCAAACTGTCCCCACCAATGCCGCTGTATGAGGTTACTACAGAGAGGGACACGGGAATTATTTGATGATGGAAAGAGAACACATCAGTGGACTGCCAAGAATTATGAGAGGGACCCTGCAGTATTAAGTGACAGTCCCAGTCCCCACGGGAGGAGTATGATCTGTCAGGGACTTAGGCGGCTCCCATACCCAATACCCTCGGGTGAGTATCAATATGCAAAGTACCCCTGGTCAAAACTGATGTGCGATACCCCTGGTCAATACCAGTAAGTGCATATATATATGCAGGCTTAATAAATAGTGCAATTCAGGGGTATGGCTAGGTGGGTAGGGATCAAATAAGACTAATTTATATTCAAAAGTACATTTAGATTGGGTAGTGATATATCAGTACCTGGAGGTGTTGATACAATGTAAGGGTATAGATGGATAGGGATTTCGTTAACAATAGGCGCTTTCTCCTGCTCCTTTCTTACCTTCACAAAAGGATGCTCAGTACCTGCAGAGTTGCCGCGCAATCCTCAGATTTATTATCTGTTCTGTAAATTGAATGGGAAATAAAGAGGTGCACGTATTAAAACAGATTAATGTCATCGACCTGGGTACACTTGTAAACAGATTTATTACATCTTATCTAACTGTGGCACCGGGACATATGAATGAACGAATGAGATATATCACTTGTTGTTCAAATGTCAATTGCTTTGTAAATACGATGACCCAATTTGAAAGTGGAAGTAGGAGAGACGTTTGATGAGAGAGGTCGTCATCCGTCTCAGACATTCATTCACTCCACATTATCAGTTTTAAAAATTGCTAAAAGTATGATTCATGATCATTAAATATCAAGATGCATACGGAAGGGGAGGGGGGGGGGGGCAGCTAGGCTGCATATAAACTAGGTAGCTATATACCCAAATTTTAGGGAGGGACTGCATATCAGCCATTTAGTTGCGTTCACTTCCCCTCTGGATCCGCCTCTATATGGCATACTTATGTCATGTAACGTTGTAAAGTCAGACTCCCCACATTGTTACGTTTTTGGCACCGTTGACAGTTACATTGTGTCATGTCAAAGAGGCCAAATGTGCAATGCGCGTAGGAGTTAGGTTCTCCTGTCTCTTGTGTCAGCAGCGTAGTAACTTTGCTATGTACATACCGTTTATGGGTATGGGAAAGACCTCCAGCAAGACCTGTACTGACCACAGCGGAACACACCTACATAATTGTAACAATGGACATTTTATATTTCAAGTTAAGCTTATTTCCAGTAAAGTACTGGAGGTTGACAATACACCTAGGTCACTAGAACTGGTACTTTCCCCACTGGTCGTGAATCACCATCATTACCACTTCCCATGTGGTCCTTGTATGAATAAATACATTCCCGTGGGTCCGGTCCACAAGTCTCTTATTACTGTAGACGTGAAAGGGAAAATTGATTCAAATGTTTAAATTACATTAATGTTACAGGATTTTTACGTTAAATCGTCCCCTACTGCACTTTTATGTACATATCGTATTTTGTTACCTATAATTTGAAGACAAGAACAGTGTACATTGTTGATATATAGGGAGCACTGAAATGAAAACTATGCAAAATATGGAGAAATTTTTAAAAAGTAATCTTTCAATTTGAGTAAATGGCAAATCGTATGACAGATTACATGTTTTTATTTTATTTCGATTACTTTTTCGTGAAAACTGCTACCTGGATATGACTCAAAATCGCGGATTTGTTTCTGTGGTAACGAAAACTAATTTATCATCAAATCCACTTTATGTCAATAATATTAATTAATGCCTTATTATTATAGGAAAGAAAATGAGTCTTTTAATTAATGGCAAAACTTTCCGTCAGACATTGAAGTTGATCGAATAATTGATTACACGGACAAATTACATGGAATGTCAAGTCTTGATCTTTTGAACACAGCTGAAGGCAAAATGCGAGATTCTCAAAATAAAACTCCTTAAATTGAGTAAAAGTGTTGATTTGCTCACAATCTAATAACATTATCTTTGATTTTTGGACCAAAGTTTAAGACGCGTATTCCGGGTCCGTTTTCCCACTTTTATCCGCGGTCATGTTATTTTTTCCGCGTCTAGTCCCCATTTTATGCATAGACCAATATTGTCCTAACTGATGTTGTATCGCTCGTCTGGCAGTTACCTTGGACTGTAATCCAATTAGCCAATCGGTCACCAGATCTGACTTATCTCTCTTGTTGAATAAATATGTACATAAAGTTTAATCCATAAAGTTGACAAACATGGCTTTTATTAAATTCTTGGGTAAACATTCAATCCTTAGAAAGTGTATTTGGTATTACTGCGCTACCAACTGACCAATAATGACCAATACTGACCAACTCATTCTTGATCCCCTCTTATCTTGTAATGAAACGTGTATTTACTGTGCGTCAACACTTATATTAAAATGATTATTGAGGAAAAGTGACTTTATAATGTTGAAGATTTACCTAAACCGTCCTTACATTGTAAGATTCTTTAAATACAATAATGGTGAAAGTAATATTCTTTTTTAACTAATGCAAATATGAAAATTAAACTTCAAAGTTTAATCTACAGTATAAGGTTCAGACGTTATCAGTGTACCCAAAATTTGCGGTTCGCACAAAATAATTCATAAGATATATTTGAAGGGTATAAAATCTCCCCATTCATGTTTGCACTAGATAGAGGGGAAGTTAAACATCAAGCGTCAAATTACTTTATTATCTAAAATGTTATCTGGGTCGTTTAGCACTTTTCATACAATGAATTTATTACGGTTTGAATGCAACTTACGAAAGAAAAGTTTGTAAGGACTCCTATACGTAAGCTACTGTTGTAGTAAAACGGTTCGAAAACTTTGTACTTTACACAGAATTACTATATGAATTTCATTCAAAAATGAAGGCGTCGTTATGGCGATACCCATATTTCCCTCTAATACACTCCAGACTTTTTAGTCCAGCTTCGAATGGAAAATAATTCATGAGAATCATTAATGAATTTCAAGTAACCGCTTTAGCTTTAAAATTCAAGAAAATGTAAACTAACATCCCTGGACATACGATCTATTACTGTACTATACCCACCAAAGTCCCTGGAAATATGATCGCTCTCTTCTAATGAAAGTGATAAGAGAAAGTAGCAATCACATAATGACAGATAAACACGCCGTGTTGGTACATAAACTTTCTAAGATTAGTAGTTATTGACGTTAATCGATCAACACATACATCAGAGTAAATATAGTATGATAAAGTCTCTGGATAAAAGAAATTGATTATAGATTTTGTATCGAAATTATATGCATAATAAAGGATGGCAGAATTCTGTAGAATCATTGAAAGAACCTTTAACACTAAAAAGAAAAAAAAACAAGATTTTTGTTTTTGTTTTTGTTTTTTTCTTAAAGATTAATCTAAACGTAACTGGTTACTATGGCGATAATAGGCAATATAGCTATATCCTAAATTGATATGTTTGACAAATAAAAATAAGATTAAACTCATAATAATGAAGTGGAAATCAGAATGTAAGATCGTGTAAATTCGTTTTATCTATTGTTCATGTTATGCCATTTGCCTTCTCTGACTAATACTTTTCAGCGAAGCTGCAATACCGGAAGAAATTGCGAGCATTTACCATGTATACCTTTTTTTCTTGGCATTCTGTCTATAAAGCAAAATTATTTGCATATATAAATCAGGTACATTCCATCCAATTGAGCAAGTTACATGTAGACATCTAAAATTCTGCTGAACAATTAGGAAGTCACTGAAAAAAAAACCCAGATATATAGCTAATTAGTTAATCAATTAATGATCAAGGTTCATCATTAATGTCATCCCTAAAGTCTTCTATATGTTATAACACGAACGTCTTATACTTGACCCTCATAAATTATACAAATTAGGCTGCCGTTCAGACGGGACAAGCACCTTAGTTTACCTGGCCATACCTGTACAGGTATTCAAAGAGAGCACAGCGGTATAGATCTGTAGAGCTATTCAATACCTTCATATGCAGATCGTGTAAATATTTATCAACCCAATTTTTACGATGAATTCCCCATTGAAGGACATCTGGGTTATAGCAAAATATATGAATGAACATTTGAAATATACATAAGATAGCTAATGTAAACCACGGTGTAAGTCTTGTTAAATCAAGCCAAGTCTTTTTGTAGACTAATGCAACAAGTTCAATGGAAAGAAAACTAAGGCGAAGTATAGAGAAACGATAAGATGGGATTTGGGAATTATGAATGAAACCTGCATAAAGATTTAAAGTACATATATTGGTTACGAGACTAGATTTTGACATTGAAATCTACGGGCGATAAGACGTTAGGTCTGAAGTATAAAGCAAACATAATTTTGTCATGTGAGATAATATTGTGCAAAACTTGATGAGAGGCGAGATCTAATTTTATCTTATTTGAGATAAGTTTTTTGTAGGAAAGAGGCCTGTTTACATTTTGTAAGGGTGATATATTGAGCAGGATTTATAAAACACTTCTTCGATATCTGTACTCACGCCAAAGAAAGACACGACAAAAATACGAAACAGAAGTACTTTGACCGTTGTAGGTTTTGACATTTAGGTTCAATGCAGACCAAAGAATCGAAATAATCGGGTGTCAATCTACCGAACTGAATGGTCTTCTGATATTCAGAAGTGACAGAAAAGTCTGTAAAAATGAGCGCTTTCATACAAGTATTTGACCCAGGTGTTTTAAAGGTTTGGGGACGTCAATCATATTGAATAGCGAGATCATTTTACATATGTTATAGAAAAAAACAGCTTAATCTTTATAAGGTTGTTTAGAATTACCCCACCTTCCATTGTTTGCTGGTGTATTAAGTGCTTAATATAAAGGATACGAAATAGAATTGTCTTAAATTCTTTAACATCGATCCCGTCAAAGATTTCGATCGCTGCACACCTTAAACTGTTGAAGTTTTGTTTTCATTTTGTTAATAGGTTTCAGTAGATTATACTGCTGATCTTTGCACGTACCTTGCTCTACATTCTCTTTAATATATTTGCTAAGTTTAATTGAATGTCATCTCTATCTACATAGTGAAGCAACTTGACTAATTTCTTAAGAGCTCTTAAAGCAAAAGATCATAACAAATCGGGTACATTTGACGACTTCTAAATTTATTTACACTCATATTAAATCGTATTCAGTGGATTAATCAATACATGTAAAAGTGCATGGTGTTTTGTGAAATTATGTGTTTCGAAATCTTGCAATCTTGTTTTAAAGAAAAAGAATATTGTCACATAAAGTGCAAAACCTGTTTGTATTGCATTGTCTTCAACATAGATTAAATGTAGAATGTTTTAAAAGTACCAGTGGTTCTGAGCCTAAAACGTCAATTTTGAATCAATCGTAAAGTTGCAATGTATCATACATGTAGCTACAAAAACATAAATAATACATAGTTGTTCGGTGCTGTCTTGGCTAACTTTTGTGATTACCTGAAAGGATCTTAATTACATTAACATACATGTAGCTCATTTCTATTTCTGTCTGCGAAATGTAAAGAAATGTGGTAGCGTGAAATGTAACAAGTTTCTGTTGATGTTTGTACATTGGCAATGATGTCGCCAACTCATGTTTTTTTGTACATTACATCTACATTACGTACCAAGGACTCTAAAAGTCAACAGAAACAAGAAAATAACAGCTAGTAACAAAGCACCGGTACACATTCTTAGTTACGGTGAATACAATATATAAATGTGAGTGCTAAATTTGCTACCGGCTTAATGACCCGAAATAGATTTATTTATCAATTTAAAACAAATTTAGTAAAAAGCTTTCAACATCTGCTTTACTGCGACTTCAAGTGATAATTTGTCAGAACATACGCAACAAGTCGACATTAATTTTGTAGAAAAAATACAAAAATCTTTTCTGTATATACATTTGCACATTTAAATAATATGTGCTAAAGAAACTGAAAAGGAAAGAAAGGAAATATTTAAGAAAAAAACGAGAGTGATGACTGACTTTATGATAGATCTTTTTTTTTTTTTTTTTGTAACATTGAACTTGGTGACTTATTTTCCCTCAACATAAACCACAAAGAGAATAATGATGTAGATAACTCAGAGAGGGAAAAAGCACAACCGTGAGAGTCAAGATTGAAATGCCCGAAAATGTATATGTGTCTTTGATCATACTTAGATGAAAGCATTTATATTTCTGTTTACTTTAGGATTAGTCATAAATAAACACGCCCAATATCAAATAATTACCAAATTCTCGTTGATTTTGCCTTTATTAAAGTATCAATAGCTATAATTGACGGAGACATGTGTGAAATCAATAAAACCATAAAAAACATTTAGCATATAGTTTGAAGTAAAAATATTTACAAAATATATAAAGATTATCAGATTCTGTACTTATTAAACTTAAACTAACCATCTATATCTTTTTTCAGATATAATGAAATTGACCATATATGGCGACGGAAGCGGAAGTGCACCCCGAGGAGACGATCAGTCTATAGGTAGATACCGCGCTGCACTCATCTCCGATACCCAGATCCGGTACATCGACAAGGAATCTTTTAAGAGTGTCCCAGGGTTAACAGAACTGACCATGTTTGGAAACAACATTGGTATCCTCTATCCGTATATTTTCTATCATCTCAAGTCCCTCGAAATTTTGAATTTACCAAACAACAACATACGTCATTTGTCAGCTGCGGTATTCAGTGGTCTGTCAGGTCTCAGAGAACTCCGTCTGTCTGATAATCTAATCCGGTTCCTACCAAGCACAATGTTCAACTTTTTACCGAATCTGAGAATATTGAATCTTAATGGCAACAAGATAAGATTCATCCAAAGAGATCTGTTTCAAAAATTATCAAAACTTGAAATTTTGGACTTGTCGAGGAACAACATTACGGATTTATACGATACCGTATTTGACTCTAACACCGAGCTTCGAGAGCTATTGCTAAATGGAAACAGACTTTGGAAAATTCGTCCAAGATGGTTCCGTAACCTCCAGAATCTGAGAAGTTTTTCTTTGAGTGGAAACACAATCAGAGTAGTAGAGTCGGGCGCCTTCTCCAATCTTGTGAACTTACAGGAACTTTTGTTATCAGCCAATCATATTGTGCGAATACAAGACGGCGCATTTGAACATTTACGCGAATTGCGGATACTTGATTTAGCGACAAACGACATTGAAGAGATTCCACCTTCGCTATTTTTGTATCTTGATTCGCTCGAAGAACTATATCTTGGAACAAATAATCTGAAGATCATCCGAAATGGCACATTTAGTGCAGCAAGAAGTCTCATCAGATTAGATCTTTCGAGAAATACAATTTCTTACATCGACCCGGGAGCTTTGCGTCCACTTAAAATGCTCCAGTATTTGGACTTGGCACACAATAAGTTCACCACCATGAGAAGTTTCATGATATTCGGCTTGGACGAATTGAAGGAGATCAATTTAGAACATAATTTCATTAACACTATAGAAACGGATACGTTCAAGACTTCCTCTGTTAGTTATCTGTCCAAAGTGTCCGTCCTTAATCTGAAGAGCAACAACTTACGTAAATTAGATGCTGACAGTTTACAAGGACTTCCGCACCTTAAATCACTTGAATTAGGAAATAATAAATTGAAACGAGTACACAGCTTAGCATTCGCCAATGTCGGAAATCTTAGGACACTTGAATTGCAAAACAACAAAATCAAAAGATTAAGTAACGGGATTTTTACAAGCTTACATAGACTTTTGGAACTTGATTTGTCTTCCAACAAGATACGTACGGTAGGGTCCGATGCATTCCAAGGACTTGACAATTTGGAGGATTTAGATATGAGTTCAAATGGCATCCATGACATTGATGAAAACAGCTTCCGGCCATTGAGAAGTTTGACAAATCTTAATCTTCGCGGAAATAGACTGTTGAGTTTTAATTTTACTCTTGTTACCAAGTTTCCTCAGTTGTCTTCACTTGACCTCAGCGAAAATTACATGTTTTGGATAGACATTCCGGAAGGTACGAAACTACGTCTGAAAGAACTAAACCTTAACAGTAACCACCTTAAAACGGTCGGATCTGACTTAACGCAAATAATGTCCAGCTCATCCTATGTTTCATTCACCGGAAACCCACTGGCATGTGACTGCCATCTAAGATGGCTTCTGGATCCGGGACTGTCGAGTAAAACAAGAATAGAAAATATGGATGACGTCGTCTGCAAGACGCCAAATAAGTTACACGGAAGAAGGGTAAGCAAGATTAGGCATATACGTACACTGTTACATCTACTTACTGTGTATTATTTTACACGTATTATTCATTCTCATTCTCAAGTGACAAATGGTCATATTTTGACACCTACAGGTTTAATATAACTAACATAATGTACATGTTATTTATTCTTTCTGATATTTTCAAAGTATCTCTTTCATATAATTGCAGGTGAGTCACCTGATGGAGGAAGATCTGATATGCGATACACAAGAGCTACAAAAAGATCAGCCTTCTATGATATGCGATGAAATGACGTTTACACAGAAACAACACTATGATTCTAGGTAAGAAATTTTCTGCACTTATCTCGTATCCCTTCATTTTTATAAGAGAGAGTTTTAACTTGAAGCCTGTGAACCAATCTTTTATTTAATAAATGACAGTTTTAGGTAACTGAGATTATGCTAAGGTGTGAAGATTTACTCCTCTAAGTCGGTGTTAGTCAACGTCCTTGATCTATTGATTGAAACGCACCCTTCTCACTGACTTTTACAGGTTTGGAAACAAAGCCGCAGTTTCTCGACATGTGACGATATTTACAGAAAACAACGAGCCTCTTGCAAATGGAGTTATGCTGAATGACGATTGGGCCTTAACGATTGGCAGTCATTTCAAATCTTCCCGCACAAATAGATTGAAAGTCAGGATTGGTCGGAGTAAAAAACCACGTGATATCGTCAGCATCATTCGTCATCCATTGGTTGCCATGAATATGCAGCAATATAACGTAGCCGTGGTGAAATTGGCATCCAGGAAGAAAGGAAAATCAACAACTATCCCATGTTTTCTGACTTATAAACAATTTGCCTCTTTATCCAAAATTGTACCACGAGTGATGGTTACAACACGAATAAGTGGAAAGAAATTGTTCTCAAAACTCAAACCGAAAAAGGGTCGATTAAGCACTGGGTGCAAAAATAAAGATTTTGTATGTGCAAAAATCAAGAATTCCAAGAAAAGTGATAAACCTTTAATGATGATAAATGGTTCGCCAATGTACCTAGGCAAAGCAAGTCATTCTCGCTTGGCTGGGATAGGCATAGACATTGGCATGCCTAGTACGTATGAATATAACTTCATTCCTATCTGGTCTGTATCAGACTGGGTATCCACCGTCATGCAGGAGTTTGACAACAAGTGTAATGTAGACAAATATGGAAATCCTAATTGCTCAGGACTTAATCTGCCCACACTGAACGATATGATCCAGAAATTACAGCCTATGGAGCAACATTAAAGTCTAACAGTAAAGACTAACAGTAAAGTCTAAAAGTCCACCATTAAATGTTTATAAACTTACATTGGCCAGTTCTGTCTCTGTAGGAAAATATCATTATGTACCCTATTTTTTGTATGAATCTATACATCATAGAGCATTACAAAGCATTCCAAAGTCGCTTTAGATCCCCCTTTCTGTTTAGAGCTGTATAATACTATGTAATTTGTCTGTTCGGTTGTTTTTCCCTCCATTATCGTGATTGTTATTTACCATGATCTTCCAGGGACAACGTGTCTCATTTTCTACTGTTCACTGCATACAATTATTGATATATTTGATCTTGTCCAATCAGTTATTCATATAAAAGACACTTAATTTATTTTTCATTCCTCATTTAAGCATTGTTGTGTAATTATTTTGTGACGCATTTTTGGTGTTTATCATGTTATTAATGAAGCAAGGGCATGAACAGTTGTATATTTTAATGAATGCACCATACCGGTTTGTAAGTAAGTCTTGTTTGTGTAAAATTTCTTCAATATGCATGTACATGTACATAAAAAGTTCATTCAAAATTGAGAAAAAAAAAATTTCCTTATTCTAATAATTTATTAATGTGGATCGGCATGTATGATAAATTTTAGAAATACTTAGTATAACATAGTTCTGAAATTAACTTTTTTGATATATTTTGTCAACTTGTCACTCTCATCGTCAACAGTTTACTGATATAAATCAAAATTTATTTTGATACAACATATATATCAGCTTGTTCATACATGATTGATGTCATTTATCTTTATGGAGTTTGTGAGTTGCATTTCTAGCGCCATTTACTGTTTTTAACAAACTGTAAAATAAACGGATGTTTATATCATTTGATAACGTTATTGTCGTGCTGAAGAAGCAACATTTAGATTTGTTTTTTTTTATATTAGTTTTATGTACATACTTAATTTATCTGTTATTTCTTGACACAAATTATGTCAATTTTTCTTATGAATTAAGGTTAATGTTTTTATTTTTTGTTAATAAAAATATGCTTCAAAACAGAAAAGTAGTTGTGTTTCGATGAAAATGGGTCAATTTAAGTGTACTACTGAAATGTGGAGATCCATCATATATTCATATTCATCATGTGTCACAATGAAGAGGTGTCTACAATGTGAAACACCACATACAATAAATTTCATATTGGTTTTATTATAGTTACAGCGCAACGTAGAAGTGATATAAGACAGCAAAGTATCGCTTCTCCGTTGTGCTGTAACTATCCTCCAGAATACATTTATACAACCGATGCTGTTTTAAGGAAGAAATGAAATTCAGCGCTCATTGATTCATCGAAAATTTTTCACATTATTATTATTCACAGGCTCCCTACCAATGTCAACTGCTTTTTGAAAAATTCAAAGTTCCTGGCTTCTCTTTATGTTGATTAAAAGCTAAACGATTATTTCTTATATGCATATCTGACACTGATATTTGAAAGCAGCATCATGGTTCCATCTATGCGTTAATTCAATTGACAATTGCAGAAAGCAAAACAATTATAATTGCAAGTTTTTGCCAAGATGCAGCCATTAAAGCATTGCGTACAAGGAAATGAAATTTCTCGTGATCAGAGGTAATTCGGTGGGCTGCCTCTGATCGTTGGCCAAGAAACCAGGGCGAGCAGCGTGAATAACAGCGAAAAGAAAAGTTTGGTGTGTGATAGAATCCCGGCTATAAAGCAGCTTGGAGGCAGGCGAATTACTTGATTACGCCATGTTTAATTAGTCATGGTGCATAATTTTAACATGAAATAGTGAATAGATTACAGTTTTTCTTCACATCAACTTCTTTTTGCACTGAAAAAAAAACCTTATGCTTCAGGCATTCCATCGTACAAGTATTCCGACAAATACATCACTAACTAGTTTAGAAGGAAATGTTACTCGTCGTAATTAGCAACAATATCAAACAAAGTTAGAGGACAACAAATAAATCCATGATACCAACTCTTTAATTGAAATATTTACTCATATAATGTTTGGTACACAACTCTTAAAACACAACATTAATGCCTCTCTAGCATGCAACACCTGTTATACAAGTTACATTGGCATGAAAGTAAGTTTTGTTGCTCTGCAAAAAGATCAGGTTGGCAAGCATAAAATGGTGGGATTCCAGAAAACAAACTTAATTTTCATAAAGGGAAAATATCAATTCCATATCCCCGACACAGTATATTCAGTTGCCTTCAAACCTTTGGGGTATCTTTTCTAGACAAGCAAATTGAAAAATTCATATTTTCTACTTATAAGGAACATTCTAATATGATTTGATTCTTTTTCTTATTAAGACAACAGACTCGAGCCGGGCTTTATTCTCCAATAAAGGCCCTATAGCGATAAGCCACGCCTACCCATTTTCTGAAAGCAGATAAACCGGCAGGAACTGGTTTTTACCAAGAATCGAAAGGTCTAAGTTTGGTCATCATTAGAATAGAAATAGAAAATGACAAGCCGGTCTCTATTGTCTCATAATGCCCTCGCGTCCTCAGCCAATCACATTTATCACCTCGCCGCTGACGCGGCTTGGTAATAAATGTGATTGGCCGAGGACGTTCGAGCATTATGAGACAATAGAGCCCGGCTTGTCATTTTTTATTTCTTAACTAAAGCATTAAAATAATTTTAACTCATCGTACTGATAGAGGAAGGTTACGTGGGAAAAAACCATTTACGCGAAGAAATTGAAATGTTTCCCCTTGAGAGGGCTAAGACTGAATTGATTCATTTTCGGTATAGGAGTTAGAGAACGTCCACTTCTTATCCATGTAAAAACTTCAAATTACCTTCTAACCTATACGTGGTGTGGGGCACAATTGATAGCCATGGGAATGCCGACGATTGTTAGAAAATCTATTTTATTCTGGGTATGTTGTGAAAAGGGAACGTATGTTTATCACAGCGTCCACAGGCAATGACGACAAGCAAGTTTTCAAATATTATACATGTATATAGACAATTACGCAACCTCAGCTTTGGATTTTTTTACTTCAAACTTTCGGACCTTCAAAATTCAGACGTCCTGGACTGGACGATCAATGGTAAGAGCTATTGAGGATTCCAGCTATTATTGAACTTAGGAATACAATGTAACCGATAAAACCATTGGGAAACTTCCGGTGCAATGGACCCTCGTGTGTGTATGTTCCGCTGTGATTTTTCCTTGTCTTTTCTGTTCCTTATTTTTATAAACTGTTTTATCTCCTCTTCTATTACATTGGGCTCTGTTATATATAGTATTTGATTGTGTAACGGATATGACGTATGATAGTACAATACAAAGTGAATCATTGCATGACAAGATGTTGCTGAAAGTTGTCCATGATATTAAAGGTTATACGACATACATGTAATTACAATCATACGGCAATTAAAATACACATTAATGACGATTACCATTAAGCATCTCTTATCCCCTGCAGACAGCACAATCATTTAATTTCCATTGTCATTTTCAAGAAACGAAGATTCTGATTGGCTGAGAAATTTTGTTGATACATCGATCAACACAATTTTTCACGGAAGTCTATTTATAGCACTATTTTTAGAACCGGGGGTTCCCTCAAACACGAATGAATTCGTTGCTGAAAATACAATTTGTTGATGTTTGCTTATCATTTCAAGGGTACCATTTCTTCTCTACTTACTCAAAAATTAACAGTGCATATAGAAATTGCTCAAACTGGTCCTTATTCCAAAGATATAGAGAGACGATCGTTCGCTGTTTGAATCATGGCGGCTGCCATAACTTGTTTTGGCAGACGTATCACTGCAAAACCCTCCGACTTACGAAATATAGTGCGGTGATTGATTGTTTTTAGATCCAAGAATCCATAAACAGATAATAATTAAATGATAAGAAATGAATCTTATATTTTTTCTGTTGATGCAGGTATCACCCGAAAAATTGGACAGAAAACTTTTGCATCAACGCGCTACGCGCATTGATGCAGTTTTCTGTCCAATTTTTCGGGTGATACCTGCATCAACAGAAAAAATATAAGATTCATTTCTTAATTCCTCTGCTACAATGACACGATTCAGGTTCATGACCTGACTTACGTTACCAATGATCAGGTTCATGACATGACTTTCGTTCAACTGGCAACCATAGACTCATAACCACATCCTGCATTTTCTTCTCTCAGGATGATAACCACCTGTCAAATATAGTTTAAACTTGTCAAACCGTCCTCAGAGGGTCAACTCATTCAGAAATAGCCTTCAATTTTCAAATCTACCAATTTTGATTTTTGACTTTGAAATTCTCGAAAAAACCCGAAAGTTTAATCGATCGAAAAGATAGTGTGACGCAAAAAGTAATTTTCTTTGGCTATCAGGCAAGAAGAATATAATTTTCTAATGGACATCGCGTGATTTGACCTCTTTACTCCCTTAAAGGACACAATATTGGTGGTTAAATTGACCATTTTATTACTTTGTAATTAAACTCTCTTGATTACACCCAGTAGGAATTGTCAACCCGTTACCGTTTGGATTTTAGAATGAAAGGGTGGTAAATTCTCTTCCGGTGGTCCTCAAAGAAATCCTTTCGATTTAAGTTTATAATTACTTTTATAATATATTATTTCACTGGTGACTTTGATCATCCGGTCTCGCTTACAGTTTCTGTGTATTAGATTGGATGCGAACGTGATGCGACTCCAGAATTTAAATGTTATCATTTGATTATTGGAAAACACAATACTTTATTGTGGTATAACCTGCAAACACCGCATGTTTATAGAAATGATTTGGCCAATCGGTAATAGATAAAATAATACACCCCTTGCCAATCCTCTAAAGTTCGTTACATCTTTCTATACAGGAATACCTTCAAACAAATGCCGGAGGTAGCCATTTTCTCACCCCAAAATCTTTACGTAGAAAAGCACATTAAAAGTGTCGAACCAGCTGACACTGGTGCACCTTGGGATAGGGCCTTTTTCATCATGGATTTATTGTAACCTTAATGCTGGTGACTCACTATCATTATGTCATTATATCAATTTATTTTCCGTTGTATACCAGTTTGTAGACATTATAAAACACCCAAAATTTAACTTAAATCTAGACACAGACTTCAAAGTAAAGCCGTAAATAAATTTAGTTGATCTGAGCATACACTTGTAATTTATATCACTTCAAGTTACCTTTCACATTCATACTTTCACGTGCTTAATTGTTTTCTACCCAATTTGATTAAATCGTAACGATACTTGCATTTCTATATCATTTAATTTCATTATAAAAACGTCGTTTTTATTGGTTTAAAAGTTCAGATGATTCCTTTATTAACCGATATGGAACTTCGTCATAAGGAGTCAACACCAAAAGGGAGAGGACTTGTTAAATATGCACTCGATGCATTTTTTTTCTCCATTTTAGAGTTAGAAACTAATAGAAAGTATACCATCATTTGAGGCGGAGAAAATTCAGAATTCAGAGGTCTATCCAGTGATGCATAAACATTGTCCCCGTAAATGATACCATGGGGGATCCAGGATTTTTTTCAGGGGGGGTGTCCTAAAGTCAGAATTTTTTTAAGAGCAAAAAAAAAAAAAAAAAAAATGCACACACCAGAAAATAAAGTCCTTGATTAACGAATGTCAGTTCTGTTTCTTATTATAAATAAAACAAATGTTTGGCGAACAATAGCGAGCAAAAAGACTTAAAATATTGAATTGTCACATCATAGTACTTTGTTCTAATATGTAAATATAACAAGTGGGTCAGCGATTTTTTTTTTTTTTTGAATTGGAATAAAATCCTCTATTCGTGTCTTTTTCAATTTCTTTACTCTTAGTGCCCTTGTGTAAAGTATATGGGTACAGAAAAGCGCAGCATTATTTGAAAATAACTTATGTAATAAATTCTGGCAAGAAAGCGAAAAATTTTTAAATGCTGACGGCAAAATATTATCAAAATGAAAGATTTTCAATACAAATTCATGGTATATGTTTCATATATGTAAAAGACAACAAAGGAGGAATCGGGACTAGATCTTTTAAAACTATGCTTCGAAGATTAGAGGGGAGGGGGACCCCCCCCCCCCCCCATTTTTAATCCGCTCTTGGAGACATATCCTCATAAACTGTAGTCTGTCACTTGGAAATGTTCATGAAACTATATAGAGGATATACATACATGTGATTTTTTTATTACTCGAGGACAATATCCCTTTTCAGATTAAATCACAGAATTGGTCTTTCAGAAAAGAATAAATATTTCATCTTCGGCAAATAAGAAAAATAAAAAAACAAAAACAAAAACAAAAACAAAAAAACTACAGAGCAATCCTATCCTCCAAGATTTCAAAAACATTGTGATTCAGGAATAAATGATTATATTATACGGAAAAACAAGTCGTACGTTTCTACTATTAGTAGATATATGAAAGATTTGTTTGGAGAGAAATTTATTTTTTCCATTTAAAAATTAAAAAAAAAATGAATATATACAAATTCTACTGAAAGGAAAAAATATTTAAAGTTAGAGAGATGTAAATACTCATTCACCTATTCTTGATGGCTTTGTCTTTGATTTCAGATACTGACAGACAATTGAACGCTGTCGTCATTTCTTTAACTTAATTGAGGATGCAGTTACGATGTAGGAGTGCTACTCCTTCAATCTATTTATGTCTTGTGTCATAAAAGACAGGATTATGATAATTCTATTCATATTCGGTATTTCATTCCTTAACATAGAGCAATAAACATGTCAAAGTTCTATTTTTAATTGAAGACAAAAATATGACAATATGGTCCGCTCAGTTTCAGAAATAGTATCCTTCTTAACGCCTACAGAAAAGATCTAATTTTTTTCTGCGTTCAACTTTTAAAAGTACACCATATGAAATGCGTTTGTGAATACTGAAGCGAAATTTATAAAGAATTCATAAAACTTTCGAGGAAAAGCATTTAAATTTGCATTGTGTTTGTCATTTTGTGTGGACCCGTCATTTGATTAAGACGGAAAATTAATAATACACGTTGCACAGTTGACTGGAACCATTCATTTTGAAGATTGAAACCAAAGAGTACAAAAGCGTCTTTGATTTGAAAAGGTCACTCTGCTTTGTCAATCTTATAGAAATAGATAAAACATAAACCCCCAATTCAGCAAGATAATTTGTGCATTAATTTAAATGTTTATACTTTTTTCTGCACTGGATGCCTTTAAGATTAATTAATTAATTAGCCGGACAACAACGGTACCAAACGACACAGTATACTCTGTATGCAGAACGTGTACAACAAGAACATCCATAAAAAGTGTCATAAAAAAACATCAATTGTCCTTTATGATATAAGGTGACAAAGCGACCTTGACACACTTTCATGAATGACCACAAATGTTCTAGTACGGAAGGACAGTAGTGGATAAACATTCAAGAAATATATATTCTCAGAATTTGTTTTCAGCAATGACCACAAAGTGTTACGTAACATTGTCTCTTCCCTAAGGTCAAGAATGGCGGACTTAGCTTCACTTTATTTTACAGCTTCTTTTGCATCGCTTAAGCATATATACTTGTAATAAAATGAGAACACAAACTGCACGAAAATCATGTTCAAATCCTGCCTGTGTATTTTTTTATGGCTTTGTTTATATTAATAAAAAGAATAAATAGATTAAACTATTTCATTTAATATAAAAAAAGATTAATTTCTTGGAAATGTCATAGTTACATGCATGGTTAGAGTGAAAGGTAGTCCCTACTCCAACTATAAGTTATATTTTTTTTTATATATGATTTTAACCCCCCACCCCCCACCCCTCCAAGAAACGAGGCTGGGCCAATTTTAATTTTATTGAGTTATTTTCCTTGCATGGTTAAAGTGAAAACTTTAGGCAGTTCGTACTCCAGCTATAACGTTGATGTTATAGCTTTTCTTGACATTACAAGGGTTCTTTTAATTTTTTGCCAAGGTCACTTGGAAAGCACAATGTACTTAAACTTACAAAACAACACACATGATATATTTTTGACTTAGTCATATATATTATTTTAAGGTTTCAAAAACATTATTTCAAATAAATCGACATGACGCGTGCGCATATCCATCTTTGTTGATGAAATCTGATGAAGATGATATTTTAAGGCACAGTAATGCAATAGTGTTCTGTAACGTTTTACAACTCATTTAAGTTTTAGTCAAAATTCCAATGTCACCTTAATTATTTTCACCCTATTGGTTTGGTTTACACCCGTCTTTTTGCATGTAAGGTTACCATAGGTCTACATGCAACAGATAGTAGATTGATCTACATAAGATATGAAATGCACGCGAAGTATAGAGAAAACTGATACTTTGCACTTTAAACAAAATCACCAAAATCATAAGACTCGTGTCCATATATAGTCTGCATAGATCTGGTTCCTAAATGATTTTATCTGTCTCTATTGTGGATGGAATGACAAACTAGTGTATTAAGATATAAGAATGATTAAGATGGGGTAGTCACATTTGACTTAACATGTCAGAACCCAAACATTTCCCATCCATCATTTACTGTACTTTAGTAATTGTTCAAAGAGATATCTATAACATATGTTTTATATGATTGTAATTAAAATGGTGCTATGCTGGAGAGGCAAACACTGAAACTTAGTTTCTTCATAATATCATTGGATTCACACATGTTTCTCACATCTACATTATAATCCTTCCAATATTTTGTTCTGCAATGCAGAAAGGCGCTTAATAGGTAACCACAATACGACTAATTAACGGGGAAGCTTACAGGTGAAACATTTTGATTCAATTTCTTCAGAGCTTTACATATAACCTTGAGAATTCCTCACTTCAAAGATTTTTGTTCCTGATTTTAATAAAGTGTCTTAAGTAACGATTGTTCTGCAACTGCATAAACCACTTGAAAATTTAGCGTTATGTTATGGGTTTTTTTTTTTGCCATGACAATGGAACTTTGCGGCAATGTTGATACAAAGTACAAATTTTGAAAGCTGGTTGACACGAAAATGAAGTAAAAAGCTTTAAAATGTATGTTCTATTGTATCACGTGATGCTATATGGATAAGTGATCGAAGACTAAAGATAAAACATAATGTAAAGCACACGGTACTTTGCAATTAAAAAAAAACAAAACAAAATCAAGATTTCAGTCTGATTATCTCCTTTAATCTATGCTAATAATATTCTCTGGATTTTAATGATATGAGATATGATTTTGTAATACAGTTATAAAAATGATATCAGGAATTAGTACAAAAATAAGGAAACCTAAAAAGTAAATATATATACTGTTACAGCAGTAATTTCGTTTTTCAGCCCATGATGCTATTCGTGCGCAACTAAAATTACCGGAAGAACATTCTTTCTGCATGATTGATTAACATACTTCATTTGATCAAAGGGTGAACTTCTCAGTGTAAAAATTATGTTATAATGATTTAATAATGGTAAATGACTTCCCTTTATAATCTAGCACTGAGAGTTTTCTGTGATGGAGCTCCTATGTGCATTAGAGCATCTATACCTGGGTGTTCTCTGTGAGAAATTTTTATTCTCATAGTTTCTTTCATGTGCATGAACGATTTTATTATATCATCGGATATTGTCATAATTAATCTCAAAACTGCACTATATCCAACCACTTCCTGCATTTTGTTTTAGCTATGAAGTCGGACGAGCCCTTAATGTCAAAGTTACCTGAAACAGATGAATATGTGTAGGTATTGCCCTAAATCTCTGCATGGAATTAGGGGACGACCATTTAATCCTGAAGGGGGACCTGGCAGTTTTTGGAAATAGATATTCTGACCCAGAAAATGTTAAAAAATAAATAATCTTACCCTCTATGTTGCAGAAATAAATATTCTGGCTTGCATATGTGTTCAAAATCTGAAAATGTTCAGTTCACTTCGCTCGCCATTCATTTAAACAAATTTATGCTTGCTCCGCTAGCAACAAGACCAAAATTTCTAGGCTCGCTTCGCTCGCCTAACAATAAAAAAAATTGGGCTCACTCCGCTTGCCCTTCCACAAAATTTTATATCAAGTGCTGGTTTGACATTTACACAGTATTACAACTGCAAGTATAAAAACAAAAACGCATATTTATTTTAACAAATATGATAAGATTCAAGTCTTATAGGAATGCCTATAGTACATTACATCTCAACTACCTTTTGTACAAAAACTTTCTTTGCATACCCCTCTCCCAATGTGCTGTAAAAACTCAATCCAGATTATGCATGTGATACGTCATGTACATTCATATGTATTGTATATAGACTTATTGAAGTGCCAAGAAAGTATTGCACATTGTAAATAATGATGGTATATCTAGTTGACATAACCAGGGGTCTTGGGCGGGGGGGGTTGTTTGTTGTTGTTGTTGTTGTTGTTGTTTGTTTGTTTTTTTTTTTGCTTGGCAGGATTAAATAAATAATCTGACCCGAAAACATGTGCCACTCCCCCCTCAGGATCAAATGGTCGTCCCCTTATAATTCAGCAAGTAATGGAATCTACTAATCTAGGTGCAGCTTATAGGTTCACAGAATCCTCAATAGAGTGACAAGAGAGCTGTCTTTGAATGAACTTAGAAACGATTTTATGAATGGAAAAATATCCACCCTTAGAGGAAAGAAAAACATTTCTATAAGGGATATAAACAAATCAAAAAAGCTTTCAACTCCCAAAAAAGGGTTCGGCAGTCCCTTGTCGACGCTGCCTTATTTCTGACCTGTCAATGATTGATAGGGATTTTAATGTCGTAAATCTTACAAATTATTACAATAGCCGAATTCAGCCGCGTGTTTTATCTACATAATGTGTATTTACTCATACAAAAAATAACCATTCACTATTAAAGTGACTCATTGAGACCGCAGATACATCAAAGCCAAGCTGGCTGCCTGCGGATTTCAACTTCGAATTTGCATATAAAAAAGTCGTCGGTATCGAATTTATTATTTTCAATGAAGTGTCTCTCTTTTTACTTATATCTACGTTTACCTACGCCAACCCGACATTTTAATGAATGGGCATTAGTAAGAAAAGTCTGGCGATCAAACTGTCAGATTTATGAATGGCGAATCGTTCTAAACGGTTGTGGGAATTAAGGTTAGCGGTATAATCACACGTGAAAGAGGCGAATCCAGGTCCAAAAAATCACCAGCATTAGATGAAAATGTTGGTAACCTACTCAAATTTATATTTCAGGGATTCAATATATGCATATTTCGACTTTTGACCAGACATTGATGGATGGATTTCATAACCAGTAGTCATTTCTCATGATCTTTTGCTCTCTTATAAAATATTAGTTGAAATGGGTAAAATGAAACCCAGAATACATATTAATTAAACTTCTTCTATTACATAACCTACAGAACAAATGCCGCATAAATTATTTCAAAAAGCAATTTAGAAATCTTGTTAACACAGAGTTATTTGAACGTTTGTGTGCTAAGCGACTATTTCCATAAGAAAATTTCCATTGGAATTAAATTATACTTTATATTAGCAAAATTATTCAGTTATATACAGGTATCATCTGTTTTAGTGAAGAAACCCTGCTCATGAAAAAATAAACTTGATCTTCAAAACATTTTTGAAGTATATAATTCAAATTGATTTTTTTAAACATTATTACATCTAAACTCTGCTGTTCGCAAATTTTTCGAGAATTTGATAGTCTTAAAAACGTAAAATACGACTGCATTCATTAAATAGATACGTACCATATCTATAGGTGACATCATTACCGGTAACTCTGATGACCCCCTAATGTGTTGAAAATGCAATACTTTATATATTAGTCTCCCCGTCTGACTTCGAGAGGAAACTGAATCCTGCATCATTCACTCGTGGAATAAAATGCAATAGTGGCCTTGTAAATAAGAACACCTTTTTCAAACTAGCATCAATTTTCTATGAATGGATCATGCATATATTCTCGATGTGTATATTGAAAAAGTATGTCATCCATCAGTATGGTATATCCTTCCCAAAAAGTACTCATTTACTTCACTATTAGATGTTTGTATCTATGCTGGCGGATTGTTTAGTCCCTGAGGATATCATTCGCTTAGTTTCACAGTGTTTCGACTCTTGACTTGATAATGATTTGTGAATTCTTTGTCACGAAATTGATTTTTTTTTCTAAAACTAAAGGGTATCTCACTGATGGCTTATCTCTGTCTTTAGAAGGTTCTTTGGTACAAATTTTAGGTCAAGTTTAGACTTTTACTCTTCATATTTATATTATTTGGATTTCCTCTTTTTTATATCGAACATCACGAATGAGACATAACTTGTTGAAATGCGCATATGGTGTACTTAGATTTTATGATAGAACATGGTATCTCTGCTGGCGGATTGTTTAGTCCCCGAGGATATCGCTCGCCTAGTTTCACTGTTTCGGCACTTAATTTGAAATACATGTATATTTGTCATTTTCTCCGTCATAAAATTCAATGAACATTTTCTGAAATTATAGGGGTATCTCACTGATGGCTTACCTCCGTCCTTAGCAGGTTATTTGGTTGAAATTTTAGGTCAAGTTTAGAATAGTTTCATATTATTTGGATTTCCTCCTTTTCTGGCCTCGAACATTACTGATGATATAACATATTGAAACGCGGATATATTGTACTAAATTTTTATAAGAGAACGTATAGTTTCAACCACTATGTTGGATTCTCTATTGGCGGATTGTTTAACATCCGCCTAGTTTCACTCTGTTTCGACTGACTTGAAATATATTTGTGAAACTGAATGAAAATTTTCTAAAAATTTGAGGGATATTTCCCTGATGGCATAACTCTGTCCTTATAGCAGGCACTATGGCAGAAATACTTTTGCTCTGCATAATTTCTTATTATTTTGATTTCCATTTTTTGGCCCCGAGCATCACTGATGAGACATAACTTGTTGAAATGTGCATATGGTGTACTTAGATTTTATGATAGAACATGGTATCTCTGCTGGCGGATTGTTTAGTCCCCGAGGATATCGCTCGCCTAGTTTCACTGTTTCGGCACTTAATTTGAAATACATGTATATTTGTCATTTTCTCCGTCATAAAATTCAATGAACATTTTCTGAAATTATAGGGGTATCTCACTGATGGCTTACCTCCGTCCTTAGCAGGTTATTTGGTTGAAATTTTAGGTCAAGTTTAGAATAGTTTCATATTATTTGGATTTCCTCCTTTTCTGGCCTCGAACATTACTGATGATATAACATATTGAAACGCGGATATATTGTACTAAATTTTTATAAGAGAACGTATAGTTTCAACCACTATGTTGGATTCTCTATTGGCGGATTGTTTAACATCCGCCTAGTTTCACTCTGTTTCGACTGACTTGAAATATATTTGTGAAACTGAATGAAAATTTTCTAAAAATTTGAGGGATATTTCCCTGATGGCATAACTCTGTCCTTATAGCAGGCACTATGGCAGAAATACTTTTGCTCTGCATAATTTCTTATTATTTTGATTTCCATTTTTTGGCCCCGAGCATCACTGATGAGACATAACTTGTTGAAATGTGCATATGGTGCACTGAAATTATAACAATAGAACATATAATTCAATATTGACAATAGTCAGAACAACGCAAGAATGCATGTGAACACAACTTTGAAGTATCAATACACAGTAGACGTGACCATCAAAATGACTGTGACCGTCATACATGTATCACTGCAACCACAATGTTCCAACGTGATTATCACAAAAATAACAGCCATGACCAACATAAACCATTGAGGACATTTTGTACAATCTTGACCATTTACTACTTCTATTACAAAAAAAAAAAAAACTTCCTAGTGTGCTGATAATATAATACTATATTAGTCATCCCGTCTGACTCTGAGAGGAAACTGGATCCTGCATTATTAATATCCAATGACCAGTAAGTATATACTTATTATACTTTCAGTGGCCTTGTAAATAAGAGCTCCTGGCATTAATTTTCTATGAATGATCTTATGTTCTCTATGTGTAATGAAAGGTCATCATTGGATCCAAACACGATACCATGTATGTCCTCACCCAGTATGGTATATCATAACCAAAAAAATTACTCCTTTATTTAACCATTAGAAGATATGTTAACTAATATCCTTGAAATGATAATATAGTTTGAGTAGTATCATATATTTATAAATAAACATCAAAGAAGTACCTAACAGTTATTCAGTCTCAAAGTCGAGAAGGCAAGGCCGAAACGTGAGAATTCCCATCGGAACGGTTGCGTATAGAATGAGATGACATCCTACAACGTCGTTTATGCTAACTACACCAGGCAAATAACTTTAATCACAAAATGACACATACTAATGTACCTGTAGAACCAATGAATGAAAGTCAAACACAAGAACAAAATACCAAAGTCATAATCGATAGGTATCTAAGGACATGAAGAATGCAAACCCAACAAAACAAATAAAATATGATGTAAAGAAGCAAGTGAATCCCCAATGAAGATGAGATCTGGTGTCCGAGGAAAGTAATCATCTCCTGTTTGCTAGCAAAACATTCGTCATTTGGGCCGTGAAGAAAAGTACAAACCTGTGTTTGTGTCAAATTCGCTGTATTGGATAGTTTTAACCTGTAATATAATTCAGCATGTGTGGACAAAGAGATGATGTAGAATCTATATTTTCATTATATCGTCCAAAAGTTTTTGCAGTGACAATTTCAATCGCTCATGAATGTTTCTCGGTAAATCGCCTTACCCTCAGAACGAAGTCGTTTTAGTTTAAGCTTGATTTGGGATAGTGCATACATTGTAAATTGCAATATGAATACATCATAGGCAGGGAGACGAATGAATGTAAGGATATTTGCTCTTCATAATTTCATATTATTTGGATATCATCTTTGAGACATGCCTTATTGAAATACGCATATGATTTACTGAAATTTGATGATAGAACATATAATTCATTATTGGCAATAGGCAGAACAACACAAGCATGCATGCGAACACAACTTTGAAGTATCAATACACAGTAGACGTAATATCATGAACCTCTATGAAACTCACTGGGATTGTTATGTATCACTGCAACCACAATCACCGTGTGGGATCGAAACGTATGGTGTTGTGATTCCTTACTTAGTTTTTTTTTAGTATTTTTTCATGTTCTAAATTAAAATTACAAAACTGATGGGCCGTTGCAGTAGGGCAATGCCTAATAAATCAATCCATATCGTCCATGTATATGAAACGTTCATAGTTTTTGAAAACACTTCAATAGTTTGTCGACAACAGAAAATTTTTCCTTTTGACGAACTCTTGAAGTGTTTGCAAAAACTATAGACTTTTCAGATATATAAACGATATAGACTTACTTATTAGGCATTGCCCTATTGCAACGTCTCATCAATTTTGTGCAGTATCACTTAGATAATGAAAAAATCTCAAAAATCTCCGTAAGGAATCGCAACATCGTACGTTTCGATCCCACGCGGTGACAATGTTCCATCGAGATTATCGCATAACTATAATGAACGTCCGTGACCAACATATACCATTAAGAACATTTTGTACAATCTTAAGCTTGACCATTGACTACTTCTATTACAAAACATTGACGATTAAATTAGATCCAAAAGAACTTAAGAAATTTTGTTAACACAGATCAGTTTATGAAAGTCATACAAAACCCGACATCAGAATCCAGAAATTCTTGAAAAAAAAATAGAGAACAAAACTTTCTCAGGAGGAAGGAAAAATCGGACAAATAAACGGAGACAATGACCCAGTACCATAGAAAGTTAGAAACACAAAAGCTATCTTATCTAATGATCAATCTCCAGAATCTATTGCAAGTATGGAATATATTGTAAGTGGCGCTGCAAAATTATTCAATTATATACAGGTATCATCTGTTTTAATGACGAAACCATGCTCATGAAAGAAAGAATAGATCTTCAAAACGTTTTGATCTGTTTTAATTTGTGTGAAATACGAAGTATGTAGGTCAAGGAATTTTCTTATTATTTTTTTAAGTTCTTTATAATATCAAAACTGCTGTTCACTAATTTTTTGAGCATTTAATATTCTAAAACGTAAAATGAGACTGCATTCATTGAACAGATATGTGTAATATGTGGATAAAGTGTTTACCTAAAGGTGACGTTATTTCTGGTACCTCTGATGACCCTCCTAATGTGTTGAAAATACAATACTTTATAAGCCTCTTCGTCTGATTCCGAGAGGAAACTGTACCCCGCATCATTCATTTGTGGAATAGAATGCAGTGACCAGAAAACATATACTTTTCTCGACTTTTAAGTGACCTTGTAAATAAGAACTCCTTTTTCAAACCATGCATGGATCTTACGTTCTCGATTCGTAATGAAAGGTTATCATTGGGACAAAACTCGATACCAAAAATGTCCTCATTCAGTATGGTATATCCTACCCCAAATGTATCCTATAACTTCATGGTTAGAAGATATGTTAACTTATATTCTTCAAAGAATCATACAGTTGCATACCGAGGTGACATACTGCAACCTCGTATGTGCAAATTGTCTACAAAAATATCTAAGAAGGCGTTAAGTAGCTCTAATTGATTACAAAGTTCCCAATACAACTATACCGAAACACAAGTGTGCCAACAGCAAACTACATCACGCACATCGACATAGAATAATATGGACACATAATATGAACACAACTGTCTGGTCCATGCTGTCAATTTATCTGCTCTTAAATGATGCTTTCGAATTTGAAGACGTTTAACATTTTTAAAAAGCATTGATACATGTGGCTGTCATGGACCTTCATGACAATCACACTGACCATCATGTACAACCATGACCACATGCACAATTGTGAATATTTTGTATACTATCTTCACCATTCATATCACATTACCATAATGTACCACCAATGCCATCATGTACCATAGTACCATAGTGACCACCATGTAACCAGCATCCCATGATGATCATGTTTCACATATATACGTACCATCATTTACCATCTTTCAGACCATTATGTACCTTGACCATTATGTACCTTGACCATTATGTACCTTGACCATTATGTACCTTGACCATTATGTACCTTGACCATTATGTACCTTGACCATTATGTACCTTGACCATTATGTATCAACTTGGCCTCGTGTACAATCTCTATAGTTTCACACACATTTATGATACGCCAAAATATATTAAATTGATATTTTCTAATTTAGTGCAACGTGCTGATATATACCAACGAAGGCACGGTCCATTTGATATTCTGGGGGGGGGGGGGGGGGGGGGCTTGGGTTTTTTTTTTCGAAAAAAATAATTTTGCTCTCAATTTTGATGAAAAAAATAAATTTGCTTATGGTGTGACAGAAAAATATAACTTTCTCTTACAAATAATCTGAATTTGAGGAATTACCATAGAATATCGCTGAAATCCTTGAAAAATTTCCGCCTCGCTTCGCTCGCCGCAGTTTTCAAATTGTATAAAACTTTTTTGGCTCGCTTAGCTCGCCATAGTTTTCTATCAAAACATTATTTACTAATAAGAAAATTAATATATATTTGAAGATATCAAAAGTTATACAGGGCTTCCTTAAAAGCTTAAATATATTATGAATATTTATGAATTGCTATCAATACATGTTGCATGTATCCCATATACAGTCTAATTTCATGTTCTTGTAAGTTTGGAAGAACTTCAGTGATTCACCAATTTACAATTCTTAGTAACATTTAAAAATTTGCCTAGTAAACCTTCCCCTCAGACCCTTTTATACATGTTATATACATGTACCTTATATAAAATATTGAGAATTGTATTGTAAAAATCTTTAATCTTTCTGTTTAAAAGTGAATGAAATACTTGCATAAAAATAAACTAATATATTAATATTTAGAGTTTTTAGTAAAATAATAAATAATTTCTATTGATAAAACACAAATATTCTCAATATGCGAACCACTTTGTTAAAAAAAATTTCCTTGCTCCAACTTTGCACGTAAAAAATAATTTTGCCCCGGCCCGGGGCAAAAAAGAATAATCTTGCTCCGACAAAAAACCCAAGCCCCCCCCCCCCCCCTAAATACCAAATGGACCATGCCTAATTCGATGGCAATATCACCTAAATGTATAAATTTAAACCTCAAAGAATTTCAGTCGTTGTTGGGTTAAATTTTAGCATCCAGGAACCAAAGACAACTAGATCTTTATCACTATTTTGCCTTTTATCAGAACTGCAAAGTGTGCACTTTTGCAGTAACACTCCTTGATTGATTTAATGCCTCAAAATCATAAATAACTGCCATCCACCTGCAGTGTAGATTATATCTGATCATCAGCTTAGTTGGATATTAATTATTCCTTTACAAAACTATATATCTATTTGTGATAGAAATATTGAGAAATATATATAAAGATAAGGTAGATAAGACTGAACAATGGAAAGACGATCTGACTGAGACAAGTCGCTGAAGGACTCGTTCGTTCTGTTGTGAAATTTTATCAATGAAAAAGGCTTGGCGCTTCGTATACCGAACGGTATCGTTTACGGTCTTGCTTTGTAGAGATAGTATATAGTACATCAAATTCTTTATTCCTGTTATGATGAATTACTTTAGAGATTATATAATTATGCATTTTCTTTATGGTTGGTCGAAAAATCAGAATAGGACTATAAAGAGACGTCGGATCCACTGATTTAAGGTGTGACCTTTTAACGATTTTGAATTAGAATTAAATCTATATTGATACGTGTAGATAGTAAATTTTGCGTGACGTTTTATCAGACGGATGCATCTTGCAGATTTAAGTATAACTATACTGTCGGAAACTGCATTGCACATGTAACATAAAACATGATGATTCAGACGATACTCCGCCAAAAGCGCATACATACATGTACTTATACCTGACCTACAGCATACTTAACAGATAAATGGAAAAAGGCGGACTTCTACTCCTCCTTTTTTTCTCTTTGTTTCATTTTAAGAATGATTCATTCTTTTAATCATTATTATTGAAGAAAAGGGGCATATTCATTTATCTACATACGGTTGATTATATAATAAAGTAAATCCGGATACTCCCTGCAATTAGTGTAAAAAGATGCTTTAATCTAAATTCTCATTTTTCCACAAAAGACATTCACATCTCCCAACAAAAAAATTGGCTACTTTAGTCTGCACACCCAGTTTTGTAGTAAAATAGGCTTTGTATGACTAAAATTCAATTTGGAATTCGAAACTACTATACTGAAAGAGAATGTATATATATTCGAATTCCAATTTTTCATGTCAATATGAAAATGTACAATTCTTACACTGCATTATATAATAGAAGTATTTCACATATAGATGAAGTTCATAAAAAATAATAATCGAAATCTTGAGTGCGTCAGAAAAAGCGAAGCATATGTGCTTTTATGTTGCTTTTCTGAAATATTTTTGAATTCAAATGTTATAATGCTCTACATTCCGTGCTGTTACTCATATTTCATCCATTTTCAAACCATTTAACCTTTTGAATGATAATTCTTCAAACTTACGTGTTTATTTTTTCCAAGAAATAAAATAGATAATTCTGATTTAAAAATAATATTATAAGTAAAACTGAAAATTTAATAAATTTAGCCACCATAATAGAATTGAAGAAAAAAAGCTTTATATTTTTCATTCGCGGGAACGTTGTCTTCTTAATATTTTCTTCCGCAGTTTGTTCAGATTTATACAATGCACGCCAGGAAAACAATTTAGGCGTCAAAACATCTATTACCTAACTCTACACTTAAATTTGACTCCATTTAAAGCTATAGATTAAGGTGCCAAAAGGTTACATGTAGAATATGTAGCTTCATTGTATTGGTGACACAACCGCCATGTATAACACACCGATTCTAAACAACAATCAAATTCTTGACTTGGAAGCCGAGACCCTATACCATGATCAAAATCAGAGGTTCACATTCTGTCTGGCAGGAGATGGGGTTTTGACAATTTCATACCTCATTTGTGTTGCGTCTCTAATTGGCTGAATGAACCTTGTGGTGGTCTCTATATTACCTATGCCAGTAAATAAACCCTCATTTTAATTGTTGCGCGATGCGATGAGTGGTTCTTTTGGTGTGGATTGACGGATGGAGGGGTTAAAGAGGTCTCTAGAGTCGTATAGCCAATTCCAGTCGATTCACAATGATGTTGCATTAAGTTGAGTGAAATAGATCAAATGCCTTTTGCAATTTTTTTTTCAATTACGAATGTTCGCATAAAAGCGCTAATTTCTACACTTAGTTGCCCATTGTGCTGTTTAAATAGGAAATTGATTTTGATGAGGAAAAATTGAATTATTTAAAAGAGAAAATCTTGAATCAGTTCCTTCGGTACGGACGTCGCCATTTGAAGAATTTACAACGTTAGCGTGAACGTTATGAGATCATTACAAATGTCACTAGTATTGAAATATACAGAGCCACACATGTAGAGTCAAAATGTCAGCTCGGTAAAAAGGATGTTGACCTAATACATACCAGGTCATACGAATTCCAACTAGAAAATTAAAAGTTTAAGAAAACATTTAAATTAAAGCAAAACAAGATAAGAAGAAAACAAAATGCTGAAATATCTAAAGAGATCAGCAAATACGATAACTGAACAAATATGGAAATGGATAGATAAATAAGAGAGATTTAAACCTTGAAAAATTAGACTTAAAGTATTTATAATAAAAGCATTGTACTTAACGAATGTATAAGTATTTTACATTGTACTATAATGCCAAAGATCTATATAATATGTTTATGTACATTGAGGACAAAATATAAAACATTAATCCTAATATGTCAATTTGAATCTCACATCGCAAACTGATGTATTATGGCATAATTTTGTTGTTACCCATCAACCATCGCTCTCAAATGTCATTTTCCCGTAACAAAGCAGATTGTAGATTTCAGATGTGATATAAGTTTGTTTCGATTTGTCATTTAGTGGCAAAAAATAAAAATCTCATTTTATTGTACATTTCAAAAGTTAGAATGTCGATTTTATCGATCCTTGAAAGCGAGTAATTGATAAAACTTGACAGAGTGTAAATTTCTCTTTTACACGTGTAAGCAAAAACACCTTGATGGCAATCAAATAAATTACCTGTATAAGATGTTTAAACTTTCAAGATAAATGTTACTTTACACGAACGTGAAGTTTTTAATTTCCTGTGGAGTATGTATCTACGAATTTCAGGAATGCAATTAGTCATAGGACATGTACATGACACAAACCTAGATTTGAAAAAAAAAATCTATTAAGAATTTTTTCTTCTTTTCTTTTAACATGAAATAAAAAGAAATCCCACTCTAGCTGCTACCAGAAAACCAACTAATTTTCAGACTGAATTCAAAGCAAAACTTGCTTCGGTTAAAGAAACCTCATCAGTGTCATCAGGGACGTATGTAACCACGTAATACGCCCCTGGTGACAAAATAATATTAGAATCTGAAACTCCTATGCAAAAAAAGTACTTAAAAATAATGTGAATGTCGTTGTACATAACCATTAAAATTTATACACAATGTATGGGAGATATAGTTGAATAATGTAATTTGGCAATGAAGCATGAACAAGTTAAGAATTTTTGTCTATTAAAGGGTCTGAAGCTCAAGAATCCTGGACTATACAGAATGTGTACATGGTGTACTCATATATCGACATCCACATTAACAACACCAACATCAAAAACATGATCTTGATTATCCCCACTGATTTGTTGACTCCCACCTCTATCATCAAAATCTAGATCTGCATATGATAAAATAAGTCATAATTCCTAAATAAATTACGTTTGAAATCAGTATGAAACGAGTGGTAGGTTGCATTTAGGTTATCTATGACAGTCTTGTGAATTCAGTGCTGTAGCATGTGAAGAAAGATAACTCTAATCTGTTGCATTGAGTCACGTGCTTTTGTTTCTGCACGTGATTGTTTGATATATAAATACTTTTAAAATGCAAACTAAAATTGGAGATAGACTATCTCTTGTCATTCAGACGTATCAAAATGTTGACTGTGTACGTAGTTTCTGTTTTATTACACATTCTATTGATTGCACTTGTTGAGGGACATGCAAGTTCTCCTTTATCAAGGGAATGGGAAGTATGGAAAGAAAAGTACGGAAAAGTTTACAATGACCCGGATGAAGATGCTGCGCGATTCTGCTTCTGGCAGCGCAACCTTGTGGCCGTTCATAGACACAATGGAAGACCGGGAACGCCATATCAACTTGAACTGAATCAGTTTGCTGACCAGGTATTTCGCATCACCTGATTAAATTTCAAATATAAACTTCCTCAAAAAGTGATCTGTATAACTTAGGTAGAAGAATTCAACGACTTCATTATAAATCTACATGTTTTATCCACAGAACCAGAAAAAAAAACTGTCAAAATCTAAAACGCAATTTTACTTTTACATTTTACTGTTCATGATTTTGTTCAGGACTTTAGAAAAGATTGGTTTAGATCAGAGCCAGCAAGATTAGATAAATCTTCGACACTGAAATTCAGAAACGTCGATATTCCCGAGTCAATAGATTGGCGAACAAAAGGAGCTGTGCTTCCAGTAAAGAACCAAGGACAGTTAGGAAGTAGCTCTGCATTTGCTATTAGCGGTTAGTAATCAACCATCTTCAATGTCAACCTTCAATCATGTACGCTATCAAATTATATTTTCGTCCAACTGTTCTCGGAATGTTTACCTTTGGCACCACAGTTTCTTATTGCTGTAGATACCACCTCTTCTCATACCAACCTCTGAACAAACGCAAAACATAATTACACATAAATCATGAAAATTTGAAAATCCTGACACATTTTCTTTTGGTTCTTTATATTTTACTTTCTCCATTCACCTATATGTTTGAAACATACAAGAATTATTAAACGTCAGCATCATTTAAAAACTGATAAATTTGCAGCATGGACCAGACATGCACGTTTCGGGCACTAACCTTCGTCAGTGATCCTCAATCTAAAAATGTAATACGGCCAAAGAGTGTAAAAGTTATGTCCAAAAAATACACCGAAAGACGTAGCAGCATGGTTTTTATATGATACTACAGGACCCTCGTTTAAGAAATTTCAAGAAATTTGATAACAGAAATTTTCGAATGCGTCGAAGAAACGATCAACCGAAATTGATCGAACTTGGCTGTATGTGCCCTCGGAGAAACCCCATTCTTATACAAAAACGACCTATAGCATATACCAAAGAGCTATCTAAGAACAAAGATATTCGTTAGGGAAATACATTCTCCTTCAAGAACAGATGACAAAAGTTGTTCACAACAAGTTTTAAGTCACTAATGAAACACTAAATAATGGTTTATATCCGCAGTGTCTAACAGTTCAGCAGACATTATACCAACATATTGTGGTCACATTTAAACGAACATGGAACTACTTGGTGAGTGCCACTGCTGGTGGACCAAGAGTCCCCGAGGGCACATGTAGCCATGTTCGATCAACTTTGGTTGATCGTCTGTCTCATCAACGCATTCAAAAATTTCTGTTACAAAATTTCTTGAAATTCCTAAAACGTGGGTTCTGTAGCATCATATCCCATCCATTTTGCTACATCTTTCGGTACATTTTTGAAAATAATTTCACACTTTTTGGCCATATTACATTGTTTAGACTGAGGATCACTGACGAGGGTTAAGTACCCGAAACGTGCATGTCTGATCCATGCTGTTAATTTATCTGGTCTTAAATGTTGCTATTGAATTTAAAGAAGTTTAACACATGAAAACTACTAATATTATGATTATAAAAACTGGAGGAACTTTGCTCTTCCGAAAATCAAATTTCTGTCTAGAAGGGTGCTATCAGGCAGCAGAGTGAAGATTGATGTTTTCATTTCCATTGGAACAGTTGCGAACCCCGAACCCCATTATAAACAATATTCCGAAGTGAGACCAGATGCCCGGGGAGAGTCAGCGTCCCCTGTTTGCATGCATTATCCGTTGAAACACTTCCATGAAAACTTGTCAAAATCGGTGGTTGTCTCTATATGCATATGAATGTACATATCAGGCAAAAATGTCTTGTTTTGGTGATGTTGACGGCCATTCAATCCCTATCTGATCTAGAATGTCACCGACCATTCTGGAAAGATCTCTCTCTCTCTCTCTCTCTCTCTCTCTCTCTCCTCTCCTCTCCTCTCCGTATTTTTCAAAAAACAAGGGGAGGGGGAGGTTCGCTCTTTGGCACCGGTATAAGAGCCTAAATCAAGAAAAATGATTGTAAGCAACGCCACCCTGAATTAATTTGATAAAGTAGTTAGATGTACACTATAATCTAAAAATGCTATATGCCTGCCAAACATAATTTCTTGTGGAATTTGCTGGTTGATTTCAGATTGGTTTGAAATTTCAAATTGATTTGAAATTTTAAATTGGGTTGAAATTTCAAATTGGTTTAAAATTTTCTTCAAGAAGGTATAGAGTTAGAAATTACTGCTATTACGAAAATATTTCCACAAGAAAAAATACAATAAATTTAAACATTCTGTTTGTTTACATATATTAAACTACTATAAAATTTCAGAAGGGAGTTAGATCTATAGCAGAATACATGTGGACAGCACTAGCTAATGAACAAAATTTCTATGTAAGAACGAAATAGGTATCTTCAATTAAATGCGTTGCCGTATTTTAAATATCAAAGAAGGGAGGAGATCTCCAACATCAAAGTGAAACAAATTTAAATGTAAAGGAAAATGAAAGTAAACCCACATATTTCGGCTTCGTATGTCACTCAATGATAATGTCAAATATATATAATCATAATCACAATAGATTTCTCTTGTAAAAACGAAATTCGTTACATGTAACGCAACTTAAATTAATTGAATTGTATAGATAAAGACTATACTATTATCTAAAAATACCAATTCCAGTGATTTCAACGCCTGCCAAACATAGCACTTTTTTGTGGAGCCTGTTATTTCAAAATAGAAATTAGACAAAGAGAACACTGAAGACTAGTGATACCTTCATCTTTTTAACAAAGCAAAAACAATGGACATACAGCCACTACACCAACACCCAGTCAGAAACAGTGAAAATACTCATAATTTTGCAGAAAAGCAAAAGTGAATATCCGAATTTTCAAGATGTGATTAAGTGCCCTGGAGAAAAGTTTTTTAGTCTTTGATATCAATGACAGTTTTCAAACATTATCTAAAAGATGTAGGATCATAATTAGGAAAGGGGTAATAGGTAATACCGTACCATAGCGATGCGACCAAGCACAACGAGAGCTCACACGGACCATTTCATATATAAGACTTAATGAAAAGTTGATTAAAATATTTGTTTAAAAGATTTAGCAGCGCCACCGTTCTTACATTGGATTCTGTGGAGATTGTTCATCAGATAGTTTTGTCCGTCGTGTTTCTATGGTAATGTCTTAGTGTCTCCGTTTGTTTGTCCGCTTTTCTCTCTTTTCGTCAGAATACGTCACGCACGTTCCGAGCGTCCTGTTGTTTTCACTGTAGAGTATCTCCTTTATATGTTTGTTTTATGTTTTTCAAGAATTTGTATTGTATCTACTAATTGCGATTATAGGCTTTGTGTTTTACTGTCACTCACTGGTCACTCACCATTGGCATTTTATGTGTAACCGCCCATTATTTAAAATTCAGTTAATGAAAATCGTTTCTGCGTCTTAGCTAATTTTTTCATAAGAGATATATGTGACAGCTGGATGAAAATACTATCTCTATTCCTATTCTATTCTAATTTTGCTTTCAATATTCATTTTCACAACCAGTTAAATCTTCCCGAAGTCTTGATACAAAAAATTAGGAACCTGCTTAGATTCGGTATATGTATACATGTATATTGATTATACGATAAAGCATAAGATATCTTAGATTTCATTGTCTTATTGCATTTTCAGACAGTGTATCCAGTCTTCATTTTATTCAAACTGGGAGATTACTCCGTCTGAGTGTACAAGAAGTAGTGGATTGCTGTGGTAATTCAACATTACTTCGCGGTATAGCGTTTAACTGTATAGCAGGACTAGGAGGACTGTGTGCTGCCACGGATTATCCTTACCATCCAACGAGTAGGACATGTAAAAATAACTCATGTCAAGTTGCTGCCAAGGTAATATTCATCAGAACATACAGTTTTGAAGAGATTTATAAATTTTGTTTCAGCCGAAGATCACATATATACTAGAATTAACTGACAAAGAGTAGGATATGGACTTTTAAATGAAATCAGGGTATCTCCAACAAGACTCAGTAGACCTTCTTCATATTACCGTTAGACTTGCATTTTAGACGCTCCAAGACCCGACATCACTACTTTTGATGTTATTTCTAATTGTGACGTCATAATTCAGATACGACGTCACAGTTAAAAGTTACGTCAAATGTTGTCATGTCGGGTCTTAGAATGTGTAAAATACAAGTATACTGCGGTAATATGAAAATCGTCTGTTGCAGCACCGACAGCAAAGCACTTTTAAAAAACCTTATGCGAAAACAGAGTGGACAAGCACATCAAGAGACGTAAAAGAGACATAAACGACATAGAAACATGAAACACAAAAGACACATAAACCGCCGAGACCAATGGGCAATAGGTACAGACTTAGGACGGCCATCTGTCACGCATGTACTTATCCGGATTTAAATGTCGTTTAGAAAGAAATCAAAAACGAAATGAACAATTTGTTTCAGGTACTAGTAATTAAGACTTGTATGACAGGTATGTGTCTGATTACGGAGGTCCAGGACAGCCGTACTAATGATAAGTTCCTATCATTTAATTTTCCTGAAAATTATAAATGATAATAATTGAAACATACCTTTTCTGTATGCAAAGTTTCATCATTTTTTACCATCAGTTTTAAAGCTATGGACGTACGTATATATACCCGTTGAAAGCCCCAAAATGGACCGTAAATGTTACGTTAAAATGAACACACTTTAGGGAACGAAAACAGAAAGGAGGGGATCTCCAACAACACTAGGTTGCAGCACCCACAGCAAAATCCCAAAACACCCATGCAAAAAACACAGAACAGATACCCACAGAAAGAGACGCAAAAGGGACAAGGAACACCAACTCACAACATAGAAACATAAAAGACTACACATAAACCAACGAGACCAATGGGCAACCGGTGCCGACTTAGGACGGCCATCTGCCAAGTAAATAGCAGACGGTGTGGTTATCCTGGATTACGTGCGCACAACCATCTCACTTCTCCAGTTACCTAGAGGTCTCGAAGAACGTACAAATGTGGTGTAAAACAACCTCCTCACTGTAAGATGACGTCACACAAACAAGACCGCGAAACGCAGAGGCCCCAGAGACACAGATGAATATGTAAATGGATATAAAAAGAGGGCATGCGTAATACAGTCCGTGCTCTGCCGGCTGTAGCGAGCTCATGTATGTAATCACCCGAGGAGTCCGACTGACATTCAGAGAGGACAGGTGGTCGGGGCCCTGTCTTCTCTAAAGAGGTTTGGACAGGGCCCGTCATGGAGTCCCGTCGTCACAGTCAGTCAGAGTGCAAGTCTTAAGAATGCGCTCGTACAAGACTGTATATTGGTCAAGTACCAAGCTTAGTGTCCGTCTGGTGACATTAGGATCATATCCACGGTATAAAAGGCGTTTGATGACTCTGACGCATTTTCGATACATATGCTGTCTACCTTTGATCCTTCTTATTTTGTTAATTATGTCACCATAAAATGCAGGTTGTGAAATACCTAAAGTAATATACTCCGCCGCTTTTATGGGTCCGAATTTCAAAAGAAGTTGATCATAATTTTTGTAAAATTTCCAGAAAGTCTTTACTAGTTTGTGAAAGCGAAAACCTTGACCTAAAAGTTTCTTTGTAATTTGTAGATTTCTATTATGAAAATCCAAAACATCAGTACATGCTCTAGCATACCGGATGAGCTGTGAAATATAGATACCGTACGACGGTAATCTAGGGACATCACCGTCAAGCCAGGGGAAATTTACTATGTTGAATCCAAAATCATCTCGTTTGTCATATACACTTGTATGAATTTCTCCATTGACAATTTTGATATTTAGGTCCAAAAATGGTGTTTCAGTGTCTGTAATGTTTGCCTTGTTAAGAGTCAATTCTTGTGGATAAATAACATCTTTATACTTTTCAAAAACAGGATTATCGATAGTAAGAATATCATCCAGGTACCTAGAAGTACTAATGAAGCATTTCACATCATCATGTTTTCTTTGCTTTTGAAGATTTTGAATAAATTCCTTTTCATATGTGTATAAAAATAAATCTGCAACAAGAGGCGCACAATTTGTACCCATAGGAATCCCTACAACCTGCTTGTAGAGATTCTCACCAAATCTTACATAAATGTTGTCCAAGAGGAAGGACAAGGCACTACACAGGTCGCTACATGTCCATGATTTGTATGATTTGTATTCTGTAGCGGAAAAGAAACCCTTTGATTCAGATGTACAAATATAAATTTTCCCCTCTCGATTATAGCACCAACATAATCATCCTTGGACATCCTATTTGGACTAAGACTTTTAAAAGTTACAAATCCTCTGCAGAGGCAGAATATTAACAAGGATTTCTGGACGTTCCGGCCACAAACCAATCCGGCCACGGCTCTCTGACCCCAGTCGATGCGGCCAGTATCAAATCTAACCCCCCCCCCCCCTCTTCCTACTAAAAATCACAGGGGCCGGATCGTCTGGGGTACAGGGTTTTAATGATAATATACACAGGGGCCGGATCGTCTTGGATGTTTGATTATAAACGAGGGCCGGGTCGTCTTGGAACAATTTTTATTTATATAAGATACACAGGGGCCGGATCGTCTTGGGATACAAGATTTTAATGGTTATATACACAGGGGCCGTATCGTCTTGGGGTACAAGATTTTGATGGTTGTATACACAGGGGCCGGATCGTCTTAGGTGTTTGATTAACGGGGCCGGATCGTCTTGGGTACATGTGGCCGGAGTGACTAGGGGCCGGTTCCCATTTCATAGTGGCCGGATTGGTTTGTGGCCGGATCGTCCTGTTACCGACAGTTTGGGGGATATAAAAATTTTTTGATTTCTAGACGTTCCGGCCACAAACCAATCCGGCCACGGCTCTCTGACCCCAGTCGATGCGGCCACTGACGCATCCGGCCACAGGTACCCCAGACGATCCGGCTCCCGTATACTTTTACATAGATTGACCATGGCCCACGACTTGGGAATATCAAGTTTTCTTTATGATAGTTTTTCACATTTAACATATAACTGTAGTTGAAGTATGACTTTAGTAAATCTTTTAATAACAACAAATACATGATTTTAAAAAAATATATATCATAATTAAATCACCAATTTGACATATTAATTAAGTTTAAAAAGAGAATTGTATGTTTATCAAAGTAATGCTGTGAACCCAAGCCCAGAAGACAAAATACGTTAATTTATATATAAGACACACAGGGGCCGGGTCGTCTTAGGTGTTTGATTAAACGGGGGCCGAATCGTCTGGGGACAATGTTAATTTATATAAGACACACAGGGGCCGGATCGTCTTGGGTAACAAGAATTGAATGATAATATACACAGGGGCCGGATCGTCTTAGGTGTTTGATTAAACGGGGGCCGGATCGTCTTGGGTACTTGGGTAATTGCTTCATACGATTTTTCAAATATGTACACCACGCTTCCTCACGACAAGATCAATGATCAATTGTCCAAACTCATTAAATGGTGCTATAATCGAGAGGGGAAACTTTATATTTGTACATCTGAATCAAAGGGTTTCTTTTCCGCTACAGAATACAAATCATACAAATCATGGACATGTAGCGACCTGTGTAGTGCCTTGTCCTTCCTCTTGGACAACATTTATGTAAGATTTGGTGAGAATCTCTACAAGCAGGTTGTAGGGATTCCTATGGGTACAAATTGTGCGCCTCTTGTTGCAGATTTATTTTTATACACATATGAAAAGGAATTTATCCAAAATCTTCAAAAGCAAAGAAAACATGATGATGTGAAATGCTTCATAAGTACTTCTAGGTACCTTGATGATATTCTTACTATCGATAATCCTGTTTTTGAAAAGTATAAAGATGTTATTTATCCACAAGAATTGACTCTAAACAAGGCAAACTTTACAGACACTGAAACACCATTTTTGGACCTAAATATCAAAATTGTCAATGGAGAAATTCATACAAGTGTATATGACAAGCGAGATGATTTTGGATTCAACATAGTAAATTTCCCCTGGCTTGACAGTGATGTCCCTAGATTACCGTCATACGGTATCTATATTTCACAGCTCATCCGGTATGCTAGAGCATGTACTGATGTTTTGGATTTTCATAATAGAAATCTGCAAATTACAAAGAAACTTATAGGTCAAGGTTTTCGCTTTCACAAACTAGTAAAGACTTTCTGGAAATTTTACAAAAATTATGATCAACTTCTTTTGAAATTCGGACCCATAAAAGCAACGGAGTATATTACTTTAGGTATTTCACAACCTGCATTTTATGGTGATATAATTAACAAAATAAGAAGGATCAAAGGTAGACAGCATATGTATCGAAAATGCGTCAGAGTCATCAAACGCCTTTTATACCGTGGATATGATCCTAATGTCACCAGACGGACACTAAGCTTGGTACTTGACCAATATACAGTCTTGTACGAGCGCATTCTTAAGACTTGCACTCTGACTGACTGTGACGACGGGACTCCATGACGGGCCCTGTCCAAACCTCTTTAGAGAAGACAGGGCCCCGACCACCTGTCCTCTCTGAATGTCAGTCGGACTCCTCGGGTGATTACATACATGAGCTCGCTACAGCCGGCAGAGCACGGACTGTATTACGCATGCCCTCTTTTTATATCCATTTACATATTCATCTGTGTCTCTGGGGCCTCTGCGTTTCGCGGTCTTGTTTGTGTGACGTCATCTTACAGTGAGGAGGTTGCTTTACACCACATTTGTACGTTCTTCGAGACCTCTAGGTAACTGGAGAAGTGAGAGGGTTGTGCGCACGTAATCAAGGATAACCACACCGTCTGCTATTTACTTGGCAGATGGCCGTCCTAAGTCGGCACCGGTTGCCCATTGGTCTCGTTGGTTTATGTGTAGTCTTTTATGTTTCTATGTTGTGAGTTGGTGTTCCTTGTCCCTTTTGCGTCTCTTTCTGTGGGTATCTGTTCTGTGTTTTTTGAATGGGTGTTTTGGGATTTTGCTGTGGGTGCTGCAACCTAGTGTTGTTGGAGATCCCCTCCTTTTTTTGTGGCCGGGATGACTAGGGGCCGGATCGACTGGGGCCGGATCGTCTGGGGCCGGATCCCATTTCATAGTGGCCGGATTGGTTTGTGGCCGGATCGTCCTGTTACCTACTGTATTTGTCATTTAGATATGATGTGGGCAATCGGCTGTGTATAGAATTATGAATGATCACTAAGACTTTTAAAAGTAATTGTCGAAAGGAGATAAATTAATGTCTGCTTAAAGAACATCTTCGAGTTGTTAATTTTTAATAATAACGTCCGTTTATCTGAAACTCTATTATTTATCTTCCGTAAAAACTTGATATTAT
Organism: Pinctada fucata; assembly: GCA_028142955.1. NCBI lineage: Eukaryota > Metazoa > Mollusca > Bivalvia > Pterioida > Pteriidae > Pinctada > Pinctada fucata. The sequence goes on from AP027102.1 coordinate 11,703,901, forward strand.
TTTCTACATATATGTCAAGTTAAACACCGATAAGTTCCTATTGCAATTTGACCGTCAGTTTTTAAGTTATGGTTATTTTGTTATCCTTTCGCCCTTATTTTTACGTCACTTTATGCTGACGTTCTTGCTTAAAACGCGCCAATGTTACCGTTTCTATTATGGCGTCATAATTGATCTTGAACATTCCGATGGGGTTCTTTTGGATCTGTTCTGGACCCCCTTAACGTAGCTCGCGGTTTTAGAACAAAATTGATTACCTACCCTGAAAGTTTGCATATGAAAACTAGAAGATTCAAACCTTCACTCGTGAAAAAATGAATTCACTTCACCGCCGATTTAACATTTTATAGGCCTCCAAAAATGGCACATTTCATTGTATAGAATAACAATTTACGTTACTTCCGTGTATTATCATGCTGACATTGCTTTGCTTTCATAGACATTTTCTTTCTTATTTTGCGGTCAACTCCCTAAATTAAATCTTATTCATAAACGGCATATATCTCTGAATCGATTTATAAGAAAAAATGTATATGTAAACAATTTTGTTTTCAATTTATACAAGTATGAAAATACAAGAAAATAGTGTAAACTCCGAATTAAAAAAATGACGTCGCGGTCATAACGTTACGTATTTGCCTGACGACGTTATCTTTCTTATGCCACGAAGAACAAACATCCTCTCGGCAATTACAATAAAGTGCTGATTATACATTGGATTCACCATTGTCGTCCGTCCGTCCGTTTGTCCGTCCGTCTTTCTGTCCGTAGACAAAAGTTGTTTTTTTTTTATCGCAACTCCTCCCTAACCAATCGAAGAATTTCAGTGAAACTTTACACAATGACAGATCATGATATGTAGATGTGCATAAAGAAGCTAAGCGAAGCTCAAGTGAGCTATTGTCATAGCGTACCGTCCGTCGTCCGTCCGTCCGTCGTCTAACGTAAACTTTGAACATGTTCGACATCTCTCTGCAACTGCTGCACAGAATTTCACGAAACCTTACAGGAAGCACGTACTCAAGATCCTCTACCACGCTTGTGTTTTTCGTACCGATCGGTCAACAAATATGGCCGCCGAGGGCTCTGATTGGCTGACACATTTTCGACTTCTCTTCTGCAACCGCTGCACAGAATTTCACGGAACCTTACAGGAAGCAAGTATTCAAGGTCCTCTACCAAGTTTGTGTTTTGTTATTGCTGTGGTCTAGGGGATAGGGCATCGGGCTTGTCTTATAATTGCTGGTTCGATCCTTGCTAGGACCTTGGGTCGGCTGACATGTACTCTTCAATGTTCTGTGTTTATATACAAAAATGTCCTTATTTATGTATTGTTTACGTGTCTGTGGTGTTTTTAAAAAATAATGATAAAACCCCCCAACAGTTGGTGCTTTTCATGCCGATCGGTCAACAATTATGATGGCTGATTGGCTGACTTTAGATATCTCCAAAACCGATGCTCATAATTTCACGAAACCATGAATAAAGCGTCCACTACTATTCTTCTGTTTGCAACTCAGGTGAGCGATGTGGCCCCCTTGGGCCTCTTGTTTGGTTTTTTTTTTTTGGGGGGGGGGGGGGTCAAAGTGGATTGTTACAACGCCGTCAAAGGGCGTCTAATATGGAAAGCACAGGATAGAAATAAAAACTACGCTCACTATTCAAAAAAAAAAAAAAAAAACAACGTCGGATCGGCCTTATTCGACCAAAGAGCTAATACATGTCACTTTTATAAAAAAAAAAAGAAAATATAAAAAGTCCAATGAGGTATATAGTGACAACGACAGCATTTATAATCAAATTTTCAAAGCTCTTGTGCTTCACAGAGACTGATCCTTGCTATTATTTCAATCAAAGTTTTATATCACTGTGAGTGCTTGTACATGCTGGGGGGGATTTTCTTAGCCAATCATTAAAATAAAAAAAAAAAAAACCGAAAAAGCGCCAAATTGTACAGAATTATAAAGTTAAAAATAATTACGGTCATTGAATAAAAATTATCGTTTTTTTTTAATCATCGAGATATATTGTACAGGCCGATTAACACTCTTGTCCGTGGTATGTATTTCGCTTTTTGTACGATTTTATTTTAAAAATAATAAGTCTTCAGTTTACGTCTACCAATTTCCAGCTAAAGATAGTTTCGTTTATATTATAACCGAGTGTGGTTCTTTCCGATATACAATGAATAGAACATTTCTTTTAATTTGGCGGCAAAGTAATGCAGACAACGTCGCGTTGTAAGCGTTGTGACGTTACAAATAAAATGTGCACCACTATTCCTTTGAACAACGAAACTTGCGTACTAAAAGTCCAATGACGACACAAACCCGCGAGCTACGTTAAATAAGCCATATCCAAAAGGATTTCAAGCCAGAGATACTTTCGTTAAACTCCATTTATCAAATCTTTATGATAATTTATGATTTATAACGAAATTACGAGAGATACAGATACAGATACATAGACGATGTGTTGTCCATCAATAATCCAAAATTCGCGGATTACCTGAGCAGTATCTATCCTTCGGAGCTTGAAGTCAAAGAAAATACAGAGACAAATAATTCAGCATCCTATTTGGACATAATGTTGTCCTACGACACTGATGGTCACATGAACACCTCACTCTATGACAAACGTGACGACTTCAATTTCAGCATTACGAACTTTCCTTTTCTGAGTAGCAACATCCCTTCATCGCCTGCTTATGGCGTGTTCATATCTCAGTTGATACGCTATGCCAGAGCAAGTACCAAATATACGGATTTTGTTCTGAGAGCTAGGCGTCTTCCAGATAAGCTTCTCAGTCAGGGATATGTTTCTGACCGACTAACATCGTCACTGAGGAAGTTCTACGGTCGATATGGGGAACTCGTCATACACTATGATGTCCCACTATCCAGAATGGTGGATGATATTCTGTCATAGACCATTTGAACCATCCAACCAAAGATTGTACTCTATATCTTCCAAAATGGAAGTAACCGGATGTGACAGTTCTACCGAATTGAAGCGACGGGTGTTGCATGCAAGCAGGAGATGCTTACTCTTCCTGGGCACCTGGTCTCACTCTCATATCGGGAGTTCGCTTCTTTTCATATGGTGTAGGTTTTTGTTTTTGTTTGCTTTGGTTCCTGTTTTATCCTGATTTTGTATGCCTTCGGTTTCTGATTTTCTGAATTATCGATTTTGTACTGTAGACAGGGATATGGTCATTACCCATATTTGTCATTCAAAGATGATATCTTCAATGGTATAGAATAAATGTTTGCGTTATGGATTAAAAGTACTGTCCTGTTCACTAAATCCAGAGCACCCTGTTTTGGTGATTTATTCTGTCGTATGAAGAATTTTGCTATAAATTATTGTTTCCGAGAATTGACCTTCTTTGGTCGTAACTGGAAATTAACTTCAACTTACCCTATCATCTGCCTTCAAACCGCAATATGAAAAAATTAAGGCCTTTTTTTTTTATTTGTTGGTTTACGGATCCGCCGTCCCGATTTTTCGTGAATTGTGAAAAAAAATAAAATTTGAAAACGAGAGTTTTTATATTTCCGCCGCTCGGTTATCAAAGCGTTGTGAAAAAAAAAATTTCGAGATGGAGGATGGATCATGGAGAGTGCGAGCAAATACTACTTCAAATTAGTGACAATAAAGGGGGTGGAAAAGGTCCTTTCGACGAAAATAATTGTCGGCAAACATGGACAAACTATTGGTGACATGATCAATGATGTTCACGAAGATACAGATTGCTGCATTTCAGCAATTTTTACTAGCAAAACGGAGCATGGTGACCGCACTGAAACACCACCGAGTACCCCTGTGGAAGTGCTGTCTGGATTTGAAAACAAATTCATTTTCCTTCAACTGAAGGCTGCAGAGTCAGAAAAAAGTACAGCTAATCCTAAAAACGTATTTAGCATTCTTATGAATGCATCAAAATGTTACACAGAACTTCCAAAGGAAAGGTAAACCATATTGTTTCATGATTCAGTTTGTACTTTGGTATTAAATTCTGTGAATTTGTTTAATCATTCCCGTACTACAGTGCAAAGGTAAGGTAATGCCCTGTGGTTCTGTCAGTTTGTGTGTGTGTGCATGCATCTGGCACCTTGTGCACATGATACAGACCAAACAGCTATTGAAGCAATTGGATCTTCATCAAACTTTGCACACATATTTACAATGACGACAGGCTGATGCCCATTGAATTTCAAGGTTAGAGATCAAAGATCAAGGTCACAATGGCATTCATTGGTAGTATTAAATTGTGCCAAAAAAAAAAAACTGGCAAGGCAACTTGATTCCCAAGGGACTGTAAAGTTACTAGAGTTTATTTTGCTCCCAGAATATTTGGGGGGGGGGGGGGGGTATAGCCGTCTGTCTGGCCGATATGTCCATATCTACTTCACAAATTTTTTTTCTGGGAATAATTTGTTCAAACTTCACAATGTATTTTGCATGATGTAGGATTTCAGACAAGAGTCTTTAAGGTAATATTGTGTTAAAGGTCAAGGTCATAGATGATCCTTTCTGAAGGGTTCAATACTTTGGTATCTAGGTTTAAAAAAAAATATTGTGTCCAGGGAGCATCCATCAGTTTTTTCTGAGTTTGATTTTATTTAAGTTGTCGCATTGAATTTGATTCGGACAACAAAGTTTGACTGTATTCATTACGACTTGGACAATTTATCTTCTGTAAATTTATCCTTTATTATGGGTGACCAACCTTCCCATCAACAGCGGTGTAATTAGAAAAACTACGCACATATTTTATAAGGTTCCCGCACCCCAATAGAAAACTTCCGATTAAAATTTTTACAACATTTCTCCATTTCTGGCAAAGACCGATGATTTTATGATTGGGAATGTTAAGAGGTATAGCATGGGTCATTGGTTGACAAGTGGTATAATTTATATGAGCAAAATTTCTGTATAAATTATTCTATATGATGAAATTATACATCTGTATCTTTGATATTTCTATTGAAAAATGTATTACAGGATGAATACCTTATTAAAAGATTGTAAATAAACCTCCATATAGAGAGGTGATTTGTAGATAACCCTCCAAAGCTCAATACTGCTGCATATAAGAGGGAGATTAATAATTGTATTCAATATTGCACATTAAATGTTAAAACAAGAATTTGATTGTGTTTGATATGCAAGAAGTTAGTTTGACAAATCTCTCTTTGAAGGACATAGTATATGGAAAGCTGTGAATTTGAAGGTAATTTTTTTTTCAATATTCATACATGTATGCTTGAATGGGAAGAGGATGTACAATGTAGTTGCACGTATATACATGAAGTGCTTGTTACAAAGTATGCACTAAACACAAAAGTATGCACTAAACTTTTAGTAAATTTAATACTATGCATATGTCATAGATGTGTCCACTTGTACTCTTTCCTTCATATCAAATGTCGTTTAAAAAAAGAAACATGTATTCTCTTCAACAAAATGTAAGAAAATTTTGACATGAGCCATTCTGGATGCCACCCTTTTTAATGCATCATTGATCAAGAAATATAAAATATGTATAAAGTGTAATTACACATCCCAGAAACGACATTTTGTATATACTATCCTTCTGTATTCTATATTTAACTTCTCCTGAGTAGGTAGTATTTTAGTCATCATATACATGTGCACTTTCTATTTTATCACTCTAGCTTTTGTCTTCAGTGTTACCTTTAAAATTTTACTATCTGGAGCATCACTATTGCAAAATATTGATAGCCTGATGTATTGTTAGACCCCTATTTACACATGTAATACTGTAAAAAGAATATGTATATATATGCGTGTAATACCTTGCATGGACACTATGGTGTTGATGGATTATTGCACACAGGTATACAGCAATTATACCAGTACATATGATATATGTGAATGTGTATCATTAAAGTTTGTTTTCCATAGTGTCTGCAGTGTTTTTGTGCCTTTTAATTCTGACCATTTTAGAATATTTTAGAGCAATATTTTGATATCGTATTTTTGTAACAATGAAATGGGAATTCTGGAATCTGCATGTTAGCTGTTTGCTACTCTGAGTGTGTCAGTCTTTTGGCATTTAAATCCAATGCTAGTATTAAACTAAACCTTTTAAAATTTCAGAAGTGTAACATGGTGGCCTTGACCTTTGTCTTTCTTCAAAAGGTCAAAACGTGGAAATCTACTGTGGAAGAAAGAGGGAATATCTACCTGTATATTCATTCTCTCTTTTTATTTTGAAACAGGACAGTAAACCACTCTAAGGATAGGCTGTTCAATGACCTAATCCAGACCTTGAAGTCGACTGATGTTGGTTTCACACCCATGCAGGTTTCTACCACCGGAGCATCCATTTTGAAAACATTGACCAATGCGTTATGGTACATCGACCCACACGTATCGAAGTTGAATTCCCGTGGCATTGTTATCCCCAAGATGTTCGGGTCATTCAATGGATATAATGACTGGCAGAGTAGAAAGATGAAGGAACCTACGGTATGATATATACTGTTTTTAGTTTAAGTGTTTATAATGTCATGGTAAAAGTACCAATATTTCATGACACTGCAGTGATATCACAATGTTCTACACTTGGAAATAGAAGTAGAAGACAGGATGAAATGTCACTATACCATGTATGTCTCTTTTAATACAATATTGCTGAAAACTGGAAAGACATGTACATGTATAACACAACAATCATATCTCATTCAAGATCAATCTTTTCTCTGTATTTTCAGGTTAAGCTGGAAGAACTTCAGCTCCATGTTTCTGCCTTAGTTGACATGGTGTCTATGCCATGGTTTTTGAACAAGAAGTTTGAATACTTTAAAGGTCAGTGTGATGACCTTATTGGTGGACTGAAGAAATACCTCGATTTCTTGCATAGTCAGAGGGAGAGAACAGCAGCTGCACATGCATCTTCGGAGCCAGTGCGTTCTATATCAGACAGCTGGAGTATTCGTTCAGTGAATCCTTGTAATGAAGTTCTGGGCCAGTATCAGACTTTAGTGAATGAGCTACAGGATATGGACACCTATGAACCACTGTTTTTGTTTGAGTATGAGCCAAGGGACAGATTTGACAAGAGAATATTCATAAGTAAATTATATCTACCATTTCCTGTCAAACTTTACACTTACCATCATGGCAATTACTTCGGAAATTTTAACTTTATCTGGAAAACGGACACATGTGATGATGATGGACATGATGATATAGAGGTCATAGCATCAATTCGTCAGGACCTGCCATTATTTTCTACAAGGGCAATGCGCAGAGAATTTATTGAACGCTACACGAGCAAGGCCAAAGTTAAACCAGCTATACTTCGTGATGTTTATCGTTATTTGACGCAAGATTCAGCTGCAGCAGAGAGTGGACATCAGGCTGAAGTGGATAATCGTGTTGCTGAATTTCTCCTCCAGGCAGATGATACAGGTTTATTCTATGACCTTAGAAGATATAATGGACGTCCAAAGAATGAAGCTCTGGATCCTTTTTGGGAAGAAGCATAGAAGTACTTTGATGAAGCTGCAGTTGTAGATGATCGTAGGCAAGGGCAACAGATGTACATGCCCCTAGCAATTTCTATGCGGAGCCTGATTGAGACCATAGCTGCGAGACTACCACTGGGATCTGCTTGTCCATCAGTATCTTGGCTGCGGCTAAACTTTTGGCCATCTAACCCATATACAAAAGCTGCAATGTGCTACACAGGCAAATTCAATGTACGATATGCAGTACAGCAGAGGTTAATTAGGCAGAAACACCCAGATGCTGATTTTACTTTTAAGCAATTTCAAATGATGAAAGAAATGGCTGTTAAGTTGAGAGACAAAGCTAACTTCATGTGTCTAGATGACAAATCAATAGTGCCAATCGGAGAACCAGGCTGCCCTGTTTCTTCTGGAGTCCGATCACAAAACCGAGCTCTTGTTCCAAACTCTGTCAAGTTGGCCGCCCTTGATCATGATTTCCATATACACGGAGCCGTGCCATCTGTTCTTTTCCATGTTGACATACCAGAGAATCCTTCAGACTCCTTCTACCATGGAACTGTGCATGTCACTGTGAAAGATAAAGTGTTCAATCCATCTTCGGCTCTCAGACATGCAGTGGAATCTTCGAGTATTCTTCGTTTCGCAGGAAGTAGTGATGGTGTAGACTTAGATTTGCCAATCCTTTTCACATACACAGATGGGGGACCAGACCATAGGACTACCTACTGGAGTGTGCAGTTATCATATATTATACTTTTTGTAGCTCTTAACTTGGACTTACTCGTAGCTGCAAGAACTGCTCCATGTCAAAGCTACAACAATCCCGCAGAAAGGACCATGAGCTTACTCAACCTGGGACTACAAAATGTCAGTTTCCAAAGAAATAGGATGGAAGAGGATGCAGAGTATAGGTTTGTATTTCATTTTAAATATGTTGCTAAAAGTGGCATTCAGTATTCACTTGATTTATCTCCAGGGTCTGACCATTTGTCTGTTGGAAAGTCAATTATTTTTATACGGCATCGATGCTTCTAGTAGAATAGAAAATGTTTCATGTTGACACTATCATTCAGTATCTACAGAATATGAAAGTACATGGTACTTGACTGTTTATTCTTTCATAAGAGAACAAAAAATAATGTGAACCCATCACAGTACACATTGTACAACAAGTATATTAAGATGTTAAAATAACAAATCTTTCAGAGTGAAGTCTTTGACAACTCTTAAGAAACTCCGCACCACAGCAGACAAACAACCAGCCCTGAAGACTGCGCTGATAGAGTCCTTAGAACCTCCTATAGCTCAGATGAAACAGAGATTTGCTCAACTCAAACTACATGAAGAGCCAGTTCAAGTTCACGATGCAGCTACAAAAGACCAGATTGAGGACTTTTACAATGTAGCCAGCATCTTTTTGGATGATGACTGTTCCAAAGATGATCTTGTCGAGAAGAAGGAGGCTCTGAAGATTCCAAAACTGAAAGATTTCATACAGAAACACTGTAGGGAGCGCCAGTACACTTTTCAAGTAAGATTTCAAGTTTTATTTCAATACATGTGTATCAAATAATCCTATAATAGCATGAAAGATCACAGTCAAGGTCATAAATTATTGACAAATGTGTCATTTGAAAAGGCTCCTTTAAGTTGAGATTCATGCAAATATGAAGTTTTTATCTCTCATATTAAAATCAAAAGTTTAATATGACAAAGGTTAAAATTGACTGCAGACAAACAGAAAGACTGGCTAAACTCAAGAATGCTTGAACTGTCATTCTTTGGACATAAAATGTCATATGCTTTTATACAGGTGAAGAAGTGTCAGGAGGATGACTGCTGGTACTGCACCCTTAACCCACCAAAACTGCAAGCAGATGAAGTTCATTGGCTGCCTGATCCAACTCTGGACGAAAACCGGGAGGAGTTCTTGCCATTCGCTACCCTATTTGGAAAGGAGACCACAGACAAGGATCGACCAAGCAGTGGAGGGGATTCAAGTGAGGAGGACAAGAAGAACCGGTCTATCCTTGTTGCTGGTATAAATATATTTAACTTTTAATATGATACTGTAGTTTAAATCAAACATGACTGTGACTGATATTTTGGACATCTTGAAACCAAACTCCACCGCACAGTGCTGGGCTATGATTCTTGGGTATAAAATGAATATATATTTGTGTTTGTAATTTAGTTGTTTCTTTAAGCTTTTAACAGCAACATGTGATTGTGAATAATCCCTTTGTTACTAAACCAGAACAGATTTAAGGTGATGATAATTTTATTACCCTGATCTGAAAGGTCAGGGGAGCATTATATTGTTTGGATCATCCATCTGTCTGTGTGACAGTAGTTCAGCCCATCTTTGAATTAACTGCAATATTTTCAATTCAGACAATTTTACCAATATAGACTGTTTATGCATCCCTAAATTATAATTTACATAGCCCAGAATACAGCTTTAATACAAACAGGTACATTATGTAAGACAAAATGTACCCCTTCCATCATGTACATGAAATTGATATTGGTAGCCTTTTCGTTTCAGGCAAGGTTAGAAGCGTCATAATATGTGGAGAATGCGGGAAAAGGAGGGTAGTCTATGCGAAACAACGCCTCTCAGCTGAGCAGTGCATTTGTTTAGATCGTGTGCAAGAAGAACTTGCATACACATGTGGAAGCCATCTACTACCAGAGACCCATAGGTTTAAGGATACACTGATTGTTCGGTTAGGTCTTAACTGCAGCTCTTCCATTGAAACTACCTACTACTCAAGTATGTAACATTTTCTTACGTTTGGAGTAATTTTTGTGGTGTCAGCAAGCAAAGCATCAATTTAATAGTAGGGATCATTTTGTCCATTGTCTGTCCATCTGTCTGAGACACTTTGCTTTTGCTGGCTTCGTATCGATTCTGAGGGACAGTAGTACAACGATGTAGTACACTGTAGATACAATTGTCATATCCTTCATATGAATCCTTTGCAAAAGGAAGATAAAAACATATTTTAACTCTATGAATTTTCAAAAGGTGTACAATAGTGATTTCTTTGTTAGCACAGTATTGAGGGAAGAAATTGTCAGCAGCATTTTAGATTCTGACTTGATGAAAGCATATAAAATCATATACATTTTCAATACAAAAAATTAAAGCTGTATATATTTCTAACCAATCACAGTAGATTTTAACTTTTTATTTTCAGATGTCACTCAGTCTTTTACCAGCATATGCTTTTATTGCGGCGATAGTGACATCCACGAGTCAGAGGATATTAGACGACTCAAGGAAGAATACTCCATTGTGAGACCAATATGCTTCTCCTGTGTCCAGCTTGGAAAATCTCCGGCAGTCAGAAATGCATTGAAAATGAAACGAAAGCGCAATGACTGAGCTTTGTCTTCTTTAATGATAATAATTGTGAAATCGCAATGACTGAACTTTGTCTTCTGTAGTGAAAATAAAATATTTCATTTATTCAGAAAAATGAAAATAAAATATTTCAATTGTTCAGAAATGTCTCAATAATTATAGTTGCCTGTACTTAAGTCAAGTGGCATTTGAGGATCATTTTGTCAATGTCGGTCTGGTATTCACACTTTTGCATTCATTTTGCATTCAAAGTTATTTACTTGCACTATAAATTTGTAACAATATAGTGAAAGCTTTGAGACTAGTAGGGATTATTTTGTTTATTGAAGTATAAATCATTTTGTTATGAAAGCTTTAGCAATCATGGTACAGACACTTTAGATTTAATGCTTTTCAGTAAAAAATCTATTTTTTTCTTTTTTTTCGACCTCCTTCCCGACATTTTTCTGGAGGATGTCCGTAAACCAATTTATAAAAAAAAAAGGCCTAAATGTCAACGGGAAATTCCCATGTTAATTTCAAGCCGCCGCCATATTGTTCTCCGTGTCACCAATAGTAAACAGTGACATCAAAGCCTCCGACGTCAAACATTTTCAGCGATTTCACTATAGAAAATCCCCGTAGACTTTTTATTTTCCGTCCTATTTCTAACTTAGCTGACGCACAGACAAAACAATGGTATTTTCTGTTACGACTAAAGGAGTACTATAAAATTGATGTCTTTTTGGAAGATGACATTATCATATTTTAGTGAAAACCGGGAAAACGGGAAAACAGGGTGCTCTGGAATTAGTGAACAGGACACTACATAGTTATATTTTTTTATCAAAGCTTGTATCTCTTAACTTCGGGTCAGTATAACTGTAGCTTTTTCAACAATTACTGCTTAAAAACATTTTGGACAATCTTAAATGTCTTCAAATTCAATAGCATCATTTAAGACCAGATAAATTTGCAGCATGGACCAGACAGGCACGTTTTTGGTACATAACCCTCGTCAGTGATCCTCAATCTAAACAATGTAATTTGGCCAAAGACTGTGAAAGTTATTATGTCCAAAATGTACCGAAAGACGGAGCAGGGTGGGTAGGATATGATGCTACAGTGTTAAACGTCTTTAAATTCAATGCTACAGGACCCACAATTCAGAAATTTTGATAAATTTTCGAACTCGTTGAATCAATCAACCGAAATTGATCGGACTTGGATACATATGCCTTCGGGGACTCCTGGTCAACCAGCAGTGACACTCACCAACTGGTACAAGTGTTGAACGTCTTCAAATTCAATGTTAGAAATCAAAGTTATTTCCAACAAAATACTAATGCTTCCTAAAATATTTCCCTTGTATTAAAGGTGAAGGGAGGATGGATGATTCCACCTGGGGGAGAGGCTGCCCTTCAGTCAGCTGTAGCTAACGGTCCTGTTATGGCGATTATAGACGCATCCCACGCATCCTTCCAGATGTACAAGAGCGGTATCTACTATGAACCGGCATGTAATCCACCTAAACTGGACCACGCAGTTCTTGTTGTAGGATATGGATCTGAAAATGGCCATGATTATTGGATTGTAAAGAACAGTTGGGGTAACATAATATTCCCTCTCTCTTTCTCTCTTTCTCTCTCCATTCCCTCTTAAATAGTTGAGAAAACACCAACAGGACATGGTCAATCTTAGTTATCCTTCCGTTATATATATAGTGTTTGGCTTTATGTTTCGTTTTATCACTCTTCGGGTGTAAGAACTTAATGATATCATTTTGAATATAGATCACGGGAGCCCATGAGGGAATTTATAAAGTTAATAAAATTTTATGTTATCACATGATATTTAGCCTAACAACTTGTCAGTCTGCTGAAATGCTTTTGGTATTTTTTTAATTTGAGGCATTCTTTGACATTTCAAAAGAGATATACACCTTATTATGGAAAGAAATGTTCCAACTCTGATGCCAAACATTTACATATTTGACCAAAGCAAAAAGGATTCAGTGCATTTAATTGCATGATTGGGGTGACTTGACAAAAACTACTTTCGGATTCTTTTGAAATTCGGACCTATATATACAGCAGAGTATATATATTACTTTGGGAGTTTCACAACCTGCCTTTTATGGTGACATAATAAACAAAATAAGAGGGACCGAGGGTGGACTAAATTTCCATCGAAAATGCGTTAGAATCATCAAACGCCTTCTAACCGTGAATAACATGCTGCTGTCACCAAACAGACACTCGGTACTTGGCCGGTCTACAACCTTGTACCAGCGCATTTTTTTTTAAAGATTTGCACTCTGACTGACTGTGACTACGGGACTCCATGACAGGCCCTGTCCTAAATTATTTACAGAAGATAGGGTCCCGAACACCCGCCTTCTCTGAATGGCGATCGGACTCCTCGGGTGATGATATGCATAAGCTCGCTACAATCAGCAGATCATGGACTGTTTTTCGTATGCCCTTAGTTTTTTATATCAATTTACGGATTCATCTGTGTATTGCCAGGGCCCCTGTATTTTGTCGTCTTGTTTGAGTGGTCGTCTTACAGCGAGGAGGTTATTATACATTAGTATATCATTTGTGTGGTCTTCGAGACCTCTGGGTAACCGGGAAAGTGGGAGGGGGGGGGGGTTATACCAACGTTATCCGGATAACCACACAATTTGCTACTAACCTGGCAGATGGGCGTCCTAAATCTGCACCGGTTGCCCATTGGTCTCGTTGGGTTATGTGTGGTCTTTTGTGTTTGATGCTTTGATGTCGTCTTTGGTGCCCCTTGTCCCTATTTATGCGTCTCTTGTTGTAAACGTCTTCTCTCTGTTTTCACTTGAGTTGCTTTTATGTTTTGCTGTGGATGCTGCAACTGGGTTTTGTTTGAGATCCCCTTCCGTTCTTGACAATAAATTATGAATCAATTTCAGCAAGAATGATTAAATCAAATGCAAGAGTAGTCTGTGATTTTTTTATTTTCCTTAGGAAATACTGTCTAGAGGACTTGCTGTTCCTTTGGCGGGTTCTAGTGGTATTGGTTTATTTGGTTCTATAGAACATATATTTCAAGATTTACAATTTCAACCACTAGATTGTTGGTGGATTGTAAGTCTCCGAGTATATCGTTCGACTGGTTTTAGTGTTTACGCACTGCATTGAAATATATTCTTAATTTTCTGTCGCCAAATAAGACCTAAATTCTTTTCATTCTTTTCACTTCTTTACATATGGTGGTGGTTTTTTCTTTGTTTGCTTCGGTTTTGAAGACGTTTAACATTTGTACTACTTGCTGAGTGTCACTGCTGGTGGACCAGGAGTCCCCGAGGGCACATGCAGCCAAGTTCGATCACATTCGGTTGAACGTTTCTTCAATGCATTCGCATTTCTGTTATCAAAATTTCTTGAATTTCTGAAACCCGGGTCCTTTAGCATTATATCCCACCCATCCTGCTACGTCTTTCTGTATATCTTTTGATATAATAACTTTCACACTCTATTGGTCAGAGTACATTGTTTAGATTGAGGATCACTCAAAAATTTCTGTTGTCACAATTTCTTGAAATTTCTGAAACGTGGGTTCTGTAGCATCATATCCCACCCATCCTTTTACGTCTTTTGGTACATTTTTGGATATAATAACTTTCACACTCTTTGGTCACAGTACATTGTTTAGATTGAGGATCACTGACGAGGGTTAAAACAAAGGAGTGGATCTCCAACAACACCAGGTTGCAGCACCCACAGCAAAACCCCAAAGCTAAAACACAGAGCAGACAAGCACAGAAAGATCTGCAAAAGGGACAAGGAACGTCAACGCACAGCACAGAAACATCAAAGCGGTGCCGACTGCCACGGAAATAGCAGAAGGTGTGGTTATCCTTGATTACGTGCGCACATCACTCCCGCTTTTCCGATTACCTAGAGGTCTCGAAGAACGTACAATTGTGGTGTAAAACAACCTCCTAACTGTCAGATGACCACACGCAGGGGCCCATGCAACACAGATGAATATGTAAATGGAAAAAAGAGGGCGTACGTAATACAATCCGTGCTCTGCCGCCGCGAGCTCATGTATGTAATCAACCTAGGAGTCCGACTGACATTCAGAGAGGACAGGTGGTCGGGGCCCTGTCTTCTCTACAGAGGTTTGGACAGGGCTCGTTATGGAGTCCCGTCGTTACAGTCAGTAAGAGTGCAGGTTCTGAGAATGCGCTGGTACAAGACTGTAGATTGGTCAAGTACCAAGCCAAGTGTCCGTCTGGTGACATTAGGATCATATGCACGGTATAAAAGGCGTTTGATGATTCTGCATCATTTTCAATAGTTCTGTTGTCTATCTTTGATCCTTCTTGTTAATTATGTTATTTATCTTGTCATTTATCTTGTTATTTAAGTACCCGGAACGTGCATGTCTGGTCCACGATGAAAATTAATCTGTTTTTTTTTTAATTATGCTATTGAATTTGAAGACGTTTAACATTTGTACCACTTGGTGGGTGTCACTGCTGGTGGCCCAGGAGTCCCCGAGGGCACATGTAGCCTAGTTGAATCAACTTCGTTTGATCGTGTCTTCAACGCTTTCGAAAATTTCTGTTCTCAAAACTGAAACTTGGGTCCTTTAGCATAATTAATGTCCCACCCATCCTGCTACGTCTTTCGGTACATTTTTGGATATAATTACTTTCACACTCTTTGGACATAGTACATTGGACATATTACATTGTTTAGGCACAGTCCATTTGATATTCTGGAGGGGGGGGGGGGGGGGCCTTGGGTTTTTTTTTCGAAAAAAATAATTTTGCTCTGAATTTTGATGAAAAAAATACTTTGCTTATGGTGTGACAGAAAAAAATAATCTTGCTCTTACAAATAATCTGAATTTGAAGAAATACCATTAAATTTCCCTAAAATTCTTGAAAATTTTCCGGCTCGCTTCGCTCGCTACAGTTTTCAATTTATATCAAAATTTTTGGCTCGCTTCGCTCGCCATACTTTTTTTATCAAAACATTACTTACTAATGGAAAAGTTCATATATTCGAAAGATATCAAAAGTATACATGTATATTAATGAAAAAGGGGCATCCTTATTATCAAAATTTATGTATAATACTATTGATACATGTTGCATGTACTATCCTCATATCCTCTAATTTTATGTTCTCATAAGCTTGGCAGGAGAACTTCAGTTATTCACCAATTTACAATTCTACATACAAAAAATTGTCTAGAAGACCTTCCTCTCAGACCCTCTTGTATACATGTACCTTATATAAAATTTGTTTATTGAGAATTGTATTGAAAAAATCTTTTATCTCTCTTTAGAAGTGAATTGAATACTTGCATAATAAAGCCTGTGTTTGTGAAACACGAATGCCCCCGGTGGCATCTTTGTTAGTATAAACTTCATTTTCTGTTAAGTATGTGAAAGGTCACAAGGTCAAAAATTTTGGTATCAATGGAAAGGTCTTGTCACAAGGAATACACATGTGAAATATGAAAGTCCTATCACTTACCATTCAAAAGTTATGTCCAATGTTAAAGTTTTTGAAAAGTTAGTCAAAGGTCAAGGTCAAGGTCAAGGTCATGAGGTCAAAAATTTTGATATCAATGGAAAGGTCTTGTCACAAGGAACACACATGTGAAATATGAAAGTCCTATCACTTACCATTCAAAAGTTATGCCAAATGTTAAAGTTTTTGAAAAGTAGGTCAAATGTCAAGGTCAAGGTCACTAGGTCAAAACTTTTGGTATCAATGAAAAGGTCTTGTCACAAGGAACACACGTGTGAAATATGAAAGCCCTATCACTTACCATTTAAAAGTTATGCCCATTGTTAAAGTTTTTGAAAAGTAGGTCAAAGGTCAAGGTCAAGGTCACAAGGTCAAAACTTTTGGTATCAATGGAAAGGTCTTGTCACAAGGAATACACATGTGAATTATGAAAGCTCTATCACCTTCCATTCAAAAGTTATGCTCAATGTTAAAGTTTTTTCGGACAAACAGACGGACAGGCCAAAAACTATATGCCCCCAAATCTGTGATTCCGGGGGCATAAAAATAAAGTAATATATTAATATTTAGAGTTTTGAGTAAAAATATAAATAATTTCTATTGATAAAACACAAACATTCTTAATATGCACATCACTTTGTTAAAAAATTTTCCTTGCTCCAACTTTGCAAGAAAAAAATAATTTTGCCCCGATCCGGGGCGAAAAAAATAATCTTGCTCCGACAAAAAACCCAAGCCCCCCTCCCCCCCCCCCGAATATCAAATGGACCGTGCCTTAGATTGAGGATCATTAACAAGGGTTGAGTACCCGAAACGTGCATGTCTGGTCCAAACTGAAAATTTATCTGTTTTTAAATGATGCTATTGAATTTGAAGACGTTTAACATTTGTATGCCTTCGGTTTGTGATTTTCTGAATTGCCGATTTCTTACTGTGTATTGTGATGTGGTCATTATTCATATTTGTCATTTCCAAAACTGAAGGGTATCTCCCTTATTGCATATAGCTCTGTCCTTAGCTGGGTTTCGACACTGTTTTCGGTCATGTTTAGAATGAATCTCCTTGAGCTTACCCTCCAACGATTTTTGGCCATATTTTTCACTTAAATATGTTTCTGAATACATCTTACACAAACTTTGGAGCCTCTCATTTTTAGCAAGAGGAAATTAAAAGTCTATATTGTAGACAGCGTCAGGAAATTCACTTTGGCTTTATTCAACCTATTTGACATAAAGTACTGCTGACGAGAATTCAATATTCGAAACACATATCTCGTACAATATATAATTGATACTATAGAAAAAATATTTCAATATTGACAATTTCATACTTTTTAATGTTCTCATTATTCCCGTACTTCAAATGCTGCTGTTTCTTGCTTTATTAAGTGTTCTGATATATTTTGCTGTTATTCTTTGCTATTTCAAATTGTTTTCATGGTTTTTGTTTATAACTGATGGGTACTTCTGTAATGTTTATTTATGTCATTGCTGAGAGGACTCGTCAGAGACCATGTCCGTTCTTTGAGCTCACTGTCACTAATTTCGTATAAAATTTAGAGATAGTTCAAATACCGGTATGTCGGCAAATATCAACTACAACCTATGGTAAAGCTTGTTTTACTTCTTAGAAGTATTTAGAAACTCCAGGTATTCAATTAAAGGGATAAGATAATACTTTATGATTTTCAGACATCGATATGTTTCATGCTATTCCAATTTTATTTTCTCCAGTTAAAATTCTATTAGAGAATGTACCTTTATCTTTATTTCAGGTGTAAATTGGGGTGACAAAGGATATATACTTATGAGTAGGAATAGAGACAATAACTGTGGAATAGCCTCTGGAGCTTCGTATCCATACTGATTCACATTACCTACAGGAGCTCAGATTCTGTGTTAAATACATTCTTATTCGTGATATTATGTTGTTGATGTTTTCTCTCTCTCTCTCTCTCTCTCTCTCTCTCTCTCTCTTTTCAAAGGATTACTAGTTGTAGACAATATGCCATTAATTCAGTGCCAAAATTTTGTGTTATAGCTGTCGTTATATTTAAACGAAAGTTTGGAACACAAATTGTACCAAAATAACACGAACAAGATGGTGACGTGTGCGCATATTTTCCGGACATTCAAAATATTCTGAAATCAATTTTTGTGGTAGCGTAAGTAATTGTATTATTGCTCAACCTTTCTGAAATGTAATGTACTGTTCTTTGAATTTATGTTGTTTTGATTTCAATAATAAAATAATAACATACCTTGCTTTTATTTTAAGAAAAAGGTCACCATTATAACTGAAAGAAACCAGTTAATACAACACCTAATCAGCTGAACATGCTGATTGCTGGATGTGACATCGTGACAATTTCATTTTCAATATCGTCTGTGCAATACCTGCATGATCATATTACAGTATTCCCATATTCCTACAGTAAAAGCTCATGGACATGTATGATGATTTAAGGACTTTCAGATAATCTGCTCAAACTGCGTATGGCCAACAACCAGGTCATGCAAAGGTCTGAAATATACAATACATATGCAACAATCGTCAAATACAGAGCCCCAGACATTCATATTGCGGATAGCCACTTGAAGAACAAACTTTTAAGAGCCAGGGTGGATATTTGCTTCAGCAAAGCAGAAAGTGGAGTATTCAAATACATATTAGTAAATGAAACGAATTGTTCTACTCTGTTAACATCTAGAGAAACCCTATGGACAAAATTTTCTCATTACGGTGCATCTGGCATGTCATCGCACGTTTTCATGCATTTCCGTAGGGTTTTTTTTTTTCGAGCGTGCGACAGATAGGTCCGAGAAACGTACGTACCGTTGCATGTTACGGATAGGTTATACTTCAAGTCAATTTAAATGTTTGAATGTTGAAGAATAAGTATGGCGTTTGTAAAAATATGTTCACCAAAAATGTCCCCTACAGGGCTTCGTGAGCTTAGGTTGAAGTATGCACCCCTTGTATTTCTTCAAGGTTACACTACTCAGCATCCGCAGTGTCGCATTTGGAATTTGGCCAGGGATGATTCTTTTTAAATAGGATGGGGTTCAGCTTCATTATGTGAGCTTTATAATTGAAATAACTATGATTTTTGATATTTGGAGGAAATAATTAGCTTGTTGTCTTGAGTTGAGAAAAGCTCATTATTTCCAATGTATACCCCATATGTATAATATGACCGGATGTAATCAGCAATAAGAGTACTTATTATTGATATTTAGCTTTATATTGTATGAGCAATATAAAATGATTAATATAACGTCTACTATTGCATGCCTTACTTTGAAAACGTTCAATTTTCAATGGTCAATACTGTGTAGTGCAACTCAAAATTACGCATGAACACAAAATTACAAATTATTGGCTAATTCAGTAGTGCTATTTGAAACAGAATTTTAAATGTTTTCGAATATTCTTTGAAATTTGTGGGATAATAACTATCCGTTTGGAAAAAACAAACGATAGATATAGTTCGACTTTCAAGAGTTTTGTTTTCCTCCTCATATATTTTTATGAAAGGAGTTATATCCAGATCCTTGGAGTTAGATGTGAAATGGAAACATCAAATGTTACTGAATACTTTTTCTCTGTGATTAATATGTTTAGAGAATAAGATATAAAAACTGTATTAGTTCCAAATGTTAGATTAATTGTTGTGGGTCATGTATTATCTTAGTTTTACTTTATGTGTAGGTACACATGTACTTAGTCATGTTGTATTATGATTTCATAATAATTCTTTCTAGATTTTACTATGTCATGTTTATTTCATTAGAGAATATTCCAGTATGTTCTTTGTTACATCATTATCATCACATGACTGTGATTTCTAGAATTTACTCTATTGTTAATCATTTGTAATGAGTCATTGTTCTAGAAGCTTCTGGTTAATTCATTGTTATTAAGTATAAATACCTCTGAGGAACTGTGTTAAGGGGGACATTCGTACACATTCGTAGACACGATTCATTCATCTATTCTGATATACTGGGACACTTTATTTGTTGAGACTTTAATCCATTTAACAACGTTTGGACACCGATCTTTCGAGAACGTTTGTGATTACCGGAAACCATACATTCGATAGACTTTGTGGACCGTAACGGACACTTTGATCCGGACATTGTATTGTAAGTTGTAATCATTTGAAATATATATATTTTGTACATAATTAAACTTGTAAATTTATATTCTGTCTTTGTCTGATTTTTGCTGGCGTTTTGGGGTATTCTGACCCATAACAGAATTGGGGGCTCGTCCGGGATAGTAATCTCTGCATATTTGCACTTTACGTAAAGTTCGTTTTTTGAAAAAAAGGAAAATTCTCCAAACTTTTGCCAGCAGAAATCAATCATGGTATTTTCGGTCACTGAATTTTTGAAATCGCCGACTGTAGATGAGTTTGAATCATTGAAAAAAGATGATTTGATTGGTTTAGGTCTTCACTTGAAGTTAGATGTAAAATCTTCTATGAGAAAACAAGAAATTAGAAATATTGTGGCTAAAGAGCTTTTAGCTAAGGAAATCTTTTCGTCATACGATTTTCCTGTTGAACCTGTTTCAAGCGAAACCAAAATGTCAAAATTTGAGTTTGAATTAGAGAAAATGAAAAGACAATTTCAAATTGAAAAAGAAGAAAAAGAAAGACAATTTCAAATTGAAAAAGAAGAAAAAGAAAGACAATTTCAAATTGAAAGAGAAGAAAAAGAAAGACAATTTGAAAAAGAAGAAAAAATAAGACAATTTGAAAGAGAAAAGGAAGAAAGAGAGAAACAGGAACGTATGCACGAGAAAGAACTCCAGTTTGAGTTAGAAAAATTAAAGTTAGAGAAAGGCGCTAAGGAAAATCCTGTTCCTTCGCCTGTCAAGTCTGAATTCGATGCCGCCAAAAACATCAGATTAGTACCAAAATTTCAAGAAAAGTCCGTGGACAAATATTTTCCACATTTTGAGAAAATCGCGGCCAATCTGAAGTGGCCACGCGATTTTTGGCCAACTTTATTACAAAGCGTACTTATTGGCAAAGCGGCTGAAGTGTACTCGGCGCTCAGTATTGCTGAGAGTTCAGACTATGACAAGGTCAAGGACACGATTTTGAGAGCATATCAGTTAGTACCTGAAGCGTACAGACAAAAGTTTAGAAAGTACAAAAAGTTCGAAAATCAAACATATGTTGAATTTGCTCGAGAAAAAGAAGATTTATTTGATCAGTGGTTTCGATCTAAGAAAATTCCCAATTCATTTGACAATTTGCGTCAAATAATTCTGATAGAAGAGTTCAAAGAGTGTGTACATCAAGATTTAAGAACTCATTTGGAAGACAAAAATGTTAAAACTCTTGAAGAAGCCGCTGTTTTGTCTGATACGTATGCTCTCACTCATAAGAAAAATTTTGTGTCAAAAACTCAATCTAGCGATAGCGCAAAAACGTCAGATGTTCCAAAGAAAAATGTACAAGAGTCTCAGTCGTCCATTAGTTCCCAGTCACCATCTCAAGGTGGTTCTACGTCCGGACCTAGGTCCGAGCGTTCTGAGGCATCCCCAGGGGTGGGGTCGCTTCCTACATGCAATTATTGTAAGAAAAAAGGTCATGTTATTGGTGAGTGTTTAAAGCTTAAGAAGAAAAAAGAACTTAAGTCACAGGCCTTTGCGTCTGTTAGAAATGATAGGAAAGCCTTAGATTCGATTTGTTCTGACACTCCTGAGATTCAGGGTTCTAAGTCCAGTTCTGATGATTTTGTGGAGGATCATTATAAGCCCTTTTTGTCACAGGGATTTGTTTCACTCAGTGATTCTAGCGAAGCGTTGCCTGTTCAGATTTTGAGAGATACTGGTGCTGCCCAGACTTTATTGTTAGAGGGTTCATTGCCTTTGTCTGAGCACACTTTTACTGGTAGGTCAGTTTTATTACAGGGTGTGGAGCTAGGCGTCATTGATGTTCCCCTTCATAAAATTTATTTGAAGTCAGACTTAATTACTGGACCTGTTATCGTAGGTGTTCGACCTACTCTTCCCGTTCAAGGCGTTTCCTTGTTGCTTGGCAACGATTTAGCTGGCGGCAAAGTTGTAGCCGATCCGATTGTTTGTGAGAAAATCACGTCCGATGTCGTGTCCGATGATGAAGACGACGACTTGTACCCAGCCTGCGCAGTTACCAGGGCGATGGCCAGGAACAGACTAAAAGAGGCTGAGAGTACTTCTGCACTTAACGAGGACCATCCCTCTGAAAATATAGACCTTTCTGACACATTCATGTCTACCATTGATGACGGCGTACCTGAGACGTCAGTACCACTTCATGTTGACAAGTCTCCGACAGTACCTGGGGATGATTCCCATCCGCCATTAGACAGAGATACAGATGCCTTAAGCCGTGAGCAGCTCCTCTCCGAACAAACTAAAGATCCGGAGATCATCCGACTAAGCAAGAGGGCCCTTCCCCGAGAAGAAGCGGACAAAGTCGGAGAGTGCTTCTACATACAAGATGGCATCCTTATGCGGAAATGGAGACCACCCGATGCACCCCCTAATGACGTGTGGCGGGTCGTTCACCAGATAGTGGTTCCAGTAGCGTATCGCGGGGACATCATGAGTTTAGCTCACGACACACCCATGGCAGGTCATTTAGGTGTCAATAAGACTTATAATAGGATTTTAAGTCACTTTTACTGGCCTAAGTTGAGAAAAGATGTGTCTGAGTTTTGTAAGTCTTGTCATAATTGTCAGATGGTAGGTAAACCCAATCAAGTTATACCACCTGCTCCCCTCCAACCCATTCCAGCCTTTGAGGAACCTTTTAGTAGGGTGTTAGTTGATTGTGTAGGTCCTTTGCCTAGGACTAGGTCAGGGAATCAGTACTTACTGACAATTATGTGTACTTCGACTAGGTTTCCTGAAGCCATACCTCTTAGGAATATTAAGGCAAAGACCATAGTTAAGGCCCTTACAAAGTTTTTCAGTTTCGTAGGTGCTCCCAAGGCTATTCAGTCAGATCAGGGTTCGAATTTTATGTCAGGATTGTTTCAGCAGGTTATGCATGAGCTAGGTATCAGGCAGTATAAGTCTTCTGCGTACCATCCTGAGTCCCAGGGGGCACTTGAACGCTTTCATCAAACCCTTAAAACTATGATGAAAACATATTGTCACCAGTATGGAAAAGACTGGGATGAAGGGGTTCACCTCGTGTTATTTGCGGCACGAGAAGCGGTTCAGGAGTCCCTGGGGTTCAGTCCCTTTGAGCTAGTTTTTGGGCATACGGTCAGAGGGCCATTGAAGTTATTGAAGGAAAAATGGTTGACTGAGACTAGCGATTTGAATCTCTTAGACTACGTGTCTAATTTCAAAGAGAAATTATATAATGCTTGCAAATTAGCTCAAGAAAATCTCAAAACCTCACAAATGAAAATGAGATCATGGTATGACAAAGATGCTAGAAACAGAGTTTTTAAACCAGGCGATAAAGTTCTTGTATTTTTGCCTATCCCTGGTCATCCTTTGCAAGCTAGATATTTCGGTCCTTATGAGATTGAGAGTAAAATTAGTGATGTTAACTATGTGGTTAAGACACCAGGTCGGCGAAAAGAAAAAAGAGTGTGTCATGTTAACATGTTGAAAGAGTATTTTGATAGAAGTGACCGAAATTTTGTAAAACCAGTTTCCACTTTGGCCAATGTAAATACATTAGAAAATTGTGTTGAACCTGAATGTAATGAAGAGACTGTCGAAAAAGACTTCGCTCAAAGTGTCCGTTTGAAGAATTCTGAAATTCTAACAAATCCGGAAGTGAAACTCGGACATTTGACCGTGCATCAAAAAGAGGAAGTGCACCAATTAATGCGGGAATATACGACCATCTTTCCGGACGTTCCAAAAAAGACGAATGCATCTCATCATGACGTCATTGTGGGTGATGCGTCACCTATCAAACAGCATCCCTATCGGTTAAACCCGATAAAACTTCAATACATGCGGAAAGAAATTCAATACATGCTTGAAAATGACATTATTGAACCCAGCAATAGTGATTGGAGTTCCCCATGTATTCTTGTTCCGAAGCCAGACGGAACTTACCGATTGTGTACGGACTTTAGAAAAGTCAATTCAGTCACCAAAACTGACTCTTATCCGATCCCACGAATCGATGACTGTATCGATAAAATTGGCAGTGCAAAATTTGTCAGCAAATTTGACTTGCTTAAAGGCTATTGGCAGGTCCCGCTCACCGAGAGAGCCAGAGAAATATCAGCATTTGCGACTCCAGATGGGCTATACCAATATAAAGTAATGCCCTTTGGTATGAAAAACGCACCAGCCACATTCCAGAGGATGATTCATTCGCTCCTAAATCATCTCGAAGGATGCGAGGCGTACATCGATGACGTCATCATCTACAGCGACACCTGGGATGATCATCTCCGAATCATGCGTACCTTCTTTGACATACTGGCGAAAGCAAACCTCACAGTGAACCTTGCGAAAAGTGAATTTTGTCATGCGACTGTAGAATATTTGGGTCACAAAGTAGGTCAAGGTTTTGTTACTCCTATCATGGCCAAGGTGGAAGCTATTTCAAAGTTCCCGATTCCTACCAATAAGAAAGAGATAATGAGATTTTTGGGAATGGCAGGATTTTACAGAAAATTTTGTCCAAATTTCTCGTCAGTTGTTGGTCCACTTACCAATCTGTTACAAAAGAAAGTGAATTTTGCATGGACCAATGACTGTGACGAATCTTTTAAGAAAATCAAATGTGTTCTTATGAATAGTCCTGTCCTGTCAGCTCCAAATTTTGATAAGCAATTTAAGCTTACTGTTGATGCCAGTGATGTAGGAATCGGGGCTGCTTTGTTTCAAGAAAATGATGATGGTGTAGATAGAGTTGTTTGTTATTTTTCAAAGAAATTGACAAAATGTCAAAAGAATTACTCTACTATTGAAAAAGAGTGTCTTGCATTATTGTTAGCTTTACAACATTTTGATGTTTATTTGAATGTTACTTTACATCCCATTCTTGTATATACTGACCACAACCCTCTCACATTTTTGCACAAAATGTCAAACAAGAATCAAAGACTTACAAGGTGGAGTTTATTGTTGCAAGAGTACAATATCATTATTAACCATATCAAGGGCAAAGACAATGTGATTGCAGATGCACTATCGAGAGTTTCATGAGTGATTTTTGCAGAATTTACCACCTAAGTTTTCATGGACATTCAAACTTTTTTTAAGGGGGGAGGTGTTGTGGGTCATGTATTATCTTAGTTTTACTTTATGTGTAGGTACACATGTACTTAGTCATGTTGTATTATGATTTCATAATAATTCTTTCTAGATTTTACTATGTCATGTTTATTTCATTAGAGAATATTCCAGTATGTTCTTTGTTACATCATTATCATCACATGACTGTGATTTCTAGAATTTACTCTATTGTTAATCATTTGTAATGAGTCATTGTTCTAGAAGCTTCTGGTTAATTCATTGTTATTAAGTATAAATACCTCTGAGGAACTGTGTTAAGGGGGACATTCGTACACATTCGTAGACACGATTCATTCATCTATTCTGATATACTGGGACACTTTATTTGTTGAGACTTTAATCCATTTAACAACGTTTGGACACCGATCTTTCGAGAACGTTTGTGATTACCGGAAACCATACATTCGATAGACTTTGTGGACCGTAACGGACACTTTGATCCGGACATTGTATTGTAAGTTGTAATCATTTGAAATATATATATTTTGTACATAATTAAACTTGTAAATTTATATTCTGTCTTTGTCTGATTTTTGCTGGCGTTTTGGGGTATTCTGACCCATAACATAATGCATATACAAAATAAATACTAAGTATATTATCATCCCTCTACTTGTTTTTTCCTATATAAAAAGATACTCATTAAAACTAGCTATGACAAATATGGATAATGACCATATCCCTGTATATACCACAAAATCGATAATTCAGAAAATCAGAAACCGAAGGCATACAAAATTAGGAAAAATCAGGAACCAAAGCATCCTTATTATCAAAATTTATGTATAATACTATTGATACATGTTGCATGTACTATCCTCATATCCTCTAATTTTATGTTCTTATAAGCTTGGCAGGAGAACTTCAGTTATTCACCAATTTACAATTCTACATACAAAAAATTGTCTAGAAGACCTTCCTCTCAGACCCTCTTGTATACATGTACCTTATATTAAAATTTGTTTATTGAGAATTGTATTGAAAAAATCTTTTATCTCTCTTTAGAAGTGAATTGAATACTTGCATAATAAAGCCTGTGTTTGTGAAACACGAATGCCCCCGGTGGCATCTTTGTTAGTATAAACTTCATTTTCTGTTAAGTATGTGAAAGGTCACAAGGTCAAAAATTTTGGTATCAATGGAAAGGTCTTGTCACAAGGAATACACATGTGAAATATGAAAGTCCTATCACTTACCATTCAAAAGTTATGTCCAATGTTAAAGTTTTTGAAAAGTTAGTCAAAGGTCAAGGTCAAGGTCAAGGTCATGAGGTCAAAAATTTTGATATCAATGGAAAGGTCTTGTCACAAGGAACACACATGTGAAATATGAAAGTCCTATCACTTACCATTCAAAAGTTATGCCAAATGTTAAAGTTTTTGAAAAGTAGGTCAAGGTCAAGGTCACTAGGTCAAAACTTTTGGTATCAATGAAAAGGTCTTGTCACAAGGAACACACGTGTGAAATATGAAAGCCCTATCACTTACCATTTAAAAGTTATGCCCATTGTTAAAGTTTTTGAAAAGTAGGTCAAAGGTCAAGGTCAAGGTCACAAGGTCAAAACTTTTGGTATCAATGGAAAGGTCTTGTCACAAGGAATACACATGTGAAATATGAAAGCTCTATCATCTTCCATTCAAAAGTTATGCTCAATGTTTAAGTTTTTTCGGACAAACAGACAAACAGACAGACAAACAGACGGACAGGCCAAAAACTATATGCCCCCGAATCTGTGATTCCGGGGGCATAAAAATAAAGTAATATATTAATATCTAGAGTTTTGAGTAAAAATATAAATAATTTCTATTGATAAAACACAAACATTCTTAATATGCACATCACTTTGTTAAAAAAAATTCCTTGCTCCAACTTTGCAAGAAAAAAATAATTTTGCCCCGATCCGGGGCGAAAAAAATAATCTTGCTCCGACAAAAAACCCAAGCCCCCCTCCCCCCCTCCCCCCGAATATCAAATGGACCGTGCCTTAGATTGAGGATCATTAACAAGGGTTGAGTACCCGAAACGTGCATGTCTGGTCCAAACTGAAAATTTATCTGTTTTTAAATGATGCTATTGAATTTGAAGACGTTTAACATTTGTATGCCTTCGGTTTGTGATTTTCTGAATTGCCGATTTCGTACTGTGTATTGTGATGTGGTCATTATTCATATTTGTCATTTCCAAAACTGAAGGGTATCTCCCTTATTGCATATAGCTCTGTCCTTAGCTGGGTTTCGACACTGTTTTCGGTCATGTTTAGAATGAATCTCCTTGAGCTTACCCTCCAACGATTTTTGGCCATATTTTTCACTTAAATATGTTTCTGAATACATCTTACACAAACTTTGGAGCCTCTCATTTTTAGCAAGAGGAAATTAAAAGTCTATATTGTAGACAGCGTCAGGAAATTCACTTTGGCTTTATTCAACCTATTTGACATAAAGTACTGCTGACGAGAATTCAATATTCGAAACACATATCTCGTACAATATATAATTGATACTATAGAAAAAATATTTCAATATTGACAATTTCATACTTTTTAATGTTCTCATTATTCCCGTACTTCAAATGCTGCTGTTTCTTGCTTTATTAAGTGTTCTGATATATTTTGCTGTTATTCTTTGCTATTTCAAATTGTTTTCATGGTTTTTGTTTATAACTGATGGGTACTTCTGTAATGTTTATTCATGTCATTGCTGAGAGGACTCGTCAGAGACCATGTCCGTTCTTTGAGCTCACTGTCACTAATTTCGTATAAAATTTAGAGATAGTTCAAATACCGGTATGTCGGCAAATATCAACTACAAAGGTTGTAAAGCTTGTTTTATTTCTTAGAAGTATTTAGAAACTTTACTCCAGGTATTCAATTAAAGGGATAAGATAATACTTTATGATTTTCAGACATCGATATGTTTCATGCTATTCCAATTTTATTTTCTCAAGTTAAAATTCTATTAGAGAATGTACCTTTATCTTTATTTCAGGTGTAAATTGGGGTGACAAAGGATATATACTTATGAGTAGGAATAGAGACAATAACTGTGGAATAGCCTCTGGAGCTTCGTATCCATACTGATTCACATTACCTACAGGAGCTCAGATTCTGTGTTAAATACATTCTTATTCGTGATATTATGTTGTTGATGTTTTCTCTCTCTCTCTCTCTCTCTCTCTCTCTCTCTCTCTCTCTCTCTCTCTCTCTCTCTCTCTCTCTCTCTTTTCAAAGGATTACTAGTTGTAGACAATATGCCATTAATTCAGTGACAAAATTTTGTGTTATAGCTGTCGTTATATTTAAACGAAAGTTTGGAACACAAATTGTACCAAAATAACACGAACAAGATGGTGACGTGTGCGCATATTTTCCGGACTTTCAAAATATTCTGAAATCAATTTTTGTGGTAGCGTAAGTAATTGTATTATTGCTCAACCTTTCTGAAATGTTTTGTACTGTTCTTTGAATTTATGTTGTTTTGATTTCAATAATAAAATAATAACATACCTTGCTTTTATTTTAAGAAAAAGGTCACCATTATAACTGAAAGAAACCAGTTAATACAACACCTAATCAGCTGAACATGCTGATTGCTGGATGTCGACATCGTGACAATTTCATTTTCAATATCGTCTTTGCAATACCTGCATGATCATATTACAGTATTCCCATATTCCTACAGTAAAAGCTCATGGACATGTATGATGATTCAAGGACTTTCAGATAATCTGCTCAAACTGCGTATGGCCAACAAACAGGTCATGCAAAGGTCTGAAATATACAATACATATGCAACAATCGTCAAATACAGAGCCCCAGACATTCATATTGCGGATAGCCACTTGAAGAACAAACTTTTAAGAGCCAGGGTGGATATTTGCTTCAGCAAAGCAGAAAGTGGAGTATTCAAATACATATTAGTAAATGAAACGAATTGTTCTACTCTGTTAACATCTAGAGAAACCCTATGGACAAAATTTTCTCATTACGGTGCATCTGGCATGTCATCGCACGTTTTCATGCATTTCCGTAGGGGTTTTTTTCGAGCGTGCGACAGATAGGTCCGAGAAACGTACGTACCGTTGCATGTTACGGATAAGTTATACTTCAAGTCAATTTAAATGTTTGAAAGTTGAAGAATAAGTATGGCGTTTGTAAAAATATGTTCACCAAAAATTTCCCCTTCAGGGCTTCGTGAGCTTAGGTTGAAGTATGCACCCCTTGTATTTCTTCAAGGTTACACTACTCAGCATCCGCAGTGTCGCATTTGGAATTTGGCCAGGGATGATTCTTTTTAAATAGGATGGGGTTCAGCTTCATTATGTGATCTTTATAATTGAAATAACTATGATTTTTGATATTTGGAGGAAATAATTAGCTTGTTGTCTTGAGTTGAGAAAAGCTCATTATTTCCAATGTATACCCCATATGTATAATATGACCGGATGTAATCAGCAATAAGAGTACTTATTATTGATATTTAGCTTTATATTGTATGAGCAATATAAAATGATTCATATAACGTCTACTATTGCATGCCTTACTTTGAAAACGTTCAATTTTCAATGGCCAATACTGTGTAGTGTAACTCAAAATTACGCATGAACACAAAATTACAAATTATTGGCTAATTCAGTAGTGCTATTTGAAACAGAATTTTAAATGTTTTCGAATATTCTTTGAAATTTGAGGGATAATAACTATCCGTTTGGAAAAAACAAACGATAAATATAGTTCGACTTTCAAGAGTTTTGTTTTCCTCCTCATATATTTTTATGAAAGGAGTTACAGATCCTTGGAGTTAGATGTGAAATGGAAACATCAAATGTTACTGAATACTTTTTCTCTGTGATTAATATGTTTAGAGAATAAGATATAAAAACTGTATTAGTTCCAAATGTTAGATTAATGCATATACAAAATAAATACTAAGTATATTATCATCCCTCTACTTGTTTTTTCCTATATAAAAAGATACTCATTAAAACTAGCTATGACAAATATGGATAATGACCATATCCCTGTATATACCACAAAATCGATAATTCAGAAAATCAGAAACCGAAGGCATACAAAATTAGGAAAAATCAGGAACCAAAGCAAACAAACAAAAACCTCCACCATATGAAAAGAAGCGAACTCCCGATATGGGAGTGAGACCAGGTGCCCAGGAAGAGTAAGCATCTCCTGCTTGCATGCAACATCCGCCGCTTCAATTCGGTAGAACTGTCACATCCGGTAACTTCAATTTTGGAAGACATAGAGTACAATCTTTGGTTAGATGGTTCAAATGGTCTATGACAGAATAGCATCCACCATTCTGGAGAGAAGGACATCATAGTGTATGACGAGTTCCCCATATCGACTGTAGAACTTCACCAGTGACGATGTTAGTCGGTCACAAACATATCCCTGGCTGAGAAGCTTATCTGAAAAACGCCTAGCTCTCAGAACAAAATCCGTATATTTCGTACTTGCTCTGGCATAGCGTATCTACTGAGATATGAACACGCCATAAGCAGGCGATGAAGGGATGTTGCTACTCAGAAAAGGAAAGTTTGTAATGCTGAAATTGAAGTCGTCACGTTTGTCATAGAGTGAGGTGTTCATGTGACCATCAGGGTCGTAGGACAACATTATGTCCAAATAGGATGCTGAATTATTTGTCTCTGTAGTTTCTTTGACTTCAAGCTCTGAAGGATAGATACTGCTCAGGTAATCCGCGAATTTTGGATTATTGATGGACAACACATCGTCTATGTATCTGTAAGTGAAGTTGAAGTCAGAAGCTAAGTATCTTTTCCCTTCAGAGACCAGAGATTGAATGAATTCAGCTTCGTACGAGTAAAGGAAAATGTCGGCAAGGAGTGGGGCACAATTGGTCCCCATTGGAATTCCGACAATTTGCTGGAAGACCTTTCCTCCAAACATTACAAAAATGTTGTCGATCAGAAAGTTTAACATCTGAATAATATCAGTTTCAATGTACTTATTTTACAAAGTAGGTTTTGTCATAATT
Source organism: Pinctada fucata (assembly GCA_028142955.1). NCBI lineage: Eukaryota > Metazoa > Mollusca > Bivalvia > Pterioida > Pteriidae > Pinctada > Pinctada fucata. The sequence continues at coordinate 11,735,579 of AP027102.1, forward strand.
AACAACAATAAATTTGTATTTGCGATTACCGTTCTTACTTGTAAACGCATTACTTATAATTTTTGCGAGTCTGGTGAGACAATTTCCCTGCAAAGGGTGTGTTAATTGAGGAGACTATTTCCCTAGGGAAATAGCTTCGAAATGAGGCGGAGCTACATCAAGTGACGTCGAAATGGGGCGGAGCTACAGCGCGTGGCGGTATAATCAAACAGTATGATTCTGGTTTCCCTCGAACAGACCTATTTCCCGAGGCGAAGTCTCGAGGAAATCAGAATCATGCTAACTCCCTCCATGGTATACTTTAACTGTATATTAAATAAAATGAAATAATATAAAATGAATTCATTCGACCTCGTGCGTTTTTTTACGCGTGATAATGCTCCGAAGTGTTTAATCGAGTATATAATGTTTTATTGATATGCAAATGTGACAGATCAGTGGCGGATTTAGCCGGGGGCGGATTTTCTTCATCTGAGGGATGAATCGGGAATAACAGTCCCTTATTCAACGCATATTTCTTTACCAAATCTTCGATATAACCTTTTATAAAACTGACAATTTTGTTTTTACTTTTTCGAGATCGTTTTCAATTTGAGGTCATGATCAAGCTTTTTTTAAAATGAACAATTAAAATGTTTTGGCCAGATTTATACCGGCTACCTCCATGAATTTTGCAAAGAAAAATGCATGTTTTTCTTTATTTTCAGAATCGAATTGCCAAGAAATAATGAAACCTTTTAATCTGAATGATGCAGGGAATGGGGGTACCCATTATCTCTAGTTTGTCAAGGAAATTTATCATTTCTGTACTTATTTCTTTACCTTGCAAAAACTAACAAACAAGTGCGGATCTAGAGAGATGGTCAGGAGGTCAGGTCCCGCCTGGAATTTGCATCAAATGCAGATTTTTTCCTTAAATTTTACGTGATTCAATCTATGGCTGAACACCCCAGACTGACGTCTTTGCCCTTTCAAAACTTCTCCTGGTCCGCCCATTTCCTCAGGAAATCCTGAACATGTTGACTTCTGCATGCCGTGCAAGAACAATTCAGCATCAAAAAATGTCGAAAATTTTCAAATATAATTAATATACTAATTATTGTTGCTGACACGGACTGCATCATGAATGCTCGCCAAATCCCTTCTAAATTCAGTTCAAATTCGTTTCAGATGCCACCAAATTGCTTCATCTTTTCAAAATTTTCTTGGGGGAGGCCCCCCGAACCCCCACCAATGGGTGGAGAAAACCCCTCCCTTACTCGGCCCTTCAGTGGTGATCCCCATAAAAAATGGTATACAACATCCCCCTCCCCCCGGCGATTGGGGTTCTGGATCAGCCCTGTGCACAGATGGCCGTCCTTGGTCGGCAACGGTTACCTATTTGTCTAGTTCATTTTGCATGTTCTTTTGTAATATATTTCGAAGTCGCATTTGTGTAAACTTGTCCCTTTTCGTCTATTTTTGTGCTGCCCTTTCCTTCATACAGCACATCACATACATTTTAATTAGTGGGCTCTGTGATATTTATGTTATAAAGGTATCTTCTTTAATTTTAGTCAGAATTCGTTTAAAATTTATCTCCTTGGGCCTAAATTGGAAATTATATAGAAATGAAGTAGCCTGTAGAATATGTACATCATGGTGTAAAGCTATATATAATGCAACGTTTTCTTGAAATAAAACAAGATATTTTTTTAAAAAAGGTAGAGCATCCCTCAGATGGTCATATTTCCTAAACAACAACTTTTTACAATATTTTCATTAATCTTATGTTATACCTGCATGATATATAAACTTCTTCTTCTTTCTTTGTATTCCCCTCCGCTTGTCGGAACACTCTCCTTTCTGGAGATAAAACTGTCAAATCTGTAAAAAACAATATATTCATGCAAGCACTAAGAACATCAAAATTAAAAGCATAAAACATAGGTATAGGCAAGATTATTTAACACTAAGCACTATATAAATCCTATGGGTATCTATTTACATAGGGGACTGGGGAAGTACTATTTTATCATTTCTGTTCAAGATAGACACATGTGTAACAGTCCAAGAGAATACAGAAAACAGCAACATCACACAAAACAATCAACACGACCTAACTTAAAGTTATTAGTAATATTACAGTTCTAAGCAATATCACTATTTCCAGCACCCTCCCGGACCATATATCACATCATATAATGGTAAGATCTATATGATCTAGAACTCTTATAGACATGGATATTAATTTCATGTACTAAACGACATCCCCCACAAATTCATAATCAGTTCCCAGCGCTGGTGGCCATTTGTAATTTGTTAATTCTGTGTAGGTGTAATCTGTAGCATAGTTTCCTTGTTATGGATTCAACCCTGTGTGGCAGGTCTCTGTATTTTTTCCAAGTCTGCAGTGGATAAAGAAGGAACTATCCAATACTAACTTCACTAGACTTTCTTGACTTGTTATATTTTCTGTCCAAAAACTAGGACCCAACTGAGTATCTAGTAGTGCCTTCAACTCCTGAATATATTCAGATCTGATATGCAGTGTTTCTGAACATCTTCCGATGATGTGACAAATGTCCTCCTTTTCCAATTTACATAACGGACAGAGGTCTACTGCATCTTGCCCACGAACAAACCGACCAGGGGGTAGAGGCCAGTCAGCATTCTGACCTTTACCATACTTCGTTTGACATCCAGAGTGCAGGAATCTACAGTATCCCATACCGGGTGTGTCTTGCCTATTTGTAGTTGTGTTTTTTTTTTCACAAAATTTCAATGTAGATTTGTGTTCCAAATCATTGCGAAGTATAGTTGTCCAGTGTTCACTAACGGACCTCTTTGCCGTGTTTTTCCACCTGTTCTTTGTCGTCAGGTTTGTCTGCAGACTTGGTATTTCTGGAAGATTGTACCGTTCAAGCAAATCTCTGACTTTTGTGAAGAAACTTTCAGCGGAGTGTTCTAGCACGTTAGATGGTCTAATCATGATTTGCATCAAAGTTTTATTTTTGCTCCGTAAAATCGAGTATAGAAGGCTTAACTGCCTCTTATGGATTTCGGCTTCAATTGGAAGGAGTCCAATAAGGAGATGAACTGCAACAGATGCTGTACACATTTGAAGTGATTGGATAAAGCGTAGTGTTTTTCTATGAAAAAGCTCCAGCTCCTCGATATCTCCTTTATTTAGGTGCATTGTTTCGAGACCGGAGAGAAGCCTAGGGATCACATATGCTTGGTATATTTTTGTTGAAGTTTTCGGATTTAGCCCATTAAGCCCATGACATCCTACATTCAGGAGTGAATACAAGGTTCACCTGGCAGTGCTAATTTTAAGAGTGACATTTTGACGTGGTCCTCTCCTTGTGCTTCTAAGTAGGCCTAAGTGAGTTGTCTCTTCTGCAATTGCTATTGGCTCATCTCTTAATTTCCAGATTGAATTGTCTTCCGTTTTTGCTTTTTGCTTTGTAATTACAACACTCTTTTCTGGATGGATGATGTATCTGTGACTACATGCATATGAGTTTGCAAGATTCAACATAGCTCCAAATTATTGTGTACACTCAGACATGAGTGAGAGATCGTCCGCAGCAGTTGGACATCCAACACACTTAAATTTATTCCAGTATGGTATAGTTTGTCTAACAGGATATCATGGTGAACAACATCAAATGCTTTTTGACTATCTAGAGTTCCCAAGATGAATGGTACACGTCTCTGTTTTGAGTCTAAAGCTGCCTCTGAGACTAAAAGAGCTGCAATTGCAGGTGATGTGTCTTTTGTAAATCCAAATTGCAGATTTGACTGATTTCTATTCATCGCGGAGAATCGTACAAGTAGAAGTTTTTCGAATATTTTACCAAAGATAGAGGCAACTGTAATCCCTCTGTTACTCTCTACTTTACTGACGTTTTTCCCCTTTTTAAAGACTGGGGTAATGTATCCTGTTTTGAATATGTCTGGGATATTTCCTTCTTTCAGAATTTGGTTGAATAAATCGGTTAAAACATCAACAAGGGGTTCTCCAGCAAATTTAATATGTTCAGCTGACAGACCATATTCATCAGAAGCTTTATTGTTATTGAGAGTTTTTATTGCATTCCCACCTTCCAGTATTGTGAAGGGTATGATCTCTTCTCGTTCATAAATTGCCAATTTTTCTATAAGCCAACAGCGGGTTTTACTAGCTTCGAATGTTTTTGCATCGATTCGGTCGTCTTTTGGGACTGCCAGATCTTCATAGAAATTTGCAAATGCTCGTCTCTGTTCTATAGGGCTATCAGATTCTATACCACCAACGTCCAAAGCGACAGTTCCTTGGTGGATATTCTCTCCCTTGTTTTTGTTGAAGAAAGTTGAGTCTGGGTTTTCCATAAGCTTGTTGAAGAAACGCTTCATATCGATTGCAGATTCTTGTCTAACTTGACGTCGTATGTCTTTCTTTGCATCTTCTTTTTTTGTCAGAAAAAGGGGATGATCGCCTCTAGGACAGCCCGAGTCTCTCCATTCTTGTAGCGCATTTTGCTGATTTGAATCTCGATTTTTGTCGCATGGAGATTCTGTACTTTGGCTCCTGTAATTTGATCGTTTTCGTTGGAAAGACTCTTTTGACAGAGTAAATTGTCAGTATGTGTGTGATGTTTTTGAATTCTTCAGATATGCTGCCTAATGTTTTATTGTTTGATTCTAGCGATTTTTGTACGGTCTGTATGTATACATCTTTGTTACCGTCATTCCACAAAATTTTGGATGCGTTCTGTGATCTTTGTTTTGTTGGCCTATCCTGTTTTATAGTAAGTGCTTCTCTACTTTTGGTTTGAACAGGAAAATGTGCTGACGTATTAGCAGCTCCTGAGGATATAGTTTTGTGACATCCAGGAGATTGTCTGTGATTGAGAAGATGAAGTCTATGTGGGATTGCCCCTGACCACTGTGTTGGACGAAAGTAGGTTGTTCAGTGTAAGCATTTGTTTGAACAAGGTTGTATGTAGATACACATTTTTTAGCAACCTATCATGTATGTTGTTCCTATTTTGTGAAATGGTAGCATTGAAATCACCACATATTAGACAGAGCTTTCCTCTGAATTGTTCTAACAGACTAGATAAGATATCTAAGCATTCCCTGTATTGCACCTGGGAACTTATCCCTATAGAAGGCATGTAAACATTGATGATAATGATACCTGTTGGGCATGTTAGTTCAATTGCATTTATTCTTCCGCATGAGATTGGAATTGTTTTTAATATATTGAGATAGATCTTGGGGCCAAAGGATACAGACCCCAACCTTACCCCTAGGCACCCAGGAGTTGTCAATCTGTTCTTGGGTATCTGCACAGGTTATATGCGCATACCATTATGGAAGGATGTTACTAACTTTATGTTGTTCAAAATCCTTTTTATACCCTCTATATTGAAACTGACTAAATCTATATTGACCTGTTTAGTTGTGCTTCTATTTTGTCCGGAGGGAGTGGAGTGAGGCTGGGTAACTCTAAAAAATGCTCATTTGTTTCTTTGCACCCGTTATTTATATGTTCTAGCTTGTTTTCAACTGAGCTATTTACAGATACATTTTCTGCCAATTCTTCCTTATCCTGACTATTTTCCTGATGACTAAGGGTGTTACTTTCTACCTGTGAGGAAGTCGGAATCGTATCTTCCTCAATGTGACATATGGGGTCATCTAAAGCTGACCCATTTTGTGAGATAACAGCATTGTCATGGGATTTTTGGCAGGGGTACAATGTTCTGCATATTGTCTTTTAACGGATGTCCAAAAGGGGGAAAGTCCCTGTCACGTTGCTGGGAGTTATTATGATTCAGGAGAGGGACACTGATGTTTGGTTGTCCTACAGGAGCACAGTTCAAAGAAGAATTGACAGAGTCGTGGTCCCCCCCTCCCCCGTGAGGAATGAGTAGGAGGGGGAGGTGGGGGATACATTGGGGTTGGGGGAATCAGATGATGAGCGTGAGGTGGTATTTGCTGGGAAAGTGGTAAGGGATAATGTGGAGGGGGAAGACCCGGGAGAATTGTGGGAGGGGGCAGGATATAGTCTCTATATGAGGGCATTGTCTGGTAGAACCCTGGGACTATGCAGATAAGGGGGCCAGGGGGCGGCTGTGATGATCTTTGTGGGGGAGGTAAGGGATATATATAAGGGTGGTGATGACCTAGCTTGTTCAGCATGAGCTGGGTGATTTTCAGGATGCCTATACGGTGGCCGAACTACATACTTGATTGACTTGTGTGCAGTCCTGCATAACAGGAGCAATTATATGGATCGGAAGGCGGGTAGATACCTGTATGATACTAATGGCATCTGTTTACCTGCTGTAAAGCCATGGTTGAGGTTAAAGCAGTGAAAATACTTAGATTTTGTACATTTTGATTTTCGAGTTGTCTAAGTCTACCTTTCAGTAATGCAAGTTGAATGTTATGAACATTGCTAGCATTATTGTGATGTTCATTAGACCTATTTTCAGGTTGCGATGATCTTGTCTATTTAAGTGGTCCAAATTTTTCTGTAGACTGTAGTTAATGAGATTGTTTTTCCTGTTCTCTAATAGTTCTTTCGAGCGTCATTGTATATTGTTTTTGATCGACCGCATCAAATTTCTTTTTACTTTTCACTTTAGAATTAGCTTGTGAGGTATTAGTCCGAGTTTCTATGTTTTCAATGCTTGAATTTAAAGTGTCAGACTTAACAACGGTCGGATGTAATGACATGTTTTCAGACCTTGTACCATTTTGATTGGATTGCTCTTTTGTATCTTGACCTTTCTTCATACACCCATTGCTCTGTTCACAATTTTGAAGGTCATTTTGGGATTCAACAAGTTTTGGATCAAGTAATATATGATTTTCAGATGTCAGAGGGGTATATTGTAAATCTAGATCACAGGTAGGTAAGGATGACCTTGACCTGTTTGATCTGCATTGCATTGATTGCATATGTATGGTGTTCTATCCATCCCCTTTGCAGATATATACTTGTACGTGTAAACAAAGTATATTAATTCGCGGTTGGAAATCCTGATTAAACCGAGACCTCAAGCCGTTTGAACTTTAACATTGGATCCTACGGGCAAAGTAAGAAAAATCCCTTTTTACTAATTTAGAGGTGATAAACTGTAACTATTAACGTTTCTTTTTAAACATTCCTGGAAACTGTCCGCGCAGCTCACTTCAGAAATCGGAAAATTGAAGTTTTCTCTACTTTATCGGCATATTTTCCGGTTAAAATTTATATAAGGGGTTGATCTCGAACTCTCATAACTAACGGTGTATGATATATGTCTGTACGACCAATACTACGCTCACAGTGAAAGAAAATAGTTTTAGATGGGGAGATTAGCGCGACGTCGTCGACGTTCTCCTTAGACTCGGTGTTGAAGATCGGCGACGTCGCACTAAAATCAACATAGAAAACTCCCTATCTAAAACTATTTTCTTTCACTGTGAGCGTATTATTGGTCGTACAGACATATATCATACACCGTTAGTTATGAGAGTTCGAGATGTATCTCCCTATGAGAATTTTAAACGCAAAAATTGACGACAAAGTAAAGAAAACTTCAATTTTCCGATTTCTGAAGTGAGCTGCGCGGACTGTGATGAAATATTTCTTCCAGCATAATATTTATTCCTTGGAACTTTTATCATATAATATTTTTTTCCCAAGAACTTTTATTATGTATCAAAAATTCCGAAAGGAAATTTTATTATGTAATGAATTTTCCATGATCATAATAAAAGTTCTCATGCCATGGAAAATATATTACATAGCAAAGATTCCATCTGGATTTTTTTTAATGTTCATAATAAAAGTTCTGATATTAGTACCATGGAAAAATTGAAATGTTTGTATCATGAGATAAACATATATCCCTAAATCAACGCTATTTATGTGTTTGAGGCACAGATGGAAAAAATATTATACATGATACTCACATATAGTATTTCTTCTGTTTTAAAGAAAATGATTCCTTTGGGTAAGTGTAAAAATAGTATTTATATAACATCGACAATTTTCATAATTTATGTTTCCGTCTATATAGAGGGAAACATTATTATGAAAATTGTTAATGTTTTACTCTTTTTCACGTACCGAAAAGACAGTGGAAAAAGTATTATGGACAAGGAAAAAATATTCTATTACAAAAAATCCTGAGAATTTTTATTATAATAATAAACCTTCCTGGAGGAAGAAATATTATGCGGAAGAAAAGTTCGTTCACAGGACAGCCTTTTTTGCCTTGCCTCTTGACTATGAGACTGACTGATAGTCCGACTTGCAGACCTACGACGGTGTTATCTGTTTTTTCGTCTTCGAAAAAAAAAACACCGTCGTAGGTCTGCAAGTCGGACTAACTGACTGAATAACTGATGGGTACTTCTGTATTGTTATATTCCCAAAACAATATTAGTTTGATAATCTGATCCAGGAAAAAAATTACCAGCAATTTTGACTTGAGGGATACTGACATTCATTTCGACGAGGAAAATAACGAACACATTTTCAGGCGTACTGCATTGCACTCAGTGTGTTACCAATTTATATCACTGCTGCAAATAGTGCGTTACAAAGTCAATCAGCTCTCGCCTTACATATTATATTTTTCATAGATAATTTTACATCTAGATTACAATTAAAAGTCATTTTTTCTTTTATTGTTTCAAAACATCATTTAAGCCTTTGTTGTGTAGATGAAAAAAAAGTATTATTCGATGAGCACAAAAGCGGAAGTGAGTGACTCGGTCGCTGATGTACCAAAGAAAGAAAAATTTATTAACATTTATTTTAGGAAAAAAAGTTGAAACTTGCGGAAGATGAAATAGGATTTCTGTGATAGGAAAAACATTTAATATTAAAACGTTAAATTTTAGCAATGTCTCGTAACGACTTGGATTCAATTCAGGCGAAACTAAAAATTGCCATTCAAAGTCACCAGGTAGGAAACACTGGGAAAAATAGATGCGCGGAAAATAACCTACACTTTTATTTTTGTCCTATTTGACGAGTTTTTACATTAACCAACATTTTTTCATATATCTTTTTATTATTAATTCGTTATGTGAACGACGCGTTACTATAAAGGGTACCTTGTATGAGAAAAAATAATTTTATAATTTAATTTTAATTGTAGCAACAAATTCACGGTTCTTACGTGTACGTCGAAAATATTACCATTTCCAAAAGATATGTACACAAATGCCCAATGTCGGGGACGTACACAAATGCCCAATGTCAGGGACGTCTTATACGTCCCTGCCAATGTTAGAGATATTCAATTTAGTGTTATTTAAATCAGAAAATTTGTGTAAAGGTTGTAAACCCATAACTGCTTTTACTTCCACTCAAAATTACGCTTTTTTGTCAATGACTAATGATATGCTAATTTTAAACTGATATATATATATATATATATATATGATGTTCAGCAGCGATCGATAAATCTTTGATGTACAGACAAACTCAGCTGTAACATACAAAGTGTTTATTTCAATTTTTTTAGAATTTATAACTCGCACATAATTACATTTTTTTTTATATTCAAAGTTCTTTTTGCTAATAACTTTTTAGTTTCAAGTCTTATTTTATTGAAATAAATTTCAAAATGACCGTCTCAGAAAGACCTTTTAAAAAAGTGTCGCTATGCAGCACAGGCAACACAAATTTATATGTTAATAGACGATTTTCACATTTCCGCAGTTGACTTGTATTTTACACATCCTAAGACCCGACATGACAACATTTGACGTAACTTTTAATTGTGACGTCGTATCTGAATTATGACGTCACAATTAGAAATAACGTCAAAAGTTGTGATATCGGGTCTTGGCGTGTCTAAAAAAGTAAAATACAAGTCTAACGGTAATTAATAAGAAGAAGGTCTATTAGGTTTTTTAAAAAAATGAAATTCATTAAATTTCGATGCCAATTTTCTGAGAATCCCCTAATCGCACTGTCGTCAACTTTGTTACATCGTTGTCAACTTTTGCTACATCAATGTAACAAATTATAATGTGATGGAAAAGGTACTTTCACTCTATCCATTCTTTGGTTATGGGTCAACTACCTTGAAGCATAATCACCAAAACATACATCAATTTTTTTTTTCAGAACCAAAGGGTTGGTAAAAAAGAAGAAAAAAAAATAATGTAAATTTACCACATATAAAACATGTTCAAGATACAAGCTTGTACTCAGTTTCAGCCATGAATCAGTTTCTCCATTAACTGAAGTACCAGACTAATTTCCCTTTTTTTGGAAAAATAGAGTTACTTCCCATTTAGGATATGGTATCTGATGTACACTAATTGTGACGTCATCAAATTCTATGGAAAAGATCCTAAAACTGTAGGAAACGACGGTTTAAAATTGGCTTTATCATACCATTTTGACGACGTCGTATTAGTTTTATGTCAGATACCGTCTCAAAGGGGTGATAACTTTGTTTTCCGCAAAGACTCAATATACTTCAGTAATGAGGGATAAGCAGCGTTGGGTAATGAGAGGTAATTGGAGCACCCATTTCTGGAATCCTGAGACCAGTTAAATCAGAGCAAAGTTAATTGTGTTGCCTGCGAAGCATAGCGACACTTAGGGATCACTTTGTCCGTCTGTCAGTCCGTCCGTCTGTCTGTCTGTCACACTTTGGGTGTCACAGCCCATAACTTTTGATTGGTAAGTGATAGGGCTTTGATATTTCACATGTGTATTCCTTGTGACAAGACCTTCCTACACATACCATAATTTTTGACCTAGTGACCTTGACCTACATATTTGACCTACTTTTCAAAAAAATTAAGAATGGATATATCTTTTGATTGGTATGTGTTAGGACTTTAATATTTCATATGTGCAATCCTTGTGACAAGACCTTTCTACACAGACCATATTATTTGACCTTTTAACCTTGACCTAGATTTTTGACCTACTTTTCAAGAAAAGTGATATTGGCTATATCTTTTGATTGGTAGGAGATAGGGCTTTGATATTTCACATGTATTTTCCTTGTAACAAGGCCATTCTACACATACCATAATATTTTACCTTTTGACCTTGACCTAGCTATTTGACCTTCTTTTCTAAGGTTGTATATATCTTTTATTTGGTAGATGATAGGTCTTTAATATTTCTTATGATGAGACCTGTTTGTTACCAATTTTTACATATTGACCTTGACCTAGATGATTGACACTCTTTTCTGAAAATTTGAGAATTACCATATCTTTTAATTTGTAATTAAGAGGTCTGATATTTCAAATGTATTTCATTTGACATGACTTTTCTACTGATACCAATAATTTTGATACACTTTCTAGAATAATAATGAAACCGCTTCGCAGGCGACACAAGCATCTCTTGAATTGCTATTTTTATGATGTAAAAATCAATTGAAAATTTTTGACCAATTTAGAAAAAATTGATTAATTTAAGAGCTATGGGCCCTTACAGTTTATATTGAACTGTATGGGGAAAAAATAATTTTTATCAAATTTTTTAACAGAACGATCCCGGCATAAAATATTGATTTGGTAAAAAAATTCTAAAAAATGTATTTCATCAAATTTCGCTGAAAATTCAAAAGTTCACCAATTAGTTTTTATGTCGCCTGCGAAGCATAGCGACACTTAGGGATCACTCTGTCCGTTGTCCGTCTGTCCATCTGTCCGTCACACCCCATAACTTTGGATTGGTAAGTGATAGGGCTTTGATATTTCATACATGTTTTCCTTGTGACAAGACATTTCTATACATACAATAATTTTTTACCTTATGACCTTGACCTAGATATTTGACCTACTTTTCAAAAAATTTAAGATTGGCTATATCTTTTGATAGGTGAGTGATAGGGCTTTGATATTTCACATGTGTATTCGTTTTGACAAGACCTTTCTAAAGATACCATAATTTTTTACCTAATGACCTTGACCTTGATACTTCACCTACGTTTCAAAAAATCTAAGATTGGCTATATCTTTTTATTGGTTAGGCCAAAAAAAAAAAAGAATTGGTTCTCGGGCCCCACCACATGTGTTTTTTAACCCCCCCCCCCCCCTTCGATTTTTTTCAACCACAAAATGTAAAAAAAAATTTGAAGCAGTTTCACGTAAATCCGGATTTTCTTGTCCGTTTCAATTCTGAGCTTTATTATGTACATCTTCAAAGCGTTTGTGTATATTGATATGCATCTCAGTGACAGGTAAGCATTCATATAACATTGACAAAGAAATTGTATGACAGAAGGTGACAGAAAGGAGGGAAAAACAGACGATGTCCTCTCTTTTATCGTGTCAGATATCTGTTGGGGCAATAATCATGCTCCCATGGAATATAGTGGGGGGTTACAGTACAGGGGCCTTGTTGCATTGTGCAAAACTTTGCAGTTTGTCTTGTGACAATTGTTAGATTGAAAAAAAATCTGATTTGAAAAAAAGTGGCCTGAGAACCAATTTTTTTTTTTGCTTGGCCTTAGTGATAGGGCTTTGATATTTCACATGTGTATTCCTTAAGACAAGACCTTTCTACACATACCATAATTTTTAACCTCGTGACCTTGACCTAGATATTTGACCTACTTTTCAAAAAATCTAATACTGGCTAAATCTTTTGATTGGTAAGTGTTAGAGGGCTTTGATATTTCACATGTGTATTCATCATGTTCATTGTGACAAGACGATTCTACACATACCATAATTTTTTACCTCATGACCTTGACTTAGATATTTGACCTACTTTTTAAAAAATCTCAGATTTGCTATATCTTTTGATTGCTAAGTGAAAGGGCTTTGTTATTTCACTTGTGTATTCCTTATGAAAAGACCTTTCTAAACATTCCATAATTTTTGACCTAGTGACTTTGATATTTGACCTACTTTCAATTAAAAATAATAATTATCTGCTTCGCAGGCGACACAAGCATTCCTTGGATTGCTATTTTTTTGCAATTTATTTTTTTTCTATATTTTTCAACGAGGGGAGATAACTCCTAAAATGACCCTTTTCAAAATATTTCTTATTTCGATATTATCTACTACATGTACATTTTGTACTAGGCTAGTAGAAAAGTTTTTAAGATTATCATAACGTCAGAGGGAGAAAGAGAGAGGCTATTATTTACAAGTTTTTGGTGATATTTAGCAGAGAGAGTGCGCTATGCTTTAAGTATTGTAGAATGATGTAGAGAGAGAGAGAGAGAGAAAGAGAGAGCTATACTTTATATATTGTAAAACGATATGTTGGGGAGAGAGCTAGAGAGAGCTATGATTTATATATTGTAGATTGATGTATTGGGGGGGGGGGAGAGAGAGAGAGAGAGAAAGAGAGAGAGAGAGAGACCTTTGCTTTATACATTGTAGAATATTGTAAAATGCTGCATTGGAGAGAGAGAGAGAGAGCTATGATGATCCTTCTTTATTGTAAAATGATGTCTAGAAGGCCCTGGGGAAGAAAAGCAAAATTGCTTATCAGGTTACCTTCTCTAAATAAAGTATTTATTATTATTATATTATTATATTTGACACAGAAAGATATTCAGTGATGAATAAATTAATTTCAATGTTTTTGGCATAATTTCCTTAAGTACCTTAATGAAAATATTCTGGATTAAAATTTATGTTTTTTTCCATTTTTGAAGAAGGGGCAATCCTGAATGAAGTGAAAGCTAAGTGTGTATATACGGTAAATTTGCTGTTTCTGACTCATGATGCAAACCTGTTTTTTCCCTTTCACTTTTTAATGACTTGAAAGGTAATACACATGCATGTACTTCGAAAATTTCCTAAAGCTGGGGAATATTTGGTCTCTTTGAAATACTAGAATAAATTACTTTGCATTTGTGCAGTTATACGACGTCAAGTAATTGTTATGTCATCGACTACTGTGGAAAAAGCGTAAATTCAAGGAAGAAGGGTTACAAACATGAAGTTGTTAAAGGATTTTAATGATGTCACAATGCTTTTATGACCGATACCTTCACAAATTGGGAAGTTACACTGTATTTTGAAAAAAAAAATTATGCAACAATTCAAAAACAAAAGCAGCCAGTGTCAGACTGAAGAAAAGATTTCATATACTTCCAGAAGTTTTATGAAAAGCACTATGCAGTTTTGTAAGTGCAAAGCTCCAAACTACTTGATTGAATCTATATTTGGTAACTGTTTGTTATAAAAATTGGGATGTGTGCAGATTAATGTGTATACATTTGAAACTCTTGTTACAGCAATTTGAATTACACATGTATAAATACAAGTATTGATTTTACTGAAAAGTTGCAGTGGTGTACATGATCATGTTATCCCAAAAGCAATTTTATTATTCTTTTTATCTCATATTTAATTTGTTTTACAGGTGGTAGTTACAAAAATGAAGAGTGATCCACAAGTGAGTATAAGTAATATGTAAAGGTCAAGGTCATTTTCAATGGCATGTCTATACATGTAGTGCTATTAGCATCAAACTTTGTAGCTTTAAGTTTGTGCATTGAAAATAATTACTTGTACATGAATGTATATTGATTGTGCATAAGATTTGAATTATTTATTTTTCACAGAATCCTGACTTAACACAGCAGTTACACAACTTGCAAAAAGAAATCTTTGTTCTCAGTGAGCAACAGGTACGTCTTTTATGTACTACTTTGTGTACATTTCATACGAAACATGAACATTGAACATGATTGAGCATCAGAAATGCAGATAAAAATGAAAGATAATAATGCAAATGCAAGCAATATATTTGATGATATTTTTTTTTCTCTATAGAAAGGAATAGTACAAAGCTTGAAGAAGGAGATAGTACATCGTCAACCCGCAACAGTAGCACAACTGGTCCAGCAGACCAAGCAGGTGTCTGTAGCACCGATGTCAGTGTCACAACCTATTATACTGCCAATGAGTGCCACACTAGCTCCACCCCTGGTGCAGGTGCTGCCTAAACCAATCGGTGTCACTCAACCTATTGGTGTTACTCAATCCATTGGTGTCACTCAACCTATTGGTGTTACTCAACCCATTGGTGTTACTCAACCCATTGGTGTTGCACAGCAGATTGGTGTTACTCAGCCTGTTGGACTGGCACCGATGGGCATTACTCAACCTGTAGGTATTTCCCACCATGTGGGTGTGTCTCAGCCTGTTGGCTTGACCACACCCATCAACATGACACCTCAGATAGCCATGTCTCAGCAGATGTGCGTAGGTCAAGGCTTACCACAGCCGACATTTCAGCTGACCGCCACCATGCAGCCTGTGATTGGTCAAGTTATGCAGCCATTACAGACTGTGAGACCCATACAGAATCCAGCCTTCTACAAACAGCCTATCCAGGTATGTAGGTTTCATGAAATCCAATCTTTAACACTTCAAGTGCATGGATTGGTACAAAGATGAGTCTGTCCAATTTTTAGCTCACCTCGACGAAGTTGAGTGAGCTTATGCTATAACCCCACGCGTCCGCGTCCGTGTCCGCGTCCGTGTCCGCGTCCGCGTCCGGTTAAGAAGTTTGGGGTAGCTCAGTATCTGACAAAGTACTAATGCTACAGTAACCAAACTTGCACAAGTGATTCATCTTTGGATACTGAGGTGAACCCATGCATCGGATGCAGCATCTGACCTACATTTTCCGCTTGAGTGACTTGGTTAAGAAGTTTGGGGTAGCTCAGTATCTGACAAAGTGCTAATGCTACAGTTACCAAACTGGCACAAGTGATTCATCTTTGGATGCTGAGGTGAACCCATACATCGTATGCAGCATCTGACCTACATTTTCCGCTTGAGTGACTTGGTTAAGAAGTTTGGGGTAGCTCAGTATCTGACAAAGTACTGATGCTACAGTAACCAAACTTGCACAAGTGATTCATCTTTGGATGCTGAGGTGAACCCATGCATCGGATGCAGCATCTGACCTACATTTTCCGCTTGAGTGACTTGGTTAAGAAGTTTGGGGTAGCTCAGTATCTGACAAAGTGCTAATGCTACAGTTACCAAACTGGCACAAGTGATTCATCTTTGGATGCTGAGGTGAAACCATGCATCGTATGCAGCATCTGACCTACATTTTCCACTTGAGTGACTTGGTTAAGAAGTTTGGGGTAGCTCAGTATCTGACAAAGTACTGATGCTACAGTAACCAAACTTGCACAAGTGATTCATCTTTGGATGCTGAGGTGAACCCATGCATTGGATGCAGCATCTGACCTACATTTTCTGCTTGAGTGATTTGGATAAGAAGTTTGGGGTAGCTCAGTATCTGACAAAGTACTAATGCTTCAGTAACCAAACTTGCACACGTGATTCATCTTTGGATGCTGAGGTGAACCCATGCATCGGATGCAGCATCTGACCTACTTTTTCCACTTGAGTGATTTCGCTTTTAAAAGCCAATATTGAGCAAAGTATAAGTGCTACATGTACCAAACTTGCATATTGGATGTATCTTTGATCAAACTTTCATAAAATGACCTTGACCTACATTTTCCGCTTGAGTGACTTGGTTAAGAAGTTTGGGGTAGCTCAGTATCTGACAAAGTGCTAATGCTACAGTTACCAAACTGGCACAAGTGATTCATCTTTGGATGCTGAGGTGAACCCATACATCGTATGCAGCATCTGACCTACATTTTCCGCTTGAGTGACTTGGTTAAGAAGTTTGGGGTAGCTCAGTATCTGACAAAGTACTGATGCTACAGTAACCAAACTTGCACAAGTGATTCATCTTTGGATGCTGAGGTGAACCCATGCATCGGATGCAGCATCTGACCTACATTTTCCGCTTGAGTGACTTGGTTAAGAAGTTTGGGGTAGCTCAGTATCTGACAAAGTGCTAATGCTACAGTTACCAAACTGGCACAAGTGATTCATCTTTGGATGCTGAGGTGAAACCATGCATTGTATGCAGCATCTGACCTACATTTTCCACTTGAGTGACTTGGTTAAGAAGTTTGGGGTAGCTCAGTATCTGACAAAGTACTGATGCTACAGTAACCAAACTTGCACAAGTGATTCATCTTTGGATGCTGAGGTGAACCCATGCATTGGATGCAGCATCTGACCTACATTTTCTGCTTGAGTGATTTGGATAAGAAGTTTGGGGTAGCTCAGTATCTGACAAAGTACTAATGCTTCAGTAACCAAACTTGCACACGTGATTCATCTTTGGATGCTGAGGTGAACCCATGCATCGGATGCAGCATCTGACCTACTTTTTCCACTTGAGTGATTTCGCTTTTAAAAGCCAATATTGAGCAAAGTATAAGTGCTACATGTACCAAACTTGCATATTGGATGTATCTTTGATCAAACTTTCATAAAATGACCTTGACCTACTTTTTCCGCTTGAGTGATTTTGCCTTTAAAAGCCAATATTGAGCAAAGTATAAGTGCTAGATGTTCCAAACTTGCATATTAGATGTATCTTTGATCAAACTTTCATAAAATGACCTCGACCTACTTTTTCCGCTTGAGTGATTTTGCCTTTAAAAGCCAATATTGAGCAAAGTATAAGTGATACATGTACCAAACTTGCATATTGGATGTATCTTTGATCAATCTTTCATAAAATGACCTTGACCTACTTTTTCCGCTTGAATGATTTTGCCTTTAAAAGCCAATATTGAGCAAAGTATAAGTGATACATGTACCAAACTTGCATATTGGATGTATCTTTGATCAATCTTTCATAAAATGACCTTGACCTACTTTTTCCGCTTGAGTGATTTTGCCTTTAAAAGCCAATATTGAGCAAAGTATAAGTGCTAGATGTTCCAAACTTGCATATTAGATGTATCTTTGATCAAACTTTCATAAAATGACCTCGACCTACTTTTTCCGCTTGAGTGATTTTGCCTTTATTAGCCAATATTGAGCAAAGTATAAGTGATACATGTACCAAACTTGCATATTGGATGTATCTTTGATCAATCTTTCATAAAATGACCTTGACCTACTTTTTCCGCTTGAGTGATTTTGCTCTATAAAGCCAATATTGAGCAAAGTATAACTGCTACATGTACCAAACTTGCATATTGGATGTATCTTTGATCAAACTTTCATAAAATGACCTTGACCTACTTTTTCTGCTTGAGTGGTTTTGCCTTTAAAAGCCAATATACATGTACTAAGAAATATGTTTGAATTGAATTTTGCTGTCACGAGGTGAGCTTCGTAATCTGTGATTACCTATGTTTTTGTTTGTGCTGTACATGTTACATGTACCTGTGAAATAGATATGAAATGATCTTGTTTTTATATACAATTATTTTTAGCGAATATAAATCAGATTTAGGAAGTTTAAGGTATGGGAAAACTGTTCTACTCTGTAACTGCTGCATGAATAACAGGATAGATTAAGCTTGAGTATGTCTAGCTTATGAAAACAAGGAACATATCAGCAGGGTTGTAGTACATAATGCACGTTTATTAAGTCTGGTTGTGAATAATTCAGTATTGCTACATGTAGGTTAGGGTAACAATGTATCAGCGTCCAAATTTAGATATTAACTTCATCTTTATAGCCAAAGCCTGTAGTGGAGAATGTGCCAACAAGTCTACCTAATACCCAGCCTGTGACAGTAAAACCTTCAGTAACTGTAAGCCAAGAGGTCAAGGACAACCCTGTGTCCCAGGGAAACACAAATAGTGCCCAGCGGGCTGCATCACCTCCTATAAGGGTCCCTCAGTACTCACTACATCGGCCTGCAATACTACAGGTAAATACTGGTTCTTCTGGAATCAGGTGAGGTTCTTTACTTGCCTTTTATAGATTTTATTTTTAAAGTACAATAGGTAACACTTGATAATCATGAGTGATGGGAAAAACTTTATTAAATGTCAAATTACACATACTTGTACATATGTAAACAAGGCAACTTTTGCTTTTGTCTGAAGAGATACTTCACTCTTTTGTAAATTGTAAAGCATACTTAAGTCATATCCTGTTGTTATGTATTTACATGTCTTATTGTGACACACATCAATTTTTTTTTCATTTTATCTTAATGAACAATTAAAGTTGTGACCAATGTACTTTGAATATTTTGTGAGATTTTCAACTCTACATTATTCAATTATTACATACATTGATCTGATATTTACTGTATTTATTACTGATGGAAGGAAATAATGTATTGACTATAATACACTCAAGATCTAGAGTTTTTGCTTCCTCTTATTACTTCTGTACTTTTTCTTACCAATTTCTTGCATTTTGTTATTTTCAGAATTCCACTAAATCTCCTGTTTCCAAGCCATCAACAACACCTTCCACATTATCATCATATACGCGTAAACCATCAGATATTGATAGAACCGAGCAGGTCAAACCCAGTATCGTCAAACCCAACCCAGTCAAGCCCCCCGTCCCTGTCAGACAACCACAGCCAGTCAATGAAGAAAAGCAGGTCAGTGTCCTGCTAAAAGTAGGTGGTAGTAGGATTAACCTGGATTGAAGGAGAAAATTTGCTCATAAATTTCCCTTATCCCTGTAATAGCTCACTAATCTTTATCTAAATGGTTATGCCTATTAGCTTCATACAGTAAGGCCTCCTTACACGTGTATTTCAGGATTAGTAATAATGATTATATCTTTAATGGAAAAAAAAATTTTGTTTTCAGAAACTTGCATTCATGACAGCTTTAGATTTGGTAACAAAAGAGACATTAAAAGGTAAATTATGTTTTTTAACATGTTTAATAGTCAAGTATTTCATATCAAATAGTCCGTCTTACATACAAATGACATGGTGCTTCATTTTAATTTTGTCAATTGCCCTATTCTTTGTTAAGATAACGTACACTAATAGTACATTTACAAGTTTTTGAGTAACTTGTCTTCTGTAAGACCAAAACAGAAACTTTGTTTTAAATGTATATTGTTAAACGTTCTGATGACTTGACTATTAAGTTTGTGTAACTGATAGTATATGTATGATCCCTCCATCAATCCATAATTACTCTGTCAGATAAAACACTTGATTTGAATAAAAGCTGTTTGAAAACTAGGATAAAGAAATCATTTGTCTAGACTTTATGCTGCTTGAAAGCTACTTTATACTAGGATATGTGCAAATGGTTTTAAAGCATCAGATGGGAATGATATAAAATGTAAAGACAAGACAACAGAACACAGTGAAGTTGGTTTGTAAAACATCTTTAAACATATTTAACATATACCAGTAAACAGAAGCTCTTCAGGCATGTGTAATGTAAATGACATGTATATTATATTTGTATATATTTTATACAGACTTACATATGTTGTAGAAATGCAGAACAGGCGGTATGAGAGGAAGAGAAGGACCACAGCTAATCCACTGTACAACTTTGAACCTGAGGTAGTTGTAAATTATTCAGTTCTCTACCAGTATAACTATTCACCAAAATTCTGGTTAACTCCACCAAGATACCAATATTGTATGCAAGGATCAACAATTAAAAATACAACTCTGAGTATTGAAGGAGTAATAAAAGAAATTCCTTTTCGTAACATGAATATACATATACAATAATTTCACTAACAGGGGTCTAGAATTTTTTTTCAAAATCTACTTGTCACGGGCAACTTGAGACATTAAATTTACTTGCCCGACCCTAAAAACCACTTGCCCATTAAAAGTTATATATGAAGAGAAGGATGGGTCTTACATAGTTATACTGCAACTTATTTTGAAGGCTATGATGAAATGTGGCATATCTAGCAAATCGAGTGATTGATTCCTCAGAATAAATTAAAATCTTGTCTTAATGGAGAGGATAAAAACGTTCAATACGTCAACTTGCCTACGGGCAAGTGAGCACCGACCTAACTTTTCACTTGCCCCGGAAAATGGGAATTCTAAACCCCTGAATAAGAGATTTTTTCTTTTGAGGTGCACCGTACATGTATGAGTTTACATATCTAAATGGTATTCTGGTTGAAATAAAGTTGTATTTCAGTCCATTCTGCCATTATTTTTGGCAATAGGACAGTATTTAAGTAAATCCATAATCTGTACTATAAATCAGAGAAAATAATTTTTTGCCCTGTCAGCTAGATTCACTTTAACATTGAATTTCATGAATTTAGTTCGAAAAAAAGTAGGTAATTGATAATGTTTTTTTATTCATGTAACATTTTTATGCCCCCGGAATCAAAGATTCGGGAGCATATAGTTTTTGGCCTGTCCGTCTGTTTGTCTGTCTGTTTGTCCGAAAAACTTTAACATTGGACATAACTTTTGAATGGGAAGTGATAGGGCTTTCATATTTCACATGTGTATTCCTTGTGACAAGACCTTTCCATTGATACCAAAAGTTTTGACCTTGTGACCTTGTGACCTTAACCTTGACCTTTGACCTACTTTAAAAAAAACTTTAACATTTGGCATAACTTTTGAATGGGAAGTGATAGGGCTTTCATATTTCATATGTGTATTCCTTGTGACAAGACCTTTCCATTGAAACCAAAAGTTTTGACCTTGTTTATATTGTTTATTATGTAACATTACAGAGGAGGAGACCACCTCAGAGTCTCATGTTGAACAATAATGTACCTAATGGGAAAAGAGGGAGAGGTAGGTTAAATCTGAAGTAACTCAAACACATCTACAGATATTCCTTTTGATAAATTTAAAGTTTCTAAAAAGTTTGTAAAATTTTCAGTATTTTAGTGTGTCAAGGAAATATTTCAGTCATTTGAACTACACTGTTTATTGACCAAAGGTATTTGCTATATCATGCTTAATTGTAGGTCGACCTCCCAAAGGACAGAAGTCTCCAAATACTAGTCATCCGAGTACGCCGGATAGTCAGGAAAATCACCTAGCTAATACTCATACGAAGAATGGTTCTATGGTAAGAGACATTTATATCCTGCTAGTCATATCACATAAATAGTCATCCGAGTACGCCGGATAGTCAGGAAAATGACCTAGCCAATACTCATACAAAGAATGGTTCTATGGTAAGAGACATTTATATCCTGCTAGTCATATCACCACAAATAGTCATCCAAGTATGCTGGACAGTCATGAAAATCACCTAGCTAATACTCATACAAAGAATGGTTCTATGGTAAGAGACATCTATATCCTGCAAGTAATATCACACAAATAGTCATCCAAGTACGCCGGATAGTCAGGAAAATCACTCAGCTAATACTCATACAAAGAATGGTTCTATGGTAAGAGACATTTATATCCTGCGAGTAATATCACACAAATAGTCATCCAAGTACGCCTGATAGTCAGAAAAATCACCTAGCTAATACTCATACAAAGAATGGTTCTATGGTAAGAGATGTGTTTATGGATACTGTGTTAGCTATCTAGTTTTACCTTCCATATCACACAAATAATTATCAAAGAACTCCAGACAGTCTAGTAAATCACCTTGCTAATCATGCTAATATGCAGTGTGGTTCTACTATTCTATCTTATCTTTGTACATGTATATAGAGTTACATTTACTTCCTGTTTGGGATTGATTCTGATCATTACTATTTGTAATTACATCAAATTCTGTAGAAACTGATGTAGAATTTAAGGAAAACATGCTTCAAATACTACTTTCTATAGGAATTTATTTATGTCATATGCTGTCCCAAGTGGGAAGTAATCTGTATATCAGGCGGACAGAACCAATCCTGTCTGTCTACCTACTCACCAAACCCGATTATCCCTTAATTTTTTATGCCTCTACTGTCTACAGATCAACTTTTTAATAAAATTTAAATAGCTACAAACACCATCCTTTGAATTGAAATGAATGTATGGTTAACGTGGTTAAACCTTTTATGACCTGTTTAGGTATGATAGAATAAAAAATTAAGTAGATCTGGTTATGTGTGTATATTCATGTAAGTATTACAGCTACTGAATATTATTTCAGGATACACATGATGATTTTTGTCACGTGTGTAGTCAGTCTGGTCAGCTACTGTTGTGTGACACATGTACTAGGGTGTATCACCTCCAATGTCTGGATCCACCCCTGAATGAGATCCCTGAAGGAAGGTGGGGATGCCCAAAATGTCAAGTAAGTTTATATACAGTATACATGTACTTATATTTTTCTTTATAATGTGCACTCTGATGTAAAGTTCTACATTTTTTATCCATCCTTGATTACATCTACATTTTATGGGCAAACGCAATAATGCACTTTTGAAATACAAAAATAAGATTGCATGTACATGTACATCATTTAAAAGCATTTCTTAATTTAAATTGATTTGTTTTGATAGACAATTTCCTTTACAATTAACTTTTGACATTGGTACAATGTATGTTAAAACATTATGCACACTTTAACCAGAGTATTAATGTAGAGTTTTCAATATTAAGTTTTCCAAATAAACAAAATATTTGTGTCTTTTGTTTCTTACTTGGAATGCCTATTACGTACTTTATGATTTTGAGAAAATCTTTGCGTTCTTTCCACAGTAGAATAAAAATAACTAGAAAAGGAAAAAAATAACATCATGTATCATAACGAATATTAGCTGTATTTTAGAGATGATACTTTATATAAAATCTTAAATAAGCTAACATGTATATATAAAACCTTAAATAAGATAACATGTAGGAGATTTTCTTAGAAGATGGTCTCTCTGTATGACAACATTGTCACTTAAGTAGACTAAATCTCATGCTACAACATTTTTAACAGTCAAGTGGTCGGTTTGGATGGTCATCTGAGACACTTGCCATTGTGAACAACTTCATCGCCAAGAAATCTGGTAAGGTTTTATGAAATAAATAATGAAATTTAATGAATCAGTAAGTAAGATTTGCATGGACATGTATGTTGTAGTAATATTTTTATTTTTTTCTTCCGTTAACAACTACAGTATAATTCAGGTAGAATAAAAAAGAATATTTTTAGGACATATTAAGGGTGAAATTTTTTTTTCACTGGCAAATCCCACACCCATCATGCCATTTAATAAATATAATATTGATTTGTTTAACTCTTGTGACAGAGTCGTCCTTCTTAGACAAAATTGCACAAGATAATACAGATACAATGTACGTGTATGTAGACTGATCAATTCTAGATTCTTAGTATCTTGAATATTTTTGCACTAAGATGACCAAAGATGGGTGGATTTTTGTATTCTGATAGCTATAATATCTTGTTTCATCATACTCTTATTTACCTAAGTCTAGCCAAAACAATCTCAATTTATTTTATCATTATGAGCATTGTACTAACACACAGTTTTTATATGGAAAAGGAGTCTTTGTATTTCTTCTATTTTATTAGAAAATGGTACATTGAATGATGCTACTCACTGTAAACGACTTATATTCGCGTTACCTTATTTTCGCGACAACTCGACGACAGATTAATTCGAGTGACTTTAATTTCGTGAGCTCATCATCTAAATTTTTAAATTTTCAGTATAGGTATATTTCATTTCCTTGTCACCTTTAATTGCTGAAATGCTTTCTTCATATAAGCTGAAATTAGACGTTTCGTATCGTCATATCTTTGCGAACTAATCTTATAAATACGTCATTTGTTTACTTTTTCATCTCTTATTGATTATAAAAAACGATATGATTAAGAATATAAAGAAATGCACCATGATTTTACAGTTCTTTAGTATGTTGTTTTTCTGGATAATTAAGGCTAATTGATTTATTGCTATGTTTGTAATTTAAATATCCCTAACATCGACGCGTATGATCATTAGTTGTCTAATTAGGGTAATTAAATCTAATAGAAAGGGAAAATAAGACGCTTTTGAATTTCATCAAATACGATCTACTTTTTTTTCATTTTGCGAACTTTTTATTAGCGAGGACTTTATTTTCGCGTTTGATCAAGCTCGCTAAATTACGCGAAAATAAAATCCTCGCTAATAAAAAGTCGTTTACAGTACCTATAATTTCTTGCAATATACTTTTTTGTTAAAAATAATAACAATTTTTTTTTCAGCAAAAGAAGAGGAGCGAAGGAAGTTACAGAGAAAAAATTCTGACCTAGCCAATGAAAAGGTGTTACTAGATAACAAAAAACAACAACTGAATGAGAATCTAAATGCAAGTACCATTACATGTTCATATATACTTGTACATGTATTACAGTATATTTTTGTACTTGGTTTATTGTCTATACTCATGCTTTATATATTTATCAGGCTTCAAATTAGCTATAACCAATGACTGTTCAGTGTGATTTTCATGCAGTACCTTGACTCTGTAGTATGACATGAATTTTTTTCTAATATTTCTTAAAAAGAAGGGTTCTTTATAAATCTTTATCAAATATTTAATTTCTATGTTCTTGTTTATTTCTTTTTCAGACCCAACTTCAAAGGAAAGATGATTTACTAGAGAAAAACCGATTGTATCAGCAAAAAGTGGAAAATTTAAAGAATTTCATCAAAGTTATACAAAGCTCATAGTCCTAGACACTTATGATATTTGTTCTGTGCATTTTTCCTCAGCTGTACTTTTTGTTGGATTAACACAAAGGTATGATCTCCATCCAGGATTCTCTTATTTTTCGTGAATGAGTGGCTAGCATGTCGTTACAATCAGGCCCTCTGATTGGTTGTTGAGTTTCGGCAATTCTTCATTTTATTTTTGTATCTTTCTACAATGAATGCCGACAGTACATTTGTTTGACTGATTACTTATATATGTAAGTAGGGATTGTTATCACCCTTATTGTTTCACAACATAAATGTACATTTCATTGTGAAAAAGTTTATTATGTGTTGTTATTATTATACATGTGATTGTGCAATACTTATTTTGTTTGTTACCATAGTGATCATACAGAGCAGTAATATCATTCCACTATAAATGAAGTGCTAGTTTGAAAGTTATATTAATTCATAGAAATAATATTCTAATGAATGAAATAGAAAGTTAAGACCCTATGATAAATTATCCAGATTATTCACTTAAGGTATCTTAATGAATGAAATTTTAGAATTATTCTTTTCAAATTTCTCCAAATTTTATAGGTATGATATAAAACATTATTATACAATTAATTTTTAATGATGTACAAATATTTCAAAAGTATTCTTGTACAGGGTTAGTAGGGATTTTTGTAACATTCCTTTGTTGTGCTTCATCGATTATGTTGTCCCGTTAGTTCTGGTTGATTTATTAAGCCATGACAATAGAATGTTATTACTTTAAAAAGCAATTGTTAGGCCATGTAAAATTGAACCTTTGTTTCTCGGACACTTCCGTGCGCTATAATTTATTGATTCATGAACCATCTGAAAGGAATATGTTACAAAAAAGTGTAAGAGATATTATAGAAGGATTAAGCTGTTGGTTGAAGATGGAATATTTGGTTTGCATGAATGTTTTCACTTATAGAAATTTAGGTCAATGTACATGAATTAAGGAAAATTTATTTGCATTTTTTATATAGACATATGTGCATGTAGATATGGAATTAATTTTTTTTTACAATTCTACTTTCTTTAGTGAAATGAAAAATTAGAATTGATATACAAGTATAGAGTACAAGATTCTTTGGAAGTGAAGGATGAAATATAAATAGTGCTGATTTTATTACTCTTAATAAGAAAACCCTGGAATGCATTTTTGATGTTTCTATTGTTATATACAGTATGTATAGTATCAGGCATGGATGAATTTCATGGAATGTTAAGATCTTTATGTTTTCTAAGTGTTTATATGTGTATGATAAGTGATGCTAGTTGTGAAAATCATTTCATTACACTGTACATGTATTTACATCCTCATAAAGATGACTTTTGATACTGAAATACATATGTATAAAAATCCAAATGGAAAGCTGTGAATGAGTTTCATTTCATTAATCAAAAATTTAAATGGGATTCTGTTGTGGTTCCAAGTAAAGCATACCTAATATGAACGTCTTTTGAGGTATTGGATTGCTGTAAAGTAATGCAGAGATGCATTTGTTGTAATCCCAAAATAATCAAAATTCAGTAGGTAAAAGCAAACGATAAGCTAACCATAAGGAGTATTTTTATACACCTGTCATAGGAAAGGGATGTACTATGTTGAGGGGTCTGCCATTTATATCTTCTCTGGGGAATAACTTCATACCTTCTGCATGGATTTCAATAATATTCACAGACTCAAGAGTTGTCATGACCTTGAACCAAAGCAAAGGTTGCAGTGCACCACATGGATTAAACGTTGTTCTTCAAATTGACACAGAATTGTTCCTTAGGACTCCAGGAAGTGTCATTGACCTTGACCTTGAACCAAAGTTCACGGAACACTGCATGAGTAAAACCTAAGGGGGGGGGGGGGTAAAGTTCCTTCCCTTTGAATGAATTATAATAATTACAATAATCATGATTTTTGGAATAATGTATCATTATCGGCACTCTTGTTGGAAGGTGTAGAGATGGAGGACTTTTGCAGAAAAAATGTGCTGAGCATATCCATTGGCGACTATCTTTTTTGATAGATGATAAAAATGAGTTTAGTAGAGGACCTCCAGTACTTCCTGTAAGTTGCAACAGAGAAATCTCAAATATTTGTCACCCAATTAGATTTAGATGTGGATATTTTTACTGATTGTGTGAAGACCATGAGCACTTGCTTCTTGTATAAAGCTTGGTTTCTTGAAATTCAGTACTGTTGTTGCAGAGGATACCAAATGAGTCGCCCAACCAGATCCATTCATGGCAATCTTGTTTGACAGATACAGTAGGAATACAAATAAAGAGTAACTTGAGGACTTGCTTCTTGGAGAGTTTTGTGGAATTTGATTGAATATATATTGAAAAATGTGTTACCAAATCAGATATCCTATGGATTGGATGCCATCTTGTTTGATGGGATCATGGGTCAAAAACATGAATTTGGTAGATAATTTGAGTACCTGTTTGTAAAATTCCATGCTGTGCGGTTGAAATTCCACACTTTGTGGTTTGTAGAAGTACAAAATGCATAGGCCAATGCACTGTAAACCATTTAGGCTGAAAAATACGATTTTTGTGAATGACCTTGAGTACTTGATTCCCCTAGACTTTGTGACATTCCATGCAGCAGTTGCAGAAAAAAAGAATGTGTCAGCACATAAGATCTGCTAACTAGTAGATATCTTGTTCTGTGGACCTACATGGTCTAAAACACTGTGTTTTCCGTAGAGAAATGCCAGTACTTGTTTCCTACTAGGATTTGTGAAATTATGTGGAATAGTTGCAGAGATGTAGAAACTTCAGATGGACAACAAAAACAATAATGATAGATGGCTCAGGCATCTCTGACTTGAACTACTGTCCTGTTCACTAATTCCAGAGCACCCTGTTTTGGCAATTTATTCTGTCGTCTGAATAATTTCCTATTAATCATTGTTTCCAAGAATTGACCTCCTCTAGTCTTAACTGGAAATTAACTTCAATTTACCCTATCTGCTATCTTCTAACCACAAGATGAAAAATAAAATGTCTACGGGAAATTCTTATGTTAATTTCAAGCCGCCGCCATGTTGTTCTCCGTGTCAACAATAGTAAACAGTGACGTCAAAGCCTCCGACGTCACACATTTTCAGCGACTTTACTATAGAAAATCCCGTAGACTTTATTTTCCGTCCTATTTTTAACTTAACTGACGCACAGCCAAAACAATGGTATTTTCTGTTACGACTAAAGGAGTACTATAAAATTGATATATTTTTGGAAGATGACCTTATCATTTTAGAGAAAATCGGGAAAACAGGGTGCTCTGGAATTAGTGAACAGGACAGTAGTGCATGTGTCCTTCTCCAAAATATTTTTATTTTTTCTTTCCATCAAACAGGGGAGAGGGAGGGATGTTGGAATGATCATTAGCCTCTGTTGTGTTACCATGGATAATAAATATCACACTGAAGCAGTAGTTTTATTTTGTACAGTAGAATTGGTAATATTGTATATTACATACACATTACTTTCAACTAATGCTACACCTTAGAATCTTTGGTTCTAATCATGGCTAGGACATCAATTTTAACCCCTCACATACTGGACTCAGTGGGAGGATTTTTTTTTAAACTTGCTTTCCGAAATTATTTTAAGTAAAATAATCTTCCAAGTAAATACTTAATCCACTCTGATCAAAAGTGCTCTCCAATTATCTTCTACCCTTGAACAAAAATTTCAAAGATTTCAAAATAACAGGGCGTGCTAATTATTCCCCTAGTAAATCACCTGTCATTTCTCTTACCTTTGTTTGTAGGAAATGACTGACCACAAACTAGTCAGATCTCTCTTTGAAGTACTTAAAAAGGGAAGTATTACAGAATAATAGGCAGGAAGATTGCATTCATTTAACATTTCAAAGAAAACCTCACAACTGTCTCTTCAAAAGTAGATTTTATTTCAGTTTATAACATCTCATTGTAACATTTCCTTCTATAATATTTCAAAACGTTTTCAAAATATAATCTTTCCATAACAATGTGATGTAATACAGCCTATATTCGGCTTACAATTTCTTTATATTATGTACCTATCAATAATACCATCATTTATACACGTAGGCTGCCAGATCAAATTACAATCAAAATGTCACATTTACTGTTGCACAAATTGACAATAATTTTGAGTAATTATACATATAATCACAGTCTTTATACTAACTGATCTAATTATACCAGGTATTTATTGTAATCCAATAAATACAATCAGCAAGACCGTTACATCAAAAATTAGGAGAAAATACGTTTTCAGTTGTTTCGTCTTTAAAGACACTATCCAATGTTTTTTCCTTAAAGTTTGAACACAGTATATAAAATTATGATAACTCGGTACCTAGTATTCATCCAGTCATATCGCCCTCGACTGTTCATTAAATAGGTTAAAAGATGGATTAACTTGCCGTGCAGAGAGTTTAAATTACAGTAACTTGAAAATGGGTATTTATACTTCTATGACTGAAAGTTTAAAATTAACAATGAAGACCTTACATCTGTCAGAATTAACTTTAATCTAAATCATTTTCCAAACCTCAGAAGCATCAAATACATTTTTTTTTTGTATTCTAAGGCTTCATAATTAACAGTTTGAGAAGATGTACGAGGATCAGAAATCCTCAAATACCGGGGGGTATAAAAATATACAAGAAATGCATTGTCTTACATAAAACTGATGTTTAATATGCTTCTGCTTTTTTGTATGACAAAGTAGAATAAAAGAAATTTAATATGTAGGTAGTGTATCATATTAATCAGTACTAGAAAAACCAAAATCCAGAATCTGAAAAACATTTCGGACTCCTACATTTCTACGTTATAATCCAAAGGCAAATCAAAGCATTGTTTTACGTGTGATTTGTATGACGAAAATTTATCTGGTGGCTGTCATCAACAGGCCATAACTGGATTTTAATGATGCCCTTCACACGGAATGCCAGCTGATGCTATAAATATAGGTATACTTCTTTTCAAGACGTATCTGAACTCTAGATTCTACAAGTAATATGTATTTATACAAAACCCTAGGAATTAAATTCCTGAAGTATGCCGACTGTTTTAACATTGTTGTTTAAAATGGACAGTTATTATGGTCACATTTCAAGCTAATATCACATAGCGGAAATTTCCAAGAAACAATTTATCAACGCATGATATAAAAAAGTTTCTTAATGCTCATCATAAAAAGGTACAAGTAATATATACTAAGTAATATCTTACGACGGAAAATGAGCAGCTGTAATTTGTATGTTTAAGATGAATTTCAAATTCAAAAAATAAGAATCTCAAGTTTTCCTCTGATAATTGCTAAGCTAATAGCTTAACACTTATCAGAGGAAAACTTGAAAATGAAAAAAAGAAGATAAAATTTGTATAAGAATGTTAATTTTTTTTCATGTTTTATGAAGCTTTAAATTAAAAGGCTAGCTTAAAAGTGATACATAGATGTGCAAAATATGTTGTTTTTTAAAGTCTTGTACATTTTGTACAGGTAATAGATCAGATTTTGATTCATGATTAAAACAAATGAATAACATTTAAGATTGTTTTGAAATAGGAAGTTTTTGAACACAATTTTTCATTTCTTGTCCTGAAGGTTCATTTGAGTTTTATAAAATTGGCTTAAGTAGACTTATGAGGTATATTAGGCCCAACAGATGATTTCAGAGGGTTCAGAAAAGCTTTTCATTTGTACTAGCATAGCGTCAAGTAATCTTTGCTAGAACAACTTCAGTATAAAAACATGTATACAAGATTTTGATTATGTATAAAAAGAATCAAAACATTTAGTTTTTTTTTAAGAAAACAATGATGACATGTCCATATATTTTTGCATAAATCATGTCAGACCTCAACAGAACATACCATAATTTTAGTTCCATACAAATACTCATATGTTCATTACTGATTGTATCATAAAAATAATCACAGAAATCTTATACATGTACAAAGGAGATACACATAAAAATATCATCTAATTGGTATAGGAAAATTATAGGATCAAAAATTTACACGTACTATAAATAGAGAAATAACGCTTCAAAAATAAAAGAGAAAACTAAATGTTGGGTGACGGTCCATCAGTATAGAATGAATAGTGCACAAGTAGGCATCAGATCACATTGCAATTTGTTACATTGACGTAACATAAGTTGGAAACAGCGCAATTGGGATATTTGCAGAAAAAGAGGCATAGAAATTTCATAGATTCAATTTTTTTTTGTTGGGGGGGGGGACCTCATTAGCACCCATGTTTCAGAGGCGATTTTTCTGAGATGGTAATTTTGATATTTATTCTAACACAATCAGACTTGAAACAGTAAAATTCATTGGAAAATTGAACTTTAACAGACAATTTTTTGGTATGATTTTTTGTACAATTTGAGTACATGTACTTTAAGTCGTGTTTGATTTCAGAGAATTGAAAATGAATAAAAAGAGAAAGTGGAATAAAGAACTTGAAATTTTCAGTTCCAAACTTCAAAGACTTGATGATTTTTGTCAACTGCCTGTATATCATTGGCATATCATTATTTACGGTAAAGATCATCATTTTGAGCAAAAATAGGGAGGTATGGAGTAAAATGATCAGCTACTAGACACAAATTACAAACTGTTAACAGATGTACATTGTATTATCAGAGACCCGGATGAAAATAACCATGACACAGTATCTGACGAGTAAAGCTCATGAACTTTTTTATTTGACAGATTTTTGATTTCAAATTCTTTCATTACAACAATTCTAACTATTAAACAGTCAGGCTATTCACAGGTCTAGCAATTAAGCACCTTTTCTTTAAGTAAAACACAATTAATTTCAATGTAAGTACATCAAGGAAGCCATTTCGAGTTTGTAAAATATCTACTTATACAACAAATAAATATGCTAAAATATACATTTCTAAATTGAAATAAATTTAAGCACCTTATTAATGCAATGTTAATATCTTCTTCAACGAAAAGTGAAGGGCCACTACTACAGCAAGCTGAGCATTCTCTCACTATGAATATAGTACACAACAGAAAACAAATGGTACTTGGAAGAAATTGTCTTGAATCAGATAACAACAGGATATCAATATTAAATTCTTATTTGTGAAATTTATCATTACTAACAAAGTGTATGTAAAAATGTCTTATTCCATTTTGTTCATATTGCACTAGCTTATTGTATACAAACTTAACAATAACAGCATTTTAAGAAATTCTGAATATAATTTGTTCAAATAACTGTACATGATGTATTGATGTACATGTATAAAAGTGACACTAGTTAAGTACATGTAAGTATTGATGTCCATGTGTAAAAGTGACACTAGTTAAGTACATGTATGTATTGATGTACATGTATAAAAGTGACACTAGTTAAGTACATGTATGTATTGATGTCCATGTATAAAAGTGACACTAGTTAAGTACATGTATGTATTGATGTCCATGTGTAAAAGTGACACTAGTTAAGTACATGACTGTATGTATTGATGTATATGTATAAAAGTGACTCTTAGTTAAGTAGATAGTTCTTCATTGCTCAGAAACTCTCAATCAAAAATAGTAACAATCTAGACATATGGCCAGGCCCAGGACAATGCAAAACATATTATTCCAAGGATTCGGTATATATGACACTACATGTATGACCTTGAAATTTTACAGGATTCATCCTCTTCCCATAGACATCATTTGTGAAGCGCTTGTAATTTTGAAGATGACCTTGACCTCTGATTGACTTTCCTTGCAAGGACATAAAACCACAAAATGCACAATCATTTTGATTACTAGAGATGTGGATGATAGGACAGTAAACCCATATGCCATTTTGCTTCATAGATGTCATAAATGCATATGGTCAATCATAAAATGTTTTCCTATCTTGTCCAATGTCCACAGTAACCTTGACCTTGAAAATCTATAAACAAACAAAAATGCATGCACATAGAGACATAGCAAAGATGATAGATTCTTTCCTTCCTTAGAGGGGACTGATACAGTTCTTTATAAGTTAAAATCAATATTTATATATGCCTTTTTACTTTATAATATCTTCTTCCTTGTTTTTGGGGAAAATGTTATTGTTCTACACAAAATTTAACTAGACAATGAAAAAAACATCAATAACATAATACACATACCTTAAAAAAACACTATATTTAGATAGATTTAATAGTCATTTCTAAAATGGTATATTTGTAGCATATTATAATTTGAACAACCCAACAGTACAACTTACACACAGAGTTATTATATTAAGCTGCTATAAATTTACTAAATGCTTTACTTGAGACTACTCTATCACATTAAAATATTTTAAATGTTTGTTCAAAGTTTGCTCAGCTGTTTATACTATCACTTCAAAAACTGATATGAATACAAAATAAAACTTTAAAAAAAAATTAATGATCACAAAATTTGTTTGATACATAAATACTCCCTCATTAGGTATGTACAAGTTCATTAACCAGTCAACATTTTATCAAATACAACAAATTACAACAATACAACAGTGTACAACAATGAATCAGTAACAACAATCAGCTGTATATCACATACTATTTCTGGAAGACTATAGGCGTAGAGTTCAATGTTGATGATACAATTATTGTTTCTGAAGACAATGACGGCTATAAGTGAAGTGTTCTATTTTGATGATGACGATGATGTCTTGTGCGTGGTTTGAGATCTTCAGGACAGACTACAATCTGTCGTATGAAGAAGCAGCTTAGAAGTCCCATGACACCTGCTACAACGATGTACGAGAGCACGGTTCCCGTCACATGGACGACATATCCCATCAGTGCCGAAAGAACGACCTGCGATAGGAAGTAGGCAGAATCTAACGTGGCCATGTCGGTAGCCATACCTCTCTGCTGTAAAACAGGCTTGGACGATGATGAACAGTCACTAAAGAATACCTATTAAGAAAACGAAATAAAGGAACAATATATAAAGAGGCAACCAGTTAGTGAAATAGTACTCAAATCTATGTAAGAAATTTTATATATTTCAAAGATAACCTTTACTCTAAATGCATCATTTTTATCAATAAGCTTCTTTGGTAACAATTTAGAAGCTCTCCATTGTATTTTATGCAAGGAACAATAGCCCATTTTCCAGAAAATATCTATGACCGTTTTAAACCTTGATTTTATATGTACAGACACCAGACATCACATCATTTGGCAAAATTTTCCATTGTGACGTCACATCTGATCGCACTGTCTTGAAGCACCTTGATGTGTTGTCATGCCTTTTATTTTGACGTCACAATGAAAATATCGCCAAATTTTGTGATGTCTGGTGTCTGTCCGCCTTATGAATCTATTGGAAAATCAGCTATTATCAATTGAAATTGAAAATGTGTAACTGAACTCTCAGCATTATTTGATAAATACAGAGTAATATCATTCAATTAAACTTTTGAAGAGCCTGACTGAAATATTTACCAACTTCTATTTGAATTCTTCAAGAAAAAGAGTTTGAACAAAACAATTGTTTGATATTCGAGTTTCATGAAACAAGGTAATTGCATTCTGATTCCATAAAATACTTTACAAACAAACATTTAAAACTGTTTGTATTCAAAGATGTGACTCTTTTATCATACAAAGAACAGACATTATTGCTAAATTTAAATAGGTTTAGTTCTTTTTGGTTCTTATGCAGCATTATTTAAACATAGGGTAATCAAAGATTACATAGCTCGCCTATACAGGTTTTTGTCAGAAACCAGGTAAAAGTTTTTGAAAAGTAGGTCAAAGTCCAAGGTCAAGGTCACTAGGTCAAAGGTCATGGTCTCAAATGAAAGGTCTTGTCACAAGGTATCTAAATGTGAAATATCAAAGCCCTATCCCTTATAGTTCAAGAGACATAGCCCAGGTTAAAGTTTTGTCTACGAACGACGACAACGACGACGCCGCCAAGGGTATGGCATTAGCTCTCCAGACTTTTTCGTCCCGGCGAGCTAAAAAATTTAATAGAGAATTAAGGAATCATTGAAATATTTTTTTTGATTGATCAAGGTATCAACACCAAAAATTGAGGGAAAACTGTTTTCCCTCAATTTTTGCCGCAAGATGCATACGTTTTGCCTCAGTTTTTGCTCAGCATGACCTTTGAGCTCTGACCTGGACAATCTATGGGGTAAATAAACATGGAACTCTGACCTTGAGAATCAATAGGGCTGATGACCTTGGAACTATTACCTTGACTATAAATAGGGTTCATGAACTTGGAACTATAACCTTGTCAATCAATTGAGTAGATGACCTTGTAACTCTTAACCTTGACAGGGTTGATGACTTTTGCAATCTAAATCTTGATTACCATGGCATAAACAATGTTTTCTGTATAATAGACAGAACTCAAGGGGCAAGGTCATGAGGTCAAAATTGTGTCTTGTAATATGGAACTCACATGTGAAATATAAAAGCCCTTTCATTTACCATTCAAAAGTAATGACCAATTTTTTTGTGAACAATCAGACAATCTACTAATCTCAGCATACAATATGAAAAGGCATAAAAATATTCTACAGAAGACAAAACACTTACCTCTTTTTCTGAATGATATTTTGTGATGAGTATGAAGGGGATGGTAGTTAGTGTTGCATAGGCGAATCCTGTCAGGGCGGCCATGATGCTGACAAACACAACATGTCTGTACATGACCATTCCCAGCATAGAGATAGTAAACACAATCATACCACATAAATATGTCCTCTTACTGCCATACTTCTCTACAAGTCTCTCTATAAACATAGCATATACGGTAGATGTGATACAGTGAAAGAGTAGTCCCCAGCTGCCCATACGGACACCCTCGTCATAACGCATGCGTAGATATGAATTCTCCTCGGCATTAGGACTTCCCTCGTACACCGCCTGACCAACAAAATCAGTAAAAAATAAGTTAAATCCCATCACAGCAGTCCAGCTGAAGAAGTTGGCTAAAGCCAATTTTTGTAGAACAATCGGTACATCAAACAAATTTTTGATTGATTCTGGAAGTTTGTCATATATAGCACTAAAGAAATATCTACATAGATTTTGTAGAATTGTTACAAATTTGAAGCGTTTTAATACACAGGAAACAGGATAACACAGACAACGCAAGGGAGTAGTCCTGTAGGATTTTGACAAAAATTTTGTAAAATGTTTGTTCCTTCTGGTATTTGATCGCATCAGACCATCGGAGGAATCATTATCAGAGGCACTTGATTCATACCCAGATTCTAGGGTATTAGCAGAGTTGTGAGCAAGCAGAAGATCATTGATATTTTGTTTTTGTAGAAAAGGACTTTCCTCTATCTCATTTGTTTCTTTCGTAGCTAGCGGTGCCTCTTCTGCAACCATCAGAGTAGCGCACAGTAACAACATCAAAATCACAACCAACATAGAAAAAACAGATTTTTCTTGTCCTCCTATAAAGCTACCATACACAGTGGAGTTCCAATCCAATGCCGTTACCAGGTAGCCGATGAACCCTCCCAGACTTATCATCTGAGAATACACGGTAAACACTTTCTCATGTTGGTCGGTGTCCTTGGAGGCATCTGACAGTAATGCCTCACATGGTGTGAGACATGCCTGACTAGTAAAGTCTAACATTACTACCCCTATAGTAAGCATACCAACAGTCACTGACTTACTCCATGACCCTGGTCCTACAAACCACAGGCTTATAACATCTCCATATGGCACAATGATCAGAGAGACAGCTAAAAGTAAGGATATACCAAGGATAAACGGACGCCTGCGTCCATAGTGACTTTTACAACTATCACTTGCACGACCTATTATCGGTACAAGAAAGAAAGCTAACAAAGGACCTAACCCAAGTATGATGCTCATGTTTTCTTCTGTGTATCCAGCCTTCAACAGCATGGGTGGTACGTACGTGAACCCAGCACAAGCACATATCTCTATACCACATACTACTGCATTCAGGAGCACGATCTGCACTAAGGACAATGATTTGGAAGCCATATTGGATGGGGATTCACATCTCTTTCTGTGATTTTGATTGGTTGATTGAGCGAGCTGGTAGGAGGAATCTTCTGTCACACATGAGTGATAATCCCCGTACTGGTATGATGTCCGCGGTACATTTGGGCTCGGCTTGTCATAATGACCAAGGACGGATGAGGACCTATAACAAAACAACAGTACAAAATTTAGTTGGATACCTGATTATAGAATATTTTTTCAATTCAACCATAATTATTCCAGATAATGTAAAAAATAGCAATCCAAGGAATGCTTGTGTTGCCTGCGAAGCGGTTTGATTATTATTCTAGAAAGTGGATCAAAATTATTGGTATCAGTCGAAAAGTCTAATTAAATGAAATTCATTTGAAATATCAGACCTCTTAATTACAAATTAAAAGATATGGTCATTCTCAAATTTTCAGAAAAGAGTGTCAATCATCTAGGTCAAGGTCACTACGTAAAAATTGGTAACAAAAAGAAATATTAAAGACCTATCACCTACCAATTAAAAGATATATACAACCTTAGAAAAGAAGGTCAAATAGCTAGGTCAAGGGTAAAAAATTATGGTATGTGTAGAATGGCATTGTTACAAGGAAAATACATGTGAAATATCAAAGCCCTATCACCTACCAATCAAAAGGTATAGCCAATATTACAAATTTTATGGTCTGTGTAGAAAGGTCTTGTCACAAGGAATACACATGTGAAATACCAAAGCCCTATCACTTACCAATCAAAAGATATATCCATTCTTAATTTTTTTGAAAAGTAGGTCAAATATGTATGTCAAGGTCAAAAGGTAAAAAAAATTATGGTATGTGTAGAATGGCATTGTTACAAGGAAAACACATGTGAAATATCAAAGCCCTATCACCTACCAATCAAAAGGTATAGCCAATATTATTTTTTCTTGAAAAGTAGGTCAAATATCTAGATCAAGGTCAAAAGGTCAAATTATATGGTCTGTGTAGAAAGGTCTTGTCACAAGGAATACACATGTGAAATATCAAAGCCCTATAACTTACCAATCAAAAGATATAGCGAATCTGATCTTTTTTTCAAAAGTAGGTCAAATATCTAGGTCAAGGTCACAAGGTCAAAAATTATGGTATGTGTAGAAAGGTCTTGCCACAAGGATTGCACATGTGAAATATCAAAGCCCTATCACCTACCAATCAATTTTTTTTTTAAAGTAGGTCAAATATGTAGGTCAAGGCCACTAGGTCAAAAATTATGGTATGTGTAGGAAGGTATTGTCACAAGGAATACACATGTGAAATATCAAAGCCCTATCACCTACCAATCAATTTTTTTTTAAAAGTAGGTCAAATATGTAGGTCAAGGCCACTAGGTCAAAAATTATGGTATGTGTAGGAAGGTATTGTCACAAGGAATACACATGTGAAATATCAAAGCCCTATCACTTACCAATTAAAAGTTATGGGCTGTGACACCCAAAGTGTGTCAGACAGACGGACTGACAGACGGACGAACAGACGGACAACGGACAAAGTGATCCCCTATGCTTCGCAGGCGACACAAAAATGGTGTTGTCTTACGTTTCAACTTGATAAAGTACCAAGAGATAGAATTTGTGGAAACTGAGTTTTCTCTATAATTTCATACATTCAAAGATTGTCCTTCATTATAATTCTTAATGGCACATAATTTCTGTTCTGTTTCTTTTCAATATCAATTACTAATGTTGACAAAGCGAAGAGACCAATGAAAACATCGAGTAAAAGCTTGCTACATGTAGACTTATTCATAATATTTCACCAGGATATGTTGAAGATTTCAATGATTCTGTCATAGCATTCAAGTCAGGTGTCATTAAGTATCTCCTACCCATAGAAACTTCAAGGCTATGACATAAATCATACACTACTTGAGATTACTTCTTTCCTTAAGCCAGAGAAACTTCAAGGCCATGACATAAATCATACACTACTTGAGATTGCTTCTCCCCTAGCCAGAGAAACTTCAAGGCCATGACATAAATCATACACTACTTGAGATTACTTCTTTCCTTGAGCCAGAGAAACTTCAAGGCCATGACATAAATCATACACTACTTGAGATAACTTCTTTCCTTAAGCCAGAGAAACTTCAAGGCAATGACATACATCATACACTACTTGAGATTACCTCTCTCCTAGCCTGAGAAACTTCAAGGTCATGACATAAATCATACACTACTTGAGATTACTTCTCTCCTAGCCTGAGAAACTTCAAGGTCATGACATAAATCATTCACTACTTGAGATTACTTCTCTCCTAGCCTGAGAAACTTCAAGACCATAAAATGAATCATACACTTCTTGGAATTACTTCTCTCCTAGCCTGAGAAACTTCAAGGTCATGACATAAATCATACACTACTTGGAATTACTTCTCTCCTAGCCTGAGAAACTTCAAGGTCATGACATAAATCATACACTACTTGAAATTACTCCTCTCCTAGCCTGAGAAACTTCAAGACCATAAAATGAATCATACACTACTTGGAATTACTTCTCTCCTAGCCTGAGAAACTTCAAGGTCATGACATAAATCATACACTACTTGAGATTACTTCTCTCCTAGCCTGAGAAACTTCAAGACCATAAAATGAATCATACTCTACTTGGGATTACTTCACTATCTCATCTTTTCTCTGTGTGGTTTAATTCTGATTTCAAAATTTCTGGTCACTTTATATTTCCCTCATATAGAACATTGTACATGCTGTAAGGAATACCTAGAATAATCAAAATTTTATAAGACTTAGTGTTTAATTTTTTCTTTGTTATCTTAACTGAATTCAATAAGATCAATAGAATATGATTTAATCAATTGTAGCATATGTTTGAGTTCGTTTTCTATCTATAAATGGATTATCTGATCTGTAGTACTTGTCGTAGTACAAAAGTGAAAATATATCCAATTTCATATGTTCATTTTATCCTGTGTAGGATCTTTATCACTCTACGATTTTGAGATCATATATTACTATTATTACATTGCAAGATTAGCAAATCGTGATAGTGAAACCCAAAACTATCTATTGAGTATCGAAGGGAGCTATTATCACTTCTCTTTACAGCTGTAAGATAGGTGTAGATTGGCTTCATCTCATCTTACCTAGACAATGTCCATATAAAAATGTGTCATTTCATTTGAACCCTATTGCCTATATGTTGAAAACGAAGTTTAAAACTTGAATAAAGCCATCTTAAAATGTAATGACATCATAACCTTCTTTATGATAACTCTACCCTCAGTTGATGATAACTCTACCCTCAATTTATGATAACTATACCCTCAATTTATGATAACTATACCCTCACTTTATGTTAACTATACCCTCAATTTATGATAACTATGCCCTCAATTTATAACTATACCCTCACTTTTTGATAACTACATCCTCACTTTTTGATAACTATACCCTCCCTTAATGATAACTATACCCTCCCCTTATGATAACTATACCCTCATTTTATGATAACTATACCCTCACTTAATGATAACTATATCCTCAATTTATGATAACTATACCTTCACTTTATAACTTATTACCCTCCCTTTATGATAACTATACCCTCACTTTATGATAGCTATACCCTCACTTTATGATAACTGTAACCTCAATTAGATAACTCTTCCATGAATACTAATGCATCTATGGTATAGCAACCAAAGTGTTGATTCTTATGCCTGAAATCACAAGTATTATCTTGACCAGCGATCTTTTGGCCATAACATATATATGCATCATCATACCATATTTCTACAATGTCATAATATGAGGTCTTTGTACACTCGTGTTTCAGTGTAGCAACCAAAATATTAACATTCAATACAAGTAAGTATCAAGTACAACAATGGTAAGATTCATTCATTTTGCCAAGGTATTGACAATTTAAGTACAACAAAGGTAAGATTTTTATGATTTGGTGAAGGTAGTGACAGTTCAAGTGTAGCAATGGCAAGATTGAATGATTTGGTCAAGGTAGTGACAGTTAATTGCAGCAATGGCAAGATTCAATAATTTGGTCAAGGTAGTGACAGTTCAAGTATAGCAATGAAAGATTCAATGATTTTGTCAAGGCCGTGATAGTTCAAGTACAGCAATGAAAGATTCATTGATTTTGTCAAGGCCGTGATAGTTCAAGTACAGCAATGAAAGATTCAATGATTTTGTCAAGGCCGTGATAGTTCAAGTACAGCAATAAAAGATTCAATGATTTTGTCAAGGTAGTGACAGTTCAAGTACAGCAATGAAAGATTCAATGATTTTGTCAAGGCCGTGATAGTTCAAGTACAGCAATGAAAGATTCAATGATTTTGTCAAGGCCGTTATAGTTCAAGTACAGCAATAAAAGATTCAATGATTTTGTCAAGGTAGTGACAGTTCAAGTACAGCAATGAAAGATTCAATGATTTTGTCAAGGCCGTGATAGTTCAAGTACAGCAATGAAAGATTCAATGATTTTGTCAAGGCCGTGATAGTTCAAGTACAGCATTTAAAGATTCAATGATTTTGTCAAGGTCGTGATAGTTCAAGTACAGCAATGAAAGATTCAATGATTTTGTCAAAGTAGTGACAGTTCAAGTACAGCAATAAAAGATTCAATGATTTTGTCAAGGCCGTGATAGTTCAAGTACAGCAATGAAAGATTCAATGATTTTGTCAAGGCCGTGATAGTTCAAGTACAGCATTTAAAGATTCAATGATTTTGTCAAGGTCGTGATAGTTCAAGTACAGCAATGAAAGATTCAATGATTTTGTCAAAGTAGTGACAGTTCAAGTACAGCAATAAAAGATTCAATGATTTTGTCAAGGCCGTGATAGTTCAAGTACAGCAATAAAAGATTCAATGATTTTGTCAAGGCCGTGATAGTTCAAGTACAGCAATGAAAGATTCGATGATTTTGCCAAGGCCGTGATAGTTCAAGTACAGCAATGAAAGATTCGATGATTTTGTCAAGGCAGTGATAGTTCAAGTACAGCAATGAAAGATTCGATGATTTTGCCAAGGCCGTGATAGTTCAAGTACAGCAATGAAAGTTACAATGATTTGGTCAAGGTCGTGACAATTAAGTTCAGCAATGAAAGATTCAATAATTTTGTCAATGTAGTGATAGTTCAAGTACAGCAATGAAAGATTCAATGATTTTGTCAAGGCCGTGACAGTTCAAGTACAGCAATGCAAGATTCAATGATTTTGTCAAAGTAGTGATAGTTCAAGCACAGCAATGAAAGATTCAATGATTTTGTCAAGGCCGTGATAGTTCAAGTACAGCAATGAAAGATTCGATGGTTTTGTCAAGGCCGTGATAGTTCAAGTACAGCAATGAAAGATTCGATGATTTTGTCAAGGCAGTGATAGTTCAAGTACAGCAATGAAAGATTCGATGATTTTGTCAAGGCCGTTATAGTTCAAGTACAGCAATGAAAGATTCAATGATTTTGTCAAGGTAGTGACAGTTCAAGTACAGCAATGAAAGATTCAATGATTTTGTCAAGGTAGTGACAGTTCAAGTGCAGCAATGAAAGATTCATTGATTGATCAAGATCGTGATAGTTCATGCATAGCAATGAAAGATTCAATGATTTGGCTAAGGTTGTGATAGTTTAAGTACAGCAATCTTTATTAGGCAAAAGAACCCTGATAGACCAGAACAAATGAAATTCAGTTGCACCACTTACAACAAATGTTGTGTTTTTACATTAGTGATCTACCGGTATGGAGTTTTATCATATATTATATGGCAATATATAATTAATTATAGAATATTTGGTAGTGAAATTCAACAGAGGTATAAGTTTCCAACACACTATTCTGTTCAGGAGGAAAGTAAGAAATCATTTCTATAAGTCCGAACAATGGCGGAACGTGGTGCTACAAGTCTAATCATTGATTTCTGACTTGTAGCAACGAAAGATTTGCTGTAAAATGTTAACAATCTCAAAGACAGACGTTTGTCATATATGAAAAATACCTTAATTCCACGTTCTGTGCCACATCACCAACTCTCCCAATGCAACCTAACAGATTTCTCAATCAAAGTAATACTAGTACATGTATATCCGTCAACAGTTTACTCTAGGGTTTCTGTATAGGCACATCATTTCATTCTTCCTACATCTAAAATTTTAGACGGGTGACGTTGAATAAACGTTGAAACGTTGGTCTATAAAAGTTGTCATCCTGTGTTATTTTTTTAAAGGATACTAGAAACAATAACATACAATCTTATTTCGTTCACAAAACAATTAATACACACAAAAATTACCATATTTACCCATGTTCTTCCTTTCTGTTTACGAATCCTCTGTATTATTTATTCAATCTGAATAGGTATATTTTGGGTGTATACAAACTTCACGCTTGAATAAACTACATTATTTCTTAACACGATGTGAACTGAAACCCGATCACTACGCAACGATATGCCTTTAAAAGATAACCACTTTAAATGTTGTCATATTTCCTATAATACCTTTACGATGTATTCATACTTAGTTCCAGCAACAATTTAAAATTTAAAACATTCGCAGATAATATGTAGGGTACATGTAAGTAGGGTCAGAACAACTCCTACCCATTTTTTTTTTTTTTTTTTTTTTTTTTTTTTGTACTTGTCCAAAAAAACAACAACCAAGTTTTGACTATTTTTTTCACCATCATAAGTTGGATCGATCACCCAACCATTAACTTCTTCATCCGCGCATGTGACACGTATACCGATTTTAAATTCGTCTTAAAAGATCTAAACATTGAAAGTAAAACACCGAAAGGGGTGTGTCACGACAATTTTCTGCATTCAATTGAATTTTATCGTAATTTAAAACTACTCTATTCGAAACTGAAAGAGACAAAAAATGAATTAAATGTACCTGTGCTTTAAATTGTATTCCATCATGCTAAGCTCGTAC
Source organism: Pinctada fucata (assembly GCA_028142955.1). Classification (NCBI taxonomy): domain Eukaryota; kingdom Metazoa; phylum Mollusca; class Bivalvia; order Pterioida; family Pteriidae; genus Pinctada; species Pinctada fucata. Next base: position 11,779,895 of record AP027102.1, read on the forward strand.
GAGTCCATGGGATGTTGAATATATGATGTAACTGCTCAGATCTAGAAGGTTTAAGCTTTTCCTACATTGTATTAAAATAATACGGCTGCCATAAAAAGTACTTATGCATACAGCGTTCGATTGAAATGCCCTAAATGCGAAGGGACAAAGCGTACGCGTGTCAATCTTTTAGGTAAATTTTGTCACGAATAGTTTTATTTTTGCATTTAGAAGATTATAATTTAAATATATGCAAAGAGAATTCTTGTTATGGCACAATTATGACAAGGCTCTGTATATATGTCGTATGTCAATGCTGACAGGCGGAAGCTCTCACCGTATCAGCGCCTTAATTCCTCTTTACATAACGCTATTATTCAGGGCAGAACGTCCCGGGACGTACAATTACATTATACACGGACCTAATCCAATACTGGAGAGTTTCGTCGACATGGAACATTTATGTCCTAATTCCATAAATTCCGTAGGGAGCATTTCTCTGTCCGCATAGTGCATTTATATGTCCTTCCATTTAGGATTGAAGATATATGTAGATCATGTCCATAACATGCCAAATGCATCAATCATTACAACCCTAGAAACCTTTGTCTCCATAACTTATGATGTTTTTTTTTCACAATTTCATATGGATTTTTCTTTCAGACACATTATTATCATAGACATCTAAAGCATGCAATAGCACGAATAGTAAACCATTTCAAACATCTTTTTTTTTCATTTTGCAGTACTTCATCACTTTGAACAATATATGAGGAATACTTTACTTTTTTCAAAATAGTACATATGCCTTCTTGCAGCAACGAGAAGACTCTGACCTTACACGATGAACTTCTTTTCATGATGCGCTGTGTACGTATTCGGTAATGGTAAAATTAGTAATCTATCCCTACCTTTGAATCTCATAAAAGACATCTTTTATCCTAAACATTTTCCAAAAAAAATCATAAGTGCATTAATTCTAGTTGGTTGAAGGGGCGGATTTTTCAAGCAGAATAAGTTGACATAGCGCCCTTGTCTTGGTCTTGTCAGAGGAAACCTTCCTGTATAATATTATGTATAGCTCCTGAGATTTTGCTTCAACCAGAGACTTTACCAAAATCTTAAACTAGGTCATAGTCGAAGGTCAAGGTCACTAGGTCAAATGTTTGGGGATAAATTGAAAGGTCTTGTCATGGGCAACCTACATGTATACTATAAAGTTTCTACTGCATACAGTTCCTTAGTTTTTGCTTCAACCAAACTTTAACCAAAATCTTTTACAAGGTCAAAGTCCAAGTTCAAGGTATTTAGGTCAAATGTTACGGCATAAATTGAAAGGTCTTGTCATAGGTAACCTACAGGTGTAATATAAAGTTTCTAATGCATACAGTTTCTCAGATTTTGCTTCAACCAGAAACTTTAACCAAAATGTTGACGGACGACAGACAGACAAACATGGTCAATCTATAGACCGGAATTGCTTTGCAATCAGGCCAAATATATATGTTGACTATTTTATTTGCATGATTTACAATTCACAAATATTTTATCTTGACAATAGTCTATCTATTATAAATTATTTCAGTATAGAGGGTTTAATACAGGAAGAATTATATTCAATTAACTTTTTTTTCACAAATAATTTGAAGACATCAGTATCTCTCATATGGAAATAAAGGAAAAATATAGCAATTTTTCAAGAAAAATATGGTAAGTATAGGACTTTTCGGAAAAATTACTGAAAAAATAATTGACAGAATATTTGCCTCCCAGTATAACTTTTCTTTTGGTCAATTCATACATCCCAATATACAGTTTATTATAAAGTTGGAGAAGGCCGCGAGCGAAGCGAGCAGAAATCTTTTATGATACATGTACTATTGTCAGAAATTGCTGTTAATCACATTTTGTTCATGATTGAGTTTTCAATGAAGCAGTCAAAAACTGGAAAAGGCCATCTCTTGTACCCCTTTTGTTTTGAGACTGACTTAAAATTGTATCAAAAAGACATTGGCTTTTGAATCATCCAACCATTCAAGACTAGTAAGGTGATATGATTGGATATATTGGCATTCTCCTAGAATGTAGAATCTTAATGTACGTACTACTATTTCTTTATTGATAAATGGAAAAAGAAGACTTGAAAAGATGACATGAAAACAGCAGCTGTACATAACTGTTGTACGTATTTTTTTTCTGTAGAGACGTTTTGTATGTAACATTAGACAGGGATGACTTGAGTTAGGGACAGCTGTTCATGGCCCTTTGTTATACAGAAGACTCTAGTCTGGAGGGGTGTGGATAGGTTTATAGATTTATGTATGATCTATAAGCTTCTCCATAGATCTAGCCCTCATTCATAGGTGTCATCTGATCTAACAAACAAGGTTATTGATTATACATTTATGGTATACTTAAGTCTCTCCTTCATTTGATCATTTTTATACCTTTTTTATTTCACATCGTCAAGTTCCCGTAAAAAATCCTTTAAACATGTTAAAACAGTAAAGTAGCAATAAAATATATTTGTGTTAATGGAACAATACAGACATGCAAACCTGTACAATCATGCTAAAATATTTGATGACTTTATTATATTAGAAGTACATGTACAATGTACACTCACAGAGATGAGTCAGTTTGGCTTAATTTTCTTGAGATTTTAAACAAGAAAATTGCATCAAGTTGCAAATATTTGCAGAAAGTTCAGCAAAATGTTTACTGTAACACTGTATTTTGAATAACTTTACTTATGATCCCAAAATTCTCCAAAAACCAAAAGGGTATACCCTCAACCAATGGAAAGCATAGACATTGAATTATGATTGCTTGAATACACTTCACTCATGATATAGTAAATTTTCATTAATCATTAACAATGAAACTTAAACTTCGACTTTTGAATCAATACCCAAAATGGGTATTTCCTTGAAGCAAATTCATGAAGTTTATTAATGAAAGGTGATATAATACTGATCAATGTCACAAGGTTAAAATTTTAAAAAAGTCATGGTATCAATAAAAACCAGAAGTCTCTGACGAGACTGTAGCTCTCCTGGTTGTTTTTTCTAAAACATCAATTTCCTTTCTTTTTTTTTAAACCAAGACCATAGGGAGCAGGCGCTCTAACAAATTATAAGTAGCATGACAAAACTACATATCCATTATACTGCAACTATTATAGCACTCATATAATTCATAATATCCGAGATAAAGTATTTCTAAAAAGAATGTCACACCCATTTTCCAAGATCCTAGGGGCCAAGGACTGCTAGCTCAAATGAACTACCAATGACACATCAAGAATTGGATAAAGAATTAACTCCCCATCATAAATAGCTTTAAACGAGAAGAGAGCACAACTATATAGGAAAAATAACCACACCCATTTTCAAAGACCCTAGGGGTATAAGGCTAAAACAAAATATCAGGTGCACATCTATGCCACAGACCAATCATTGCAAAAAGAATTAATTCTACATCATTTATAGTGTCAGAGGAGTTGCAAGCACAAGATTACATTAACTTATATAGGAAAAATGACCACACCCATTTCTGAGACCCTAAGGGTCAGGGGCTAAAACATAAAAACAGGTGCACAACTAGACCAGAGACCCATAATATTGCAATAAGAATTTAGTCAGAGGAGTTGCGAGCACAAGATTACATAGAGTTGTATAGGAGAAAATGACCACACCCATTTCTAAGACCCTGGGGGTCAGGGGCTCAAACAAAATATCAGGTGCACAACAAGATCACAGACCCATCATACTGCAAAAAGAATTAAGTCTTCATCATTTATATTGCCAGAGGAGTTGCGAGCACAGATTATATAGAGTTATATAGGAGAAAATGACCACACCCATTTCTAAGACCCTGGGGGTCAGGGGCTAGAACATAATATCAGGTGAACAATGAGACTACAGACCCATCATATTGCAAAAAGAATTAAGTCTCTGTCATTTATAAAGTCAGAGGAGTTGGGAACACAAGATTACATAGAGTTATATAGGAGAAAATGACCACACCCATTTCTATGACCCTGGGGGTCAGGGGCTCAAACAAAATATCAGCACAACCAGACCACAGACCCATCACATTGCAGAAAGAATTAAGTCTACATCATTTATAGTGTCAGAGGAGTTGCAAGCACAAGATTACATTAACTTATATAGGAAAAATGACCACACCTATTTCTGAGACCCTAAGGGTCAGGGGCTAAAACATAAAAACAGGTGCACAACTAGACCAGAGACCCATAATATTGCAATAAGAATTTAGTCAGAGGAGTTGCGAGCACAAGATTACATAGAGTTGTATAGGAGAAAATGACCACACCCATTTCTAAGACCCTGGGGGTCAGGGGCTCAAACAAAATATCAGGTGCACAACAAGATCACAGACCCATCATACTGCAAAAAGAATTAAGTCTTCATCATTTATATTGCCAGAGGAGTTGCGAGCACAGATTATATAGAGTTATATAGGAGAAAATGACCACACCCATTTCTAAGACCCTGGGGGTCAGGGGCTAGAACATAATATCAGGTGAACAATGAGACTACAGACCCATCATATTGCAAAAAGAATTAAGTCTCTGTCATTTATAAAGTCAGAGGAGTTGGGAACACAAGATTACATAGAGTTATATAGGAGAAAATGACCACACCCATTTCTATGACCCTGGGGGTCAGGGGCTCAAACAAAATATCAGCACAACCAGACCACAGACCCAACACATTGCAGAAAGAATTAAGTCTCCATCATTTATAGTGTCAGAGGAGTTGCAAGCACAAGATTACATAGAGTTGTATAGGAGAAAATGACCACACCCATTTCTAAGACCCTGGGGGTCAGGGGCTCAAACAAAATATCAGGTGCACAACAAGATCACAGACCCATCATACTGCAAAAAGAATTAAGTCTTCATCATTTATATTGCCAGAGGAGTTGCGAGCACAGATTATATAGAGTTATATAGGAGAAAATGACCACACCCAATTCTAAGACCCTGGGGGTCAGGGGCTAGAACATAATATCAGGTGCACAATGAGACTACAGACCCATCATATTGCAAAAAGAATTAAGTCTCTGTCATTTATAAAGTCAGAGGAGTTGGGAACACAAGATTACATAGAGTTATATAGGAGAAAATGACCACACCCATTTCTAAGACCCTGGGGGTCAGGGGGCTCAAACAAAATATCAGGTGCACAACAAGACCACAGACCCATCATATTGCAAAAAGAATTAAGTCTCCATCATTTATAGTGTCAGAGGAGTTGCAAACACAAGATTACATAGAGTTATATAGGAGAAAATGACCACACCCATTTCTAAGACCCTGGGGGTCAGGGGCTCAAACAAAATATCAGGTGCACAACAAGACCACAGACCCATCATATTGCAAAAAAAATTAAGTCTCCATCATTTATAGTGTCAGAGGAGTTGTCCGGACAAGATTACATAGAATTTAATGACCACGCCCATTTTATAAGACCCTGGGGGTCAGGGACTGAAACTAAATGTCAGGTGCACAACTAGACCATGGACCAAGTAAAATGCAAAAAGAATTAACTTTCTATCTCTAACAGCTTCAGAGGAGTTGTCCGGACAAGATTACATAGAATTTAATGACCACGCCCATTTTCTAAGACCCTGGGGGTCAGGGAGTGAAACTAAATGTCAGGTGCACAACTAGACCATGGACCAAGTAAAATGCAAAAAGAATTAACTTTCTATCTCTTACAGTTTCAGAGGAGTTGTCCGGACAAGAATTGTTTACGGACAGACGGACAGACGTACAGACGGACAGACGTACAGACGGACAGACGTACAGACGGACAGACGGACGGACGCCGGACAAAGGGTGATCGCATAAGCTCGACTGGTCTGAGACCAGTAGAGCTAATAATCAAGGAAAGTTTTGATAATAAGGAATCTATGGGTGAAGCCCTTATAATTCAGGAGATACTGCCCAGGTTAAAGACATTTTTTAATGTAGGTCGAAGTCTAAGGTTAAGGTCACAAGGTCAAAAGTCATCATATCAAATGAAAGGTCTGGTCTGACATGAGGAATCTACAAGCAAAATAATAAGATAAGGTCCAGGTTCCAGGTTTTTTTTTTAAAGTAGGTGAAAGTCCAAGGTCATTGTTCATAAGATCAAAAGTAAATGGTATAAAATAAAAGATATGGTGATAAGGAACCTACATGTATGTAAATATCAATATCTCTTGTAGTTCAAGGGATATGGTCCAGGTTCATTTTTTAACAGGATGTGGACATGATTATGGACGATGATTCCACATGTACGACAATGGATCTCCAGACATTCATATCCTGGCAAGCTAAAAATGGTCTAACCGGTAATACGGTAGGGTCTAACCAGTAATGGATAAAAATATTATAAGTGTATATCTCTTAAAAAAGTGTCATCAAGGATTACAAAGCTTACCTCCACAGTAACATTACCTTACCACATTCAAACGATGATCCACTAGTCCACTTAAAATAGTATCTTCATGTTTATCCCAAACATAAGTTTGATTGATGTAGGACTTGTCATGCTTAATACAGTTAGCTGAAAATGGACTGGAAGGAGCTTTCCCATTTTCCCAGTGTCAGATATTATATACTGTACATTAGAGTTAGCTTTATTAGCATGATCAGAAGCATCACTGATTGGAGTTTGGTGTACATAGGACTTTCGTAAGCTGGGAATTGAGTAGCTTCAATATTTCATCTGTCTCACATGTTGTACGAGGGCTTCAATTCCTTCCCATGGACTGCTGTAGCAAGCACAAGCCAATTGTGTATCACAATCGCATGTTACCGCATGATAACAAGATGTTAGTGCATATGTAATTATAATAATCATTGTTACTAAGTAATTTCTGCTTTTATATTGGTAAAATTCCCTGTCTAAATCCCAGTTCTAACTTAATCAGACTACCTGAGGCTTGTGTAAAACCTAACGGGACAATTTTTTCTGACAATGTTTTTAAAATAATAATCTTCAAAGAACGTGGCTTAGACTAAAAGACTAGGAATGTTACCGTTATAATAGCAGAAATATTTGCTAACAAGGTATGTTTTGACACAGGATTTAAAATCCTTTGTAATTTTCATTCATGATAGGCATTCTTATCTTGTTATCACATTGAGATACACAATGAGCTTCAGCCACAGCAAACTAGTAGAAGAATTTGAAGCCAATTCACACAGATAATGTGTAAGACAGTCTAAATATTGAAGCTAGGAATTGAGTTAACTAGTGATGTGACGATAGTCACCGACTTTCGATAGTTGATCGTTGAAACCCCTTCGATTTTCGATAATTGATATTAAAATTAACAATCGATTGTCGCTCTGAGATAAAAGGTAACTATAACCAAAATTGTTTTCGTGAAAAGTACTCAAAATGACATCAAGCCAAGTGTAAAAAAAATAACAATGGTCAAGAAAAACAAATCAAATTGTTTATTTTAGTTTGAAATTGAATTTCTATACATTTGCAGTGTATGTGTTTGTTAAAAAGGCAGCATCCTCAGTGGTATTTCACTAGTTTTGTACATGATTTTTAAAAATTTGATAGTCATCTCTCGGCATCATGATCACTTCCACCCTTTTGTGCTTTATATATGAAATTTTCTTTTTTTGCAAGTGATGTGCATTAGCCCTTGTGCAGATCACACATTTTTGTATACTGGACATTGCTGTTTATTTTATTCTTGTGTCTTGTGCTTTAGGTATAATTAACATGGTATACATACCTTTTATTAAGTAGCTGTCCGGGCTGTTTTCACTTTTATTTCACAAGTCTACATCTTTTATCCCTGCCATTCTCTGAAAGAGAAACATATATATCCTCTAGTGATGGGAAATCGGTTCAGAATCAGTATTGAAAATCGGTTAGAATCAGTTTTTGTATCCCATGCGATTTTACCGATTATAATCGGTTTATTACATTCTACTCAAATTTACCATTTTTTATCCAAATAAAACATACATTTTATATACATGTATACTGACCAACAATGCAGATATAATATCATGTGAGTTAATTACCATAATCTTGAATAAACTTAATCAAAGTATTCAACATGTTCAAGGGCATATGAAAATATCCTTTACCCTTTCCATTGTATAACTTAAATAATGCACGAAAAGTATTCCAAAAAAAATTATTTTCAGTTGTGTTCATTGTGGAGTAAAATCAAACAGGATTATGTTCCACCATATCTAAATTAAATAATAAAACCAGTTAACCTAAAAAAAAATGACTAGAATTGAGGAATTTACTTTTTATTTTTCATATTGTGGCTTGAAGGCAGTTGATAGGGTAAGTTGAAGTTAATTTCCAGTTACGACTAAAGGAGGTCAATTCTCGGAAACAATAATTATAAAGAAAATTCTTCAGACAGAATAAATTGCCAAAACAGGGTGCTCTGGATTTAGTGAACAGGACAGCTAATCTGATCCAAGTCAATGATATAAGCTGACTGAAGTTATTAGTACTTGTGAACGGTTTCTCTAACAAAAATTCCTTTTTGTTCTAATGCAAATATATCCTTCTTAAATTGTTATATATTTGTTAAACCTTAAAAGTTGTCAACTTGGTTGCCCACATTGTGAATTACAAAAAAAATCTTGGCATAAGTTTTTGTATCTGTTAAGTCCCCATAGTTCAGACGTACCAAAACTTCTACAACTGCGTCACGCAGTCTTGAACGGGTAAGACCCCCCTTAGAAAATGTAATCCTTATTTTCAGGGGGGGGGGTTAATCATAGGAAGACCCACCCCCTGGAAAAAAATTGATCTTATTGGTGGGCCCCTAAAATTTCATGCGGGCCCCTCGATTTTATAACTTAGGGGCCCACATGGCTCCTGAGGATTTTTCACGAATTTTACCGCCTATAGATGCATTTATATTGTCGTAGCAAAGTTACCCGAATGGGCGGAGCTAATTCAATCAAGCGAATGAGAAGAGTCAATTAGAATTTAGGAAAGATAGACTATGAATTGCATGTAGCGAAGTTACCCGAATGGGCGGAGCTAATTCAATCAAGCGAATGAGAAATGAGAAGAGTCAATTAGAATTTAGGAAAGATAGACTATGAATTGCATGTAGTTTTTTTTTTTTTTTTTTTTTCACCTCATCATACATATAACTTATACAACAATTATTATTTAATGGAAGTGATTTTTTTTTAGATAAAGGATGTGCAAAAAGAAAAGGGGATGGGTGGGGTGAGTAAGAGCTAAGAGATAGAGGGAGGGTGGGTGAGGGAGTTAAAGGAGCATTCAAGGTAGATAGAATGATAGGAGAAGAGAAGGAATGTAGAGATAGAGCAAGTGAGAGAGTGGTTATTAATAATAAGAGAAGATTGAAAGGAGAGTGTCGGTTTACTTCCTAATTAGAAAAAAAAAAGATATGTATTATAGGAGAGGAGAGCGAAAATGGTTCTTAAGGTTTAAAACTTTTTAAGAAAGACCATTCATGCCATAGGCAAAGGAATATATTATGTTTATTGGTTTTAAAGGAAATATGTTCTGCAGTGGAATATAATCTTTTTAAATCAAATAACAGGAAATTAAGAGAAGGTACTTTGTCTAAACAACGTGATCTATATAAATACTGTTTAAAAGTAACAATGATACATTGTGTATTATTTTCTGAATTGCATGTAGTAGTTTAGAGCAAATACTCATTACCCGTTATTTTAATAGCTTATATAACCTGGTCAGAAGTAAACTCTTCTGATGACCAGGTGAAAATAAGCCCCGCCCGGTCAGGTCAGTTTGCCATGACAATAGCCATTTCAAATTTTCAAGTGGCACACATGTAACCGTGCCCAGAACGTTACCATCTGACATGTGCACGTCAATATTGATTTCTAGTTATTCCGCATGACGACTATGCCTATAGAAAAAAAAGTTGTTGCGAAATTTAACGGGAAAAATTGTTTCTCTCTACCTACAGGGACCCAGTTACATTGGGACAGCTAGCAAACAATAAAAAAAAATCATGCCACTTTCTTTTTTCTTTTAAATAATAGGAAAGTAAAAGTGGCTTGGTTTTTTTTAATGTTTATTGTCCAATTTAACAAGGTCCCTGTGCAGTCAGGTTCCTGGGAACCCTTTGCCCTTTTGTTAAGGCAAAGGGGTCCCAGGAACCCGAATAGGTCCCTGAGCTCCAACTTATTACCATCGACATTGTTGTGCACATGTCAGATCACAAAGTTACGTGCTTGATAGATGTGTGCCACTTGAAAATTTGTGATGGCTTTATAAAAGGCATATACTGTAAAACGAGAATATTTAGTGCAAACATATCTTAGCGCAATGACCAGGGGTCTAGAATTTTTTTCAAAATCTACTTGCCACGGGCATTTCATGATGTAAAATTTACTTGCCCACCCAAAAATTCAATTGCCCATTAACAATGATATGTACCCATAGATAACTAAGGGTATGTCTTACATGGCAAGGTATTTTATAGGCCAGTTGAAATAAGGCGTACTAAGCTATTGGAGTGCTTGTTTTCACAAAACAAATTAAAATTCTGTCTTAAAATTCGGAGATGAGAAAGAAATCTGAATGAAGAGGAAAAAATATTCAACAAGTGTACTTGCCCACGGGCAAGTGAACACTTGCTTTGCACTTTCCCGACCTAACTTTTCACTTGCCCCGGGCAAGGGAAATGGGAATTCTAGACCCCTGAATGAGGGATGAAAACCTTTTGGCACAAACTTCATTTAGCGCATTGACACCATCTGGTCGATAAAATTGATGCACAGCAACTTTAGGACTTTGTTTCTCAGACATTGCAGGTACCAATTTGCTGTCGATGAATCATATTTTTTGTAACATCAGACAAAAAATATCCGTCGTGTCTCAAGTTTGGACGATGTTTGTAATACGAAATACATATTGATTCTATCAAGGACTTATGTTTATAAGTCCTTGATTCTATTAAAAATGATGAAAGGAAATAAAGTTGGTCTGTAACATGGTTGAACATATATTGTCCCAATTTTTCGGCTTGGCATCAAGAGTCATTTTACGGCAAACTTTAAGGCTTTTACAATAGAGTGTTGACATTCCGATTTTATTCAGGCTGTGTATAAAATAAATCCTTTTAAAGACTGTACATATGTATATTGTACAAGTTCACAGCGATATACATAGAGCTATTGACTACATGCCGGAATTGCTGCATTAATTTTTGTAAACTTTTCTTTATAGATCTCTTTTCTTTTTATGATATATATACATTGAGTTATCAAAATACTGTGTTTTCACACAAATTTTACCGTAATGCCATCTAAAATAACTAGAGAAAAAAAGGCTTCTCGTTAGAAAGAATACATATGGACGTCTCTTTCGACAATTTACGACTGCAGATTTTTTTTCTGAATGGTTGGAACGAAAATAGGTTCCGATGAAATACAAGTTCCTTTTTTTTGTTGTTTAAAAACAATCTCATCCGACTCTCTTTTAATTCATATTTCATAATTGGTTATTTCGACATGTAGACTAAGGCTGGGCGGTGCACCGAAAATTTCGGTGCTTCGAAATTAGCACTGTCCGTTCGATGCACCGACGTAGAATTCCAGATTTCGAATTGGTTCAGATGTAATTTATCAAAGTAAACTAAAGTCAAAGAGTGACCAGAAAATGTTTGAAATTGCTTAGAAATCATATCTCAGAACGCCAAAAAGTAAGAAAAGAGCGAACATTCACTTATTGCTCCGATTTACGTGCACTCCCCCCCCCCCCCACTTGCAGACCTCCCATGAAAAGGCAAGTGAAAGTAGCTCTACTTTCGCTTTCCGTGAACTGGTCAGAGGAAGCTTTGTACAAGCAGCAATAAGAATAAATGGGGATTGTAGTTACCAAATATCATGTAAGGAAAGCTATGTCCACTGAAATATATACTGCAAAACCTGTCAATACTTGGTTGTTGAACAATGAGGTGTTGAAATTTCTATTTATATATATTTTTAAAATTTCTCACAGTACATGCTGTTGTGTTGGAGCACATTCATTCACCATATATAATTATGGATGTAAAACTGATGAAACCCCACATATTCTTCAGAAAATTATGCGAACTATTATGCTGTATAAGGTTAGACTAAAGTGATGGTCAAATCAATTGAGATTTTCTTCATTTTTTGTGAATTTTATCAATTTTTACATTATTTTGTACTTTATCTCATTCAAATGAACCGAATTGAAATTAACGGAACCAAGGCCTTGTGAATCGAAACTGAACCGAATCGAAGGATACCTGAATCGTCCCAGCCCTAATGTAGACAATCATGATCTACCCAGTACTTCATTAATAAATGTACATGTAAATCACAGCGCATGTACTATCATTATCTACCCCGGTCTGACAGCCTTCTGACCTTTCCCTTGCTCTACTACACATAAATATGCATGACCAGTGATTGGGATAAGCATGCGCCCTGCGCCATAGTCGCATTCAATTCTAAAATGGCACATTTTAATTTTACATAGTGCGCCAATGTGGCGCATTAAATTTTAAAACAAATTATGGAAATCTTCCGTCATTTTATTCAACATAGTGATGACTTCACCATATTCACTTATTTAAAGTTCTGCATGTGATTTAATTTGTTTACTTTTCGGATCAATTGATACACCAGATAGTAATTTGAAAGTGTCATTTATTCAAAACACCATCGTTTCCTATTGCAACAATCATTATTTCAAAACTTTATACATGTACATGTACATGTATGTACAAATGGACTTCACCAGTTACGACGAATCGTGGAATTAATTTGTTAAAAAAACGCAAATTTCTTACAAAGTTTTGTCATTAGATTTGGATATACTGTAGTTTACAACATTTTACAGCAGAGTGGTTTTTTTTTGGGGGGGGGGGGGAGGGGGGGAGGGGGGGGGGGGTTTCAAGCAAAGTTTGAATAATAAATTCAGGTTAAAAGCATGCAACGAATTTTTACGATCTTTTGAGACTGGGTCAAATGTGTTCCCCTATTTCCAATGTTTAAGTACATAAAAATCCGTCTAGACATTTGGAGTGGCGGGTGATGCAGATCTATATATATATGTTTTAGCTTGTTTGTTTGGTTTTTTTATATTGCTCATGGCACATTCATTTTCAGCAATGGCACATTCATTTTGTAAATGGCACATTGATGTTCCAGGATATGGGGTCATTGTCACATTCACCCGATTGCCTATCCCGATCACTGCATGACGCATCATGATCATTAGGCACAGCTAGGTGTCTGTGTAGCGGTAAGCACAAGCTATGCTTCTGATGCCCAGAGATTCAGAATCAGATTGGCGTCTGCCATTTGCCGATAAAAACTCTGAAAGGCCGATAAATGTGTCCTGCATCTGCTGAAATGGCCTATTCCTTTCCCGTTCGTCTGACATATTGGCCGATAATATTTTCCCATTAGCGGACACAATTTAAGGTCGAGTTGACTCGGTACCTCCATAAACATGTCAAAACAGTTTTCAATGGATGTCTGTCGTACAAGCGCTTTATGTACTGGTGACTCGGCGAATGCTTGTTAAAGTGTGTAAATAACCCAGGGCTCGAAATTCGCGGTCGTCCGATCGTCAAAAACAACCTACTTACCTGTGGGACGACCATGAATTGAGACCAATTCGTCTGACTGACGACCTATTTTCAGATATTCAACAGGTGGGGCACACCCCCTGATTTGCGAGATCGTCTCTATAATGCGGTATAATCCCTGAATTGGGTCATGAAAATATCTCGAAAATGCGAGATGATTGTGATCTTAATGAGAATAAATCTGAATTTTGCGGAAAGAATGCAAAAGCGCATGACGTTTCCTGTTTGGTCCGAATTTCCTCTGCCTAATAAACATAAAAATGTTTACCGTCAACGTATCGGATGCTGCAATGAAGCAGGAACTTGAAAATTAGAGATGCTTCAAGCTGAGAATCTTACCTACCCCCGACTTCAATGTTTATTTTCACCTTGAAATAAAATTTCTTTGATGGAAAAAGCCAACTGAGATGGTTGTGACATCTTTGAAAAACGTTTCTATACACTGACCCGGATATGACATTTGCATAATAAGCCAATGAGCATCAATCTAGTTCACTGCCCTACTTTCGTTATCAGTTCCTGTTATCATGTATGGAGAGCAATACGTAACATAAACTTGTGCATGTTGAATGTTCAGCAACATTGGATTTTTCTTTAATGCTCTATCATATTGTCAAATTGGTATCATTTCAGACTACTGTTCATTGAATTTTATTCATCATGTTTATTTTATTTTTTTTTTTCATAGAATAAACGTATTTGTGAAAAAATAAAACTAATTATCAGGAATGAAATATTCAACCATTTGAATTATTTTCTTCTTGAATGTAGAAATGGCATGTTATGACATAATTATTCAGGTTTTTTATTATTCTATGTCAACATCACTTATTCATTACTAAACATAATGAAATCTGGATAAAACGATCGTTCTTGTGACAAATGTTGACGGTTTGGAAAGACAACTCTTACACGATGCATCTCTGATGAACAACAACATTGAATATCATAATCCTAATGGGCCGCCATAGATTATTGACCATGCACTCTCTAGTGACGATGATTTTGACTCGATGCGCAATCTAATATGCGCAATCTAATATGCGCAATAGATTGCTGAAATGAAAGTAGAGAACCTCAGCTCATCACATGTAAGTAAGTTTGTGGGAAAATAACGAAGTTTGCTGGAGAAATTATCAAATTTGTTCTGTGGATATGACACGGAAATGCAGAGGAGCTGATTTCAATTTAGCATATTTCAAAGTCGCATCATTATATTGTATAAAACTTGATTTTTCAAGAAGGATTGTGATCTAAATATTCATGCCATTGGCCGACAATGCTGCGCTTTTTTATTTTTTCAGACGAAATTCACAAAAGTAATAAAACTGAACCAAAAATCTCGAATAAGAGGGATATTTTCGTCTCGATAATGCGACACCATCCCTCATTATAGAGACAATATCGCAAATCAGGGGGTGTGCCCCACCTGTTCAATGCATGCTTGCCTTGATTAAATAATGAATAAAAAGTTTAAATCATCTTTGCTTTAAGTTAGAATCAGAAAAACTAGGAGTTTTCAGATAGCAGACTTCATGATCGGTTTAAAGTTTCCGTACGACGGTCTGTTTTCAGCCCAAATTTTATAATACGGTTGTAGATTTCCTGCATGTTAAATCGTTTTTAACAGTGAAGTGGATATTTACACAAGGTGTTGAACAACCTAAAAAGAAAACAAAAAGGGACTATGAAAGTCATAGGAATTAAACCAAGGTCGCTCAAAGAGACCTGGAAAACGATTCGGCCTTGGCTGGAGTTTAGGAACAATGAAGGTGATGCGCCCTCAATGATTTGTAAATTATGCAGAGAGAGTGGCAAAGTAAAACTTAAAGCAAAGTTTGTCAAACGATGTAAATCATTGAGATATGAATCTGTAAAGATTCACGAGTCCTCTAGCTGAGGCGCACAAACATGATGAGTTAAATGAAGAATTTGTTGAAAAAGAAATTGAAAAAGAAATATGGAATTTATGTAAAATGTTCAAATTAGCGGAAATAAAGAATGACAGCTTAGTTTTTCAGTTCAATGATTCCGGGCAAGTAAAAATGGTTTTGGGCAACCTGATATTCAAAGCAGGTTGCCCGAATGACAACCAAAGATTTTCACGAGTTTCAAGGCCTGATAACCGAGTCAAATAAAAGCTTCGTCTGGGCGAGGGCCAGCAAACTTTGTTTAATTTGATCAAATTTGATCAAAGAATCTCCAAGCGGCGGCCCCCAACCCCTTGCAGCGGTCTCCCAAGCGGCACTCCTGACTTCCCCGAAGTCCAGGCTGAACAACCTGAACGTATTGTTGATAGAAAATTCCAACATAAATGGGTAACCCTATATTACCCTTGGTTACAGTGTGATGAAACTGCGGATGCCATGCTCTATAAAATATGCCTTAATGCGAATAGAAACAATACCTTTACACAAGGTAATAGAAACTTTAAAACAAGCTCCTTGAAAGACCACATCAAGTCTAACGAACATCAAACAGCACTCGATTTGAGGTATTCTGGATAACGTGTTCTCTCGACAAAACATATATGCTTGCATGATTATAAATGTTGGAATGTACTTTTTGTTGTATTTTTTTATTATTGATATGTACAAAAGACATCAGATAAAGGCGAAAGTGTCAAACAATTGTAAGTATTTCAAGGAGGGAATAGTAAGGGCCGGAAGTACATTTTGTAGGGTGAGCCCGTTGCAGAGATACTTCTTGTCATCAAGGAACGTAACTCTGCATGGGAGATTGGGCCTGCGGTAGTGACTAGTGGTATCGATAATATCAATGGAAACTGAGGAGCTTCTTTAATTTTGAGGTTGCATTTAGACAAAAATTAAAGAAGCTCCTCAGTTTTCATTGAAATTATGGGGTAGTAGGAATTACCGAAAAGACAGCATTTACCGAAAAGACGGTGATATTTACCGAAAAGACCCAAATTTGTACCGAAAAGACACTTAAATTTTAAAACTAAACATATTTTATGATTGGAAATGTGTTTATACAATTAAATGTATCATCAAAACAAAAAAAGCTATTTGATTGAAGGTTTGACTTCGTCATAGTTTCCTCTGATAGAGAATGTAAAACTTACTTCAATAATGAATGCATAAGTCATAATTATCATGAAGTAGAGTGTGAATAACTGATTAATTACATAAAGTGCATATATATTTCATAACAACAAATACGAAATATATGTATTTGGTAATTTTTTTTAAGTTGCAGCAAGGACTTATAAACAGATCTGTTTATAAGTCCTTGGTTGCAGTTAAGTTATGAATCCGATTGAATATCATATTTTATTGACATAAAATGAATAATAGAATAATTTGTTCTTAATTTCAATGGCTTTTTCGGTAAATATATCTGTCTTTTCGGTAAATATCAATGTCTTTTCGGTAAATGCTGTCTTTTCGGTAATTCCTACTACCGGAAATTATGGTATCGAGTGGACACCTCAAACGATCAGAGGAAATTCTAGATTTTATTTGAAAAACAGATTAAATCTTTGGATATGTGTAAAGAAATAATTATATAAGATGAGTATTAAACAATTTTTTGTGAATTTTACCCGTAAATAATACAAAATGAAAGTTTTCAGCCTCGCCCTCCTCCAATGTGTAAAACCCGTCTGGGCGCGGTCACAATCTACGTATCAGATTCCGGAAACTTGAAGACCTTTGAATATTATTTGAAAGATCATGTTTTTGTAACCGTTACAGTAATCATTTCATGATGATGATTACTTTTTTAATTCCAACTATCGATGAAGTTTTACTGTCATAACTATTTATTTGATTCGAGGCATAGGCGTAAAGATTGCCTGGATATGATATATGGTATATATGCGCTTCTAAATTTTTTTTCAGAACACCGGCGTACGCATACCCAGGCATTTCAAATTCCGTCTGTGATGCGAAGCCTATGCATATACTTAATCTTCTAAAATTATTACTTTTTTATATGACAACCTTCCTAATCACAATATTTCTAAAGACAATATCATTTCTTAAATTCTTACTTTTTTCAGTTGTGCTTTCAGGAAGAGATAAGATTAGTTTTGAAAGTTTGTAATTTTGCAAGTTATCTTTACAAATGAAAATTTGTCCCTAAATACCCCAAAAATACCCCCGCAACAATATCTTTTGAAAAGTTATCTTGGGATATCATCAAATGTCAATCGTTAATTGGTTCAAGGTCATGGCACACCATTAGGTCCTAAGGAACATTTCTGTGATTATTGAAATCCATCCTCAGGGGAAGGAGCTATGCTCTGGACAAGGTTTTACTAATGATGTCTATTGTTACCTTGACCTTTTGATCTCTAAACTTGCTTCAAGGTCATGACACATCCTTATATCCTGAGGAACATTTCTGTGAAATATCATTGAAATTCATCCATAGGGGCCTGGGAGGAGTTATGCTCTCAGTGGACAATGTTTTACTTATGATGTCTATTGTGATCCTGACTTTTGACCTATGACCTTGGTTCAAGGCCATGACACCCTTAGGTCCAAAGGAACATTTCTGTGAAATATTATTGAAATCCATCCTCGCGGGAAGGAGTTATGCTCTGGACAAGGTTTTACAAATAATGTCTATTGTGACCTCGACCTTTGATCTCTAACCTCGGTTCAAGGTCATGACACACCCTTATGTCCTAAGGAACATTCCTGTGAAATATTATTGAAATCCATCCACAGGGGAAGGAGTTATGTCTATTGTGACCTTGACCTTGTTTAAAGGCAATGGCACATGAAGAAGGGAGGGGATCTCCGACAAGACCATGTTGCAGCACCAACAGCAAAACACCAAAACACACGATGCAAAAACGCAAAAGACGAGCATACTATGAGACGGAAAAGAGATCGACATACGACATGTAAAAATCAAACACAAAAGACTACACATAAACCGACGAGACCAAGCGGCAACCGGTGCCGACTTTGGAGGGCCATTTGCCACGCTAGCAGCAAATGGTGTGGTTATCCGGATTACGTGCGCACAACCCTCCTACTTATCCGGATATATACACAGAGGTCTCCATAGATGCACAAGTGTTGTATAATCATTAAACTTCTCACTGTAAGGTGACATCACAAACGAGAAAGTTAAACGCAGTGGTCTCTAGTAACACATATTCTATGTAAATGTATCTAAAAAGTATATGACATGCGTTAAACAGAAACACTTCTGTGAAATGTTATTGAAATCCATCCTTAAGGGAAGGAGTTATGCTCTGGACAAGGTTTTATCAAAGATATCTATTGTGACTTTGACCTTTGACCTATAACCTTGGTTCAAGATCATGAGGTACCCTTAAAATTATGTCCTACGGAACATTTCTGTGAGATATTATTGAAATCCATCCACAGGGGAAGGAGTTCTGCTCTGGACAAGGTTTGATGGACAGACAGACGGACAGATAGAGTGATTCCTATATTCCCCCAAACTTTGTTTGCGGTGGGGGGGGTATAATAAGAAATATGGTATGTTTTCTGACAAGCAACTTACTTTCTTTTTCAGAAAAAGCACATTTTTTGTCAAGTTAGATAAATCATGTAACAGTGACCTTGATGTTGGTTTATGTAGTCTTTTCTATAGTGTCAATCTGGGTGTGCTCCGCTGTGGTTACTAAGGGCATGGTAGTCTTGTTGGAGATCTTTTGCACATTCAATATCAGTGCGAGACATTTCCCCACGATCTGACATTGTCTTATGAATCTATGATGACACTCGTTATGTGACTTGTATCAAGTTTGACATTTTCTTCGGGAAGGTATAGAGTTGGAACACTACCGTATTATTGTATGCGATGATTGATCAGTTCATATTCAGCTTATATCACATAACTAAAGAACTAACTCTCTGTTCAGTAAAACAGATATTTATATATATATACCGGATAACAAAACAGATATATATATATATATATATATATATATATATATATATATTTATATAAACAGATATTTATATATATATTTTTTTTTTTCGTACATTATTGTCTGAAGAGGCCTTTGATACGGCCGAAACACGTGTAACAATAAAATAATACATCGTTTCTGTGGTGCTTTAACAAACAAAAAATAGAGCCTTTAATCTGAACACAAAAAAAATACTCATTTAGCCGAAGCAACTTTTCCTACGTTGCACAAGGACCGACCTCGACGACAGGATCACCTGATAACCTATGCTATCTGAAGGTTGGACTTCAAAGACGAGAAAGGAGATGGATTCTCCTTGGAAATGAAATACTGAGTATTTGTCTTCTATCCAAATATATGATTATATATGTAACGTGTTAATGACATGCCGCCTTACATCTTCTTGATATATTGTTATTGTAATTATCATCTTTGCATCTTTTAAATTTGATTGTTTTTTTTTTTACGGTTTTTTTTTTGTACGCTTTTTGAAATATCTGTACCGTGCACAAATAAGTGGTAAGACGGTTAGTCTAGGTGCCATTCACGAAACCCAAAAATTTGTTACGCACAAAATGTTTTTGCATGAAAGTGTTGTTAATACCCTCTTATTTGATAATCCGGCGGATGCCACTCTGGCATCTTTGGGCATTTCGAAATTTTGGGGTAAAATGGAATTTTTCGAAGAAAAACCGTTGAAAATAGGAAAAATTCAATTACTTTTTCCATGCTGCAGCTAGATCAACAAAATCGGTACCAAAAGAACGACAATTTTATTTTCTTTAAGTCTCAAGCTCAATTTACCAATTTACTTGTCCATAAAATGGGGAAAACTATGGATTTTCGATGAAAAATCGTTGAAAATTGGGAAAATACCATATCTTTTTTTATTCTGTAGCTAAATAAACAATTTTGGTACCAAACGCACAATAAGTTTATTGCCTTTCTAGTGCAAATCTAAAACTATCAATATGCAATCATTTTGATACGAAAATTGTTGTTTTAGAATTTCTATAAACCGATTTTATTTTATAATTTAAAACCTGTTTTCAGCAAAAACAAAACAAAACAAAACAAGAAGATTCAATTTGCTTGAGTGGAATTCTGAATTTAAAGCAATGAAATAATTTTTCTTGCTGTTGTTCTAACTACAGCATGGAAAAACATTGCAATATCCCAATTTTCGGCGATTTTTCATTCAAAATTCATTCTTTTCCCCATTTTCGGACTTGCAAATTGCTAATCTAATATTTAAAATGAAAGGCAATACATTTATTGTGCGTTTGGCACCAAAGTTGTTATTCTATCTACGGTATGAAAAAATATATGACATATTCCCAATTTTCAACGGTTTTTCATCGAAAATCCATAGTTTTCCCCATTTTATGGACGAGTTAATTGATAAACTGAGCTTGGGACTTAAATGCAATGGCATTGCTGTTCTTTTGATACCAAATTTGTTGTTCTAGCTACAACATGGACAAAGTAATTGCGTTTTTCCAATTTTCAACAGTTTTCGTTGAAAAATGACAATTTTTCCCAAAAATTTCGAAATGCCCAAGGATGCCAGAGTGGCATCCGCCGGATTATCAAAGTAGAGGGTATTAACATCACTTTCATGCAAAAACATTTTGTGCGTAACATTTTTTTGGGTTCACCCCAAAATAGCCATTTGGCAACTAGACTATGTTCGAAAGTAAACAGGATAACATCGCTATCATTTACTATTTTTGTAGGATGTGACGTCCTAAGCCAACCTCGGGAGCACATGCTGTATTTGTAACCCTTTATCACGTATATATGCTTTGTGAAAACTTTTATCAGCGATCGGTTACCGAAAAAGGGAGCTGGACTGGGGAGTTTGATGTTTTGTGTTCCAATGTGACTTTCATAGGTCTTGTTCGTTGGTCATCCTGGTGTGAGTTGTCAAACGTTTGGAGCATTTATCATATAGTTTTAAATTTGGATAAATCATGTTGTATTTTTTTAAATATCTTCGTCTACACTCTAGATACTGAAGAAAAGAGGGAAAATACATTTTACACTAATTGCATAAATGACGAAAGTACATAGCAAAGCTTAAAATTGTCTCTACACCTGCTAAAGTTTTATAATATACATTTCGTAAACCTGAACAGTGCTTTAAGCACTATACGAGGCTTGTCCCAGAAAAACGTAGACATTGCTCACAATTCATTTATTTCGTGTTTAATCTACACAAGATTTTCCAGGATGTAGATTTAACTATCTGGGAAGTATCAAATGTTAACCAAAATGAAATCTGCAGATTTCATTAAAAAAAAATAGTTGAATTATTAGGACAGCGGTTGGACCTAAGTAGTGTAAGCATCCCCGATAAGGTGGGTAGTATTTTTAGAACAGGGGAATTCCGTGTTTTGTGTATAGGAAAGGGGGAATTCCATGGGGAATTCCGTGTTTATTTATAGAATGGGGAAGTCCATGGTAAATTCCTAGGGAAATTCCCAATTCAATATTTAGGTGTTTGGAAAGTCCCAGTTTTATTTTTAAGTGTTGTTCTAGAAAATCATCTATTCGTGGAAGGAATAATTTCCCCCTACAACTAGATGAAAGAATTAATAAAGACAAATTGAAAGTTTATACAACTTTTATTCAATATTGTACAAGTTTCAGAAAAAAGTCTATGCACTGTACTGTGGTCTCACATTCTGACTCGCCATAGGTGAGCGTCCTCTGTTTGCTCCATAGATGGGTCGTCCTCTATTTGCTCCATAGATAGGTCTGGGGTAATTTGGCCTGTAGCTTCCGTAGTTGTTGGGTCCCGGATACGTGTTGTATTCCTGTTGTACAGGACAGTCTTTGGCCCAGTGTCCCGTGCCTTGGCACTTGTAGCAAACATCGTTCTGCTTCTTGGGCGGCTGAGGACATTCGGTAGCAAAATGTCCCTCTTCATTGCAATTGTAACATACGTATCTGGCTTTCTTCTTGGGTGGTTCCTCTCCTTCTTCTGCATTTCTCTTGTTATCCATCAATGTTTGAATGTCGGCTTGCATCTTGGAAATGGATGTCTGTACATCTTCCATCATGGCAGTCATGCGCTGACAATTGCTATGGATGTCGTCCATTTTGTTGTCTGCAGGCTGCTGCTGTACATTGCCGTTTGGCCATTGAAAGTCAAAGTTGGTTAAATCAATATCAGAAACTTGTTGAGATGCCATCTTAGTTGTGTCTCCTATGAAGCACATAGCATGAATGACTGGCTTTGAAAATGTGTGTGAAATATATACTCAAATCATTGTTCTAGAGTGTTCCATCTAATTTGCATATGTCCTAGCTCAAAGTGCACTTGAACGACCTTTCACAGCACGTGTTACTTTGACTTTCAAACAACCTTTCGTGTCAACGGCACGCGCTGGCATCTTGCCACTTAGAACTTTCTAGAACATATGCCTTTCAAACGACCTTTCGTGTCAACGGCACGCGCTGGCTACTTGCCAGTAAGAACTGTGTAGAAGTGTCAAAAACATATGACGTCATTTACTCTGCACCTGCAGCTTTGACTTTGAAACGACCTTTCGTGTCAACAGCACGTGCTACTTTGACTTTCAAACAACCTTTCGTGTCAACGGCACGCGCTGGCAGCTTGCCAGTAAGAACTTTCTAGAAGTGTCAAGAACATATGACGTCATTAATGTTGGGCGCGCTGTAGAAAAGTCGGTCAGTACAATAATGTCAGTCACCTGGAATTCTGTAGAATAAATGGTTAGTACAATAAGGTCAGGCAGAACCTTACCAAGAACATTTTAGGTAATATATAACTGACACGTGTCCTTCCCGTTCAAGGTCAGAGTCAAGGTCATGGATGTAAAACTCAAGGTCATACTCAAGGTCAAATGACACGTGATCACGTGATCAGTCACGTGACCGAATGTTCTAGAATTCCCCATGTATATATAAACCCCAATTTTCACAGAGCCAACATCATTTTGTCCTTGACAAGAGACCGAGATGGCTGCTGACAAGAAAACTGTTGCTGACATTAGAGAAAAGACCCGGGAAGATGTTGAATCTACCCAGAGGGAAAAAAGAGAAGAAGAAACCAACAAACAGCGCGACTTTGACGCTAAAGATGTACGGGATTACTACGACATCAATGTTAATAAGGCCTACCAGTCCCGCAAGTTTAGGGCCATGGGAAAGAAGTATACGGTACAATTCAAAGACATGAGTAAAGACATTTCTCCCACCCAGTTTCCCAAAGTGCTGCCCAAGATCATGAACACTTTGGTGAACGATCTTAAAGACGAAAACGGGATCAAGGATGCTGACTACGTACGGGCCATTGTACACCATCCTTCTTTGAAATCAGAAATATGGATCCCGTTCTCCCAGAGTACCGAGATGTCCGGGGACGCCATTTTGAAAGAAGTCCAAAAGGTCCAGCAATCCAACGAGGACTTTAAAATGGAAGATGGTCAGACAACTATTGACTTACTCCATGTTGAGATGCCTATGGGAAGCGGCGGTAACAGTAAGAAACACCTGCATTCGGATCAGGAAAACTTCAGGAAAGGAAAGAGGTCTATTGTAAGCATTGTCAATGACGAGGACCATATGTGTCTATCCCGGGCCATCGTCGTGACCATGGTCCATGCCAATAAGCCAGAAAAAGACTCAGAAGAATGGAACAAGGAATGGGAAAAAATTAAAAAGATAAAAGACTACAAACTGCAGAAGGAAAGAGCCAAAGCTTTATGTGACCAGGCGGGTGTGTCCAGCGAACATGGGTGCGGTCCAGCTGAATGGGAGAAGTTTCAGAAAGTCCTGACACCTAACTACAGGCTGAAAATTTACCAGCAGAATGCAGTTGCTAAAACTCTGAAGTTTGACGTTCTGTACAAGTAAGTTTATTTCATAATCATTACAATCATTTCATTGAATTTACTTTGTTTGTGTTATCATGTATTTAATATTTTTCTCTTATCTTTACAGAGGGACCGCATCCAATGAAAGAATACACCCTAAGATTTTACACATCTTGTACACGGACAACCACTACGATGCCATCACCTTCATGCCTGGTCTAGTGGAGAAACAATACTACTGCGACTTCTGTGATGTGGGTTACATAAATGCTGACAACCACAGAAGTACCTGTCCTATCCGCTGTTACTGGTGCCTGTCCTCACCTCCTTGCCCATGGGAAGACGCCAACGTGGAATGTAATAGTTGTGGCGGTAATTTCCATAGTATGAGATGCTACTGGAACCATTTCAAACCTAACAAGTCCGGTAATAGC
The DNA here is from genome assembly GCA_028142955.1 of Pinctada fucata. Lineage (NCBI taxonomy): Eukaryota > Metazoa > Mollusca > Bivalvia > Pterioida > Pteriidae > Pinctada > Pinctada fucata. The sequence continues at coordinate 11,804,719 of AP027102.1, forward strand.
ATATGCGACCTGATGACTAGATGCGAAGAATGCGGCAGTTGGATCACTAAGCGTTTGAAAGCTGTCCACAAATGCGCCGATAAAGACCACTATTGCAGCATCTGTAAGGAGCAGGTGGGAGAGGGACACTTGTGCTACGTACAGACGGTACCCATCCCGAAAAAGAAAAAGAAGAAGAGCGACTTATACATCTTCTACGATTTTGAGTGTACCCAGGAAACCGGAGAGCATGTCCCCAACTTTTGCGTGGTTCATCGGGCCTGTGAAGCTTGCATTAACCTACCTATCGAAGATTACTGCCAGAAATGTTCCAACCTACCGGGAGGCGGACGCGAAGTCATTTTTAAGGGGGAGACCACCTTGGATCAATTCATGGTTTGGCTGTTCAACACCTGTTCCAGTGATGGAAAGACCAAAAAGATGTGTCATGAGGGAGCCACAGCCATCGCCCATAACATGAAGGGATACGACGGCCAGTTCATCCTACACTTTTTGGTGAACCGAGCCTGCATTAAACCAGATGTAAGTTTTTGATTTTTAAATTTTGTAAATATTTCTAAACTTAATGTGTTTTATTTGGTTTACTCAAAAACTTTATTTATTTTTAAACAGGTACTGATGAATGGCGCTAAAATCATGACGATGTCTGCCCACGGTGTGAGGTTTGTGGACTCGTAAAACTTTTTACCCGATGCCTTGAGCCGTCTACCATCTGCCTTTGGACTGACCGAGCTGAAGAAGGGTTACTTCCCTCACCTCTTCAACACTACAGCAAACCAGAACTATGTGGGACTGTATCCACCTATCGAGACTTACATACCCGACGGGATGAGAGGTAAAGCCCGAGAGGAGTTCTTGGCCTGGTACCAAAACAAAGTCCAAAGGAGAGAGGAGTTCAACTTTGCCAAAGAGATGGAGGAGTATTGTCGGTCTGACGTAGACATCTTGAGACGTTGCTGCGGTAAATTCAGAGGTACCCTCCTGTCCCTGGTCAAAGTGGACCCGTTCGTGGAATGCATTACCTTTGCCAGTACAGCCAATCTAGCTTTCCGCCGCAACTTCATGCCGAGGGAAACTGTAGCCATCTTACCCCTGGAAGGATACTCACCCGAACGGAAGTACTCCATCAAAGCCTTGAGATGGTTGCGATGGATTGCTCACGAGACTAACCAGGACATCCGCCATGCCAGGAACGGTGGAGAGATGAAGATAGCCCACCTGTCCATCGACGGCTACAACATGAACATGCAGACCGTCTACGAGTTCTACGGTTGCTTCTGGCACGGGTGTCCCGAATGCTATCCCAACATGAAATTGGAAGAACATCCGGTCAGGCACGACTGCACCTTTCAGCAACTGTATCAAGCCACCCAGGACCGTCAGAACTTTTTGAACGAGTTGGGATTTAGAGTAGAACACATTTGGGAACACGATTACGATCGCCGATGTAAGGAGGATCCGGAATTCGGAGCGTTCGCTAAGAAAATGGCCGAGGAAATCGTGGACCCCTTACAACCCAGAGATGCTTTATTTGGCGGTAGAACTAATGCTACTCGCCTCTACTGTGACGAAGGAGACATGCGTTACATCGATGTCTGTTCCCTCTACCCCTCTGTTCTAAAACATGGGACTTTCCCTATCGGACATCCGGTTCTGATTACGGAGAACTTTGACGATCTCAGAGATTACACGGGCTTAGTCAAATGCCGCATCATTCCGCCACGTAAATTGTACCATCCCGTATTACCTTACCGTTACGGAGGTAAACTACTGTTCCCCCTTTGCCGCACCTGCGTGGAGATGAAAGAAGAGATCGGCCCCAACTACCGATGTCAACACAACGCCCAAGCACGAGCCTTGACCGGAACCTGGGTGATCGAGGAAGTTAAGATGGCTTTGGAAATGGGTTATGTTATGGACTGTGTTCACGAAGTGTGGAATTTCCCTCAGACCTCCAGGACCCTGTTCAAAGACTATATTGACACGTTCCTCAAAATCAAACAGGAAGCCAGCGGATTTCCTCCCGAATGTGACACCGTGGAAAAGAAAGCCGAATTCATCAAAGAAGTGTTTCGGAGAGAAGGCATCAGACTCGGAGATGTGCAGAAAAAACCCCGTCCTACGTACCATAGCCAAGATGTTCCTGAACTGCCTATGGGGAAAATTTGGACAACGCCAACAACTGACTCAGAACAGGTGAGGTTTTATTTCAAATCTAAAATCATATTTTGTGTATTATCTTTTATTCAAATGGTATTTTATTAATACTAATTTGTACATTTACAGGTACTTGTCGGATCGTGGTGAACTCCTGGAACTGATGCAGGACGATACCAAGAAGGTGATGCATTTAGAACTGATTCAGAACCAGGAGAATGACGAACTGGACCTCATCTTAGCCAACTTTACCGAGAACGACGACTTTGTACCGCCTTGTAATTTCGGCAACGTGGTGATCGCCTGCTACACTACAGCTTTGGCCCGCTTGAAATTATACGATGCCTTACGCCGATTGGACGACAGAGTCCTGTACTTTGATACCGACAGCATCATCTACGTACACGACGATCACAAGTGGAGTCCCCCCATCTTAGATAGTTTGGGATGTTGGACCGACGAATTAGGCGGGAAAAAGATCACTACCTTCGTGTCGGGCGGACCCAAGAATTACGCTTACCAATTGAACGACGGTAGTACCGTGTGCAAAGTCAAGGGCATGACCTTGGATTACAAGACCAGTCAAATCATCAATTTCGAAACCATGAAAAACATGGTACTGAATCAAACAGATGTGGACAAGGTCACGGTCACTTACCCATCCAAGATTGTACGCGGGAAAGATCACAAGTTATTTTCCAAGGACATGACCAAGGACTATCGTATCGTGTATGACAAACGTCAGATTCTGGAAAACCTGAATACTTTACCTTACGGATTCTGAAAGGTCAAGGACGTTTAAACATTTTGTATATATAAAGACTTGATTCTTTTCACAACTCATTCAGAATGTTGCTGGCTGTCTTACTGTATTCGATTGACATACAACACGGCCTACAATCGTGCGGCGTTGGAATTTACGGGAGCTACCATTAATCTGAAACATTTTTATTTCGTCCGATTCTGTAATCGGTTAGCCTTACAACTAGGATTCCTTACCACGCAACACGGTAGTCATCCCACTCATTGGTTACGTACCAACCAATTAGCCCCCGTACCACCGGACGTCTACATGGGTATGAGTGGCTTGTACTTGTACAGTGATGTGGTGCAAACACAGATTGTGGGTTCACAGAATCTACAGTTGATGAGAATCATTCCTTTTGAGAACCAGAAAGAGAACAATACCAATGGCCATGCGCAATGGGAAGGAAGTCATCGGGAGTACCTTCCGATCAGCAAGCATTATTTCGACACGATTGATATCCATATAAGGAACGACATGGGAGAAAAGGTGCCATTCTTTTCCGGTAAAGCCATCGTGAAACTACACTTCCGGAGAAAGCAATTATGATCGTACATCGAGGAATTCCGCGACAGAGAGGAAGAGGGGGAGGGTATGTGGGACGTTGGATGAGACCTTATCATCAGACGGGACGAGGATTCATGGATATAGCCAAAGCGGCCATGAAGCGAATTGGTCCCCAAGCTTTAAAGTCGGCTTTTCATGTGGGACTAGACCTGATGCACGGTAAACCTATCAAAGACTCGTTAATGACCCGGGGTAAACAATTTGCATACGCGGCCGCCAGGGAAGCCCCCTACGTGATGAGAGACGCCCGTGCACCCAAGAGACAGGTACAGACCCATCAAAAGAATATGAGACAAGCCGTGGTAAATGGCATGAGAAGAAAGAAGAGAAGAGTACCACCACCACCACCAGCATCCTCAGCCGCCCGACGTACCCATAAAAGCCGTGTCAAAAGGTCAAGGCCTCATTTGCAAAGAGGTCGTGGAAGGAGAAGGTCAGCAGCTTTCAGGAAGAGGAAAAGGTCAGCAGCTTTCAGGAGGATTCTGGGAAAAGGATTGAGAAAAGCCAGTAGGATTGATAGAAAAAAAGTCAAAAGAATCATTAAAAGAACGATAGACATCTTTGATTAGTGTCCAAGATGATGCACCGCGAATCATGCGAATGTTCGACGGAGGGATTAGAGATTGATCGGGTTCCCCAAACCATGAGCGTTTTAGAGAAAGCTCAATGGGAAGAATACTATCCTCTCAATGCCATAGACAACAGGAATGCCGGAGCACCAGTGGAATTCGAGATCAAAGGTCACGGTGAAGACTTTTTGGATTTGACACAGACTTACGTGTACATCAAACTCAAGATTACCCAAACCAATGGCACCGATTTGGCCAACGATACCCAGACGACCCCGGTCAACAATTTCTTACACAGCATGTTTAACGAGATCGATCTGTCCTTGAATGGAAAAATCATTTCACCCAGTACCAACACGTATCCGTATCGAGCCTATTTGGAGACCTTGTTGTCTTACAGACCCGATACCTTGAAGAAAGCTATCAAAGCCAGCAATCTATGGGTCAAAGATGAAGGGGGAAAGATGGATGCTGGAAATCCCCACCAAGACGATAAAACTGAAGACGATTACAATGCTTCCCTGAAAACCAGACACAGTTTGATAAAGGGAAGTAAGGAAGTGGAACTGTTTGATCGTCTCCACTTGGACATGTTTCAACAAAAGAATTACCTGGTCAACGGTGTCGATGTACGTCTGAGATTCAATCGTGCCAGCACCCCTTTCTGTTTGTTTGGCACTGCCGACGGAAAAATCAAGATTTCCAGCATGATGTTATTTGTACGCAAAGTGCGTCCGATGCCCGGTATCATCAATCGAGCCAACGCATTATTGAATAGCAGTACGGCCAAGTATCCCTTGAGACGGGTAGAAGTCAAGTCCTTCACCATTCCTGCCGGTACCCGCTCTAAAATCACGGACAACGTCTTTGCCGGACAATTACCCAAGAGAGTCTTCCTGGGCATGGTGTTGAATACGGCCTTTAACGGGAGTATCGGTACCAATCCGTTCAATTTTCAACATTTCAACTGTACCAAGGTGGAGATCAGCCTGAATGGAGAAACACAGAATACCCGCCCTTTTGAACCCGATTTTGACGATAACTTTTACCTGCGCTCATACATGTCCCTGTATCAAGCTTTGGGACGTGTAGGAGAAGACTGGGCACCCGCCATCAGCTACAAAGAATACGGTGAAGGATTTACCCTGTGGGGTTACGATTTCACTCCGGATCAGAATGCTCAGAGTTTCGAGAAATTTCACCTGATAAAAACCGGGAACATGAGAATAGAACTGCAGTTTTCAGCAGCCTTGGCAAACACCATCAACTGTATCGTGTACGGAGAATTCGACAACGTGTTGGAAATCAACAAGCAGAGAGAAGTCAGTGTGGATTACTAACATTATGCAAGGACTAAACACCTCTCAGATCTACGATATATTATCGCAAGATCCCGACGTGGGACCTCATTTTGGCGGGGTGTATGCTAGGGACCGTTTACCCTCGACGTCAATAGGTCAAACGTTCGTCTTGAATACGGATACGGCATCGGAACCAGGTGAACATTGGGTGTGTATCTACATCGATCCCCGTACCGGGATAGGAGAATATTTTGACAGTTACGGATTACCACCCCTCCGGGAATTTGAAAGGTTTATGGCATCGAGATGTCGACAAATGACGTACAATCCAGTATGTTATCAAAGCGACGAGACCAGCGTATGCGGACATTACTGCATTTATTTCCTGAAGAAGAGAAGTCAAGGACTTCGGAACCCGTTCCAGATACTACCTCATCCCAAAACACCCCGGGGGATGGAGAAACTTTGGAACGACCGTTACGTGTACCAATGGTTTCGGAGACGATATCGGATCCCCCCAGTCCCTCCACAGAAATGCCAAAAGTGTCGACCACGTCGAAAAGACCGCCACTGGACTTGCTCGAAACTATGATGGCCTTTTTATTCTTTGAACATTTCATGTTGTATATATTTCTGTATTACACAATAAAATTGTAAGTGTCTGACAATGGGACGACCCTAATCCTTGTCGGACACGTTGTGTTAGCGGGGTACCATTAAAACAGTTGCAATTGAATCACGTGACTTTTTTTTTCTTATAAAAGAGCTGTTTTCTTCTCCACACCATCATTTGTTCACGATGGCTGGACAAGGAAGCACCTCTTCGATGGACGCTAGTGGTTTTGCCAAGCATTCTATCCAGAACGATATCGAAACCGATTCGGTACCTTCTTACTATAGATTATGGGAAGAGAAATCTCCTCCTCCTCCTGCTACTCCTACTTATCGCCGCAGTATAGAACAAGAAATAGTTCTGGCTCCCGAACCTCAGAAAGTCTACAGTTTACAACCGCTGTATCCAGAATACGTGGGATATTCAACACGTCTCAAAACGTTCAAGGACTCTTGGCCTAGATACTTGCGAGGTCCCAAGGTCGAGGACATGGCACGTTCTGGATTATTCTATTCCCAGATTGGGGACAAGGTCGTCTGTTTCCAATGTGGATTAGGACTCAAGTTCTGGGAACCTAACGACTGCGCTTACAAAGAACATGCTAGATTCAGTCCTCAGTGCAAATATGTCAAAATGGTGTGCGGTTAAAAGGCCAAGGACGTGTACATATATGTATATATAAAAGACGTTGGATTGTTGTTGGCATCAGTATCAAATCATGAATCCGATAAAGATACCAGACGAGGACACGTATAATCACACGGTGTATTACACGGACGATTATCGACCTAACGAATATCATACGTATGGACGAGTGAGGAGGGAATTGCACTTGCTACCTTACGATCCAGATTTCATCGGGTACCATTTAAGACGACCCGTCCAGCAGACGCCTACCCTTCAAACGTTAGCTGCCAGAGTAGTCATTAAGGAAATTCAACCACCCCTTCAAAGAGAAAAACTATTGAAAGAGATACCGCAACAAATCCGGATTTTAATCAATCAAGTGCACGTGGACATGATCGATTACTGGTATCATTGGGCATTTGGCACGAGAGGACCTCGCGAGTACGGGTACGGTATCCGGGTGGCGGATAACACTTTCTTTCAAGTATCGGACAAAAGAGACAGACTGATCATCAATCCTAGTGCACAGAAACGGGTGTGTTGTAGACTCAATCATCAATGTGCCTACATGAAAAATGTCAGACGCCGTGCCGCCAAAAGACTCTTAGAACCCATCCTATACTGCCCCATCAACGGCAGATGCATGTGTACGTGTCGACACGCGTACAACCGCGTGTCCGTGCCACCCACGTGTACCGTTACCGACATGAGACACATTTACTGGGCCAATTCGTTACTACCCGCAACCTTGAGAAGACACGACCTGGAAGACAAGATGGATGTCCTGGGATTTCAAAGGTCAAGTGCACACGGATTTAAACTGAAGAAGTAACAAGGTCAAGGACGTTTTGTACACATATATACAAGAAACTTTTTGAACAATGTCATCAAATCATGGATCCGTTGAAGAAACCAGACGAGGGATGCAAGTTAAAGTTAATGAGTCAATTCAAAATGCAATCTCTACAAGACATCGCCGCTAGAGCAGTGATCAGAGAATGTAAACATCCATTGAAGAGAGAACTACTCTTAGAACAGTTACCTCATCCCATCAGGATTTACATCAACCAAGTACAAGAAGATTCCATCGGTTCGGTCGACGATAGATTTATCAAAGTCATGGAATGTGACGGAGAACGTAGAATAGATAGAAGAGAATGGGTTAAAAAAGGAAACAAGTTCAAATTATCCGGATGGGGACTTAGTCTCAGGTTTACACAATTAAAGTCGGTGATAAGATTCCTTGCCAATGGTATCGATGACGATGACTTGAAAACAGTAGAATTACCTGATGTCTATGCCATTGAAGAATTACCCGACTCCAGAAATTTCTATTTTAAGATTTTAAAATAGTTCTTTGAGGTCAGATGTGGCGGTGGTAATTTCAAGGTCGTTTGAACATAATATAAGGAACTTTTATTCAAGCGTCACTTCATTCAGACAAAAACTTCAGAATGGAACAGACGTGTGAACAGAACGCTGCTGCTGCTGCTGCTACTGTCGATGAAACTAAAAAAGATGACGACACGGAACAGAGATGTGAAAGACTGCGAAAAGAAATAGCCGCTTATCAAGAACAAAGGCACAAGATGGGAATCGATTCGTACGATGACTTTATGAAATATCAAGAAATTGTTCATCGCGAACAACTGGAGAAACAACAGAAACGAGATGTCAAACAACTGATGAAATTTCAGGAACAAATGGATCAACACTTGGGTGGCCATTTCGAATTGGTGGACAAACCCACGAAACAATGCAAGTTCGAGTTCGTTCATCTCGATGACGGTTCCGTCGACTTTGTAGCGACACGGATCGGACTGAAAGTTTTGAAATTCATCAAAAAGAAAAAGGAACCGAAACGTCTGACCCAGAAAAAGATGAAAAAGGAAAAACCCGAAGTCAAAGAGGTCATCTATGCGGCCATTCATCCCGAATGTGTGGGTGCTGACGATCACCAAAATCAACAAATGCTGGAAATCTGTCCCAAGTGCAGAAGATACAATGAAGAGATGCAACAGTGACTTTTTTGTAACATAAACATTTTGTCCTTGAACATATGAATATTTGTCCTTGAACTTTTTGTTTGTTCTTGACCTTTGTCATTAAAGTATTGAAAGTCACGTGATCTCTTTTTTCTTATATATATGAAGGATTACAAAATCTAGTTACATTTCAATCATGTCTGTCGAATACGTAAGAGGTGATCTTTTGACTTTAGAGGTAGAAGCCATAGCGCACGTCGTCAATTGTCTTTGCGTTCGTCCCCATGGATTGAGTTTAACCATTGCCCAAAGATATCCAGAGTCCGATGTATACGGTCGGAGAAGGTCACAAGGGGGTAGAAACTTGGCTGTCTACCCAGATAGAGGCACACCCGGTACCATCGTCACATATTACAGTCACCATAAATACATCGTATCCCTCTTAGCACAATGGGATTACGGTACAGCATACCAAAGACATAAACGTCACATTCCTCCCTATCGGGATACAAGGGAAGAACGTACACAATGGTTTCGAGAATGTTTAGAAGCATTAGGTGACCTTGAGGTAAATACCATGGCTTTCCCGTATAAGATGGGATGTAACCTGGGCGGACAACCTTGGCCTTTGTACGAGGAGCTGATTGGACAATTTGCGCGCCAAACGGGAAAGAGAGTACTGATTGTTCAGAAAGTCGGTTAGGGGCTTTCCTCGACGTCCGCAAGTACTAGCATAAATAGGAGGAGAATTTTTTAACCACTTCACACAGACTTTGAGATCGACAATGAGCAAGATGGAAATGAATGTAGAGGCGAGATTGACAGAGGACGAGGAGGCCATTTTAAATTTGGTATTTATTATGGAGAAAGATGATGGGGCAGTTACATCAGCCCCACCACCACCACCACCACCTCCACCAGCAGCTCCCCAGCCAGCGTCACCACCACCAGCTGCCCAGCCAGAACAAGAGATGACCAACCAGGAAATCATCACCTGGTTGGAGGGATTAATTGACGAAAATAAGGAACTGAAGGCACAAGTTTTTGTTCTGGAGAGGAAGTTACGGAGGCAGGTAGCAGTGACGAGGAAGTTACAGAGGCAGGCGGCTATAATGACTACACGACGATCGGGGAGGATGAGGAGACCAGCACGTCACTGTCCCTACTGTTAGTAGGTGGCAACCAACAAATTCAACGGCCCTTTTAAGGGCCAACCATATGTTTAGAAAAGTAGTCAGAAGTAAGTCCAAAGCAAACACCAGTTCCACATATTTTATTTTGTTACACAACATCTATATACATAACATTACACATCAAATGTCACTTTTTTCTTCTTCTTTTTGAATTCTTCCACCAAGTCCCGTTGACTTTCGAAACGATCCCAGGCCACGTATTTACACCATGCCACCACTCTGTCTTTAATTTCTTTTTCCAAGATTCTCGAATGGTGACTTCTACAACACTGACAGTAAGCAATGATAGTCATATTAGGGTCTTCGGGATGCACCAATTTCAATCCGTCCTCGGGGTCACTACATTCGTCGTTGAAACACGCCTCTCCCAATCTCACGTCTTCTTCCGTACATGGTACCCAATTCCTTTCGTCGAAAAAAGAATTGACTTTTTGTTCTGCCCACGTATTGAAATGGTCACCGTCGAAATTGTGGGGATAAGTACGATCTTTCATGATGTAACGTGCAATGGATAAACTATACATCATTTTTTATTTTTTGCGTGTGTGTCTGTCTTGTTTCAATGCAACTTGTGAAATGAACTCTTAGTTGTAAGGGACTGGGGTTTTATATTGATAGCGTCTGAAACCATGGTTACTTTTTCGAAAAATGTGGGTAGCCCTTAAAAGGGCTGTTTTGTTGTGACTAAAAAAGTCATCTAGTGACGGTGGATACACCTCTTCGACTTGCAGGTAGGGCAGGAGGACAGGCATTGTTCCACTTTCATTTTAGCCGGTACTGTAGGCACCTTGAAAATGGGCTCCGGGCATAGACTTATTTCCCGCTCCCAATCCTCCTCCTCGTCGATGATCATTGCTGGTGATGTGGGCGGCTCGACGATTGTACTGGTGGTGGTACTGCTAGGTTCAAACATGCGGTAACTATACCGCCTCTTCTTGACTTCTTTCTTCTTTTCCTCCTCCCTTATCTCCTGGTCCCAGTCTTCTCTACCGGATGGATACGGATAGTTTTCCCGATACATCATCTTCTCACCCATGGCTTGAAAGAATTTGGCCATGGCCAGCAGCTTTTCGGCATGCTCGGTCAACTTCTGTGATGTTTCGAAATACTCGTAGGAATTCATTTTCGTCTTCTTCTTCTCGATTGTTCTCGCAAGGAGTGAAGCACATCTGCTCAAACCTCTCCTATTTATGCTAGTACTTGCGGACGTGAGAGTACGCCCCATGTAAACAATGTCTGGTTTTGGCGGGAATTCTAAAGATATGGTGACTCATCATACAATAAGGTGACACTTTCTAGAATCATAGAATATTCAATCCTATATATGTAATCATACAATAAGGTCACATTTTTTCTAGAATAAGACATATAATGAAAGAAAAGGTCATGCTTTCGTGAAAATTTGTGGTATTTTTGATAGAATACATTAAATGGTAACTTTTAAACCCATATTTCATTCATCAAGTATGCTTTAGGTAGATGTATTCTCATGAAAACCGTCACTGTAAAATTTTTTGAAAGGTTCAATCCCGCTTGACATGTTTTGGGTTTACTCTCACGTCCGCACTATAGGTTATAAATACAGCACGCACTCGTCAGTTCAGCAGTCTTTCCTGACAACTCAACATGGAAGTAACTGAAAGCGATTTCCCAATCTTGATGTCCATCCTCAACGAACAGCTGGAACTGGACAAACAGACCAATGGCCAACCACAGCAACCACAGCAACCAATACCACAACAAGTCATACCGATGGAGGTACAGAACCTTTATCCGACCCTACCAGCCAAGGTCGAACCACCCAAAAGACCGCCGCAGCCCGACCCTAAGAAAGTGAAACATATAGTGGAGGAGAGGAGGAAATGTACGGAAGAACTTAGAATTAAACTGCTGCAACAAAACCAAACCGTAATAATAGAGGAATTGAAGAAGACCAGAAAAGTACTCAAGACGATGTACTCCATCCTACAAGGGATGCAGAATGCCAGAGCAGTCCCCAGTGCTCCACCCGAGATCAGACACGAAGATCACTGCTGTCTATGCACACAGTAGAAATCAACAACAACAAAAACGGCCCTTTTCAGGGCCACCTCTATTTTTAGAAAAGTAGTCATCAGAATCATCTAGAATTTTCCTAAAAATAGGTCTGGGACTTTCCAAACACCTAAATATAGAATTGGGAATTTCCCTAGGAATTTACCATGGACTTCCCCATTCTATAAATAAACACGGAATTCCCCATGGAATTCCCCCTTTCCTATACACAAAACACGGAATTCCCCTGTTCTAAAAATACTACCCACCTTATCGGGGATGCTTACACTACTGACCTAGCCGGCGCAGAACGAAATTTTCAAGCACCGAAAAAAGAATCGATAAATACTTATTGCATTCTAAAATAGTATAAATATCCAATCGACAGAAAGTACTGATTTTTATGGGTACATACATTCTGAATTTTTGTCATTGACTTAAGAAATAATTAAATTATAGGGTAATTTATAACGCGATGACCCCATCAATCATTCAAAAGACGGCGACGTCGACTGTATTAGCGGAGCAGAAAATGGTTTGCGGTCTTGCGTTGATCGTTAATCGACCCTTTTTTTAGACAAAGTAGGGAATGAAAAGATAAGAAAAGTATGGAAATGTTCGCAGAGCATTTGTACATAAGTGGAACAAGAGATTTGCCGACGAATGGAGAGACAAAAGTAAACAAGGATGCAAGAAGAGGGGCGAATTTGGCCAAAGACGCCATTGATGAAGACCAGCGTCGAACAGTTAAAGAAATTGTATAGAGGATCCGGATAAGTAAATTTACTGTGTAGAGAATCATGTCAAGTGTAAATTGAAATATGATTCGCAAATTAGCTCAATGGGTGCCAAGTCTATTATCAATATATGACATAAAATTGTGATTTGCTGCCGTTATGCATATTCCTAGCTGCAGTCGCCGGCATCCCTGACATTATTCATCATGCGCTGGTGGACGTCACTCTATGTGTTAATTTCTTCAATAGAAATTTTATTATGAGAGATAAATTATTGATTTTCTATTTAAAGTAGCCAAATTGTAAGTCAAATCTATTAATGCTAAGTTTATAATAATGCAACCTTCCACTATTTTCTTATCATCGATGTCTACGATTTTCTGGGACAACCCTCGTATGTACGAGGACATGACACAAATGCCATCAATAGCTCCAAGCTTCTATTACAGGAACAAGCGCGGATCCAGGGGGGGGCGGACCGGACCCCCCTCCCTGGAATTTTGGAAGCATAGCTAAACATTTTTTTTTTTATTAATATACGTATTTCATGATTAAGTCCCAATTCCCCTTTTGTTGTCATAATATTTGAAAAATGCATGTATCATGAATTTGTATTAGAAATCTTTCATTTTGATAATATTTTGACGTCAGCGTTTCAAAAATTTTCTCTGGCTCGCTTCCGCTCGCCAGAATTTATTACATACATGTACGTTATTTTCAAATGATGCTGCGCTTTCCTATCTACAACACACATACATTACACCTAGGTCAATAAACAAGGGCACTAAGAAAACGAAAAGAAACTGAAAAAGACACGAATAGTGGATTATATTCCGATTCTCGGGAAAAATGTCGCTGGCTTGCTATCGCTCGATCGCCGTTTGTTGTTATTGGTCGATTTCAAGAAATCGACCTTACTAGATGCTGTCAATAGGTTAAAGTTCCTAATTGAGTCCGTCAGATTCCATAATGCATCATTGAATTATCCTTATGAAAGAAACGTTTTTGTGACTAGTGAAAAACACGTGACCAGAGACAGGCATTCCCATGACCTCCCACTTTATCCACTTCACAAAAATAGGACATGTCGTCATGACAACGCTTAGGTATCGCAATTATGAATTTAGATATTGCAGATGAAAGTAATATCTGCATGATATTTTCTCTTTAACAATATTTACTTCCAGACCAATTAGTGAGTGATATAGTGAACCCTATGCCTTCAAAATTCCTATGGACGACATTTCTGGACCCTTGGATCCATTGCAACAAAGAAATACGCGATCACAACGTATGCCAGGGGTGCCAGTGGGCTAAAAAGTTTCTAACCGTCCATCCGACTAAGCTTTTTCTCGTTAAGGATATACCACTTTGTTTGTTTGTTTATTTTCTTACCAAAGACAAATTGATAAATGAAACAAAGAAATTAATGAGCGATAAAAAAAAAGTCGACAAGACTGCACGAGTCACAAAATTTGATTGAACTTTTTAGAAATTTCCCCTTATTTCCCTCCAAATTCTTATACATGTAATCGGAACTCTCCACTTTTCCCGCGAATACACCCAGAAAGGCTTTTGATTGGTCAATATGTGTTATAATGGAATTTTCCTACGGATCAAACAATTTCTGAATGGATATGAAGAGTGTTGCATCTTGAGTTGTCCAGTGTAAATGTATCTATTTTCTAACTTGTCAGAATTATAAAGACATACGTTTCTACTACTCTTTAATCTTTATTTTAGGAGTAAAAAAATTTTAATTTTATGTCGACGTAAAAAAGAATTATTGCGGAATTAAAGAGATGTTGATATCGACCAAGCTTTTTTGGAAAGCTAATACTTGTTTACATATTATAACTGACAATCAATAATCAAGTACTATGATGTGAAAATTCAAGATTTTAAGCTTTTTGCTCACCATTGCCCTCCATTTACCTGTTTTATTAATAATTATTAGAAACAGAACTGACATAAACTTTATTTTTCTTGCGTTTGCTTTTTCTTTTTCTTTCTTTTTTTTTTTTTTTTTTTTTGCTCTTCAAAAAATTCGGACTTTAGGACCCCCCCCCCCCCTGAAAAAAAATTCCTGGATCCGCCCATGCAGGAATCTTTTGACAATTTTTAGGTTGTCAATGAATATTTCATTCTTCCTCTAAAAAACACGGGACTGTCACCATGAATTATGACAGATATGTTTAGTACATATGTACCCGGTAGAAAGTACTGGCAGTTTCATAATCAAGGATATCAATGTTGATTTCACATAATTCAAAACTGATGCAACAATTCTGATTCACCATGCTATTGCCTAATAATTCTAATCACATGTACTACACGCATCTGTACTTGTAATCGTCATGATGGAACCAATATAATATCACATGGTAACATTAAACGTTAACATTCAACCTATTACATAAAGACAATATATAGCTACTAAGTAACAGAACCCGCCTTATGATGACCATTTACAAAATATTGTAAAATAATGTGGGCATCTTGATTACCCGATCCAACCACTTTAAATACTTGTGTTTTAGTTTGGGTTAGTTCATCGTCTACCACAAGTGCCACCGGATACACTTGCGGATTTAGAGGGGACATGAGCGGCACTCTAAAACTGCCTAATTAAGGATTAAATCCCAATTCCCTTTCGGGAGTAGCAACATTCCGTCTTCTCCTGCTTATTGCGTTTTTGTTTCTCAGCTGATACGATACGCCAGGGCATGTTCCAAATATGAAGATTTCATCGTTCTAGAGCCAGACTGCTTACAAGTAAGCTTTATACTTGTCCAGGGTTATGTTACAAAACGGCTGACATCATCAGTGAGGAAGTTCTTCGGTCGCTACGCGGATATAATAAAAACATACCAGATTCCCCTTTCCAGAATGATTAGTGACATTCTGGATTGCGATTGAATGACTGTCATCATCACCAAACAAGAAATATTTACCTGATATGACATTGTATATCAATATGTACATCGAGATAATCACCGAATTTGACAAGTTTTCATGGAGCTGTTGCGACGGGTGTTGTCAGGAGACGATGACTCTCCCCGGGCACCTGGTCTCACTTCATTCCGAGGTTCGCAACCGTTCCAAAGGAAATTCTTATGATTTTACCTAGCCTTCTCGGCTTTGAGACTGAGTGACTGATAGGTACTTCCTTGATGTTTATTGTTATTCTTATAAGCCTTGCTGTCGCTGTTCTAACCAAGTATTTTAAAACAAAATAATGTTGTCCTACAACACTGATGGTCACATGAAAACCTCACTCTATGAGAAACGTGACGACTTCAATTTCAGCATTGCAAACTTCCCTTTGCTGAGTAGCAACATCCCTTCATCGCCTGCTTATGGCGTGTTCATATCTCAGTTGATACGCTATGCCAGAGCAAGTACCAAATATACGGATTTTGTTCTGAGAGCGTCTTTCAGATAAGCTTCTCAGTCAGGGATATGTATGTGACCGACTAACATCGTCACTGAGGAAGTTATACGGTCGATATGGGGAAATCGTCATACGCTATGATGTCTCACTCTCCAGAATGGTGGATGATATTCTGTCATAGACCATTTGAACCATCCAACCAACGATTGTACTCTATGTCTTCCGAAATGGAAGTAACCGGATGTGACAGTTCTACCGAATTGAAGCGGCGGGTGTTGCATGCAAGCAGGAGATGCTTACTCTTCCTGGGCACCTGGTCTCACTCCCATATCAGGAGTTCGCTTCTTTTTATATGGTGGAGGTTTTGTTTGTATGCTTTGGTTCCTGTTTTATCCTGATTTAATTTGTATGCCTTCGGTTTCTGATTTTCTGAATTATCGATTTTGTGCTGTATACAGGGATATGGTCATTATCCATATTTGTCATGCTAAGGCTCAGTTGCCGTACAAAAACACAGCCATTTCCAAGATGGGTTTTGGTTTCAAAAGCGTTAGAATAAAATTAATTTTCGCTGGCGTAGGGGGCATCTACCGAAAGCCCAACCAAGACGGTTTCGAACCCCTCGACCTCAGGTTAATGAGCACACACCCTTTAAAAGAAAATGTAACCAAATGGCCTCTCCCCCACAATAATTATGCAAATTAAGTATTTTGAATCTTTATTAATTTCTATTCATATTTCCAATCGTCTAGGAGAAGATAACTCTAATTTTTAACGTTAACTTTAGGATCACGTGCTAAACTGGTGTAATAGAAACGATTGTCATTCCGCCAGTGTGTAACCCTACGTCTGTCAATACGAGGTGTTCTTAAGGCACTTGACAGCAACGGAAGCTATAGTAGTTCGCCTGTCACAGGTCTGGGTGCAATAGACGAAATTGCGAGGATTTGTTCTAAGTTAAGGCAACTTCGTTTATACATTTAATCATGAATTTTGATGGCGACTTCCATATGATTGTGAAATATCCCATGCTCCCAATATATACTTTGCGCATGATTTTGTATGTTGCACTTCATTCTCATACTGCTATGATGAACTTGTTAATTTCGTATGTTAATAAACCGTAAAACTTATTTCAGGATTTTTATTTCGAAGGTTTTGATCTTCTAAACATCTCTAATATTTTTCGGGATCATCGCGTACAAAGTACCATTCCTCAATATTTTGAAAATTTAGAGCCACCTCTTATTTGTTATAAGTACAAGAAACCTATTCGAAACTTTGTTTTTAACTATAATAAAGTTACAACGGATCCTGACATACTTGAATCGTGTCCTGCTTCTTGAGAATGTGCAACTTCTAAATATCTCTACAAACCAGCTGGCCATGTTGTTACAGGTGACTTTTCAATTATCCAAGACAGACAGCTCCGTGGTCTTCTTAAAAAAGGACCTAAGTATAGAATCCCATCCAAGATAGATTTTGTCAAATGCCGTGAAGTGCTTACGGAAGCCTTAGATAATTATACGAAAAGATGGTGTAAATCAGAAGGAGTCGAACCGCATGCTCTGAATGACTGGAAAAACCTTATTTTAGATATAACGGATATTCGAATAGATAACTTCCATAAAAACCCTCATCTTTTTCAAAATCCACGTTCCAAATCAGAAAGATATTTCAAATCCAAACTAAGTAAATTACATAAAAAATATGTCTTTGCACCAGCTGATAAAGCAGCCAACAACACCATTATCATTTGAAAACGTAACTACATATCAACTTTGATTTCGGAACTTTCGTCTACTAATACATATATCAAAAGCAATGAAAGTGCATCTAACATTTTAGGCAAGCATAACAGTGAACTGTCTTCATTCAATATCTCTATTTCTAAATTCGGATCTCCCAACACTATATTGCATACCGAAACTGCACAAGTCTCCTTACAAATTTCGATTTATTGCTAATTCTAGTAACTGCTCCACTACAATTTTGTCTAGAAATCTGACGTCAGCACTTACTGCTATTAAAGAACACATAACTAGATATTGTGAAACGGTTCTAAACAGGAACGATGTAAATTTATTTTGGTCTATTAAGAATTCAGGGGATGTGATTGAAAAAATGAAATCTGGAAATTTCCAAGCCAATACGATTTCTTCATACGACTTCTCTAATATGTACACCACACTTCCTCATGACAAAATTAATGATCGATTATCTAATCTCATTAAATGGTGTTTTGATCGAGAGCGAAAAACTTACATTTGTATATCTGAATCGAAGGGTTTCTTTTCCTCGACAGACTACAAATCATACAAATCATGGACATGTAGTGACCTGTGTAATGCCTTGTCCTTCCTCTTGGACAATATTTATGTTAGATTTGGTGAGGATCTATACAAGCAGGTTGTAGGAATTCCTATGGGTACTAACTGTGCGCCTCTTGTTGCAGATTTATTTTTATACACTTATGAATAGGAATTTATCCAAAAGCTTCAAAAGCAAAGAATAAATGATGAGCTGAAATGTTTCAATAATACTTCTAGAATGAAATTTATCCACAAGAATTAACCATTAACAAGGCAAACCTTTCAAATATAGAAACACCCTTTTTGGACCTAAATATCAAAATTGTAAACGGAAAGATTCATACAAGTGTATATGACAAAAGGGATGATTTTGGATTCAACATAGTAAATTTCCCCTGGCTTGACGGTGATGTTCCAAGATTAACGTCATACGGCATTTACATATCACAGCTCATCCGGTACGCTAGAGCATGTACTGATATTTTGGATTTTTACAGTAGAAATTTACAAATTACCAAAAAACTTTTAGGTCAAGGTTTCCGCTTTCATAAACTAGTTAAGACTTTCTGGAAATTTTACAAAAATTACAGTCAACTTCTTTTAAAATTCGGATCTATACATGCAACAGAGTACATTACTATGGGTATTACACAACCTGTCTTTTATGGTGATATGATAAACAAAATAAAAAGGATCAAAGGTAGGCAGCATAACCATCGAAAATGCGTCAGAATCATCAAACGCCTTTTATACCGTGGATATGATCCTAATGTCACCAGACGGACACTAGGCTTGGTACTTGACC
Organism: Pinctada fucata; assembly: GCA_028142955.1. Lineage (NCBI taxonomy): Eukaryota > Metazoa > Mollusca > Bivalvia > Pterioida > Pteriidae > Pinctada > Pinctada fucata. The sequence continues at coordinate 11,823,818 of AP027102.1, forward strand.
AATCTACAGTCTTGTACAAGCGCATCATTGAGACTTGCACTCTGACTGACTGTGACGACAGGACTCCATGACGGGCCCTGTCCAAACCTCTTTAGAGAAGACAGGGCCCCGACCACCTGTCCTCTCTGAATGTCAGTCGGACTCCTCGGGTGATTACATACATGAGCTCGCTACAGCCGGCAGAGCACGGACTGTATTAAGCATGCCCTCTTTTTATATCCATTTACATATTCATCTGTGTTTCTGGGGCCTCTGCGTTTCGCGGTCTTGTTTGTGTGATGTCATCTTACAATGAGGAGGTTGTTTTACACCACAATTGTACGTTCTTCGAGACCTCTGGGTAATTGGAGAAGTGAGAGGGTTGTGCGCACGTAATCCAGGATAACCACACCATTTGCTACTTGCGTGACAAATGGCCGTCCAAAGTCGTTACCGTTTACCCATTGGTCTCGTCGGTTTATGTGTAGTCTTTTGTGCTTGATGTTTACATGTCGTGTGTCTCTTTTCCGTCTCGTGCTGTACTCGTCTTTTGTGTTTTTGCATCGGGTGTTTTGGTGTTTTACTGTTGATGCTGCAACGGAGTCTTGTTGGAGATTTCCTCCCTTCTTTTTTCACTTCCTTGGCCATGCACTGTTACATGGATTTTATGGCACCCCGTACAAGTACACATTACTTACATATTGAAATGAATTGAAAATGCAATTGTGTTCTATTTTATTGGTATTAATTACTATTCACAACACTTTGAATACAACTTGCTGCTGATTTTTCGTTTTCTTCGACCATTTCTGTAAGTAAGGAAATTATTATTTTATTAATATACAAGAGGCCCAAGGGGGCCACATCGCTCACCTGAGGAGACTGTATGTATGTTTTCAATCAAAGTCAGTATAAGAACTGAAGAATTCACTTTTAGTGAAGCTTTGAGAAGGACAATGTGTACTTACTTCCTGTAAAGTTTGGTGACATTCTGTGCAATAGTTTAAGAGGATAAGTAAAAAAAATGTGTCATCCAATTAGAGCCTATGGAGGACATCTTGGGTTTCCGATTGACTCGAAAAACACAAACTTGGTAGTCTAAGAGGGCAACGAGTACTTGCTTCTTGTGAAGTTTCAAGAAATTCTGTGAAGGGGTTTCAGAGGAGAAGTCGAAAATGTGTCAGCCAATCAGAGCCTGTAGCTGCCATCTTGGATTTCCGATCGGCTCCAAAAAACTTAAACTTGTTAGAGGGCATTGAGTACTTGCTTCCTGTGAAGTTTCGAGAGATTCTGTGCAGCGGTTATAGAGGAGCAGTCAAAAATGTGTAAGCCAATCAGAGCTTGTGGCAGCCATCTTGGATTTCCCATCAGCTCGAAAAACACAAACTTGGTAGAGGGCATTGAGTATTTGCTTCCTGTGAAGTTTCCAGAAATTTTGTGTAACGGTTTCAGAGGGGAAGTCGAAAATGTGTCAGCCAATCAGAGCCTGTGGCGGCCATCTTGGATTTCCCATCGGCTCGAAAAACACAAACTTGGTAGAGGGCATTGAGTACTTGCTTCCTGTGTAGTTTCATGAAATTCTGTGCAGCGGTTTCAGAGGAGAAATCGAAAATGTGTCAGCCAATCAGAGCCTGTGGCGGCCATATTGGATTTCAGATCGGCTCAAAAACACAAACTTGGTAGAGGGCATTGAGTGCTTGCTATCTGTGAAGTTTCATGAAATTCTGTGCAGCTTTTTCAGAGGAGAAGTCGAAAATGTGTCAGCCAATCAGAGCTTGTGATGGCCATCTTGGATTTCCGATCGGCTCGAAAAACACAAATTTGGTAGAGTGCATTGAGTTCTTGCTTCCTGTGAAGTTTCGAGATATTCTGTGCAGCGGTTTCAGAGGAGAAGTCGAAAATGTGTCAGCAAATCAGAGCCTGTGGCGGCCATCTTGGATTTCCGATCGGCTCGAAAAACACAAACTTGGTAGAGGGCATTCAGTTCTTGCTTCCTGTGAAGTTTCGAGATATTCTGTGAAGCGGTTTCAGAGGAGAAGTCGAAAATGTGTTAGCCAATCAGAGCCTGTGGCGGCCATCTTGGATTTCAGATCGGCTCAAAAAACACAAACTTGGTAGAGGGCATTGAGTACTTGCTTCCTGTGAAGTTTCGTGAAATTCTGTGCAGCGGTTGCAGAGGAGATGTCGAAAATGTTAAAAGTTTACGCCGGACGGACGACGGACGGACGGAGGACGGACGGCGCGCTATGACAATAGCCCACTTGAGCTTTGCTCAGGTGAGCTAAAAAAGGGATGAAAGTAATATAGTTCTGTTAGTTCTTCTGTCAGTTATTGTGTGGTTTCGTTCCACTTTACATGTTAATTGCTCCTCTTGATGTTTATGTGTTGTCTTTGTTTGTTGGTCGTTTTATTGTTTGTGTTTGTTTTCTCGTTGTCTCCAGTAATTTGATAATGTAGTACATGTAGTACTATGTGTTGTCATTTTTTGTTCTCGTCTTGTGCGTCTGTGTTCCTCTGTGATGATTGCAACGTCTTCTGTATTAATAACATTCTTTTCCGTATTCCTCATTATGATACGTTTATGTCTCATTATACAATGTATATGCACCAATACTGTAGGTAGCACGGAAACTCATTGATTTGATCATCGATCTATAATTGCAACCCACCATGGATAAAGGGTACATGTACCTTAAATGGAACAAATTACTTGCAGAAATACATGTCATATATGATAAAGAAAAATCATAACATTAAGGATTGTATTGTATACGTTATCCTCAGTCAAAATATTTAGGAAAAGTAGGATAATCTTTTAGATGTTCTTACTCATTTTTTGTTTTGTTTTGTTTGTTTGTTTGTTTGTTTGTTTTTTTTTTATATGACGAACTACAACATAATCAAATGCTGACTTACATGTCTAAAAGAAGGAACACTTGACAGTCCACGTCAGTGCAGGGTCGTGTCATGTAATCCGATATCAACACCTCAGTCATGTGTCTTTTCCATTCCCTGCGTCAAATACGATGGCAAAAAATATAACCATACAATAGTCATTACATTAGAAATCACCATATTTTTTTGGCGTTCATACATAATGTAAAATATTATAATTTAAATATTTTCATATTGAAACTTAATTCCTATTGAAATTAGAGAAGTTATGATTACGTATCTTTGTTTAAAGACTAAATCTTGATATCTCTCTTAGTTTGCGATCAAGATTAATAGAATCTATCATGACGTTGAGACTGAGACAGGGGAATCTCATCCGAGTGTAAAAGATTTGCAATCCACGACGAGGCTTGCCGAGTCGTGGATGTAACAAATCTTTGGCACGAGGATGAGATTCCCCTGTCTCAGTCGTAACGTTGTGATTGATTATTTTTCTCACTCACCTCATTTTATCATCACTTTAATGGTTTTTAAAGCTAGAATCGATACCAGAACTTACACAAATCTAACGATGGCGTGACGTTACTTTCTATGACGTCATTATAGGAGTCACGTGGAGTTTGAGACAAGGAAATCTCAAACTGCTACGTCTAAGTTTTTCTTTTGTCTCACGACGCAAGTGAGTGAGAAATAAAGAATATTACTTCAACTTGAAAATAAGAATATACTTTGTTCTTGTAAGAATCCAACCCATAAGTAGTAACAAAATAACTTATCCCCACTCACAAATAGAATTGATTATTTTAATAGATAAAGCAAAATGATGTACCACCTCTTTCTCTGTATAGAGATCAGCTCCTCGGCTTCCAATAGTCCTGTACAGAGGAACCACAAAAGAAATAATGCCACTGTATTTTTTATCATCTGGAAAGATTAAAAAGAGTCTAAAGTCCTAGAAGGTCTACTGTTGCATAATTTTTTTTCTACATATCGAGCTATGGTATTGCTTTAAAAAAACAGTCAAACCAACCCGAATTTCTTTTTGAGCAAAATGATTCTATTGATACATCAATAATTCATGCAGTTTTATCCCAAAACATATTGTTTGACTCGAAGTTCGAATTCTGAATGATCTCCTTTTTAAAGAGTATAATAAAATTTCATGTTTGAATCTTTGATAGATGAACTCATACAAAAAAGAGAGTTTTTCCCTACTTTCTGCGATTTTTCGTTCATATCATGCATTTTCCCCCAAAATACCACTCAGCAAAGAGTATTATATTTTCTGCAATTGAGAGGATGAGATTTCCTACGTGTAACTTGTATAGGTACGTCTAGTGTACAAATGAGTTAAAGAAGATCCTGACGATAATCACAACAGCACTCACAATAGAGCACCAAATTGAGCATCGACGGACCCCAAGCAAGCCAGAGGTGGGACCAGGTGCCCGGGAGGAGTAAGCATCCCCTGTTGGCTAGCCGCACCCGCCGTCGATGTTCAAGCACGTAAATGAATACAAAATATAACAATCATGCACTGTCTGAGGTTACAAGGTGAATTACACGTAACTGTTGTTGAGATTTCTATTCAAAGACCAATACGCGTACTTGTAAAATCTAAGTGAACTTGAGCTGACTTTTGGACAGTATAAATTCAAGAGGAACATTAAGTTCGGTTGAATCTATATTGAAATAAAAACTTGAAATCATTATGAATTGAATGCCATACTTTTTATACTATTTAATAGAATAAAGGGGATGAAATATCTTGAAGTAAAGACCTACGTGTATCTCACACTTTACACGTTTACTGGCGACGTGTAACTTGTGAAGCAAATGACGTCAAACGCAAGAAATGATGACGTCACAATAGCCGACCAGAATACAAGTACACGTACAAGTTACACGTAGGAAATCTCAACCTCTCTAATAATGTAAAAATTGACGTCATGTCATTTATCGTTTATTTTGGTATCAAATATTACATGATATGAAAATAGAGTTATCTCTCTGTATTCGCAACCCTAACCTTAATTGCAATAGCTTCTTTGTTGTACTTTTTAACAACACTTTGACACTGCGCAGCGCCACATAAATTCATTTGAGCGGCGTGGCGAAATGGAATTTTTTTTAACAGTTTGACTGGATCTTTTTCATATTCATGACAAATATGGATAATGACCATATCCGTCCTGTAGCATCACATCCCACCCATCCTGCTACGTCCTTCGGTGCATTTTTGGGCATAAGGATTTTTACACTCTTTGGCCATATTGCATTGTTCAGAATGAGGATCACTGACAAGGGTTTAGTACTCGAAACGTGCATGTCTTGTCTATGCTGCAAATTAATCTGTTCTTAAATGATGCTGATTAATTTGAAGACGTTTTAACATTTGTACTACATTTGTACTTGGTGAGTGTCACTGCTGGTGGATCAGGAGTCCCCGAGGGAACACGTAGCCAAGATGGATCAATTTCGGTTGATCGTCTCTTCAATGCATTCGAACATTTCTGTTATCAAAATTTCTTGAAATTTCTAAAATGTGGGTCCTGTAGCATCATATCCCATCCATCCTGCAACATCTTTCGGTACATTTTTGGACATGGAGTCTGATTTTGGATTATAAGTTTGCCTTTGATTCACTTATTGACAAATAGGTGGGATATCCCTGTCCTTTTATAAATCTTATCTAATTTGCTTAGCATTGACTTCTTTGTATTTTTACGGAGAAAGATATTGATATAATCTCAAGCAATGTTTAACGTCTTCAAATTCATTAGCATATTTTAGAACAGATAAATTTACAGCATGGACCAGACAAGCATAAAACAAAAACAAACAGTTCATCGAAAATACATGCTACCGATATCAACTTTTCTTAGTCTTTCAAGGAAAGGAACTATACAATTGATTTTTTGACATCTTTCATTTGGCTTGAAGCATCATTGATGAGGATTTAAGTATAGGTCCACGTAAGAATCTGCACATTAAAGTAAAAAACAAATTAATCATAAAAAAAATCATTGATCGAAAAGGGATTTTTTTTTTTCATAAACGATTAAATTGATGAAAATGGCTTAATATATAATAAAGAACTTTTATCTCAAAATTTAACATACAAATAAATTTTCTAGACTTATTGCTGCCATTCCACAGGAATGGAAAAACAATATAAAAAATCAGCCAAGACTGGAAGAAATAAGTTCAAAACACTTTGAATTCCTTAAAGAAAATAAAAAAGTTAGTAAATATTTTACATCACTTTCCATAAAAAGTTTAAAACCGCAAACAATCACTAGCATGGTAAAATGGAATGAAAAATTAGAGAATGTATTGAGCGATGAATTATGTAAAAAAATCAAATGATCAAATTTTTCGACTTACTTATGATACGATTCTTCAAATATTTCAATTCAAAATAAACGATCGCATCTTGTACACAAATGATAAACTTTATAAATTCAAAATCATCGAAACTGAATTATGTAATTTCTGCTGTGAAACCAGGGAAACCTTATTTCATCATTTGTGGGGATGTAATAGTGTAAAGAATATATGGCTTAAATTCAAAAACATTTTTAATGATAAATTATACACTAGCATAGCCTTACAACCAGAATTATTCATCTTTTATATATACCAGGGGAGCCATTAAGATTTGATTAATTTTTCTATTCTTCTATTGAAAAGAAACATATATAGATGCAGATGTACAGAAATATTACCAACTTTTGAACAAGTTTTATCTTTCATGAATTATCATCGTACAATAGAATTACATTCTTGTATCTATTAAGGCTAAGGCCAAAAAGATGAAAGAAAAATGGCAAATTATATCTCAAGTACTTCAAATATGAACTACAGTGTATCTTTATGTTATATGTCATGATAATCAATTACTGTATTTATTGTCATACCATGACAAATATGGATAATGACCATATCCCTGTATACAGCACAAAATCGATAATTCAGAAAATCAGAAACCGAAGGCATACAAAATCAGGACAAAACAGGAACCAAAGCAAACAAACAAAAACCTCCACCACATGAAAAGAAGCGAACTCCCGATATGGGAGTGAGATCAGGTGCCCAGGAAGAGTAAGCATCTCCTGCTTGCATGCAACACCCGCCGCTTCAATTCGGTAGAACTGTCACATCCGGTAACTTCCATTTCGGAAGACATAGAGTACAATCTTGGCTTGGATGGTTCAAATGGTCTATGACAGAATATCACCCACCATTCTGGAGAGTGGGACATCATAGTGTATGACGAGTTCCCCATATCGACCGTAGAACTTCCTCAGTGACGATGTTAGTCGGTCACAAACATATCCCTGACTGAGAAGCTTATCTGAAAGACGCCTAGCTCTCAGAACAAAATCCGTATATTTCGCACTTGCTCTGGCATAGCGTATCAACTGAGATATGAACACACCATAAGCAGGCGATGAAGGGATGTTGCTACTCAGAAAAGGAAAGTTTGTAATGCTGAAATTGAAGTCGTCACGTTTGTCATAGAGTGAGGTGTTCATGTGACCATCAGTGTCGTAGGACAACATTATGTCCAAATACGATGCTGAATTATTTGTCTCTGTAGTTTCTTTGACTTCAAGCTCCGAAGGATAGATTCTGCTCAGGTAATCTGCGAATTTCGGATTATTGATGGACAAAACATCGTCTATGTATCTATAAGTGAAGTTGAAGTCAGAAGCTAAGTATCTTTTCCCTTCAGAGATCAAAGATTGAATGAATTCAGCTTCGTACGAGTAAAGGAAAATGTCGGCAAGGAGTGGGGCACAATTGGTCCCCATTGGAATGCCGACAATTTGCTGAAAGACCTTTCCTCCAAACACCACAAAAATGTTGTCGATCAAAAAGTTTAACATCTGAATAATATCTGTTTCATTGTACTTATTTTCAGAATCGGACTTTTCTTTTACAAAGTAGGTTTTGTCATAGTTCACAACAATAAATTTGTATTTGCGATTACCGTTCTTACTTGTAAACGCATTACTTATAATTTTTGCGAGTCTTTCTTTCAATTTAGAATGTGGAATTGTAGTGTAAAGTGTCGAAAAATCAAAGGCTTTGATCGAATGAACTTTACTAAAATGAGTGGATTTCAGATGTTCTAAAAGTTCCTTCGAATTCTTTAAAATCCACATCTGGTTGATACCACTGCGAGAATATACTGTCGAACAATATTTTTGAAGCCCAGATTTGATTTCAGATAAAACTTTGGTGAGTAAGATCGATACAGATTTGGTAGAACATTTTGAGGAACCAGCGATGAAACGTTGTTTGTACGGATTCTTATGCATTTTAGGTATGCAGTATAAGTATGGTAAATCTAAATCTAAATTGTTAGTTTGGAAGCCAAAGGAAGAAAGAGCTGATTTGTGGTTATCTATTATTTCAGAGGCAGAAAGGTTTGTTGGGGTGTACGTGGGATTTCCAGGTGTCGAATTTAAACCCAACTCTTTAACTAGACTTTCGAAATAGAACTTTTTGCAAGTAAATGTGTAATTATTTGAGGCTTTGTCCGCTGGTGTGATGACATAATGTTCTTGGAGGTAGGTAAGCTCTGTGAGAACATCAGGGTCTTTAAATATAGACTCGAATCTGGTGCTCACGGTTGATTTTAATCGGTTAATTTTAGATAAAAGTAACCCTCTGATGGATTTTATCCATTCGGATAGTGTGTCGAGCTGTACATCCTCTTTCTTTGCCCAACGTCTTGCATATTCCTCACAAGAGTCCATGATAATTTTGAAATTTTGGTTCCATGTAAAGGACATACTTTCTCTGTATTTGGGACCCTTTTTTAACAAATCTCTCAACTTGTCGTTCTTGACTATACTAAGGTCACCTGTAATAACGTGTCCACAAGGAGAATAGTTAAAATCCGATGAAGAACATTCGCAAGGAAGTGGATGTAGTGAGGGATTACTTAAATCAATGCACTGTAAGAATCGTTTGTAATTGTAAATTTTAGATGCAACTGTTGGTGTGTAGCTATAGGAAATACAAGGAGTTTCTTGTCTTTGAAATATGGTGGGATTTTTTCTGTGACAGTTTTGTGATTCAAAATTTGACCAAGATTCAATTTATCAATACCTTTGTTTGCAAATTTTACTTTAATGAAAGGACGGTTTGTTTTCTCCTCTGATTTATCTGATCTAACTGCTTGAAATAAACGAAAGGTAGAAATGTCCAAGATGACTCCTTGTAGTCTGTATTCTGGGGAACGTGTATCGGTATAAGTGAGGTCCTTCGTATATTCGTAGATTTCGTGTAACTTCCGTAAAGGAACAGAGTATAATTTGGTACGAATATAATGCAGGCCTAGGGGCTCATTCAAAAATGGAACCAAGTCATCGAAGGAGAAACTATGTATCTCAGGCCTATTATATTTACGAATGCCATGACTTCGAGGTCTTCTTTGTGGTCTGTTGAATAAGCTATTCACATTTACCGATTGACAACCTGGACTTGTTAAGTTTCCTAAGCTGCTTATATTATCGTTACACCCATAGGGCGCTGCAGTGTTTAGATTTTTTATCCAGAACTCTTCTCTGTTGCGACGGAAAGGTGTGCTCAAATTGGGATTGTTTGTGGGGTGATATATTTTCTCCAGGATTCTGACTCTCATAGATAAAACAGAATGATCGGCCTGGTCAAAATGCCGGTAAAGAAGTTGACTTCCTTTATTATTTATTTTTGACCGATGTCCTGACATTCTGGTTCGGAGCTTACCTTTGGTTTCACCCACATAAATCAATCCACAAAGTGAGCACTCTATTCCGTACACAACATTAGATGTCATACAGTTTAGGTTTTCAAAACTATGCGTGTTAAATGTTTGTTTTGTGAGATTACTTGAGAATGAAGTGTCTGTTATAAGGATTTTACAAGTTTTGCAGTTCTTCGTGCCGCACTTAGAAACTGAGCAATCGCTTGGTGAAAATTGGTGCTCTTTTAGTATATCGACCACTTCAATCTTACAGGGCTTGATTTTAATATACCCGTCTGCATGTTTGTACCAAAACTCATGGTTTCTACTCACTACAAATGTCTCGTCTCTAATGTCATGTAGTCTAATTCTAGGGACACCTAAATTACCTGTTGCGTATGTGTCCGTAGACGCAACAGGTTGGGGCCTTTTTATAGTGGGCGACGCCCCAGCCACTTTGTAGGTCTCTTGTGTACTATCCATTGAAGCAAAATACTGCCCGACAAGTGCCCTCGGGGACAATTTGTCCACCAGCAGTGACACATGGACAGTGGTTAAAATGACAAATATGGATAATGACCATATCCCTGTATACAGCACAAAATCGATAATTCAGAAAATCAGAAACCGAAGGCATACAAAATCAGGACAAAACTGATGTTCGAAGTTTTTTCCATACAAAATATGAATAAAAAAAAAAGGTATAGGTCCACGTAAGAATCAGGCAGGGGTGATACATCAAGATTTTTTGCAAACTATTTTATTTCTTTTTTTTTAGATAATATGTGGTACAAATAAACATATGATATTCATTTCTCAAGGTAACGATGATGAAGCGAGATATTCACCTCATTATTTATAAAGAAATATGAAGAAAAAAAATAGCGGGAAAATTTTCTCTATATAATTCAACCAAATTTGCTTCCCCTATAAATTTCTTCACCATCCAAGTATGAGAAAAATTCCTTCAGAACATTCATAATATTATGAAGGCTGATCTGAACACATTTCAAGAAAAAAAATGTTCTGTAAACATTCTAAGGTTTTTCTAAGGCCTGATCCTTACGTGAACCTGTACTTATTAAAATATCCGAAACACGTGTCTGGTGCATAATAAATAAGTTTAAAATTAGGAAGTTGGAACACTTCCGTATTATTGAAAGAGGGAGAAAAAAATCAGTGATGTGTACCTCCTAACCGATGCATCCCGATAGACTCCCTCTTTTTTATTTACACTTCGACAGTAATTAAATTGAAATAATAAGTTCTTAAAACTATGCCGCCTAAATTGGAGAGTATAACCATATACCTCCATATAAAAACATACAATGATCTTTGGTAAATTATCAGCATAATCAGCAGTCTCTTCCAAAAAAAAAAAAAAAAATAAAAAAAATAGGAGAATATAAAGAATCTTTCAATGGTTTAGATTATCAAAAAGGAAGTTGTTTCTATGTATATTCTGTATTTTGAATTTTCGAAGTTCACAACATTTTTAGTTTTGTGGTCAGCGACATTAAACTAAATGACGAAATTTTAAGATCTGTTTTTGCTTAGAGTTGAATGAGGATTTGAAAAATAAACATGTGATTTATAATCTAAAACTTAATTTTAACTCGCCTTACCTTCTCGATATCAGTTCATTAACTAAGAAGTACCATAGCATCTTAGAATTATCATGTACTATTATAACTTTCGTAATGGAATTAATGTGAATCCTAACGGAATGCCAAGAAATTAAACGCAGGAATAATTCATGATGGTCTCTACAGTAATATGTTAAGCCTCGATGAATAAATAATGAATAACAATTAATACACACAATTAAGTCAATTTCGTAAATCAGTTCAACGCAGAAAATCGTTTGAAAAGCTCATTTTATGTTCTGTGAGGGATACACAATCCGCATAAAGGGGTCACATTGTTAGAAGTCCGCGAATAACAGTCAAATACTTAACCCAAAATCAGAGTCCCAAAATTACAACTATTAGTATTAGGTTATCAAATTCTTGAAAAAAAAATTAAAACAGAACTTGTTCACGAAAGAAGAAAAAGCAGACAAACAGACAGAGACAATAATACCCCCAGAGTCCAGGACAAGAAAGGTCGGAGCTGTTAAGATAACGCGTAAAATCTGCCATGAAAAGTCGAAATTTCAAAATGCGAAATTAGAGAAGCGTGTAAATTGGCCCATTAATGAATCTTCTGTCAGATTGGATAAAACATTCAAAATAGGACCGATGTTTGGGTAAAAATAATCGTTTTCCTCATTGTAGTAGTGGAAGGCAACGTTTCCAGAGGCATATGTCAATAAAACAAATATGAGTTCTGCCAAACATAAGTCTTTGAACCAGCTTTTTCCTAATGGAAACACAATAAAGTCGAAGGGTTCCAACTCCATACCTTCTTGAAGAAAATTCCAAACCAATTTTCATGCACCAGACACGTGTTTCGAATATTAAATTCTCATCAGAGATGCTTTCAGCGGAGCCACCAAAAATAATTTCAGTAGCGTCCTCTTTAATTTTTTGAAGTTAGATTTTTACATTTACATTACAGAGAATGCGCGGCTCCAAATTTCCTGTAGGGTCGATTCAGTAGCATTTCCAAATAAAATCTATGTTCAAAATAGCATTGAAGGGATGGTGCTAAGATGTTAAACTCCTTTAACTTTTATTTTATTTAACATTTATTGGTGAAATGGCTAGTTTCCGAAATAGCAAAAAGTATATATGATGTCACATTGATAAAAGGCCAAAACAATGCTTCTTTCAGGTGACAGAGCTGGAACACTGGACAAACATCAGGCCACGGGGAACGATTTTAACTGCTCCACACTGCAACGTGAAATAAGTGTCTATATTAATAATGTCATTACAGAGAGTGCGCGGCTCCAAATTTCCTGTAGGGTCGATTCAGTAGCATATCCAAATAAAATCTATGTTCAAAAAAGCATTGGAGGGATACAACAAACACTGGAGACAACACCAATACATTGTCAAAAAACACAAAGAAAATGCTCCAACAACAAAGAATATAATCAATTTAAACGTTCTGCAAAGAAGCAAAAGTGAATCCCAAATGGAAGGGAGGGGATCTCCAACCAGACCCTGCTGTAGCACCAACAGCAAAACATCAAAACACCCGATGCGAAAATACAAATACGAGCACACCAAGAGACGAAAAAGAGACACACGACATAGAAGCATCAAACACTAAAGACTACACATAAACCAACGAGACCAATGGGCAACCGGTTCCCGGTAGTCTCCAGTTGCTAGCAACACCCGTCACTTAAGCCGTCACTCAGAACCATGTCGTTTTTAGACTCCGAACATCGAAGAAGTGTTTAAAATAGCAAACATGAAATTCAACAAAAATGTTTAAAAGAACCCATAATCATTGAATACGATGATTGTGACGCATGGACAAAAAAAGAGAACAAACCCCGCTGTAATATCGATACTCTTTTTCCTGGATGAAGTACACGTATTTTTTTTCCAAACTACCACATATTCTTAAATAAGTCGTATTTTCAAGGGCCCTGCACTGTTGGAGGTTTTACCTTTGCGACACAGGTTTGCTTGTTAAACAAAAAATAAAATAAATCAAAACAAAATAAACAAATGAATAAACAAATAAACAAACAAAAATATACCCTGAAGCAGGATCTGAATCAATATTGATCCTGTGTAGACATGTCAAATTTTCTAAACAATTAGCGGAACCTTGGCCCACGAGACTTAATCCTAATTGTATAAATTGACAATTTTTTTAACTTTTAAAAACCCTCCTTTCTTTTAAACAATTACACATTTTTAAGTGATATTCTTCCTTTGTAAATATATAAGGCATGGCTAAAGGATATTGATGTCCAAAGTATTCTTGGACCAAGTTATAACAGTGCAAAACAGAGAGACGCTTATATTTGGAACATTGTACACTCAAGTGAATCATGAAAACTAATTATGGCAAACCTTGTGCAATAAATACATAAAGTAGTAATAAAGGATCGTTTCTTATATTGACTGGTATAAATTTGTTTTTTAATCAAAATTTAGATACACAAGGGCCATTTTCCCAATCCTCAGTTACATGTAGGTATATAAGTTAAGATATCTTATAGATCTCTCTTCAGTAAGATTAAGTATCCTCTGTCTTATCTTAATCACGAAGGGGTATACTTCATTTGAAGTACATATTATTCCACATCGAATAAGCCAACCAATGCAATTCATTGGCCAGTTTCGGATACGGGGCGATTTGCTGATGATTGACATACACAGGTGCATTATGATTGGATGAACATTCCCGCTCCTACAAATTTTTGTTCTCATACATGCTATAATTCTTCTCAGTATCGACCGGATGTCAACTGAGAATGGCTTGGGTAGCTAACGCCTCTTTAATTTTGCGTTTCCTCTGAATATCCCTGTCGGTCTTTGTAATCATAGAAAGTGTCCCGTTCACTATAATTTGACTGTTATTATTCCAACCTTAAATAACTATTTACTGCGATACTCTCTAGACGACACTTTACGTGAAGGAAACCGAATGACAATTTTAGACTTTCCGAGAAAAAACTCCTTTAGAATGACGTTATAGTATTCTTATAATAATTTACTCTTATAAATACTTCTTCTCACTGTTTTCACGGTCTTAAAGTTGTAGAAAATATATATCTTAGCCGATGAAAATAATATGCTGTTCAGAAATTCTTTTAACAAATGGAACAATAGGTGAGTCAAAAGTTATTAATAAATCAAGTATGCTTTATGTTTTTAGTAAAATGAGAATTTAAATAATATTTGATAAGATAAGATCTCCCGGGCATATTGTCTCACTTCGGAATGTTATTCATTCCGAGGTTCACAGTCGTTCAAGTGGAAATTCTGATGGTTTTGCTTTGCCTTCTCGACTTTGAGACTGAATAACTTATGGGTACTTCTTTGATGTTAATAAAGTACGGATATCTAATGAAGAAAAAAGGGATTTGTTCCAGGTCTACCGCCCAGGGCTGTCTTCGGACATATACATGTAAAAGTTCAGGCGAAGCCAAAGTACTGCCACGACATCCCTTGCATTATTTCAAATGATGAGTTTTTTTCATGAAAAGTGAGGTGCTCCAAATTTTATCTTTGAATTAGTTCTATTCTGAGGTGTTATTTATATCATTGAACAAATGGGAATATCGGTACAGATGTGTTTACTTCCTAAATTGTAATGACAATTTAGTATGTAAATCAGTAATTGAATGTAAGTCAAACACGAATGCCGAAACGAGATTTCAAAAACCACAAACGAACGGCGTACGAATTTTGGGAAAGATACAAAACAAGCTTTAAAGTAATTTTTATCAGTTTTTGAAACAGAGTTTAATATTTTACACAAAGCATGAGCACTTTCTGCTAACTTCAGTATTATTATTATAAAGAAGCTAGTTTCATCTTTTATCTTATTTTTTTTTTAGAATGATACTGGAATCTGTCATTGGATTTATGTTGCTGCTTTGGATGTATGAAGTTGAAACACTCGGTGAAGTCCCAAACAGAAAGTAAGATGTTTGTCAAGACTCATTTAAGGTATTCGACGGATAATGTGGTGTAATTGAGGCAAAATTGTGAATGAGGAAAAATATTTACAGGTTATACTTATAATGTAAAGATTTATTGAACACTTTTACACCAAAAAGTATTGAATACTTGAATAATTATATGTGCAACAAATTGACATCAACCTCTGTCATGTCTATGGAACAACTTTTTAAAATAAGTTTTACAGAAAGGTATAGCGCATCAAAATTCGATTGGTCCAAAACGTATCATAATCGATCCTGAATATAACTAATTCAATAATAATCAAGGAAGAAAAGAGCAGAAACTTTGTGTTTGATGTTTACATGTCGTGTGTCTCTTTTCCGTCTCGTGCTGTACTCGTCTTTTGTGTTTTTGCATCGGGTGTTTTGGTGTTTTACTGTTGATGCTGCAACGGGGTCTTGTTGGAGATCTCCTCCCTTCCTTTGCTACCAGAGAGCAGCCTTCGGAACAAAAATTATCAGATGTGTTACACTGGAAAATTGACACATATTTCTTTCGGATAATAAATTATCATTGGATGCATTTCAAGCAAAACTAATCCAAAATAGGGGAAAAAAACACGTTTAGTATCGCGCATTCGTTTTAGTTCCTTAGCATTTCAGGATATTGTTTATTAAGTGTGAACTTCTCCCCATTTTACATGTTTTATCCAGTTTATATTCAAAACGCATTAAAAGAAAATACGGCCAAAAACCATTGAAGAGATGGGGCTAGGGGTTTAACCTCTTTTAAAATGTTTGATTATTTCAAAAATGAAAAAGCAGATATAAAAGACCGAGTTTATAAATCTGACGTTGAATTGATTTTGCGTCAAAGGAAATGACGAATATGGATAATGACCATATCCCTATGGATATATATACAACACAAAATCTATAATTCAGAAAATTATAAACCGAGGGCATACAAAATCAGGATAAAAAAGGAACAAAAGCAAACAAACAGAAACCTTCACCACATTCAATTACTTACTTAATTAAGAAAGGCAACACTTTAATACAGATGCGTTTGTTTACCATATCCACAGTATGCGAACATACATTAGATGTTTTGATATGAGAAAAACTGTGTGATGATGTATTAAGGGGGCGATTCTGTAAGAGAAAAGTGCCTGTACTAAGAAAGTAGGCGTCGGTTTTTCTCAAAGTAGGTCGTGACAAATAATCGGGTACCGATTTATAAATGATGGGGGGGGGGGGGTGGGTAGCTAGGCGCTGTTTTGTTTACGTTTCAGGACAGAGAAGAACTGACTTTTATGAATAAGAAATTTTAAAAGATCAGATAATTTGCCATTTATTACGTGAATATGATCCTGGGGTTACCATAATGATACTTTGTATGGCTCTAGACTCCAACAGCGTTGTTGTTACTGCGAAGATTAAGAAAGCCTTGCACCTTGCACAAGAGCGTTTTTGTAGAACATTGAGGATATGTTCACCGATAGTCTATGGAGACGAAGCGTGACTGAATATCGTGTCCAATAAGTAGGTCAACTTAGGCTCTAACACTGTCCATATGTCAAAGTGGACCGCAATCGTCACGTCTGCTTTGGAGTAGTAATGTTTGTTCTAGATTAATTGTTTATTTGAAATCGATTTTCTTTGCTGATCCGCGTCTATCTATGAATGAAAGTCAAGAACAAAACCACAAATCAGGACCCAAAATAGTAATAAATAGGCATACACATATGTTTGTCATTGTATATCTTCACTTTTGGTGTTTATGTGTTGCTGTGGTTATAGCTTGAGATTGGTTTTAAAGATAATTACGATATGAAAAACATTGCAAAATGTTTGTACGTCTGTTCAGATTTCTAACTTAAATGTGATGATGACTTTCTATTTTTTAACGTCTTCAAATTTAATAGCATAATTTAAGACAAGATAAATTTGCAGCATGGACCAGACATGCATGTTTCGGGTTCTTAACCCTCGTCAGTGATTCTCAATCTATACAATGTTATATGGCCAAAGAGTGTGAAGTTATGTCAAAAATGTACCGAAAGGCGTAGCAGGAAGGGTGAGATATAATGCTACAGGACCAACGCTTTAGAAATTTCAAGAAATTTTGGTAACATAAATATTCGAATGCGCTGAAGAAACAATCAACCGAAGTCAATCGAATCAAGGTTTTCGCTTTCACAAACTAGTAAAGACTTTCTGGAAATTTTACAAAAATTATGATCAAGTTCTTTTGAAATTCGGACCCATAAAAGCAACGGAGTATATTACTTTAGGTATTTCACAACCTGCATTTTATGGTGACATAATTAACAAAATAAGAAGGATCAAAGGTAGACAGCATATGTATCGAAAATGCGTCAGAGTCATCAAACGCCTTTTATACCGTGGATATGATCCTAATGTCACCAGACGGACACTAAGCTTGGTACTTGACCAATATACAGTCTTGTACGAGCGCATTCTTAAGACTTGCACTCTGACTGACTGTGACGACGGGACTCCATGACGGGCCCTGTCCAAACCTCTTTAGAGAAGACAGGGCCCCGACCACCTGTCCTCTCTGAATGTCAGTCGGACTCCTCGGGTGATTACATACATGAGCTCGCTACAGCCGGCAGAGCACGGACTGTATTACGCATGCCCTCTTTTTATATCCATTTACATATTCATCTGTGTCTCTGGGGCCTCTGCGTTTCGCGGTCTTGTTTGTGTGACGTCATCTTACAGTGAGGAGGTTGTTTTACACCACATTTGTACGTTCTTCGAGACCTCTAGGTAACTGGAGAAGTGAGAGGGTTGTGCGCACGTAATCCAGGATGACCACACCGTCTGTTATTTACTTGGCAGATGGCCGTCCTGGGTCGGCACCGGTTGCCCATTGGTCTCGTTGGTTTATGTGTAGTCTTTTATGTTTCTATGTTGTGAGTTGGTGTTCCTTGTCCATTTTGCGTCTCTTTCTGTGGGTATCTGTTCTGTGTTTTTTGCATGGGTGTTTTGGGATTTTGCTGTGGGTGCTGCAACCTAGTGTTGTTGGAGATCCCCTCCTTTCTTTTGGCTACATGTGCCCTCTGGAACTCCTGGTCCACCAGCAGTGACACTCACCAAGTGGTACAAATGTTTAACGTCTTCAACTTCAATATCATTATTTTAGAACAGATAACTTTGCAGTATGGACCATACATGCACGTTAAATCTAAATCTGAAGTATTTTGATTTTACGTTTTGCTGGTGTAGTATAATATTGAAGCCTTTGCTACTTATAGAAATTTCGGTTTGGCTTATAATTTTGGAAAAAGATTACTTTCCATATTTATCGTCTGATATGAAAATAAAACATACCCTTTTCTGCTTTGATTTCTACATTGAAGTATAACAAGTCACCGAAGGCCATTGAATCTGAATTAACATGATAGATCTACCTTCAAAGCACCCTCAAAAACTAATATATTGCAACCGATTGTATATTTTCGAGTCATTCAGTCACATGTTTAAAGGAGAAGACGACCGGAAGGTTCGAGAATGTTCGGTTGGAATGTACAAATCTTGATTCAGTTGCTTACTACCCCCTTATTGATTAATGTTACGGTATTTTGTTGAAACAAAATAGATATATTTGAACTTGCTGATAGAAGAAAAAACTATTAAAATCAAGTTAAGGTTATAATAAATAAAAAGTTACGGTTCGATACCAAGGCTGATTGATCTTTTTGAGCCTCGGTATCCCAGAAAAACTGAGGCTCACAACATAGCAATCAGTCCTCGTAGAGGAAATCCAAATTCCTCGTATATTAATATTATTATACTTTTGTCGAACGTTACTAGCTATAAGATTTTTTTACAGCTTCAGAGCAATGAAACGACACAGTGCGGATATAAAGGTTGCAAACTATATAGCATGTCTTCTTACCTCGGGGAAGATCGCACGAGCCCCAGAAGGATGTGGGAGTGTAGGATGGGGTTTAGTTGATATTCAGCGAAGGCAAGTTGATAAAGCCTAAATTCTATAATTGCTTGGCATTTTCTAATGTGTTTCGGATCCATATACATAAAAGATAAAAGGTATTTCTATCCAAATCTAAGACATGTCGATGGCAGAAATATACCACCATACAAATCACCAGAAAACTCATATTATCAGAAAGATTAATTTGTATTGCAGCAACCTTTTTTTAAAAAATGAGAACTCTTCTGCCTTATATATTATGCTCGTATAAGAAAAATGTCTACTTCCTATCACAAACTAGAATGTTAAATGAAGATTACAAATCTTTTAAGGTCAGGGTGGCGACTTTTAATAGAAAAGAGGTAGAAGAAAGATAGATAGGTCCATATGTAGAGGAATATCTCCTCTAACTATTCAGACCAAAACATTAGAATTTGCCCGTTTCGTTTTAAGCTATAAACGTCCATTTTGGCCCATTCTAACATTTTTGTCTTTTTAGAGAATACCACATCGTAACTTTACATACCTCTGCAATGCATGAAATTTCAAATATTCATATATATTCTTATTTTTCGAGATTCTTATAGCTTGTGCATTAATTAAAGGCTATTTTGAGAAATTCTGATAAAATAATAGGTTCCAAGGATAATATTTTCTTTTCATAATAAATGATTATAAAATATAAGCTATTAATAATATTTTTATTAATAGCTAGAAGGTCGCCAGTTGCACAATTTTTTCTAAGTATATATCTATGATATTACTTTATACTAAAGCAGTCAAATCAATATGTACCCGAATAAGTTTTTAAGGAAAATGACTGTTTCTATAGATAGCACAATAATTTATGCAAAAAAATCAACATTTTGACCCCAAAATATAGAGTTTAACTCGAAGTTCAAATTTCTAATGATCTCACTTTTAAAGAGTATAATGGCTAATAAATATTCTGATGTTTGAATCTTTGGTAGCAGAACTTGTGCAAAAATGACAGTTTTTTCCAATTTTCAGCGTTTTTACATAGAAAAATATGCATTTACCCCCAAAATACCCGTTAAGCAATGAAAATTTCAAGGATTTTTTTTTCTAAAACAATGTAACAATATGAGCTTATACCATAAACTGTTTATGTCGGTTTTTAATATTATGTGATATGAAAATGAGTTATCTCCTGTAGTCGCAACCCTAACCTTAAGAGGTGTGATTTCAGACCTGCATAAAGATATTTTGTTTAAAATAATACGGAAGTGTTCCAACTCTATACCTCCTTGAAGAAAATTTCAAACCAATTTATTATGCACCAGACACGTGTTTTGGAGATTTCATTTAAAATGAGATTAATAAAAATCCTCTTCAGTGATGGTACCAGCCAAAGTGATTTTCGGAAGTAGCCAAAATTTATTTCAGTAGCGCCCTCTGGTTTTATTATTTAATTTTTGTGTGCATTTACTTTACAGAGAGTGAACGGCTCCAAGTTTCCGTAGGGTCGATTCTGTAGCATATCCAAATAATTTATGTTCAAAATAGCGTTGGAGGGATGGTGCTAAGACGTTAAAATCCTTTGATTATGTTTTTGGATAAAATGACAAATTTCCGAAATAGCAAAATAATATATATGATGTCAAATCGATAAATGACCATATAATAACAAACGTTCTTTCAGGCGACAGAGCGGGAAAGAAGTAATTGATACACTTAACAAACATCCATTCACGGGGAATGAGTTTAATTGCTCCACACTGCAAAAGGAAATAAGTGTTTATATCAATAATACGGAAGTATAAAAAGTATCTTAACCCGTCTTCCAACTTATTATTTTCAAAGACGTCAGGACCATTTCTGGTGATGTATGAGGGTTCTTAAAAAATTTTTGGTCATAGATTTTATTCAACTCTGAATCGACCCTATATATAACTTGGAGACGCACAATTGTTACAAAATAGATAACAACGCTTGGGACAGAAACGTATGGTGTTGTGATTGCTTAGACATTTTTGGGGGGGTATTTTTTTCATTTTCTAAGTTAAACTTTACAAAACTGATGAACCGTTGCAGTAGGGCAATGCCTAATAAATCAATCCATATCGAGGTATATCAAAAGTTCAAAGTTTTTGCAAACACTTCACTAGTTTGTCGACGACAGAAACGTTCTTGGCCTAGCAGAGCTCTTGAAGTGTTTGCAAAAACAATAGACTTTTCAGATATAAACGATATGGACTTACTTTTTATGCATTGCCCTACTGCAACGTCTCATCAGTTTTGTGCAGTATTACTGAAATGATGAGACAACAACCAAAAATCCCCGTAAGGAATCACAACATCATACGTTTCGATCCCACTCGGTGGATACAAAATTTCGAAATAAAAAGCAAACTAGAGATAATAAATTTAGCTGTATCTGAATGAAGCACTACTGCTAAGATTTACTGATTGAAACTCGTGTCTGGTGTATTAAGATTAAGAGTTGGAACACTTCAATTTTATTCGACAAAATTCGTAATATTCATCTTAAACTTCTAAAATGCTTTAAAAAGGGTGATAGTTTTCAAATAAAAATCAGATGAAAAGTATTATGATAAAGCATTGTGCACTTTTATGCCACACAAACAACATAAAAGATTGTGTTTATTACATATGTGTTTGATCATGACACATGAGAATAACTAACAATTTTAGATAATATGTCATACGTGACACGAATCAGTCTCCTTTTTATGAAACCGATCCATGTATTATTATTAGCTCTTGCTAAATTGTACTAAAGCCATAACAACTCATAACAAAAAATAAAATCCTCAAAAAACAGATCTGTCAGTAAGCAGGTTCATCCAGAGTTCACCAGCTTGATGATTTGCACATTTGAAACTTTATATAAAAGGATGATAATTAGAATATACTGTAAATAAACTCTGGTATTTGATCACACAAATAAAGTTCTTAGACAATTGACGTTAAAAGAAAATCAATTTTCTTTGGAGCATCTATGAACGATTAACAGTAAACGTGGTTTCTTTCGCTTAGGGTACATATTCGTGATATAAACGTTTCAGCAGGGTTATTTACGCGTTTGAGAAATTTGATTTATGTAATAAGCAAAAATTACCCACCCCCTCTCCCCATGTAAACATGTCCACGTTACAGTAAATCAAAATCTTAATTCTAGACATAGCATAATAAGTGATTTTTGGGGTCTTTTGGGTCTCTTACGAACGTCATAGATTCCGAATAAATTGTTTGAAAAGATCGTCCATTAGCAAAAGAAGGGAGGAAATAATATAATTTAATTGCAAGTCTATTTTATAATCTTGTTTTCCTCGTATTTTTCAGTGGAAAAAGAAAGCGAATTACAAAGACATTTCATTCCAAAAGGAAAGTCGATACAAGAGAAGCAATTGAGAAAAGGTAGATATAATTTTAAAAAATGACACATAATGTCTACAAGGGATGATCCCCAACAACAATATGTATTAGATTATTGACATTTTCAACAAGACCGTGTTGCTGGCTGAAGCGAGCTCATGATAAATCTACCGATAATTCTAACAAAATATGTGGTAGGACATGAGATGAGGGCCTTGTCTTCTCTGACAAGATTTGGACAGACTCCGTTGTCGAGTCCAATCAGGGCTACTAAATACAAGTCCAGTGAAATTGGAAAACATTAAAGAACACATGCTAACGTAGCAGATGGCCGTCCTAAGTCGGCACCGTGGGTCGCGTTTGTTTATAAGTGGTCTTTTGTATTTGATGTTTGATGTCGTATTTGCTGTTCCTTGTCCCGTTTGTGTCTTGCTGTGTGTCTTCTCTGTGTTTTCACTTGGGGTGTTATGATGTGGTGCTGCAACCGAGTCCTGTTGGAGATCCCATCCTTTATTACATATTGATTTTGAAATACAACGAGAATTAACTGCCTGTAACTCTTCTTTTTCAGATAGATTCACAAAAGTGAGGACGAGTGTTGAAAGCTTTTACTGCCTTTTCAAACAATTTGCGCACAATTAATACGTATTCTGAAAGTAATATGTACGTTCAATCGTTACTTTATACATATCAATGAAAATAAAATCCGGAAACAGAAAGAAAATTTAGATATTATTTTGTAAATTGTTCCAAATAAAGGTCCGATGTATCTCAGTTGAATTGTCATTTGATTCCTTCTCCCTTTCTCTATCTCTACATACTGACTGTAAATCGTTAGTTAGATTAGTGAAAGGACTCTAACTATCCTGCATTATCGACAGCGGAACACACACACACGATTCAACACACAACGAAAACTCAACGAAATGATAACATGTCTGGTGCATGCTGCAAATTTATCTGTTACGACGACGTAAAACTTGAGTCGCGCACTATTTACAAAGTAGCCAAAACAAAACAGCAAAACGCAGAGCTCAAGCAAAACACAGATCCATATGTAAATGGATATAAAACATTGTAGGGAACACAGTTCGTGTTTACTGGCTGTAGCGAACTCATGCATGTTATCACATGAGGAGTCCGACCGACATTCAGAGAGGACAGGTGGTCAGAGGACAGGTGGATGAAGTACAACTAATCATGATTAAAATACGAAAACGTGTCTGGTACATTAACATTGGTTTAAAATGGCGTCCAAGTAAGTTACGAGATGAAACCCTTCAATTTTCTTCAAGCACACCACTTAAAATACACATGTATAGATAATTTTCACTGAGTCAAATTTTAAAAGGAGCAACTCAGATGAATTGATACGGTGCCGCATGAATTTAAATACTGAATATGAAATATTTATTGACCCCCTCTTCAATTAACGCCTGTAAGAATCATCCTGTAGGTCAATCAATTTGATATAGTCGAATTGCCGGCTACACGTAATTTTAGATCGCCAATCCAAAAATTCAAGTTTTGTCTTTTCATAAGTACTATATTAATATTTGTATATTAAAATTCCTAAATACTGGATATTATATGAGACCCAAAAAGACGTTATATAAAGTGTATTGTAAATATCAATGGAAGCAAACACGCACATGTTTAAAATGTTTGCTGTTATTTTGATGACTGTTGCGTCTTTCCTTTCCAAGAAATATGATACTAATACTGATACTAAATTTGATAAATTATCTGAAAGGAAGGATAATCTCCCTGATGTCATAGCTCTGTCCTTAGCTGACTCTTTGGCATACATTTCGGGTTATTTTAGAAGTTCGCTCGTTTTACACTGCTTACTTTGAGTTCCTCTCTTTCTGCATCGAACATTACTATTGAGACATTATTTGTTGATATGCGCATACTGTGCACTTAATTATTACGATTCTCTGGTGAACAAGATCTAGATATACAGGTATATCTTATATATCATTATAGGAATCGAATCGTAGAAAAACAATTTTGTGCCTCATATCAGCCAAATATATTGTTATTTGTTTTATTAGAAATTATCAGCTTTCATCTAGTATCGATTATATGTCAGTGAATTACTCTATAAGTACTATTATGTAAAACAAATATCACTATTATTTAATAATCAACTTATTCACTTACTCTCGTATCAATATATACTTAAAACAAAGGAGGAGATCTCTAACAACACATGGCTGCAACACCCAGAGCAAGTCCAAAACACCCAATGCAAAAACATAGATCAGAAAGATACGCAAAAGGGACAAGGAACACCATATCACAACATAGAAACATCGAGACCAATGGGCAACCGGTTAGGACGGTCATCTGTCATGCAAGTAGCAGACGTTGTGGTTATCAGGATTACGTGCGCAAAACTCTCCAACTTTTCCGATTATCCAAAGATCTCGAAGAACGCACAATTGTGATGTAAAATGACCTCCTCAATGTAAGATGAACATATAAATAGACAGCTGACGTAGGTGCCCAAGAAACGGACAGATGTAAATGGATATAAATACAGAAGGCATACGAAATACAGTTCATGTTCTGCCAGCTGTAGCGAATTCACGAGGAGTCCGACTGACATTCAGAGAGGACAAGGGGTCAGGGCCCTGTCTTCTCTAAAGAGGTTTTGTTAGGGCCTGTCATGGACTCCTGTCGTCAAATTCGGCAAAATGCAATTGATAAGAATGCGCTGGTACAATGCTGTAGATTGGTCTTGTACCAAGCTTTGTATCCGTCTGACGACAGAAGGATCATATCATACGTTATGAAAGCCGTGCGTTTGATGATTCTAACACAATATGTCTACCTTTGATCCTTCTTATTTTGTTAATTATGTCACCACAAGTATTAGCTTTTACAAAAAGCTTGCCGGCAGTTAGCTTGTAAAATACTAGTCAGAAAAAATTGGAATAAACGATTTTTGTTCTTGTTGACCAATCGCACATTTCCGGGCATTTCCGTTTTTATTTCCGATTCAAGCTACGGAAATTTCCGAGGATCTGTGATTGTTGTAGGACGTATCGGTACAAAGACTTTTCGGTGCATCTTTCGGATGAAAATGCACTGATACGATATGACTTTCATTTGTCAAGTCATCTAGACTCTTGAGCCGACCTGATGAAAGTATCTTATGCATAGATTCTGAATAATCTTGACGAATATTTGCATATTTTGTAATTGTCCACCAATCATATTGCCAAGAGTTATTTTATCCGTGCAAGTATGTCACGATTGATTACAGTATACCGGCAGTCATGACTGCCGATAATAAAATGCAGGTTGTGAAATACCCAATGTAATAAACACTGTTGCTTGTATGGGTCTGAATTTCAAAAGAAGTTGACAATAATTTTTGTAAAATTTCCAGAAAGTTTTTACTAGTTTGTGGAAGCGAAAACCTTGACCTAAAGTTTCTTTGTAATTCTTAGATTTCATCTTTGAAAATCCAAAAACACCAGTACATCCTCCAGCATACCTGATAAGCTGAGAAATGTATGACGGATATCAAGGCACATCACCGACAAAGCAGGGAAAATTTACCATGTTGAATAAAAAATCACCTCTTTTGTCATACACACTTGGATGAATCATTTCTGATTAGAAAAGTTTTACAATATCTTAATTCCCACGTGTTTCTTTATCGCCATGAGTGCTGACGTCAGATTTTCTGGACAAAATTGCAGTGAAGTTTGCAGTTGCTAGAATGAAAACTGCCCTAAAGGAACGAATTACACCCTTGCCATATATTTTTTCTGAGCAGATCCATTTTATGACCTGACATTTTATGACGTGATCTGACATTAAATTTGTCAAATGGATATTCTCTCATAGAAGGTAATCATTCAGGGTTAAGGTCACTATGTCAACTAGTATGTTAAATGGTTTATGGTATTTATAAGATAGCCTTATGAGATGAGCAATGACAAGAATCAACATTTAAAATGCATAAAAAATATCCAAGTCCAAGGGTCATAACTCAGGTCTAACATTTTTCACATGTATCCTGTTTGTTCATGTACATCTACATATCATTATCTTTCATTGTGTAAAGTTTCACTGAAATCCATCAAATGGTTCTAAAGGAGTTGCGATGACAAGGTTTCAAATTGAAAATCTAAGTCCAAGGGCAATAACTCAGGTCTACTCTTGTAAAGTTTCACTGAGATCCATCATAGAAAATATATATTATGTGTTACGCTGCGTTTAATTATCTTGTTTGCGATGTCACCTTGTAGTGAAACGTTTTATGTTTATACAGTAATTGTGTGTCTATGGAGACCTCCGTGTATCCGGATAAGTTGGAAGGTTTTGCGCACGTAATTCGGATAACCACACCGTTTGCTAATTACAGATGGCCGTCCAAAGACGGCGTCGGGTACATATTTGTCTCCTTTCATTTATGTATTGTAATTTATGTTTGTGTAAATTCGTTTTGACTGATTTTGTTTTGTATGATGTTCTAGTGCATATTGTTGTTTCCTATATCGGGTTATAGTTTTGTCTGATGTATTTATGTGTCGTTTATTGTGGGATCGTTCCGCTGGGTCAGTGCAGGGTGGTCATGCTGGAGATTCTTTCTTTTCTGTCAAAAGAAATTGATACATTTCAATAGATCTCGCTTAGTAGAAAATGTCGGTACATATTATATACCATCGGTGGTGCACACGATCGACTTATATAGGCAAAACTCGTTTAAGGTGGACAATTTTCCCTTTGTTTTCCCACTGTGACGTTTTCCCTTTGCTCAATATTAGAATCGGCGACTTCACATTTGAATTAAAAATTGAAACCATCCGATCTGAAAAGTATTTGCCTGTATAATTTGAAATCATACCCCAACGATCTAATAACATATACCAAAATTTGTGACTATGCGAGAATTATTTTACTTTAAATGATTATTGCATGTCAAAGTAGTCAAATTCGTTCAGATAGTTTCTGAAGTGATCCTTGCGGACAATACAATTTTTATGATTTTTCTAGTAAAGACAGGGACTCCATATCTTTTTTGAGTTAAGATATGACTCTTAATTTTTTTCTGTTGATGCAGGTATCACACGGAAAAATTGACGGAAAACTGCATCAATGTGAGAAGCGCGTCGATGCAAAAATTTTCCATCCAAAATATAAGAGTAATTTCTTATCATTTTATATTCTCTACTTATGGAAAACTGGCTGTTTTCCTGAATATATTACAAGAAATTCCTGCACTATTGTTCGTAAGTTCGGGGATTGAGCAGTGATACAAAAGTTGCTGCATCCCAAGACGAAAGCAAATTATGACAAGCGACTTGATTCAAAGCGAACAATCGTCTCTCTCTATCTTTGGAATAAAGGCCTGTTTGAGGATACCCTACATGCACTGGAATATTTTGAGTAAGTAGAAAATAAAATGGTGCCCTTGTGATTTTCAGCAAATATCAACATATCTTATTTCCAGCTACGAGCTACTTCGTGTTCCTGATTCTAAAAATAGTGCTTAAAATAGACTTCAGTGAAAAATTAAGTTGATCGAGGTATCAACAAAATTTCTCAGCCAATCCGAATCTTTGCTTCTAAGTAATTACGATGGAAACTAAATGATTATACCATAAACCAACTTCAAGGACAGTAGAGAAAACAAAATTTACTCCATTTATTTCAAATCTGTTTATTTATTAAGCTATGTACTATAATGACCTTCCACTATTTTTATTTCTAAGAAGTTTAATCCATAATGCCATTAAGTCATAAGCACAGTCATACACTGAAACATTGGGCGGACAATCTGCTCCATTATATTGCTGTCTTTTATTCACTGCATACACACCAGTATCTGAAATAAAGTTAACAATAATCGTAAGTTATTACTTATATCCAACAGGGACCAAAATATACCTAACAGTGCTATGTGACTTAAATTCGCTAGGAATGTGCGATAATGCCCCACAAGGAGCCCAGCACATTATTGGAAGTAGAAGAAGAAGATGAGAAGGAGAAGACAGGAATATCATTGATGGATTGGAAAGTTTGATTTTATCTAATCATATAATTAATATATTCAGAATGTTTTTCTGCCTACTTTTAATGAGTTGTCATTCGTGTACATTGGATCATTATCTTTGCTGTGTTTCTGTATGGATCCTAATGGTATTAGTGATGTCATCTTACATTGATTTTGACATTGTTTGTGTAGGCTTACGTTTTCTTTGTTTCGCTGTGTTCGGTGTTTAGGCGCTCTTATACAATAAATATTCTTACAGTTTCTTGATATTATTACAGCTAAGATCTGGTTACTATTTACACATAAATAGTGAGTATTTCTCTTGATCTGGGATCAGAATGCTTCTTGGCAGACGATTGGGCATGACTATCAGACATATGCAGCTTATTTTGACATAAAAGAGTTAAAGAAGATCATGACGATCATCTCAACAGCACTCACAATAGAGCGCAAAAAAGCACAATGTCGAAAGTTGTAAAATAGCAACACTTTAAGTCAAGATAATGCGACCTGATAAGTGATACTCCTCCCTGGCACCTGATCCCACCTCTGGCATATGCTAGTGGTCTGTCGATGCTCAGTTTGGTGTCTATTGTGAGTGTTGTTGAGATTATCGTCCGGATCTTCTATAACTCATTATAAATTGACATCGATAGCCCATTGGTCTCGTTAATCTATGTGTAGCCTTTTGTATGTTTGGTGTTTTGATGTCGTGTTTGTTGTTCAATGTCCCTTTATAGCGACTCTTGCCGAGCATTTCTACTCTGTAATTTCTCATAGGAGTGTTTCGATGTTTTGCTGTTGGTGCTGCAACCGAGTCTTGTTGGATATCTCCCTTCTTCCTCTTCAATTCAAACTAATTCAGGTTAGGAAAAGAAGTCAATGCACTTCGCCATAGTACAATAAATATTCATAATGTTAAGTAAGTAAATTTGCATAAGTCACATTGGGTTTATCATCAAGATTTCTTTACTGTCGATATACGGCACATCTTGATCTCTCTCATAGTTTGATGACATTACTCCTACACCATTTCGTAATGTTGTTTGATAAGCTATGCACAAACAGGTAATTAAAAAAGATATTATCTGAAATGATACGTATTACGTATGATTAACTGTATGCTCTCCTTCTCGCCTGATACCTTCATATGGTTATTACATCATCGAATGTATACGTATTACTTACCAAGGATTTATTGATAATCTTTTGTAAGGCGTTTCATCGATGAAAGCAAAACGTGTAATAATAGCCTTTTATTTTATTGTAGCCTTCATAATGGTCGAAAATAAATACGATAGACTAATTATTGAGTGGAAAGCAATGTTAACATAGCTCCAGGTCTCTCATATGCTGTCCGCTGTTGTCACTATGAGTTATCACCTCCATTTTTTTTAATTCTAAAGAATTTGTAGGTAATGATTGTGATTTTTAGATTCCTATTTTGTGCTTAACATTTTTTCACAAATTGAATGTTTACTTTTCAGTATGGTATTTGTACGATTTGGGTTGATCTTTCTTTTTGTTATAATATAAGTCTGGTGTAATGCTGTGGTAATTAAACAAGGAACAGACAAAAACGCATTTTGATTAATTGAACATGATGTAATTGAAATTTAGTATTAGCAGTATCAGTCATACTTTGCTTTGATTACATCCATTCAGTTTTCCCTGACATGTCAGTATATTTTTCATATGCACGTAACATACAAGAGACACCAAATACGTTACTGTTAATTTTCAAAAGGTACCATAACTTGTAGGTGGAATCACCTAGAATGTTTTGTACAATTTTTATGAGTCGTCCTCGGTTACAGGATTGTCCGTTTGTGAATTGTTATTTTAGTTTACTCAGGGGGAGAGGGGAGGGGGGCAATACAACATTTTGAGTAAGAAGGGGCCTACAAATGAACCAAAAGCCAAGGGGTCCTGGTTTTTTCCTGGTAGGTGGTTTCTAAGTACAAAACAACGGTTTGAAAAATAAAATCCATAGAATAAATTACTGTTTTATATACATTAAAACTACTATTCTGAAATACTTGGTAGGAACGCTAACTACTTACTGATGATGCGGTATTTGTTAAAATTCGCATATGGTGCACTGACATATTTTAGAATAAAACAAAATAGAACTGTTCATTGTAGAGCGGTCGTGCGCACCTGTAGCTCCATTAAAATTTACCAGATATTTTAATTCATAATATGAATTTCAAAATAATGTAGCTTGCTTACTTCAAAAGTAGAAGGATATTTAAATATGTAAGAGCACCAGTGGTTGTAATTTGGTGATCCAACAGTTTTAAAATATCAATACTCATTTGACTCATTTGAGCATTCGCATAATATACATTGTTTAACCTTGATTATTGATGTTACAACTATCAAGGCTGAATATTGGAAATTATTGACAAAAAATCGAGAATTTTATCAAGTTCCGTCGTGTATTTAGGAGAATTAATGTGAAACCTACGGAAGCGTTTAAGTTTCCGACTTTTAATCTTGGAATTTCCAACTTTATTCTTGGAATTTCCAACTTTAATCTTGGAATTTCCAACTTGAAACCAGTTGTATACGATAAAAATGAAATCTTTGACGTGAAATGTAAAAGAAAGGAGGGGATGCATAACTCTAGAACATATAAAATCACATTCACATTTATTCACTATAAGATAAACCATATAAGAAAGATAATTTAAACAAAGTAAGGGGGAAAAGGGTGAGAAATCAAAGGTAATCTACACAAAGATTGTGTTAAAATGAGCTACTCGTACCTTGAATTCTTGGCACATCGTAGACAAGATCTGCAGTCTGGTATAGTGGAATACAGTCTATTATTGCTAAAAACTGCAGGCACACAACTGTGGTGACAATCAACATATTTTGAACCGGAATCTTCATTCTTGCAAAATAAAAAAAGAGTCATTTAAAATAATTGTGGCATAAAAACAAGATTCAACTCCTTATAAGTCAATATTCAAAATTTGGAAAAAAAAATAACACCAATCATATCTAAAGTAGTTTATCTGTTCGTTGCACAATAAGTAAGATGTATTGCGCAACATTAAAGGGAAAGAGAAAACAGAGTACAAGACCATGTGACAGAAAATGCATAACAACAATTCTAGATGTAACAAAATAACACCAACAAACTCTTCAATCTTCATGATCAATCGATTTGTCGAACAAAGTTGTTAAGACCTAGTTGATGCTTTCGAATCTAAGAATATAAAAAAAAGGTTCTCCAACAAGAAAATTGTCGAGTACTGTTTGCGATATAAGGTATTTTGGCTATTGTGCTACAAAATCAAAGTCATAATTATTACACTAACAGGAAACAAACATGACATTAAAATACCTTCGGGGACTTAAGAAAAGAAACTGATAGTATTATCGATCCTACAGCACGATTTAAAAAAAAACAAAGCAATGTAAGAACCACAATTAACAATATATGAGGAAATCGCAATCGAATAATCAAAATGTCAAACATCGGCTAAAATGTTACACGTCGTCTTATTCATAGCATTATTTTTGGAAAAATGGCCAAAGAGTGTAAAGGTTATGTCCGCAGAAAAATCTAAAGGTAGCGGAAAGGTTCCAAGGGTTATGATGCTACAGGACCAACTTTTCAGATATGTCGAGAAAATTTTGTGAACAGAAATTTTCGAATAAGTTTGAAGAAACGATTAACCGAAGTTGATCGGACATAGCTACATGTGCCCTTGGAGACCCCTGCTCCACCAGCAGTGCCACTCACTTAGTGGCACAAATGTTAAACGTCTTCAATTCATAGCATCATTTTGTTGATACCACCAAAAAAAATTGATATAAGGGAAATGGAGATTATTATTTGAAAACTTATGTATTCAGGTCCTTTTATTTTTAAGAAATATAAAATGACTGGATAAAATCTTAACAATATTAAAATGATAATTATGAAATAGATCTTTCAAAAAAGTATCATGTTTCAAGTCATGAATATAGAAAAATGAAAGTAATGTTTTGGACTTACCTTTTGTGACAGATGAACCGAGCTTCTCACGTATTGTATTTAGTAACATTGTATTTATACATACTTCCTTACAGCCACTTTGCTTACGTCATTTGCGATTTCTCTAATTACTTAATCCACCCGAGTCTAGACTGATCATATAATAATCACCTGAACCCCAAGTGTGTGATAAATCGTAAAGTTTTGTGCGATAAAGCTTGGTAAAATTAAGAATCCTACGATTATTTGATTGCAAAATTTCAGCAAAAGTGACGATGCGGTTTTCATTATCTCTTTTCATTGTTTGAGCTAATTTCAACGGGATGGTAATGATGGCAATATTAGTAATCCAAATCTTTTGAGACATAGTCCCAGCAAAAAATCGCATAACTCTGGAACTTACTACAATTATAATTTTAGTTGACATTTCAGTAATGGGTTCAAGATACTCCACACCTAGTTGCATAATTGCTCCGGATTTCGTTTAGCTCACCTGAACAAAGCTTGTCATCGTGCGCCGTCCGTTTCTGATATATATATA
The DNA here is from genome assembly GCA_028142955.1 of Pinctada fucata. NCBI lineage: Eukaryota > Metazoa > Mollusca > Bivalvia > Pterioida > Pteriidae > Pinctada > Pinctada fucata. The sequence continues at coordinate 11,856,842 of AP027102.1, forward strand.
CATGATGAATTGACCCTTCCGATTGCGGGGGAAAAAAATGCAAATTTTCGTGACGTCAAAGTGCTCTTACCATGTGTTTACCTCGGACAAACAAGCTTCGAACCTCGGTCAAACATCGAAACTGCATTGTGACGTCATGGAATTTCTCAAATTTTTCCCGCGTTCGGAAGGGTCAATTCAAGAACCCCTACCAAAATATTGTCATGCATCCAGGTTGCATTAAAGACGGATATCTTTCTTATTTTCTTCAAGAATTGTATGCATAATAATTGTGATTTTTGGATCTTCTTTTCCCTATATTTCTTCTGTTTCTTTTTTCTTCAAGAATAAACCATTTTCCAATCTTGTTAGAAAGTAAAAAATGACCGAGTCAATATCTTTTGGCGTTGTTTAACATTATGACGTCACTGTTAAAAGACGCAATTCTATTGAGACGTAGCGATGAAAAAGTGTGCGAAAATTGCCTACCTCGGACATTTTTCGTCATTTGTCATCCATTAGGAATTTTGGCAAGTGTCCTATTGTATGCATAATAATTGTGATTTTTGGATCTCCTTTTCTCTATCTTTCTTCTGTTTCTTTTTTCTTCAAGAATTGTTTGCATGTTAATTGTGATTTTTGGATCTTTTTTTCCCTATCTTTCTTCTTTTTCTGCTTTCCTTTAAGAATTGCATGCATGTTGTGTTTTTTTTTATCTTCTTTTCCCTATATTTCTTCTGTTTCTGTTTTTCTTCAAGAATTGTATGTATAATAATTGTGATTTTTGGATCTTCTTTTCCTGTCTGTATCGTGTTTCTTTTTCCTTCAAGAATTGCATGCATTATAATTATGATTTTTGGATCTTATTTTTCCTGTCTGTGTTATGTTTCTTTTTTCTTTTTTTAAGAATTGCATGCATTATAATTGTGATTTTGGTTTTGTGTTAAACTTCCATTTATTGATTCATATTTTTTTTTATTCTTTTCGGGCTTTATCAGAATGTTTGTTTTTATACACTGCATATTCGTCACATTTAAAAATTTATTTTAAAATTCTTAAAGATATTGATCATGTGTACCAATCAAATTTCGTCTTAATTTATTAATTTCGTTCTTGTGTCGAAAAGGAAATTCCAAGGTTTAATATTTTCTACCTCTCTTCAGGAACCACATTAAAGAAATTTATGTAATTTTGATGTACTCTCGGTGACCTACTTAAAAAGTGTCGGTAATCTAAACCCCTCCAAAAGTACGATCCAGGGTGGCACAAAAAGTGTAAAAATGTTACCAATAGAGATGAAGGACATATAAAAAGTATGAGAATGTTGTTCAAGATTCTTATGCTGGTAGAAAAGTACAAATATCAGAATAACTATAGGTAATTTGTCAGTATGTTAAGACTGCACATGGGTATCAGATTCTCAGGTGAGCGTGGAGGTCCCTTAGGCCCCTTGTTTTTCAGATATCAAAAGGAGAAGGAAATCATTTCAAAGTTGAAGACTCAATATATGAAATGACTTTGAATCTATAAAAGGCATCATCCTTTACTTTATTTGCCCTTCATTAATTCAATTTTGACTTAATAATTGTATATTCGACTCGAGCACAATTTGAATCACTAGAAGTGTTTCAAAGAAGAAGTACTTTTCAAAGGGCAAGCACAGCTTGCAAGCGATAAAGTAATGGTGTCATAAAATCAGTAGACCCTTTCTAAAAAGGAAGCATTATTGCAATTAAAGATCAGAAAACTTACTAGTTAAAGCATTGAAAGATCATCAGATAAAAAGGTGAACAACCTTTAGGTAGTCAGTCCGTATCTAAAAGAATTGAAAGCACACAAGTACCAAGCATCTCATTGGAAATAACAGTCAGTGTACATCAGATAACAGTTTATTACATTGTATTGAATGTTAACGATGAGGGAATTTCCTGAAAAATCAGTATCACAATTTTACAGATTTGATATTCGAAAAAATTGATCCAATGTATGTATTTTTGAGAAAAGTATTCACAAGACAGTCATCTGAAGTTCAACTGAGTAAAAACAATAAATAAGGAGAGAAAAATAGCTTTACATACTGTTGCTTAAACAATAAAAATGTATATTCGTTTTTGTATTTAAGTATTTGTACTTTTTGATGAATCTTGTATCCTATTTCGTCGTATAGTTCGTTTTTACAATTTAGTGCAGTATCCTTAGGTTATTTGTAGTAAATCATATTAGCATCAAATTATGAGACTCTGAGAGTTCACCATAATTATGGATTTGCAGTGAAATTTGTAAAATATTTTTGTTGAGGTATCATCAAAAATAAGGTGGGAAAACTGCATAATGTTCGTACCTTTTCCCTCGATTTCTTTGTGTTGATACCAATTGATAATATGGGTGGTGCTACAATTATTATCTTGCAGTAATAATTTTAAATGAAAATAAATTTGCTTTTTCTTTTGTACCCTATATAAAATTTCATGTTCTATTATCTTAAGATATTTACATGTACAAAATAGAAGAAGGGCATAATAAACACTGAAGATGTGTGACTAAAAGCAACATGCAGTGGGAACATAACACCGATACAAAGGGAATACAGTACCGATACAAGGAGAATACAAGGGGGACACAACACCGATACAAGGGGAATACATCACCGATACAAGGGGAATACATCACCGATACAAGGGGAATACATCACCGGTACAAGGGGAATACAACACAGATACAAGAGGAATACATCACCGATACAAGGGAATACAACACCGATGCAAGGGGAATACGACACTGATACAAGGGGAACACAACACCGAGTGTTGTCCTTCTTGTTTCTATGGTACTGTGTTATTTTCTTTTGGAGTTAGAAAAATAAATCGAAATTTTCACTCTTAAGGATCTCCCTATCTTTGATTTATTTCATGTATTTTCAACAATTTGTACACCTATTGATTGCGATGTTTTTATTCTATTTTAGGTTTTGGAGTTTACTTTCAACAGTTTCTTTCATAAACATTTAGAAATACTATCACTTAACAGAACAACATTAACTGAAGTACAGGACCACGTAACAACCATACAGGGGTGAAACATCAAACTTTTTGGCAAAACTTTTAATTTCTGTTTTGAGACATATATGTGGTACAAATCAACATATGAAATTCATTTCTCAATGTAGCGATGGTGAAACGAGACATTCACCGAATAATGTATAAAGGATCAAGAAGGGAAAAAATGACGGGAATATCTTTCTCTATAATTCAACCAAATTTATTGCCCTAATAACCTTTTTCACCATCCCAGTGTGTGGAAAAAAAATTTGGGACTTGGGGGTAGATCTGAGCACATTTCGAAAGAGAAAAGTTTTGCAAAATAATTGAAGGTATTTATCTGCCTGATTCTTACGTGGTCCTGTACTTAACCATTCTGCAAAGAAGTTAATTTAAAAGTAAATTCCCAAGGGAAATAAGATCAGGTCAGGTGCCCATGAAGGGTAAGCATCTCCTGTTTGCTAGCAACCCCAATCAATTGTCCAAACAGAAAAATGTTAAATAAAAAAGGTCAGTCAATGTTAATTTTATCTAAATTCTAGATATCTTTCAACATCGAGAACAAGAAAATTTTATGATCAGTGAATGATACTCAAACACAAAAACTCGCCATTAACTAAGAAAAGTCAAATTCTCAAAATACGATATATAGCAAATCAGTGAAGATTTGAAATTTCAAGCTCATACATTCTACTCTACTCTGAAAATAGACAAATTCTGTCAATAATTTCAAGTCATCACTTATATTATAATGAGACAAAAGGAAATTGAAATTTAGACTTAAGTCAATTCCTTAGTTATGGTGCCGGGCCCAGATTTCAAAATCACAATCAAATTGCTTGAAAAAAAAAATATATGATACTATAGTATATAAGTAAGTAGGACCAAACAGGAAGCTTAAATCTTATTTAATTTCTCTCGCTGTATTATAAAAAAAGGGGGGCTATCATTTTAAAAAGAAACGTTATACTACGGAATATAACCTCATCTTTAAAATTTGTTAAATAGAACTGTTGGAAAAACTGCGCTATTCAATTTCAATTATTATGAAAGGGATTTTCGTAAAGTTATATCAGCAAATGATTTACAGATTAGAAAAAAAATTGAAAGGAAAGAAAACATGAATATAATGATGTGTGGGTAAATGATGCATAATCTGTTGTGACGCAAAGACTTCTCAGACAGAGCATTATCTTTTCTTACATAAAACATAACAGTGCAAATGTATGCAAATACTGGAATATGTAGTCTGAAAATGAGGACATTATGCGTTATGTACAGCAACAATTTTTACAACTCTTTGTAAATGAAGCTTCCCCGCTATTGTTAAAAATGTACATTGAAATAACTGAAATTGCTTTTTTCAAATGGAATTTAACATCCATATTGGTTATTTTTCGAATGAAACACTTTCTTTTTATTTAGTATAAGAAGTAAAATAGCCTTCTCTAAATTATCCGGTCTATGAAATATCCATCTGACAGTTCGTCCGTCATTCTGTCTGTTTGTGTCAACATTTTGGTTTTGCTGTTTTTGACCGTTAGATTTTTGCAAAAAAGGAAATATAGGGAGAAATTACAAGTATTTACAGTGACGGGGATGTACACGAGGATGGACCCTGATTAAGTGAACCAGACCTTTGAAATAGTTACCTAAAGCCTTCGTCTCTAAAACTTTGAATTTCAATAGATGTATTATTTGAACCGTAAGAGGTAAGGCCTTTATATATGATACCCTTTTGAAAAGAACTTTCATTCGAGACATTGTGAATTTGATTTTAAAGTTTGACCTTCTTTTCAAATGTAGTTATTATTGTTGGCTATAACGTTTGAATCGAAATGGGTACAGCTTCAATATTTCATTTCTAGAGACACTTTTATTTGCATTTACCTAGATGACCTCGATATTATAAAAATGAAAACTGCTTAAAATCTGAAAAATAAAAAAATAAAAGGGGTAGGACCTATACTTTAATTTATGACAAACGTGACTACATCGGCTTCATAATTGAAAATTTCCTTTTTCTAAGTATTGGAATTCCTTCGTCCTTTTCCTATGGTGTATTCACACACACACACACACACCCTCCCTCTCCCTCTCTCCCTAACACACACACACACTCTCACCTCCCTCCCTCACACACACACACCCTCACACCCTCACACACACCCTCCCTCACACACACACACACACCTTGTTGGTGCCGGACCCAGATTTCAAAATCACAATCAAATTGCTTGAAAAAAAAATATATGATACTATAGTATATAAGTAAGTAGGACCAAACAGGAAGCTTAAATCTTATTTAATTTCTCTCGCTGTATTATAAAAAAAGGGGGGCTATCATTTTAAAAAGAAACGTTATACTACGGAATATAACCTCATCTTTAAAATTTGTTAAATAGAACTGTTGGAAAAACTGCGATATTCAATTTCAATTATTATGAAAGGGATTTTCGTAAAGTTATATCAGCAAATGATTTACAGATTAGAAAAAAAATTGAAAGGAAAGAAAACATTATTTGAACCGTAAGAGGTAAGGCCTTTATATATGATACCCTTTTGAAAAGAACTTTCATTCGAGACATTGTGAATTTGATTTTAAAGTTTGACCTTCTTTTCAAATGTAGTTATTATTGTTGGCTATAACGTTTGAATCGAAATGGGTACAGCTTCAATATTTCATTTCTAGAGACACTTTTATTTGCATTTACCTAGATGACCTCGATATTATAAAAATGAAAACTGCTTAAAATCTGAAAAATAAAAAAATAAAAGGGGTAGGACCTTTACTTTAATTTATGACAAACGTGACTACATCGACTTCATAATTGAAAATTTCCTTTTTCTAAGTATTGGAATTCCTTCGTCCTTTTCCTATGGTGTATTCACACACACACACACACACACCCTCCCTCTCCCTCTCTCCCTAACACACACACACACACTCTCACCTCCCTCCCTCACACACACACACACACACACACACACACACACACACACACCCTCCCTCACACACACCCTCCCTCACACACACACACACACACACACCTTGTTCCAGACAACGTTTACACAACCCTCTATTTTTTGTGAATACCAATTGGTCTCAACGAAACTATAGTTGTTGCACACAATTGCCTCCTCACTGCAAGATGGTGACATATACAGGCTGCAATACGCTTGGGCCCATGTAAAAGAAAGGAGAAATCTCCATCGAGACTCGGTATAGTACTTACAGGAAAACATCGAAACAGCCCTCTGTGAAAATACAAATTAGACAAGTACAGCAAGATAGCAACAGGGACAAAATCACCGATTACGACATCAAAACGCTAAAATAATGTTAAACGTCTTCAAGTCAATAGCATTATTTAAGAACATATCGAATTTGCAGCATGGATTAGACATGCACGTTTCGGGTACTTAACCCCCCTCAGTGTTCTTTAATCTAAATAATGTAATATGGTCAAAGAGTGTGAAAATTATGTCCAAAAATGTACCGCAAAACGTAGCAGGATGGGTGGGATATGATGCTACAGGACCCACGATTTAGAAATTTCAAGATTTTTGATAACAGAAATTTCGAATGCGTTGAAGAGACAGATTATCAACAGAAGTTGATCGAACTTGGCTGCATGTGCCCTCGGGGACTCCTGGTCCACAAGCAAGGGAGGGGAAAAGACTAAACATAAACCAACGAGACTAATCGGCGCAGATTTCAGACAGTCACATTCGTAGCAAATTTCGTGGTTATTTGGATAACTTACTCAGACCCTCCCATTTCTCCGATTACTCAGAGGTCTCGAAGAAAGCACAGTTGTTGTATATAATAACTAATAGGATGACTACACAAACACGACTATAAAACAAAACGTAGAAGCCTTAGTAACGCACAGATGAATACGTAATGGATAGCGTACGAAAAGCAAGCTATGCTTTGTCAGCTGGAGCAAACTAATGCTTTTATCACGCCTCAGACAAAAATGTTGGAATCTGATTGGTCAGATCATGGTCACATGACGCCGTGAAAAAAGCCGTATCAGGCTTGTAAATCCGTATCGGGCGAGTAGTGTATAATGACGTCGTGAATTGTATGATACTGAGACCCCCACACATACAGTTAGAGGTCCTCGACGTGATTAATTCGTTACACGGTTAGTTAGTGACCTGATACGGAAAAATACATGGTGTGAAAAGAAAACCCGTATCGGCTTTCGCCTCGCCCGATACGGGTTTTCTTTTCACACCATGTATCTTTCCGTATCAAGTCACTAACTAACCGTGTAACTAATAGTATCATTACGCTAGTCTGCCAACTGAAGAGAGTGCATCCTTTTCATGTTATGATTGCATTTACATATACAAATAACCATCTGAGATTTCACTCATGACAAATATGGATAATGACCATATCCCTACATACAGCACAAAATCGATAATTCAGAAAATCATAAACCGAAGGCATACAAAATCAGGATAACACAGGAACAAACAAAAAATGATCCAATACGATAGGGAAAGTATATCAGTCTTAACCCTTTCGGTCAAACTTATAAACAATATGGTTGAAATATAAATCGAGTCATATTACAAAGGAATATATTTCCTGCAAACAAAGGGAAACATTTATATCTTATGTACGTAATTGACAAACAATATATTGATGATATAATCAAATTCATGATATAAAATTTAAAAAAGAAATATCCATCAAAGAACCAGAGACCGACTGACCATGAACACAAACATTTTATGACCACTCTCTGTAGACAACAGTGCTCGTGGACAGGATTTCCGAGGGCACTTGTAGCCGAGTTCTATCAATTTGGGTTCCAAAATTTGTTATCAATATATCTTGAAATTTCTAAAACTTGGGTCCCATAGCATCACAACGCATTCATCCTGCTACGCATTTCGGTACATTTTTGGACATAATAATAATGCGGAAGGGTTCCAACTATATACCTCCTTGAAGAAAATTTCGAACGAATTTTAATGCACCAGACACTTGTTTCGAATATTAAATTCTTATCAGTGATGATTCCAGCCAAAGTGCTTTTCATAAGCAGTCCAAATTAATTTCACTAGCGCCCTCTTGCGTTATTTTTAGAGTACAGATCTCTGTGTTTACTGTACGGAGAGTACGCGGCTCCAAAACTCCTGTAAGGTCGATTCAGTAGCATATCCAAATAAAATCTACGTTCAAAATAGCATTGGAGGGATGGGTTTCGATGATATTTTTCGATGAAATGGCAAGTTTCCGAAATAGCAAAAAAATATAGATATGATGCCACATTGATAAAGGGCCAAAAAAAAAAAGAGCTAGGCGTCTTTCAGACAAGCTTCTTAGTCAGGGATATGTTTGTGACCGACTAACATCGTCACTGAGGAAGTTCTACGGTCGATATGGGGAACGCGTCATACACTATGATGTCCCACTCTCCAGAATGGTGGATGATATTCTGTCATAGACCATTTGAACCATCCAACCAAAGATTGTACTCTATGTCTTCCGAAATGGAAGTTACCGGATATGACAGTTCTACCGAATTGAAGCGACGGGTGTTGCATGCAAGCAGGAGATGCTTACTCTTCCTGGGCACCTGGTCTCACTCCCATATCGGGAGTTCGCTTCTTTTCATTTGGTGGAGGTTTTTGTTTGTTTGCTTTGGTTCCTGATTTATCCTGATTTTGTATGCCTTCGGTTTCTGATTTTCTGAATTATCGATTTTGTGCTGTATACAGGGGTATGGTCATTATCCATATTTGTCATTTGTGCTGTATACAGGGATATGGTCATTATTTATATTTGTCATTACTGTCAAACCCCTCGCGGGAAACTTTTTTTTACTCCTGTAGGGTCGATTCAGTAGCTTATCCAAATAAAATCTACGTTCAAAATAGCATTGGAAGGATGAATTTCGATTATATTTTTGGATTAAATGGCAAGTTTTCAAAAAAGCAAAAAAATATATAGATATGATGCCACATTGATAAAGGGCAAAAAAAAAGCTTCTCTCAGACGAGAGAGCTGGAAATAAGTAATTAATACACTTAACAAAAACATCAGGTCACGGGAACGATTGAACTGCTCCACACTGCAGCAAGAAATAAGTGTTTCTATTCATATTGCGGAAGGGGTCAAACTCTATACCTCCTTGAAGAAAATTTCGAACCAATTTTCATTCTCCAGACAGGTGTTTCGAATATCAAATTCTCAACAAGTTTCACTCTTTTAACCATGTGACATGGTTTAAATTGAGGATCACAGACGAGGGTAAAATACCCCAATTGTGCATGTCTGGTCCATGCTTCCAATTTATGATCTTAAATGATGCTATTGAATGTTAAGACATTTAACATTTGTATTACTTGGTGAGTGTCATTGCTGGGGGACCAGAAGTCCTCGAGGATACAAGTAGCCGAGTTTGATCAACTTCGAAAATGTCTATTATCAAAATTTCTAAAACGTTGGTCCTGTAGCATCATATCCGATGATCTTGCTACGCCTTTCGGTACATTTTTGCACATAACATTAACACTTTTTAGCCATATAACAAGTCCCACTCTCCAGAATGGTGGGTGATATTCTGTCATAGAGAATTTGAACATCCAACCAAACATTATACTTTATATCTTCCGAAATGGAAGTAACCGGATGTGACAATTCTACCGAATGTAAGCGACAGGTGTTGCATGAAAACATGAGATGCTGACTTTTCCTGGGCACCTGGCCGGTCTCACTCCCATATCGGGAGTTCGCTTCTTTTCATGTGGTGAAGGTTTTTGTTTGTTTGCTTTGGTTCCTGATTTATCCTAAATTTGTATGCCTTCGGATTATGATTTTCTGAACTATCGATTTTTGTGCTGTATTTAGCGATATGGTCATTATCCATATTTGTGAAGATTGAGGATCACTGACGAGGGTTAAGAACCCCAAAGATGCATGTCTGGTCCATGCTTTCAATTTACTGTTCTTAAGGTAGAGTGTCCCTCAGGTCAGAAATGCCGGTATTTTTTTTTTTTTTTTTTTGCCTTCATACCCTATTCTTTCTCTTCAAAATATTGTTCAGATTATCAAACTTATATGGTTTTGGAAAAAGAAACTTTCATAGTTACATTTTATCACCTCTTAATAAGGATGTTTCTTTCTTTTCCCATAGGGTCCAAAGTTAAAGTTCAAACTGCTTAAGTTCTCGGTATAATCATGAAACCCCGAATTATATTTTGCTTGTATATCAGGATTAACACAAGCTTTGCATATATGGAAATGAAGATATTGTAAAGTTGTTATTTAGGAAATATTAGCATCTGAGACCTGAGGGATGCTCTACCGTAAATGATGCTATTGAATTCAAAGAGGTTTAACATACACACTCCGTCGGAAAGAAGAACGAAAATTCTACGAAGGTGTGTCCTGAAATAAGGCTATCGATATCTGTAGTGCTTAAGTTCGTACGGTCCATATTACATCACACAATTCAATTTATAAGATTTTTTATATTTCACGATAGTGAGAAGTGGGAAATTTCCAAAAACAATGTTTAAAATCTCACAACAGAAAACCTCATTTATGTTTTTAATTTTGAATAAAATTTCTTCATGTTTGTTTCATTAAAATCGAACTTGAATCAAAAATAAATAAATAGATAAATAAGATAATGAAGAATACTGGTTCCTGATTCAGTTCCTTAGTCCTAAATTATGAAATAGTACTATAGTCGGGATACCGATTTTAGGTTTTGTGATTGACTTTCATTCACTGAAGAGTATCAAATGACTCCGACATTCGTGCTGAAAATGACTTAGAACAGATAATGATTGGAATGTAAAACAAGAAAATTTAAGCTCAGTTTGTCGATACTTTGAAGACTTGAAGAACAGATAATGATTGGAATGTAGAACAAGAAAATTTAATCTCAGTTTGTCGATACTTTGAAGACTTGAAGATCGAATGTTGCTGAATGTTTATATTTCATAAGCACGTCAATGATTATCAGACCTAAATGATTAATTAATGAAAGATATAGTGTGACTCTCCAGTACGCACAATAATATATGATTTACAGAACGAATCTTTACTTACGGAACTATTCAGTTCAGCTCAGATTATTTATCAATATTTTTATTCAAAATAATTGAATACGACCATGTTTCTTTGTGAAATGAATCATTGACGTGCTAATGAAATAATTCAGAAACATTCGATCGTGAAGTCTTCAAAGAAAAAGAAGGGTATCAAAACTGAACAAAAAATTCCAAAATGCTGTGTACCAGACAAAGAATAATGCCGACCATGTGGTATGCAGAATTTAGAAATTTAGAAGGTTATTCTCTGATTGACAAGTCTTATGATTTTGTTATGGAGAAATGTTGGAAGCTTTGGTTTGTTAAAATTATTTCTGAAGATTATAATTCTTTGATAGAACAATTTCGATAACTTGAATAAGGAATAATACATTTTTTGTCGAGTAGACAGATGTCAGTTATGATTTCGTCATGAAGACATAATCCGATGTGCAAAGATCTAAGATAAAAGAAATAACACGTCTGTAGACGAAAGCTTGTTATCGTAACTCTCCCAAAACCAATGGATGAATTTCAATGAAACTTTACACAATGAAAGATCATGATATGTAGATGTACATGAAGAAAGGGGATTGCCGTCGAAAAAGTAAGACCTGAGTTATGCCCTTGGAGTTGGATTTTTCATGAATTTTCAATGTTGAACGTCTTCAAATTCAATAGCATCATATAAGAAGTGATACATTTGCAGCATGGACCGGACATGCACGTTTCGGGTACTCAACCCTGGTCATTGATCCTCAATTTAAACATTTTATATGGCCAAAGAACGTGAAAGTTATTGTGTCCAAAAATGTACCGAAAGACGAAGCAGGATGGGTGGGATATGATGCTACAGGACCCACGTTTTAGAAATTTGAACCGAAGTTGATCAAACTTGGCTACATGTTCCCTCATGGACTCCTGGACCATCAGCAGTGACACTCACCAAGTGGTACAAATGTTAAACGTCTTCAAATTGAATAGCATCATTTAAGAACTAATAAATTGCAGCATGAATCAGACATGCACGTTTCGGGTACTTAACCCTCGTCAGTGATCCTCAATTTAAACTATGTCATCTGACTAAAATAGTGAAAATTGTTGAGAATTTAATATTCGAAACACGTGTCTGGTGCATGAAAATTGGTTCGAAATTTTCTTCAAGGAGGTATAGAGTTTTACCCTTTCCGCATGATAAATAGAAACACTTATTTCTTGCTGCAGCGTGGAGCAGTTAAAATTGTTCCCTATGACCTGATGTTTGTCAAGTGTATCAATTACTTCTTTCTAGTTCTTGCCTTCTCGACTTTGAGACTGAATACTGTAAGATACTTCTTTGATGTTTATGTATATTTCATAATGATATGCGAAATGGGTTTGTTGACCCTCAAAACCCCTTATACACTCAATATTGAAATAAAGAATCGAATTACACCTATTGGTGGAATGTGGAAGGTCTTTGGCGGCCATTCTGAATTCCGTCGCTAAAAAGAGTTGTCCCAGAAGCATGTGTCAGTTGAGAACACACAAAAACAGCAAAATAAATGTATTCTATGACCATTTCAACTACAAATAAGATGCGTTATACGAACATTTTATTGAAATATTCACATTGTACCATAATGAGGTTGAAATTTGGCGGCCATCTTTTAATCCTGAATGAACTCAAATTGTAAAAATAACATCGGAATTTGGTTTGTTGACCATCAGAACCCCTGATTTGATGTACCACACTTAATATTTAGAGAATTTAATTTCATCTATCGGCATTTGGCGGCCATTTTGAATTTCCGTCGATAAAAACAGTTGCCATAGGTTGCCAGAGTGGCAACCAAGCTAGAATTATTCATATTCATCCCATAGATTGGAATCATCAAAAACAGTTGATAGGAAAGGGCATTTCTAGGTGGCCACATGCTATATAAGGCCGTCAAATCGATTAACCGTCAAGCCATCAAAGACAATTTGTGCAAGTATACTTCCATAAAATAACTGAAGTTTAAATGGTCTGTGAAGTGAATTATGAAAATACCTGGACTTTGTAGAGCGAATTATCTTATTTTCTTTTCTAATTTTCATTAATTAGATTCATATTAATATTAAATTTCTTTAAAGTAAATAAATAAAAAGAATATATATATCTCTTTGTTGTTGTTTTTAATGTTTTAGGATGCATTGCTTGGTTGCCAATTGATACACAATGACTGCACTAACATATTGATTTTATTTTAAATATCAACAATATTTGAACAAAAATAAGTTATAACAGGGGTGAATGCTTTCGATGTAGATGATTAAGGAAGTCCCCTAGCCTTTAAAGGACAGTATTCTGGTAGGACTTAATAAAAGAAGGGAGGAGATCTCCAACAAGACCCCGTTGTAGCATCAACAGAAAAACACCAAAATACCCGATGCAAAAACACAAAAGACGAGCACAGCATGAGACGGAAAAGAGACACACTACATGTAAACATCAAACACAAAAGACTACACATAAAACGACGAGACCAATGGGCAACCGGTGCCGACAGTAATAAAAAAGAAATCTTACAATATGATTAAAAATGACTAAGGACTAAGTAATTAAAAAGAAATCTTACAAAATGATTAAAAATGACTAAGGAGCTCGACGGATTTGTTAGGGAATTCCGCCCAGCTTGGAACTGAAAAAAATTCTCATTAAAAGAAATTTAAACTCTGGATTTGGTAAAAATTCTACTGAATTTTATGACAATAGTAAGATCTAAAACATGCGACTTATATTTTGTATGTAATTTGGGTTAAAACAGACTGGAAAAGTTTTTAGAGTATTGTTCCCCTCCTTGCTACAGGATTTCCTGTTTATAGAAACTTCAGTTTGACAAGATCTACCAGCATGACAAGTAAGATCCTGTAGCAAGGTGGGGCGACGTTGTCAATCAGGCGATCAAAATATAGAAATGGGGGAGTGAAAAAGCTCGAAATCTTGATTTAAGTTTAAATCTCAACAATATTTGAACATAACAGGGGTGGCTGCTTTCGATGTAGATGATTAAGGAAGTCCCCTAGCCTTTCAAGGACAGTTATGGTAGGACTTAATAAAATAGTAATTAAAAAGAAATCTCACAATATGATTAAAAATGACTAAGGAGCTCGACGGATTTGTTAGGGAATTCCGCCCAGCTTGGAACGAAAAAAAAATTCTCATTAAAAGAAATCTAAACTCTGGGTTTTGTACGAATTTTAAAGTAATAAATCGTTGAAAATATTTCTGAAACGTGATTTTCTCAAATGAAATCTCCTTATCCCTAACATAGTATTCCTTGTCAAAATGTTACTGAACATCTGAACAAAACAAAGGAGGGGATCTCCAACAACACCAGGTTGCAGCATCCACAGCAAAACCCCAAAACACTCAATGCAAAAACACAAAGCAGACAAGCACAGAAAGAGACGCATAAGGGGACAAGGAACGTCAACGCACAACACAGAAACATCAAACACAAAGGATCACACATAAACCAACGAGACCAATAGGCAACCGGTGCCGACTTAGGACGGCCATCTGCCACGGAAATAGCAGAAGGTGTGATTATCCTGGATTACGTGTGCACACCCTCCCCCCCCCCCCCACTTTTCCGATTACCCAGAGGTCTCGAATAACGTACAATTGTGGTGTAAAACAAAGGGCTATAAAACTGATCGCTTTTGCACTTATTTTATCTTATAGCTTAAAGAGAAAGAGTGTGTCAGTGAATGCGTGTAATTTAGTGATTTAAGCTGATGACTGTCTTTGTAATGTGTACCTGAGTAGTGAAAAAAATAGAAATAAAAAAAATTCTGCAACTACATTTTTTTTCTTTTGAGATATTCATTCAAACACTTACAACAACGAACACTGTTCTCGATTATATCGTCCAACCACAGGCTATACTATCTTCCGAAATGGAAGTAACCGGGTGTGATATTTCTGCCGAATTAAAGCAACGGATGTTGCATGGAAGCAGGAGATGCTGACTCTTCCTGGGCACCTGGTCTCGCTCCTAATTGGGAGTTCGCTTCTTTTTTTCTTTTTTTTTCTTTTTTGTTGTTGTTTGTTTGCTTTGGTTCCTGTTTCCTCCTGATTTCGTATGCTTTCGGTTTGTAATTTCCTGAATTGTCGATTTTGTGCTGTGTATTGGGATATGTTCATTGTCCTTATTTGTCATGTTACAATACTAGACATTTTATAGGCATCATCTCCAAAACCACTCAGTACTTTCAGCAAAACTCTCAGTTAGTTTATGCTATTTGGTGAAGTTCAGGCTTGAAGTACATTAAAACTGAAAAAACTGAAACCTTTGCCGCGTTTGTTGTACTGTCAAAATATAAACAAAACCATCTGGTTCTTCACTGATTTATCAGTAAGCTCTTCTTATGTAACTCATATGACTTCCTTGTATTCACTTCTATACTTGAGATATCGTTATATCGTTTGCCCTTCGTCACCTATTGTGAGAGAGATTTCTTAAAGAGGCCACCACTTCCGTGCTGAAAATGCTTCTTCGATGTTTATGCAAATTAGTCAGACCAATTTTCTATATGTACCCACTTTGATGATTGCAAACCTTTTTCTTTCAGCTAATATCGTCCTTCAAATACCAGTTTAAGAACTGCCACAATTAAGTCACTATCTCTTTCCCGACTCTCTTTCTATATTCTTTTTCTTTATGAACCACTGACACTGGCATCATCATTTCTTTCTGTATAGTGTCACCTGGTCCAACCTCTAGCTTGCTTGGGGACCGTCGATGCTCCATTTGGTGCTCTATTGTGAGTGCTGTTGAGATTGTCGTCAGGATCTTTGCCGTGTGGAGCTCTTAAAAAAAATCCCCGCGAGGGGTTTGACAGTAAGTGTTTTAAATATTTCCCCTGACGTGGTCACCATAGCACTTTCTATAGACATTACCTCAGAGAGGGCATGCTTTTAGATATTGTTATCATCTTTCGTGCATGAACATCGACGGTGGGTGCGGCTAGCCAAACAGGGGGTGTTTACTCCTCCCGGGCACCTGGTCCAACCTCTAGCTTGCTAGGGGTTCGTCGATGCTCCATTTGGTACTCTATTGTGAGTGCTGTTGAGATTGTCGTCAGTATCTTCTTTATCTCATTTGAATATGCTACCAAATTAGAACCGCACACTTTCTGTAAAGTTAATGCACAAATTTAATTTCAAAAAATAAAACCAAAGGGCGCTACTGAAATAAATTTTGGCGCCTTATGAAACAATGACTATACGAACACGGGTAAAGTTTACTTAACTATGCTACTATATATAAATCTTCGAGATAATAATCCTTGTAAGCGGTACTTTACTTTATTTTTTCAATAAGATAAACAAGATCCTGACAAAAATCTCAACAACACTCACAATCGAGTACCAAATTTAGCATCGACGGACCCCTAGCAAGCTCGAGGTGGAACCAGGTGCCCGGGAGGAGTAAGCATCCCCTGTCTGGCTAGCCGCACCTGCCGTCGATATTCACGCACAAAACTGAAAACAATATCTACAAAACATACACTGTATGATGTTATGTCTGTATAGAAAGTGTTATGGCGACCATGTTTTTCGTATGTCTTCTGGTTTTTACATCCTTTTACATATTCATCCGGGCGTTTCTACGACCCCTGTGTCATTCTGTCTGTTTATGTGTTCATCTTACAGTGAGGAGGTTATTTTACAGCACAATTATGCTTTTTTGAGACCTCGTCGTAATCGAAAAGTGGGAGGGTTATGCGCGCGTAATCCGATTAACCATACCGTCTGTTACTTGCGTGGCAGATGGCCGTCCTAATTGGAAATGGTTTCCGTTGGTCTCGTTGGTTTATGTGTGGTCTTTTCATGTTTCTAAGGTGTGAGTTGCGTCTCTTTCTGCACAGGTCTGCTGCTGCGTTTTTTGCATTGGGTGATTTGCGGGTTTGCTGTGGGTACTGCAACCGAGTATTGATAGAGATCCCCTCTATTATTGTATGCTATTGATTATGTGATTTTAGGTGAGAAGATACTTTATTATTGTCTTCTTATGTTTGTCCGCTTTTTCTTTTCTCGCAAAAAACCAAAGAAAGGGATCTCCAACAACACCAGGTTGCAGCATCCACAGAAAGTTATGTTTTACAATTTTCGAGAATTTTTATGGAAGATTTTTGTCATGTTTCTTTTCTGAATTTATGTTTTGAATTTTGACTTGCATTCATTGAAATATTTATCACAATTCATTAGGGATAATCTATAATAGACCAAAGATTAATCAAAGGGAAGAAAAAGAGATAAAGGAGGAGAAATTGGACAGAACTTCTTTATCCTAATAAGCATGTTCACTCATTTTTTTTGTTTGATAGCTGTAATTTTGATGAATGTATTTCATATACGCTGACTGAACTAAAAGTAACGTTTTGAAAGGTATTACTCAATTGATCTGTTCTTAAATGATGCTATTGAATTGAATTGAAGACGTTTAACATTTGAACTACTTGGTGAGTGTCACTGCTGGTGGACAGTCCCCGAGGGCACATGTAGCCAAGTTCGATCAACTTCGGTTGATTGTCTGTATCTTCAACGCATACGAAAATTATGTTATCAATAAAGTCTTGAAATTTCTAAAACGTGGGTCCTGTAGCATCATATCCCACACATCCTGCTACCTTTTCTGTACATGTTTGGGCATAATAAATTTCACACTCTTTGGCCATATTACATTCTTTATAATCACTGACGAGGGTTAAGTATCCGAAACTTGCATGTCTGGTTCATGCTGAAAATTGATATGTTCTTAATTAAAAGATGCTACTGAATTTGAAGACGTTAAACAATCGCAAGGGAACTGCACATAATTTGACATGTCTTTGTTTTAGAATATCATACAATGACTATACGGACACGGGTAAATTTTATTTAACTTTGCTACTGAATCGACCCCACCGAAAATTTGAAGCCGAGTACTCTTCGCTAAGTAGATAGAGAAAAGAACAGAAAACAATTTAGAGGGCGCTACTGAAATTAATTTTGGCTGTGTCGGAAAATCACTTTGGCTGGATGCATCGCTGATGAGAATTTACTTCTCGAAACATGTGCTTGAAGCATTAAAATGGGTTCAATAGTTCCTACAAGAAGGTAAACTTCCATATTAATAGCTCCAATCTGAAAGAAAGAGTGTTGATGGGTATTATGATAATGTCGAAGGGTTATGAGTCACTTTTTTACTAGAATAATGTCTAAGATGTAGCTTATCTCTACTTAATCTGCCTTTTCTCTAAGAGGATGATTTCCTATAAACTTTACTTTTTTTAATTTATGATACTTCTTGTATATTACCAGTACTTTTTCATCGAGTTTCTTCAAGTTTAAGGCTTGTTTTTTACTTACGCAATATCATTTACATTTTGAACAATTGATCTGATTCATCCGAGCTTAATTTGTTTTGTCTGATTTGGATGTTTTTCGTTGTTGTTTTGTTTTCGTGAAACGTTACAATCTAGTTTTATATCTTTTATTCGCAATTTCTGCACATCGGATTTTGTCTACGTGGCAAAATTAATTCTTTACTTGTCGAAGTTTGCTTTTTATCAAATGTATCCTTTCTGCTGAAGTAAGCTTTGTACAGACAAGAGGTTCAAATTTCTGTTCATCATAATATTATTACACTCTTCAATCTGCAGAATCTGAGCATTGAGCTCTATTGCGACGTTGGTAAACTCATCTTTGATATGATGATAGCCCAGCAGACAGAAATTTTAGATACGGTGTACTATATTTTAATGTTCAAGATAATAATTGTAAGTGGTACTTTACTGTATTTCTTCAACGAGATAAAGAAGATCCTGACGACTACCTCAACGGCACTCACAATCGAGCACATAACTGAGCATCGACGGACCCCTAGCAAGCTAGAGGTGGAACCAGGTACCCGGGAGGAGTAAGCATCCCCTGTTTGGCCAGCCGCAACCGCCGTCGATGTTCACGCACAAAACTGAAAACAATATCTACAAGCACTGTTTGAGATTATGTCTGTATCGAAAGTGTTATGGCGACCATGTAAGGGAAAGACATTAAAAACACTTACTGTTAAACCCCTCGCGGAGTTGTTAAAAAAATACATAGCGGGACACCCACACGTTTAGTAATTATATTTCAGATATTCATTTCGGATCCTGAAGAAAGAAGGGGAAGTAACAAAAAACCTTCAGAACTATTCAATATGCAATTCAATAAGTATTCAAGAATTCATAGTGACGATAAATTGAGCTAAAAGTGTCTGTTTCTTCATGCAAAAATTTTCATGCATTCTTTATCATTTTCAGCAAAACTGTCTGAGTCCTATGATTCTAATCAGTGAACGAAAGACAAACACAAAACCCCAACTCATAATCTAGACTAGACCTCTTAATTCCAATTGAGAGCCAAGGAAATAAAGCAAGAACCCATTTCCTTTTAACTAACCTTTTTGTTTCAAATCTAATTTGAATAAAAAAAAAATAAACATCTCAGGAGGACCTTTTCAAAATTATGAACATAAATGAAGTTTTCTCGTGTGAAATGTTAAACGCTGTTTTTCTCTGAAAATAGTGAGAATTAAGGCGTGTCCCTACTCGTAGAATTAAAAGATAATTTGTTTTATTCCAAGTATTTTTCCTATGCATTATGGGTCAAATAACATAATGAACATCGACATGGATGGCCAATTTTGTTTTTATAAAAATACATTATATTAAAGAAAGGTACCCTTGATAATTAAGATTTATGAATATGAAATATCCAATATATGCATTTAAACCTTCTAAATTCAGTTATAATTGGTCCAACATTAATTGTATTGTTATAGATTATGAAAATAAGAATGAGAATAAATGTAGCACATAAAACTATATCATAACCTCTCGTTTACGCTATGTTCCGGTGGCCACGAAGGCAACGTTTCTAGCCACAGTGGACAAAACGTGGTGACCATGAGATAACGTAGGGGAACGGGATCGACAAACGTAACTAGCCGTATCGCCGGGTGCTGATTGAGCAAATGATTAAAATGTCAAAACATTAATCATGGCAGGCTACGGCGCAAATGGACTAAAACGTGTCGAACGCAACGTAACGTGACAGAACGTTACAGACCGTAACAGAATTTGGGACAGTGTCCGTAGTGGAATTAACGATCCTAGTGAAGCTGAGTCACGTTTATGTCCCATTTCAATTGCGGCCGCTTTTCCCTAGGTTTACACTATGTTCCCGGCGATCATGGCAGTCGCGGCGGCCCAAAACGTAGCACGCCGTAGAGGATTTTTTTTTAGGTTTTTATCTTGGTATTCAAGTTGTGTTTTCGCACGGTTTATCAAGGTAACTGTGACGAGCCGCGGCTCCTGAATTCTGAAGACGTTCTACGTTTCAACCTTTGGCTTGTTACGGACGTTTGTATGTTTTCCCTCGAGATGCCACGTTGTTCTGATAAGGTCTGTACCTCTTTGTAGAGATCGAATCAGGTGGGCAACATCTTTCACGTTCTGTCAAGGCCCAATACGATTAACCGTGACCGTCGGGAAAAGGAGACACAAAAAGGTGCAAAAAGGGTTTTGCTCACTACAATTTTGTCTAGAAATCTGATGTCAGCACTTACTTCTATTAAAAAACACATAACTAAAAATTGTGAAACGGTTCTAAACAGAAACGATGTAAATTTATTTTGGTCTATAAAGAATTCAGGGGATGTGATTGACAAAATGAAATCTGGAAATTACCAAGCCAATACGATGTCTTCATACGACTTCTCTAATATGTACACCACACTTCCTCATGACAAAATTAATGATCGATTATCTAATCTCATTAAATGGTGTTTTGATCGAGAGCGAAAAACTAACATTTGTACATCTAAATCGAAGGGTTTCTTTTCCTCGACAGACTACAAATCATACAAATCATGGACATGTAGTGACCTGTGTAATGCCTTGTCCTTCCTCTTGGACAATATTTATGTTAGATATGGGTACTAACTGTGCGCCTCTTGTTGCAGATTTATTTTCATGCACTTATGAAAAAGAATTTATCCAAAATCTTCAAAAGCAAAGAAAATTTGATGATATGAAATGTTTCAATAATACTTCTAGGTATCTGGATGATATTCTAACCATTGACAATCCTGCTTTTGAATTACATCAGAATGAAATTTATCCACAAGAATTAGCACTTAACAAGGCAAACCTTTCAAATACAGAAACACCGTTTTTGGACCTAAATATCAAAATTGTAAACGGAAATATTCATACAAGTGTATATGACAAAAGGGATGATTTTGGATTCAACATGGTAAATTTCCCCCTGGCTTGACGGTGATGTTCCAAGATTACCGTCATACGGCATTTACATATCACAGCTCATCCGGTACGCTAGAGCATGTACTGATATTTTGGATTTTCAGAGTAGAAATTTACAAATTACCAAAAACTTTTAGGTCAAGGTTTCCGCTTTCATAAACTAGTTAAGACTTTCTGGAAATTTTACAAAAATTACAGTCAACTTCTTTTAAAATTCGGATCTATACACGCAACAGCGTACATTACTTTGGGTATTACACAACCTGTCTTTTATGGTGATATGATAAACAAAATTAGAAGGATCAAAGGTAGGCAGCATAACCATCGAAAATGCGTCAGAATCATCAAACGCCTTTTTGATCCTAATGTCACCAGACGGACACTAGGCTTGGTACTTGACCAATCTACAGTCTTGTACAAGCGCATCCTTGAGACTTGCACTCTGACTGACTGTGACGACGGGACTCCATGATAGGCCCTGTCCAAACCTCTTTTGAGAAGACAGGGCCCCGACCACCTGTCCTCTCTGAATGACAAATATGGATAATGACCATATCCCTGTCTACAGTACAAAATCGACAATTCAGAAAATCAGAAACCGAAGGCATACAAAATCAGGATAAAACAGGAACCAAAGCAAACAAAAACAAAAACCTGTCAGTCGGACTCCTCGAGTGATTACATACATGAGCTCGCTACAGCCGGCAGAGCACGGACTGTATTACGCATGCCCTCTTTTTATATCCATTTACATATTCATCTGTGTTTTTGGGGCCTCTACGTTTCGCGGTCTTGTTTGTGTGGGGTCATCTTACAGTGAGAAGGTTGTTTTACACCACAATTGTACGTTCTTCGAGACCTCTTGAGAAGTCACAGGGTTGTGCGTACTTAATCCAGGATAACCACACCATTTGCTACTTGCATGACAAATGGCTGTCCAAAGTCGGCACCGGTTGCCCATTGGTCTCGTCGGTTTATGTGTAGTCTTTTGTGTTTGATATTTACATGTCGTGTGTCTCTTTTCGGTCTCGTGCTGTACTCGTCTTTTGTGGTTTTGCATCGGGTGTTTTGCTGTTTTGCTGTTGATGCTGCAACGGGGTCTTGTTGGAGAGCTCCTCCCTTCATTTAAAACACTTACTGTCTACACCGTCGCGGAGTTGTTCAAAACATAAACATAGCATGACATCCATATTTCGGATCCTGAAATAAGAAGGGGAAGTATGAAACACTCCTTTGCTCGAAGCATCACTGATCAGGATTTTATATCCAAGACACGTGTCTGGTGCATAATAAATAATTTAGAATATCCCCCATATCAAATTATACGTATTGCTCATTTTGTTTCTTCATTGGAAGGACTTAAACTTGTAGAAATGTAGGCAGAATTACCATCATCAAACGTTTTAATATACAGTGGATATGATCCTTTTATCACCAGGCGAACACTTGACTTTTTCGACATTGTAACTTTTATATATTTTTGGCTTATTACATTGTTTAGATTTGAGGATCACTGACGAGGGTTAAGTACCCGAAACGTGCATGTCTGGTCCATGTTGCCAATTTATCTGTTCTTAAATGATGCTATTCAATTTGAAGACGTTTATATCTATACCACTTATATCTATACCACCTGGTGGACCAGGAGTCCCCGAGGGCACATGTAGCCAAGTTCGATTAATTTCGGATCAAAATTTCTTGAAATCTCTAAAATTTCTTGAAATTTCTAAAATTTCTTAAAATTTCTAAAATTTCTAAAATGTGGGTCCTTTAGCATCATATCCCACCCATCCTGCTACCTCTTTCGGTAAGCTTTTCGACATAGTAACTTTTATATATTTTTGGCTTATTACATTGTTTAGATTTGAGGATCACCGACGAGGGTTAAGTACCCGAAACGTGCATGTCTGGTCCATGTTGCCAATTTATCTGTTCTTAAATGATGCTATTCAATTTGAAGACGTTTATATTGGTACTGGACCAATCTACAGCCGTGTACCAGTACATTCTTAAGCATTGCACATTTGACTGACTGTGACGAGAGGACTTCATGACAGGCCCTGTCCAAACTTCTTTAAAGAAGAGAAGGTCACGACCACCTATCCTCTCTGAATGTCAGTCGGACTCCTCAGGTGATCAAATGCATGAGCTCGCTACATCCGGTAGAGCACGGACTGTTTTTCGTATGTCTTCTGGTTTTTTATATCCTTTTACATATCAATCCGGGTGTTTCTTCGACCCCTGTGTCATTTTGTCTGTTTGTGTGTTCATCTTACTGTGAGGAGGTTATTTTACAGCACAATTATGCTGCCTTCGAGACCTCGTCCTAATCGAAAAGTGGGAGGGTTATGCGCGCGTAATCCGATTAACCATACCGTTTGTTAATTGCGTGGCAGATGGCCGTCCTAATTGGAAATGGTTGCCCGTTGGTCTCGTTGGTTTATGTGTGGTCTTTTCATGTTTCTAAGGTGTGAGTTGCGTCTCTTTCTGCACATGTCTGCTGCGTTTTTTGCATTGGGTGATTTGCGGGTTTGCTGTGGGTACTGCAACCGAGTATTGATAGAGATCCCCTCTATTATTGTATGCTATTGATTATGTGATTTTAGGTGAGAAGATACTTTATTATTGTCTTTTTATGTTTTCCGCTTTTTCTTTTCTCGCAAAAAACCGAAGAAAGGGATCTCCAACAACACCAGGTTGCAGCATCCACAGAATGTTATGTTTTACAATTTTTGAGAATTTTTATGGAAGATTTTTGTCATGTTTCTTTTCTGAATTTATGTTTTGAATTTTGACTTGCATTCATTGAAATATTTATCACAATTCATTAGGGATAACCTTAATAGACCAAAGATTAATCAAAGGGAGGAAAAAGAGATAAAGGAGGAGAAATTGGAAAGAACTTCTTTATCCTAATAAGCATGTTCACTCTATTTTTTTGTTTGATGGCTGTAATTTTGATGAATGTATTTCATATACGCTGACTGAACTAAAAGAAACGTTTTGAAAGGTATTACTCAATTGATAAATGATGCTATTGAATTGAAGACGTTTAACATTTGAACTACTTGGTGAGTGTCACTGCTGGTGGACAGTCCCCGAGGGCACATGTAGCCAAGTTCGATCAACTTCGGTTGATTGTCTGTCTCTTCAACGCATCCGAAAATTTATGTTATCAATAAAGTCTTGAAATTTCTAAAACGTGGGTCCTGTAGCATCATATCCCACACATCCTGCTACATTTTCGGTACATGTTTGGGCATAATAAATTTCACACTCTTTGGCCATATTACATTCTTTATAATGAATATCACTGACGAGGGTTAAGTACCCGAAATTTGCATGTCTGGTTCATGCTGAAAATTGATATGTTCTTAAGTAAAAGATGCTACTGAATTTGAAGACGTTAAACAATTGCAAGGGAACTGCACATAATTTGACATGTCTTTGTTTTAGAATATCATACAATGACTATACGGACACGGGTAAATTTTATTTAACTTTGCTACTGAATCGACCCCACCGAAAATTTGAAGCCGAGTACTCTTCGCTAAGTAGATAGAGAAAAGAAAAGAAAACAATTTAGAGGGCGCTACTGAAATTAATTTTGGCTATGTCGGAAAATCACTTTGGCTGGAAGCATCGCTGATGAGAATTTACTTTTCGAAGCATGTGCTTGAAGCATTAAAATGGGTTCAATAGTTCCTACAAGAAGGTAAACTTATTAATAGCTCCAATCTGAAAGAAAACTTCATGGATTCATGTTGAAGATATTCATTAGAGTGTTGATGGGTATTATGATAATGTCGAAGGGTTATGAGTCACCTTTTCACTAGAATAATGTCTAAGACGTAGCTTATCTCTACTTAATCTGCCTTTTCTCTAAGAGGATGATTTCCTATAAACACTTTCTTACATTTTTTTTAATTTATGATACTTCTTGTATATTACGAGTACTTTTTCATCGAGTTTCTTCAAGTTTTAGGCTTGTTTTTTTACTTACGCAATATCATTTACATTTTGAACAATTGATCTGATTATCCGAGCTTAATTTGTTTTGTCTGATTTGGATGTATTTCGTTGTTTTGTTGTTGTTGTTTTGTTTTCGTGAAACGTTACAATCTAGTTTTATATCTTTTATTCGCAATTTCTGCACATCGGATTTTGTCTACGTGACAAAATTAATTCTTTACTTGTCGAAGTTTGTTTTTTATCGAATGTATCCTTTCTGCCGAAGTAAGCTTTGTACAGACAAGAGATTCAAATTTCTGTTCATCATAATATTATTAGATTCTTCAATCTGCAGTATCTGAGCATTGAGCTCTATTGCGACGTTGGAAAACCCTTCTTTGATATGATGATAGCCCAGTAGACAGATATTTTAGATACGGTGTACTATATTTAAATGTTCAAGATAATAATTGTAAGTGGTACTTTACTGTATTTCTTCAATGAGTTAAAGAAATCGTGACGACAATCTCAACGGCACTCACAATCGAGCACATAACTTAGCATCGACGGACCCCTAGCAAACTAGTGGTGGAACCAGGTGCCCGGGAGGAGTAAGCATCCCCTGTTTGACCAGCCGCAACCGCCGTCGATGTTCACGCACAAAACTGAAATCAATATCTACAAAACATACAATGAATGAGATTACGTCTGTATACAAAGTGCTATGGTGACCATGTCAGGGAAAGACATTTAAAACACTTACTGTCAAACCCCTCGCGGAGTTGTTAAAAAATATACATAGCGGGACACTTACACATTTAATAATTAAATTTCAGATATTTATTTCGGATCCTGAAGAAAGAATGGGGAAGTAACAAAAAACCTTCAGAACTATTCAATATGCAATTCAATAAGTATTCAAGAATTCACAGTGACGGTAAATTGAGCTAAAAATGTCTGTTTCTTCATGCAAAAATTGTCATGCATTCTTTATCATTTTCAGCAAAACTGTCTGAGTCATATGATTCTAACCAGTGAATGAAAGACAACCACAAAACCCTCATTCATAATCTAGGTTTAATCTCTTTATTCCAATTGAGAGCCAAGGAAATAAACCAGGAACCCATTTCCTTTTAAATAACTTTTTTTTCAAGTCTAATTTGAATAAAAAATAATCCACAATTAACATCTCAGAAGTACCTTTTCAATATTATGAACATAAATGAAGTGTTCTCGTGTAAAATGTAAGACGCTATTTTCTCTGAAAATAGTGAGAAATAAGGTGTGTCCCTACCCGTAGAATTAAAAGATAATTTGATTAATTCTAAGTATTTTTCCTATGCATTATGGAAGAAGGGAGGAAATCTCCAAAAAGACCCCGTTGCAGCAAAACACCAAAACACCCGATGCAAAGACACAAAAGACGAGACCAATGGGCAACCGGTGCCGACTTTGGACTGCCATTTGTCACGAAAGTAGCAAGTGGTACGGTTATCCTGGATTACGTGCGCACACCCCTCTCACTTCTCCAATTACCCAGAGGTCTCGAAGAACGAACAATTGTGGTGTAAAACAACCTCCTCACTGTAAGATGACATCACACAAACAAGACCGCGAAACGTAGAGGCCCCAGAGACACAGATGAATATGTAAATGGATATAAAAAGAGGCATGCGTAATACAGTAAGTACTCTGCCGGCTGTAGCGAGCTCATGTATGTTATCACCCGAGGAGTCCGAATGACATTCAGAGAGGACAGGTGGTCGGGGCCCTGTCTTCTCTAAAGAGGTTTGGACAGGGCCCGTCATGGAGTCCCGTCGTCACAGTCAGTCAGAGTGCAAGTCTCAAGGATGCGCTTGTACAAGACTGTAGATAAGTCAAATACCAAGCCTAGTGTCCGTCTGGTGACATTAGGATCATATCCACGGTATAAAAGGCGTTTGCTGATTCTGACGCATTTTCGATGGTTATGCTGCCTACCTTTGATCCTTTTTATTTTGTTTATCATGTCACCATAAAAGACAGGTTGTGTAATACCCATAGTAATGTAGTCTGTTGCATGTATAGATCCGAATTTTAAAAGAAGTTGACTGTAATTTTTGTAAAATTTCCAGAAAGTCTTAACTAGTTTATGAAAGCGGAAACCTTGACCTAAAAGTTTTTTGGTAATTTGTAAATTTCTACTGTGAAAATCGAAAATATCAGTACATGCTCTAGCGTACCGGATGAGCTGTAATATGTAAATGCCGTATGACGGTAATCTTGGAACATCACCGTCAAGCCAGGGGAAATTTACCATGTTGAATCCAAAATCATCCCTTTTGTCATATACACTTGTATGAATCTTTCCGTTTACAATTTTGATATTTAGGTCGAAAAACGGTGCTTCTGTTTTTGAAAGGTTTGCCTTGTTAAGTGTTAATTCTTATGGATAAATTTCGTTCTTATATAATTCAAAAGCAGGATTGTCAATGGTTAGAATATCATTCAGATACCTAGAAGTATTATTGAAACATTCTAATCATCAAATTTTCTTTGCTTTTGAAGATTTTGGATAAATTCTTTTTCATAAGTGTATAAAAATAAATCTGCAACAAGAGGTAGGCCTTTCAACTAAATTTCAAAATCCAATAAGTTTCCTTTGAAAGTGCTTCACGACTTGTGAATCTGTGTCTAAATAGCAGTAAGGAACTTTGAATTGGGAAAGACATTCTAATTATCGATAAAAAAGTAATTTTTTCTACCGAATTTTAAATTAAATCTGCTTAAAGAGGGAGGTAATTCAAACTATAAAATTTAACAAACATTTGATTCCCGGGACTCATCTTGAGTAACCGAGTTTTACGGGTTCTTTAAAATATGAAACGCACAAGAAACGAAATGAAAAGAAACGGAACGATTTTTTTTTTTTGGTCGGCAAAGAATTTTAAAAAATAAACGTAATAGTAAACGACGCAGATATAATAGAAAAAGCCCTGTAAATTTCAATTTTAGGTTCTTGTTATCATTGAACTTATTAAGTCAAAATTCACGAAAAATTTAAAATCAAACGGTTTAAACAAAAGTTGTTCAAAAAAGCAAACAAAACAAATTACAAAAATAAAAAAAGATGAAATTTTCACGATTTTCAGATTTCTAAACTGAGTTGTACAGAAAAAATCTGAGTGACTATAGGAATACATTTCATTTAATTTCAGAGATCCCTTTTCTTTTTGCATGGATTGTTTGCTATAGACATGTAAAAGAAATGTCCATATCGTCATGATTCTTCACTTTGAAAACAACATCTTCTATCTTTAATACAGCTACATGCAGGGATAACTAGAAAAAAAAGGGGGGGGGGGGGTCCTATCCCATATTTCATTGAACAATTACTGGTCGACATCATGCAGTGAACTTATGATGGTTTTCTTTTTTGTTAGTTTAAAGCTGAGCAAAATTTGTCAAAAACATCGATTACGTACGTAGTTTATTTTATTGATGTAAGAACCTTAAGAAACGTTTTTTTCTTTCTTCTCCAGAGGGAGGGGAAGGGGCGGTCAGCCTATCCAACACATGGTTTTGAAAAAAAAAAACTGAAGAAAAAAATTGAACTCGCGTATACGTATATTCAAATAGAGTAACAGAACATTCCGGATCAGATAAGAACGGTAAATGACTCAAAATGAAATTTGATCAAAAATAGGTACTGAAAAACAAGGTTTTTTCACATTCATGGTGGTGTCCAAAAGTGGGAACCGATTATAACAAATAATCGATTATCACTCGATACTTGATTCCGATTATCGATTATGCCTCTCAATAATCGATTACATAGTGACGTGAGTTTCAAGTTAAATTGTCTAGTAAAATAATGTAAAACTAGAAAAGTTTCTTGTTGCGGTTGCAACAAGAGTGTCTTCCTCCTATACAATTTTTGGTTTGGAAATATGAAGGACGTCACATTACATGTATTTATATTATATATTTAAGTTTTCAAATAACAGTAACATTAAATTTTCAAACCGATAATTGTTGGTGAGCAACCATTTGATTTTTTTTTGGGGGGGGGGGGGGTTAGGAATTCTATTGCCAGCCGGTAAAATTTTTTCAGCAATTTTCTGAGCAGGCCATTTTTTTCAGCCATTACCAGAGTCGGAGAAAAATTTTCGCCGGTTCTTCGGGCCGGATTTAAACAAATTGTCAAATGTTGTGAATGTCTGTGTAAGTTAAACTCCCCGCTGTTACAGAGTATGAGTTAATAACCGTTCCTTTGCAATTAGCGAATTTCAGACAGATTGTATGATGTTTAAATAGAACCTTTTCTAGATTTTTGTGCCTATGCGTATTAGGTCTCTGGTAGATACAGCTATGTCAACAGTTTGTATTTATATTAATTAATTTTTTGACTTTAAATTGTCTGGCACAAAGGGCCAGCAAAAATTTCCATATCATGCAATGTACATGTATCCTTACTTTTGCATGGTCCGGGAAAAAAAATTGCCGGCCCTTTGGGCCGGAATATTTTTTTCAGCATTTTTCAGAGCCGGGATTTTTTTTTTGCAAATTCTTCTCCCCCCTTCCCCCATAAAAAAGGCGAGCTCGTAGCTGTAGAACCAATTTTCTTGAGAAGAGAAATGGTAATAACAAGTTACGTTCAATATATATATATAAATACCATGAGGTTCTCGCTGTGCAGGTTCAAATTTGAACCCTCCCCCCCCCCCCTTTCCCTTTTTTTCAAAGTTTATTTTGAATTTCCATCATGGCGACATCGTTCAATATAAACAGAACTGTTTTCGAAAAACGAGGAGAGGGAAGAATGTTGGAGTAATTGTTCATCAATTTGTAAATAAACCAACCGAAAATTATGTTCGAACGTTTGCTAGAATTAGAAATTAAACTTGATGTTCAAAATATAGTTATTGAAGTTTAGAAACAGGTTTGTAGGTTAGAAATCGGAATCAAACTACCACTTTTTGTGTGTAAATTCTGGTTTGTAGCTGATCTCTTCTAAATTAATCAACTGTTTTAAAATCAAATTGTGTATATCGAAATGTATTTATGAAATGCATATTCATCATTGCCGTGAAATCGGAATTTGAAAATCTCAACACTGCTTTTCTCGAGTCGGACTCGGACTACCAATTTTAGTGTGCGCCCGATCTGTTGGCGTGAAGGTGTATCGAAATACCCAACTCAAAATTTCGATGCTCATATCTTTTCAACAGTAAGAGATAGGAAAAATCAGAAAGACTAAATAAGACAGATATATAGATAAAAAATAATAATATTGAAATTTTTAGGAAACTTCATAAGCTTAATTTTTGTTTACTATTATAAGCAAAAAAGTGTCTTCCTCCTATGAACTTCTGAATTTGGAAATATGAAGGACGGTGAAGGACGTCATCGTAATAAATCGTTACAGTGTGCATCTAGCATTTCATATCTTGCATGGCTGTCGACTTTCAAAAAGAATGGAAATTGTAGATAGCAAAATACGAGATATTTAAGCTTACAAATAGCAAAACATGAAATTTTCGGTCCTTTTGAGTAATTCGACGCTCCCGTCAAATATTTGAATCTACTAAAAAACATGATAAAAAAATAACAGAGACCAAAAATAAAAAAGACCAATCTAGCTTTTACTCCAAACGTAACGTTGGAGAACTTTCATTGTCCTAGCTTACAGGGTTCTTGAGAAATCGCTGATCCAATTTTCCACGGTTACGAAAACAATAGGTCTTCCGACGTAAGTCGGAAGACCTAATTACAGGCGTCCCGCCCCTTGCATATTCTTGATTAAACAAACCACTAAACGGCTATGTACAGGGTAGTCTTCTATTTCAAGGTTGTTCTGATGTAAACGGAGTTACCAAATCTGAACTGCAAAAAAAGGTATAGCCCATCAAGTCTTCTCAGTTGAGTTTAAAAAGAAGTTAACTTTTCTGTCTTTTTTTTTTTTTTTGGAAAGGAGATATCGAGGCAGTGAAACCCTGTGCCTACAAAAATATACATATGAATAAGCAAAACCTGACTCTTTTATCATAAAAAGTGTATTTCGCCATTAAGTAGTCAAATGTATTCATTTTAACACATATGAAGTGCTGAAGTCATCATTGTCTTGACTGAGGCGTAAATCGCATTGGATGGCGAAACCATAGACTATGAAGGCTCTGCCGATTCATCGTCACTTATGATTTTGTATATAAGCTGGAAAAACATAACTAACTTTTTTGTAAATTCAAAGGGGGGGGGGGGGGGAGGGGTCGGACTGATCCCGCTCCCTAACCAATCCCCCTAGCTCTTGATCTTTCAAGTGCCGAGCGGACTTTAGGTGACATGTTTTGAGTATAAGTTTATACAATTAAAATATAAAAATAAAAATATATAGCGATGTACAAATTTATCAAATATTGAGAAAAAGAAAATGTAGAGCACAGCCCTGTACTCACACTTTTAGAAATAGATCAGTGGCGGATCCAGGATTTCAGAAAGGGGAAAGGGACGTACATGTTTCTCATTTCTCCCTCTGGAGTCCTTTATATGTGACCTTCAAATGAATTATACTTATGCTAAATTAAGTGATGTAGGCGAGCGAATAAGAGCGAGCAGTTTTTTGCTGCGTCTGGGGTAAAAATGTCAGAATTCTTTTTATCTACCCTCTATAACTCTTTAGGGAGAATGGGTACATCGGTAAGTCGCATTGTTATGAAATGATCATATACATATAAGTGGTTAAAAACTGGCGAGCGAGAGCGAAAGCGAAAGTCAGTGAATGTTTTTTTTTTAATCGTTACAAAAAGATGGTCAATATTTATCAATTACGATCTCCATTGCATAATATTCATATATTCAAAATCAAAATTCAAAAACCCCCTCTACCCCCTATTGATATGACAGAGATCAATCCAATCAAAACATTAAAGAAAAGAAAGCAGAATGCAGAAATGTATTGTAAAATCTGAATCGGAAATCGGAAAGTTCCCGTTGGCCTTATCCAAATCAATAACTTTTGATTGAAGGGGGGGGGGGAGCCCCCCCCCCCCCTATATGCATATTAAGCAGATTCACAGATTTTAACATTTAGAACGCCGGCTGGGTATACCCTACCTCTTTAGCGAATGGTTGAATTACAAAATACATGTATATCCATAACACAAACAATTTTCAAACATTATTCACTTTTCATGTGTTCTTTAAAAACTTCTTGTCCGACTTGTAAACCTTTTGCAAGCACGGCATAGGCGCCCGGCGGCCAACGCCCTCCAATTGAAACTGAATCATACAGAAATGATTTGTTTTACAGATTGTGGACGAGGGGTGATTACATCAGTACCTCTTGTATGAGAAGTAAAGCTGAAATCTGTATTAAAAACATTTCTACGTCTTTTTTATAGGGTGGGGGTCATTGCCGTCACTTTTTTTTTTATAAATATGTGTAATATTGAAATAATTTTTTAATGTTATGGATAATCATAGACACGCTCTCTCTCTCTCTCTCTCTCTCTCTCTCTCTCTCTCTCTCTCTCTCTCATTTATTCTCTATATTTTCCCCGATAGTTTTGATGATGTCTTCGTTATGCATACTTATCGACATATTACTTGTATTTTTGTTCCTAACTCATGATATTTATCTTAACACTTACAGGTATATCTGCTTTTTGTTTTTTTATGTTAATTTATACTGAGAAGTTCGGCATACAATTTTTAGTGAATACTAATGCCCCCCCCCCCCTTCCCCCTTTATATAAGCAGAGTTTAACGAAATCGGTTACATCTATGCCTAGATTAAACCTTGTCAGCTATAAGATAGTCTTTTGCAGATCTGAAATGTAGATTATGAAATATGTATAAGACGTACATTTACTGATCTTTGACTCGCAGTTCCCTAGGCACATAGGGTGTACAAGGGGGAAAATTACCACAGTTATATCGTAAACGAATGATGAAATGGTGAAATTTGTAATTTTGTTTTTCGTTTCATTTCGTTACTTTTCACTTCGTTTCATAGTTTCAAGGGTCTCGAATTTTACAGATATTATTGAAGAGTTTTCTCCCTTCCAGTATATTACCACATGAACATTTGTAACTCGGTCTAAAAATCTGATGTGCAATTTTGTGCTATCTTTCTCTGTCCTTTTATTGTCTGTAGTACATGAAACAAATTAAAATATTATACTCAATCCTACCAACTTTGTCCAACAACCAAAAAGAGGTAAATAAATAAGAAAATTCATGATTTGAAGTGATTTTTGCGCTACATTTTTATGATGAAGCGCGAAAGGTTCCGATTCTGACACTTTGGGTACGAGTTGTCGTTACTCTCAGTCGACACCTAGCGTTTGTTGAAAGGCCTACAAGAGGCGCACAGTTAGTACCCATAGGAATTCCTTCAACCTGCTTGTATAGACCCTCACCAAATCTAACATAAATATTGTCCAAGAGGAAGCACAAGGCATTACACAGGTCACTACATGTCCATGATTTGTATGATTTGTAGTCTGTCGAGGAAAAGAAACCCTTCGATTCAGATGTACAAATGTCAGTTTTTCGCTCTCGATCAAAACACCATTTAATGAGATAAGATAATCGATCATTAATTTTGTCATGAGGAAGTGTGGTGTACATATTAGAGAAGTCGTATGAAGAAATCGTATTGGCTTGGAAATTTCCAGATTTCATTTTGTCAATCACATCCCCTGAATTCTTAATAGACCAAAATAAATTTACATCGTTCCTGTTTAGAACCGTTTCACAATATTTAGTTATGTGTTCTTTGATAGCAGTAAGTGCTGACGTCAGATTTCTAGACAAAATTGTAGTGGAGCAGTTACTAGAATTCGAAATAAATCGAAATTTGTAAGGAGACTTGTGCAGTTTCGGTATGCAATATAGTGTTGGGAGATCCAATTTAGAAATAGAGATATTAAATGAAGACAGTTCACTGTTATGCTTGCTTAAAATGTTAGATGCACTTTCATTGCTTTTGATATATGTATTAGTAGACGAAAGTTCCGAAACCAAAGTTGATATGTAGTAACGTTTTCAAATGATAATGATGTTGTTGGCTGCTTTATCAGCTGGTGCAAAGACATATTTTTCATGTAATTTACTTAGTTTGGATTTGAAAAATCTTTCTGATTTGGAACGTGGATTTTGGAAAAGATGAGGGTTTTTATGGAAGTTATCTATTCGAATATCCGTTATATCTAAAATGAGGTTTTGGGTCATTGGGTCAAATGGGTCAAATAACATAATGAACATAACATGAACATAATAACATAATGAACATAGACATGGATGGCCAATTTTGTTTTCATAAAAATACATTATATTAAAGAAAGGTACCCTTGATAATTAAGATTTATGAATATGAAATATCCAATATATGCATTTAAACCTTCTAAATTCAGTTATAATTGGTCCAACATGAATTGTATTGTTATAGATTATGAAAATAAGTATACGAATAAATGTAGCACATAAAACTATATCATAACCTCCCGTTAACGCTATGTTCCGGTGACCACGGATGCAACGTTTCAAGCCACCGTCGACAAATCGTGGTGACCATGAGACAACGTAGGGAAACGGGATCGACAAACGTAACTAGCCGTATCGCCGGGTGCTGATTGGGCAAATGATTAAAATGTCAAAACTTTAATCACGCCTACGGCGCAAATGGACTAAAACGTGTCGAACGCAACGTAACGTGACAGTACGTTACAGACCGTAACAGTATTTTTGGACAGTGTCCGTAGTGGAATTAACGATCCTAGTGAAGCTGAGTCACGTTTATGTTCCATTTAACTGCGGCCGCTTTTCCCCTTTTTACACTATGTTCCCGGCGACCAAGGCAGTCACGGCGGCCCAAAACGTAGTACGCCGTAGGAATTTTGTTAGGTTTTTATCTTGGTATTCACGTTGTGTTTTCGCACGGTTTATCAAGGTAACTGTGACGAGCTGCGGCTCCTGAATCCTGAAGACGTTCTACGTTTCAACCTATGGCTTGTTACGGACGTTTGTATGTTTTCCCTCGACATGCCACGTTGTTCTGATAAGGTCTGTACCTCTTTGTAAAGATCCAATCAAGTGGGCAACATCTATCATGTTCTGTCAAGGCCCAATACGATTAACCGTAACCGTCGGGAAAAGGAGACACAAAAAGGTGCAAAAAGGGTTTTGCTTGTTATACTCCTTATGCGACCGTGCGTACCCTGCAAGGCCTTGGTTACAGACAACCTAACGTACGTAATTTCACGTGCACATTTAGCATGACATTCAGTCATCCTGATGCGCGTAAACACGAGAAATTTGAAGGTTTCAACGTGCGGGTTGGATGGATCGTTGTCACAACCTTGGATCACGCCTCGGTTGGGGCTTGATCAATTTAACCCTCGACTGATGTTTTTTTTCTGCCTGGAACTCGAAGTGGTGCTATGCTAGATGACAAATATGGACAATGACCATATCCCAATACACAGTACGTACAGATTCGATAATTCATAAAATCGTAAATCGAAAACATACAATATCAGGATAAAATAGGGTCCAAAGCAAACAAACGAAAACATCCATCACATGAAATAGTGAACTCCTAATACGGGGTGGCAGCATTTGCCCAGGAAGGGTTAGCATGCAACAGCTGTCGCTTCAATTTGGCAGAAATATCACATCCGTTAATTCCATTTTGCAAGGTACAAGTATATTCTGTTGTTGGATGGTTCAAATGGTCTTAGACAGAATTCCATCCATCATTCAGGACAATGGGACATCGGCCATAGAATTTCCTCAGTGATGATGTTAGTCGATCACAAACGTTTCCCTGACTGATAAGCTTATCTAAAAGACGCCTAGCTCTCAGAACAAAATCTCTATATTTGGTACTTGCTCTGGATATTCTGTTTATCCGGTTCCAGTTGTGTGTGAACACTCCATACGCCGTTAACGAAAGAATGCCACCAATCAGGAAAGGGTTATGTGCCATTCTGAAGCCCATGTAGCCACTGTTGTCATATATTGTATTATAAGTCCTACCCCTATAGTTCTGTAGGGAAATGACCAATTTTAATTTTTATAATATGAAGGTCATACGTCTAGGTAAAGGCTGCAAATGAAAGTTTTGTTGTAATGAATCTAAATGAGAAATATTGAAGCTTTACCCATTACGACTCAAAAAATTTGGACATAATTTTCATACTTTTTGGCCATATTACATTGTTTAGACTAAGGATCACTGACGAGGGTTTAGTACCCGAAACGTGCATGTCTGGTCCATGCTGAAAATTTATCAGGTTTTAAATGATGCCATTGAATTGAAAGACGTTTAACATTTGAACTACTTGGTGAGTGACACTGCTGGTGGATCAAGAGTCCCCGAAGGCACATGTAGCCAAGTTCGATCAACTTCGGTTGATCGTCTGTCTCTTCAACGCATTTGAAATTTTCTGTTACAAAATTTCTTGAAATTTCTAAAATGTGGGTCCTGTGGCATCATATCCCACCCATTCTGCTACATCTTTTGGTACATTTTTGGACATAATTTTCATACTTTTGTCCATATTACATTGCTTAGACTAAGGATCACTGACGAGGGTTTAGTACCCGAAACGTGCATGTCTGGTCCATGCTGAAAATTTATCAGGTTTTAAATGATGCCATTGAATTGAAAGACGTTTAACATTTGAACTACTTGATGAGTGACACTGCTGGTGGATCAAGAGTCCCCGAAGGCACATGTAGCCAAGTTCGATCAACTTCGGTTGATCGTCTGTCTCTTCAACGCATTTGAAATTTTCTGTTACAAAATTTCTTGAAATTTCTAAAATGTGGGTCCTGTGGCATCATATCCCACCCATTCTGCTACATCTTTTGGTACATTTTTGGACATAATTTTCATACTTTTTGGCCATATTACATTGTTTAGACTAAGGATCACTGACGAGGGTTTAGTACCCGAAACGTGCATGTCTGGTCCATGCTGAAAATTTATCAGGTTTTAAATGATGCCATTGAATTGAAAGACGTTTAACATTACAACCAAAACTCTAAAATATGCAATAGCTAAACCAACCTTTGACGCATACAGAATGACAGACGGACTGACGGACGAACAGATGGACATATCATATACCGGATATTTGCTTCCCAATTTGGCCAAAAATATAATGCTGTCGTACCTGTCGTACTACGGTAGTAGAATAGAATAAAAATATTATATTCTGACTGCTTGAAAAAAAATGCAATTAAGTTATGAATCACCGAGCGTTATAGGTCCAGTCCCATGCGGCATAAATCAATGTCCCTTGACTCTGCCTAGAATGTATCAATTTAACATGAATTGAAACTTAATTTGCACATCAGAAGATAAATGCGTACACAAAAACAAGTATAATATGTGTATTCACAGGAAAATGGCCAAAACTTTTCTAACAAAAACAAAATAGGTAAATTGAAACCAGACTTGAACTTGACGTGTATCACAGTCTCAGATACCAAAATGAATTCAAAATCTGCAATAAAACAAAAGAAAAGGCCTGAAAACTGAAATTTCATGAAATATGTTTAGTCCAAGGGTCATAACTCCTTTGATAAAAGAAAACTGAAAGAAAACTTGACCTACATCAAACTTGGATGTATTCACATGCAGAAATAATTTCATTATCTGCAACAACAGGGGAGAAAGGATCAAATTTCATCTCAATATTTCTATCGCTTACAGAAAAAGGTCAAGAAAACTGAATTTCGTAAGACATTTAGGGACATAACTCCTTCAAAAAAGGTCAACCACCACCAAACTCAAACTTGCTATGTAACTATTCAATGACAAATATGCATAATGACCATATCCCTGTATACAGCACAAAATCGATAATTCAGAAAATCATAAACCGAAGGCATACAAAATTAGGATAAAACAGGAACCAAAGGAAACAAACAAAAACCTCCACCATATGAAAAGAAGCGAACTCCCGATATGGGAGTGAGACCAGGTGCCCAGGAAGAGTAAGCATCTCCTGCTTGCATGCAACACCCAACGTTCAATTCGGTAGAACTGTCACATCCGGTTACTTCCATTTCGGAAAACATAGAGTACAAACTTTGGTCGGATGGTACAAATGTTCTATGACAGAATATCATCCACCATTCTGGAGAATGGGACATAATAGTGTATGACGAGTTCCCCATATCGACCATAGAACTTCCTCAGTGACGATGTTAGTCGGTCACAAACATATCCCTAATTGAGAAGCTTATCTGAAAGACGCGTAGCTCTTAGAACAAAATTCGTATATTTGGTACTTGCTCTGGCATAGCGTATCAACTGTGAGATGAACACGCCATAAGCAGGTGATGAAAGGATTTTGCTGCTCAGAAAAGGAAAGTTTGTAATGCTGAAATTGACGTCGTTACGTTTGACATTGAGTGAGGTGTTCATGTGACTATCAGTGTCGTGGGACAACATTATGTCCAAATAGGATGCTGAATTATTTGTCTCTGTATTTTCTTGACTTCATGCTCCGAAGGATAGGTACTGCTGAGGTAATCCGCGAATTTTGGATTATTGGTGGACAACACATCGTTTATGTATCTGTAAGTGAAGTTGAAGTCAGAAGCTAAGTACCTTTTCCCTTCAGAGACCAAAGTTTGAATGAATTCAGCTTCGTACGAGTAAAGGAAAATGTAGGCAAGGAGTGGGGCACAATTGGTCCCCATTGGAATTCCGACAATTTGCTGGAAGACCTTTCCTCCAAACACCACAAAAATGTTGTCGATCAGAAAATTTAACATCTGAATGATATCTGTTTCAGTGTACTTATCTTAAGAATCGGACTTTCCTTTTACAAAGTAGGTTTTGTCATAGTTAACAACAATACATTTGTATTTGCGATTGCCGTTCTTACTTGTAAACGCATTCCTTTATAGACTTGCACTCTGACTGAATGTGACGACGGGACTCCATGACGGGCCCTGTCCAAACCCCTTTAGAGAAGACAGGGCCGGCCCGACCACCTGTCCTCTCTGAATGTCAGTCGGACTCCTCGGGTGATAACATACATGAGCTCGCTACAGCCGGCAGAGCACGGACTCTATTACGCACGCCCTCTTTTTATATCCATTTAAATATTCATCTGTGTTTTTGGGGCCTCTGCGTTTTACAGTCTTGCTTGTGTGATGTCATCTTACAGTAAGGAGGTTGTTTTACACCACAATTGTACGTTCTTCGAGATCTTTGGGTAATTGGAGTAGCGAGATGGCTGTTCGCACGTATTCCAGGATAACCACACCATTTGCCATTGCGATGCAAATGGCCGTCCAAAGTCGGCACCGGTTGCCCATTGGTCTCGTCGGTTTATGTGTAGTCTT
Organism: Pinctada fucata; assembly: GCA_028142955.1. NCBI lineage: Eukaryota > Metazoa > Mollusca > Bivalvia > Pterioida > Pteriidae > Pinctada > Pinctada fucata. The sequence goes on from AP027102.1 coordinate 11,896,546, forward strand.
TTGTGTTTGATGTTTACATGTCGTATGTCTCTTTTTCGTCTCATACTATGCTCGTCTTTTGTGTTTTTGCATCGGGTGTTTTTGGTGTTTTGCTGTTGGTGCTGCAACAGGGTCTTCTTGGAGACCCCCTCCCTTCTTTTATAATTTTTGTGAGTCTTTCTTTCAATTTAGAATGTGGGATTGTAGTGTAAAGTGTCGAAAAATCAAAGGCTTTGATCGAATGGACTCTACTAAAATGAGTGGATTTCAGATGTTCTAAAAGTTCCTTCGAATTCTTTAAAATCCACATCTGGTTGATACCACTGCGAGAATATACTGTCGAACAATATTTTTGAAGCCCAGATTTGATTTCAGATAAAACTTTGGTGAGTAAGATCGAAACAGATTTGGAAGAACATTTTGAGGAATCAGTGATGAAATGTTGTTTGTACGGATTCTTATGCATTTTAGGTATGCAGTATAAGTATGGTTTATCTAAATCTAAATTGTTAGTGTCGAAGCCAACGGAGGCAAGAGCTGATCTGTGGTTATCTATTATTTCAGAGGCAGAAAGGTTTATTTGGATGTAAGTGGGATTTCCAGGTGTCGAATTTAAACCCAACTCTTTAACTAGACTGTCGAAATAGTACTTTTTGCATGTAAATGTGTAAGTATTTGAGGCTTTGTCTGCTGGTGTGATGACATAATGTTCTTGGAGGTAGGCAAGCTCTGTGATAACATAAGGGTATTTAAAGATAGACTCGAATCTGGTGTTCACAGTTGATTTTAATTGGTAAATTCTAGATAAAAGTAACCCTCTGATTGATTTCATCCATTCGGAAAAGGTGTCGAGCTGTACATTCTCTTTCTTTGCCCAACGCCTCGCATATTCCTCACAAGAGTCCATGATAATTTTGACATTTTGGTTCCATGTAAAGGACATACTTTCTCTGTATTTGGGACCCTTTTTTAAAAATTCTCTCAACTTGTCGTCCTTGACTATACTAAGGTCACCAGTAATAACGTGTCCAGTAGTAGAGTAGGTGAAATTCGACGAAGAACATTCACAAGGAAGTGGATGAAGTGAGGGATTACTTAAATCAATAGACTGCAAGAATCGTTTGTAATTGTAAATTTTAGATGCAACTGTTGGTGTGTAGCTATAGGAAATACAAGGAGTTTCTTTTATTAATTTTAGTTACAGAATTAATATTAGTTACAGAATAAACTTTAAAGAAGTACCTATCAGTTATTCAGTCTCAAAGTCGAGAAGGCAAGGTAAAATCATTAGAATTTTCATAGGAACGGTTGCGAATAACATTTCGAAGTGCGACTAGGTGCCCGGGGAGAGTCAGTGTCTCCTGATTGCATGCAACACCCGTCGCAACAGCTGCATGGAAACTAGTCACATTCAGTGATTGTCTAGATGTACATATTAATGTACATATTAGGTAAGTATTTCTTGTTTGGTGATGATGACAGCCATTCAATCACAATCCAGAATGTCACTGATCATTCTGAAAAGGGGATCTGATATGTTTTATTATATCCCCGTAGCGACCGAAGAACTTCCTCAAAGATGATTTCAGCCATTGTGTAATATAACCCTAAACAAGTAGCTTACTTGCAAGACGTCTTTTTCTAACGATGAAATCTTCATATTTGAAAAATGCCCTGGCGTACCGTATGAGCTGGGAAACAAAAACGCCATAAGCAGGAGAAGACGGAATGTTGACTCATAAAAGGGAAGTTACTTATGTGGAAGCTGAAATCATCACGCTTGTCATACAGCGAGGTGTTCAAATGGCCGCTTGCGTCTCAGGATAGAAGTATATCCAAGTACGAAGCGGATCAGTCGCTCTCGGTTGTTTCCTTGATCTCTAGTTCATGAGGATAGATTTCATGTAGATGATCCTTAAAGTTCGGATTATTAATGGACAACACGTCATCAATGTATCTGAAGGTAATATTGAATTGAGATGCGAGGTGCTTTCGCCCAGTCGAGAGCAAGGTCTGGATGAAGTCAGCTTCGTATGAATATAAAAATAAGTCTGCAAGCTGGTACCAATGGAGATGCCGACACTTTCCCGGAATACAGTTTCTCCCGACACATCAAAATGTTGTCAATCAAAAATTCAAGCATCCGGATGATATCGTCTTCGGTATACTTTTTGTTTGAATCAGAGTGTTCCTTCACAAAATAAGTATCCTCCCGCCCTATGACAAGGTATTTGTATCTCCTGTTCCCATTTTTTAAAATAAACGTTTTGCGTTTTGTGAATAATATTGGCCAGTCTATTTTTGAGCTTTTTGGTGTGGAATGGTTTGAGAAAAAGTTTGGAAAATCTTAATTTCTAGAGACTTCAAAGGGCATAACTCCTTCGAAAATATGTCATCATGATCAAATTCGAAGTTGATCTTAAACTATGCAAGACGATGCTATGTATGAAATTGCAACTGAATATCTACATCCGATGCAGAAGAAAGTCGGGAAAATTCGCAAACTGACAGACAAAAAGACGGACAGACAGACAAACAGACCGAGAGGAAACTAGGAGTATCCTTCGACGTTGCCGGTATGGGTCTAATAAAACGTAGACCTTTTTAAAATTTCCCTACTACAATGGTAAAATTGAAAACGATATCTCTTCTAAAACCGAAGTAAATTGTAGGTGGAGTTGTTACTTCGGCGCATAAAAATTTAGACAGTCAAACTCTCTTCCAATCTATCAGCAAAATTCTCAATTTTTATTTTTGCTAATACGGATTTAAAAAGCTATTTCAGCGATTCTAAAGCCCGGCGAAATGTTCTTGGGAGTATGGAAGCCCAGGAGTGCCAAGTAAAAATATTTTTTTAACCTGCGCGCTCAAGTTAGTAACCTACACGCACAAGTTAAGTAACCTGTGCGCTTAAGTTAGTAACCAGCGCGCACAAGTTAATAACCTGTGCGCTCAAGTTAGTAACTTGTGCGCACAATTTATTTACCCATGTTATTAACCGGGTTACTAGTTAAACAACTATAACTTTTTCGAGCATGTTACATGTAGTTGCGGATTTCGGCTACAATAATACCTGATTAACGATCCTGGTGCGTCAAGTTCTGATCAAAAGAAAGGTGGAATCCCAACACCAAACTAGGATTTTCTCTAGAAAATAATACATAAAAAAGACATGCAACAGCCCTATAAACTTACATGTACAAACGGAGATTTAGAGTTAGGGTAGGGATGTCACGACTTTTACCCCTTGATTTGCCAAAAAAGCTTTTCTTTTCGTTTTTCATGTATATTCATTCCGAGTAATAATTATTTGCTGAACTCTCACAAAGATTGGATCGAAACATCCCCCCTTTCCAAAATGCCCGTTTCCCATGGAAAATTTGCCACGCCGTACTAAAAGATGTAGGTCAAGCATAAGAATATATCATAATTGATATAGGTTTATTAATGAATTAGAATTCACTTCCATTAAATAATTCAAGTCCCACTTCAGTTATAACGATTTTCCGCGCGGATTCTATATATCTAGAATGTCGAAAGATCGTTGTAGCCGATTGAATAGAAAGAGGAAAAGGGGGTGGGCATGAAATATTAAATGAAAATAAAATCTTATTTATTGGCCCCTGTGACTCAAAGTAAAAATAATGACATGTTAATACACAACGCGAAGTACATGAACATTGATTTTGTAAACCGAGAGGGTTACTATCATATAGAGTTGTGTCGGAAAAATCACCACACCCCTTTCCCAAGACTCTGAGGATCAGGGGCTCAAACAATGTATTAGATGCACCACTAGACCATAGACCCATTATCAACTCTCTCTCAATTTTACTTTCTGAGAATTGGTGTTCCAAATATTATATAGAGATATAAGTTAGGAAAATGACTTGTGTGGGGAGGTTACTAACTTGAGCGCGCAGGTTACTTACTTGTGTGAGCAGGTTACTAACTTGAGCACGCAGGTTACTTACTAGTGTGAGCAGGTTACTAACTTGTGTTCGCAGGTTACTTGCTTGAGCACGCAGGTTACTTACTTGTGTTCGCAGGTTACTAACTTGTGTTCGCAGGTTACTTACTTGAGCACGCAGGTTACTTACTAGTGTGAGCAGGTTACTAACTTGTGTTCGCAGGTTACTTACTTGAGCACGCATGTTACTTACTTGTGTGAGCAGGTTACTAACTTGTGTTCGCAGGTTACTTACTTGAGCACGCAGGTTACTTACTTGTGTTCGAAGGTTACTAACTTCAGCGCGCAGGTTACTAACTTGTGCGCACAGTTTAAAAGAATATTATTACTTGGCACCCCAGGGCTTCTGTATGGTAGAGTCGCGTAAAGAATAGTAAAAATTGCCGCTGAAACGCATTTTCTCATTTTCAGACAAGGGGAAGTTTACTTTTACTAATTTTTGCATACTATTGTACGGTAATCTTTTATATCATAAGTGATAATGTTCTGTCTGTGAAGTCTTTATGTCACAACTTTAACAGATTATGTCTTTTAAAAAATCAGATAATGATAAGATAAGACAAGCTTTCTTTAAGGTCGGCAAGTCAATTAAACAATACATCACAGGGTGGTCAAGCTGGAGATCATTCCCTTTTCATCAGAAGCTTAGATATTTACAATAATGTCAAAGGGTTCCAACTCTATACCTTCTTGAAGAAAATTCCAAACCAATTTTCATCGTCAAAAGAGTGTTAAATGAATAGTAAAATGCAAATCATGTAAGCATTCATTTTTACGAAAACAAGCGTTTTTATCGAGATAAAACTTGAATATATTTTATTTGAACGTGACGTATGTTCACGTGTTACTTGCTGTAAAATGCAAGAATATAACCATACTGAAATGTATATTGCATTGATGACTAATATATCGATATATATGTTTTCTGTAGAAAAATATCTACATAGTAAAATACGAATAAATGTCATCTAAAATCAGGATCATAGTACTCTTATAAATTCTTTGACAATTTGAAAAGTACTGGTGCTTTTTTACCCTCGGCTTGCCTTTTCTGTGAATAGAATGAGATGGATATGACACGTTTCACTACATCAAAAGCAAAATTGAGTTATTAGTCATTTTTCATCACGTGTCTCTATTGGAATCACGTTCAAATGGTATTAAAAAGTTCCATTGATTATTCTCTCACATATACGTCATATTTGAGAGGAATAAAAAAAATCTGAATGATCATTCAACTATTGATAAGAAAGTTTCAAAATTATGGAATTAGTTTCTGCTTAACTACGCATCTGGTTATTTTTTCCTTAAAGAGTTCTTCTTTGATGTTTATTTTTACTCCACACTTCAATTTCTGATTTTCTGAATTATCGATTTTGTGTTGTATACAGGGATATGGTCATTATCCATATTAGTCATTACAAAGAAGTGTCTTTGACGAACTGTTTCTGTAGAAGTATATAAAAAGAAGCAAAATCTGCCAGAAATATCTTTTTTATTTTCGACACCTACAATCAATTTCATTTTATTGGACTTTATCGATGAGTTTAGAAAAAAGGCGTATGTTAAGTGAAAATGCCTTGTCAGACTATGTAGCGATTCGTAAAGTGTACAAGACTAAACAATAATGTCAATGTTGCTTTGTTTGTGTTTTGTCATGAGTTCTCTCCTGTGTACCATTAAGTGTTGATGTACATGTTATTTGTGCTTTTGTCATTAGTTTTCTCCTGTGTAGCATGAAGTATTGATGTACATGTTGTTTGTGCTTTTGTCATGAGTGTTCTCCTGTGTAGCATGAAGTGTTGATGTACATGTTTGTGCTTTTGTCATGTGTTTTCTCTTGTGTAGCATGGAGTGTCGATGTACATGTTGTTTGTGCTTTTGTCATTAGTTTTCTCCTGTGTAGCATGAAGTGTTGATGTACATGTTGTTTGTGCTTTTGTCAGGAGTTTTCTCCTGTGTAGCATGATGTGTTGATATACATGTTGTGCCTGTTTTAATGTGACGTCATCTTATTTATTATTATAGAACAACAATTTGATTATTTTGCAGGGAGAAGGGGGGAGGGGGCAGGGAGGCATTTTTCATCCAGATTATTTATGATATAGCATTTGTCAGATCAGACTTATGGGTTGTATTTTTGTTCTTTTACTTCGAAAGCGTTTACATAAACAACAGTTCTTCATCTCTCCCCCTCCAATAAACATCAGATCAGAGTATTTAGATAATTTTGGCATTTTTACCCGATAGAAGTGGCAATTCTTCTATATAACTACTAGAATGATGATTTTTTTAAAATTACTTCCATTTCTTTCTTTGACGTATTCATTACTGTGGGAAACGTAAAACTGGTTCGGTTTACGTTTACGTTCATTTGTCCAATTTGTTTGGTTCATGGTTATTTGATTTGTGTGTTTCGAAACTTAAAAGTTTAGTTAAATCCCCATTTCTCTTTTCTTCCCTTTCTTTCGTTCCTTAAATCTAGTTGAAAAAATCAGAGTAGCACACTCAGTATTTTTTATTCTACTTTTTGTCCTGCTTCTTTTAATGAAGTAAATCTACAAATGGAAATGAGGTATGGCTAGTGTACTTTTGAAGGGCAATTTTGAAATGTACATGTTTTTCACCTGATAAGTGTTCAGTAAAGCATAACATTGAACAACCATCAAATGACACTTATATCATACGGTATCAATCTTGCAATATGATTTAGGCTTTTATGTTTGACTTTCATTCACTGATTTGTTATATTGTCTCCGTCTCTTTGTCCTATTTTCTTTTCTCAAGAGAAAGTTCTGGGGGTTTTTTTTTCAAGAATTTGCCAGCCTTTTGAATGTGAATTTTGGAATTTTATATCGGATATGAGATCCCTCTTTTCAGAATGATCAGTGACATTCTGGATTGAAAATGAATGACTGCCATCATCACCACATCTTTACCTGATATGTACATCGAGGCAACCTCCGGTTACCTTGTCTCACTTCTGAATATTGTTTTTTTTTCCTGGGTTGTAACCTGTTTGACATTAAGTACAACTGACGAGGATTTGATATCCGAAAGACGTGTATAGTGCAATAAAATTGTTACTATAGAATATCTATTTCAATATCGACAATGTCAACTGTTTTCACTGAAAATTCTTACTAGATATAAGAGAAGATCCTTGACTTGCTTGAATTAATAATTGTAGGTTGATAAGATAGAATGTAAGAATTCTTGACGTCTTTTGACGATCTCTAGACAAGAGTAAGGAAAAGCTAGCAACCATATCTTAACACACACGCATTGCAACCAACAAAACCAATCAGAATTGGAGACAAAAACACTAATACAAATTAAAGGCACTACCGAAGCATGACAAAACATGATAGGGATGGGATAAACACCTTTTATTATTCTGGTTTTTGTAGCAGAAAGTGTAGTTATCCGGATATACGAGTATGTAGTTATGCGCACTGTGCCATCTAACCAACTAACTAAAATCATTTTGGAATTTAATTAAGTACCACTGATGCGGATTTACTATCCGGAACACGTGCCTGGTGCATGACATTGGTTTGAAATGACTGATAGGTACTTCGTTGATGTTTATTGAAAACGTTTAAGAGTTGGAACACTACCATATTATTCTTTAGTGATATTGACAGCCATTCAATCGCAATCAAGAATGTCACTGTTCATTCAGGAAAGAGGGTTCTCATATGGTTTTATAATATCCCCATGGCGACCGAAGGACTTCCTCAATGATGAGTTCAGCCATTGTATGATATAACCCTGAACAATTGATCATGTAAGGACACTCTATGGTTAGATGTGTATCCTTAAAACAATTCTGTCAGAAATTAATTATTCTTTTTTTGGAATATTTATATCAAAGGAGTGTATCTCACGAAGAGTCCTGAGTACTTAGATCAAAATAAGATATAGATCAGATGCCGGGCAATATATATTTATATTTGTTAAATTCGTCCATATTAGTACCTTTTCATTAAAATTAGATTTATTCTACATCTATCCGTCTGATAATCTTGCCGAATGACATTATTAACCAAATACCCAAATTCAGTATCAAGACTCATAATGTGTCGGCACTTAAAAACCTTAAAAATTTCAAACCTATACAGAACACATTAAACATGCTGAATTGGAGTACAAGTGAAACCCGGCTCAATGGGCAATGAGAGGAGGTGCCTTTGGAGAGTAAGAACCGTCTGATTGTAACACTCGTTACTTAAGCTGTGATGAAAAGGTCAAAACAGGTTAATATTTGTGCTTGGTTCTTACCTAAAATATCTTTCAGTGTTGTAGGCAACAAGATCTGTTAGTGTTTAAAATTTTCGTTGTACCCTTGAAAAAGCTTAAATGTCGTAAAAAGTCAGCCCTTCATAATGTTTAACGCCTTCAAATTCATTAGCATCATTTTAGAGCAGATAAATTTACAGCATGGACCAGACATGCACGTTTCGGATATTTAACCCTCGTCAGTGATCCTCAATCTAAACAATGTAATATGGCCAAAATTTATGAAAATTATGTCCTAAATATACCGAAAGATGTGGCAAGATGTCTGGGATATGATGCTACAGGACCCAGGTTTTAGAAATTTGAGAAAAATTTGTAAACATAAATTTGAAATGCGTTTGAAAAAAACGACCAACCGAAGTTGATCGAACTTGGCTAAATGTGTCCTCGGGGACTCCTGGTCCACCAGCAGTGACACTCTTGGAAGATGAGTTCCTCGGTTAGTCGTCTTGCTCTCAGAAAGAAGCCGTTGTAGTTTGGACTTATATCATTGAAAAGCGTATCAACTGCTATTTATATACATAAGGCGGGCGACCAAAGATTGTCACTACTCAGGAAAGGGATACATTTATATATCATATGCTGGGATAAAATTCATACGTGAAATCGAATCGATATCACAGAATTATTGAAGCTATATTACCACTTGAAGTCATTTCTAACTGTAACCTTTTCGCATCAGACATTGACGATAATAGAAATGCATATATTAGCATATTACTTTCATTTGCAAGTAATCATATCATGAATAATAACAGTTCTAAGAATGGTACATAATGCTTATGAATTCTGTATAAGGAAAGTTCAGCTGCATGATGATACATAGTCTTATCTACTTTGAGTCACTCTTCCGATGGAAATAAATTGATGTTGTAACAGTTTGTTTCATATGTACTTTGTGCTATGAATAAAAGGTTATATGATATTGACATAGTTTTTGTAGGCCTTTTCTATTCGAGTTTTGAGGAGTCCACATTCACAGTAAGTAAATGATATGGAAGTAACGATAATTTTGGGGTTTTTTGTTTTGTTTTGTTTTGTTTTGTTTTGTTTCGTTTTTTTTTTTTTTTTTTTTTTTGATTTTTTTTTTTTTTTTTTTTTGTTTTTTGTTTTTTTTTTCATTTATTTATTACGGAAGCGTATAAGTGCCAATTATATATTTTTTATTTTCTGATTTTCCGACTTTTACTCCTGGAAATTTCCAACTTTAAAGTCGGAATTTCCAACTTTAAAGTCGGAATTTCCAACTTAAAAGTCGTAATTTCCAACTTTAATCTTGGAATTTCCAACTTTAATCTTGGAATTTCCAACTTTAAAGTCGGAATTTCCAACTTTAAAGTCGGAATTTCCAACTTTTATCTTGGAATTTCCAACTTTAATCTTGGAATTTCCAACTTTAAAGTCGGAATTTCCAACTTTAAAAGTCGGAATTTCCAACTTTAATCTTGGTAATTCCAACTTTTTTTCAATACAATTCCCTTCATTGTTAATAGTTAACTTTATATACCTTTTATGCCCCTGGTCTTTAGACCAAGGGGGCATATTGCGTTGGATTCGTCCTTTTGTCATTCCGTCCGTCCGTCAGTCTTTCCCCCTTTCAATGAAAGGGCATAGAATTTTAAAAACAGATTATATGGCTTTCAGATTTTGCATGTGTAAACATCTTGAGAGGACCCATCTTTCGGTACTAATTTTTGGAGCTTTTGACCTTTTTCTTGATCTTTGATATACTTTTTCCTATTTTTTTGTAAAAAAACATTTGAAAAATCATAAAAAAAATTATTTCTCCGTGATTTGCTCTCAAATTTTGTACAGCTCAAGTGATGCATATGTTATGTTGTATATATAACGGGTTTTTAGACGTTTTGTCATGCTTTTGAGATCTATCTCAACGAAAGGAAAGGGGATGCAAACTAATAAGTTTAAAAGTTGGCTAAATCTCTTGTACCATTAGTGGTAGATCTGACATATTTCACATGTAGATAACTTATGACAAGATCATTCACCTTAGACCATGATCTTTGACAGTGTGACATTAGACCCTGAAATTTGATCTTCTTTTCTCAAATTTTAAACTTGGTATAACTTTGGAATAGTAAATGATAGGGCCTTTGTATTTCATATATGCATTCATTTTGGAATATCATTGCTGTAAGTATCAAAAGTTGGGTCCGTGTAAAGTGCGAAACGAAACAAAAACGAGAAACGAAACGAAACGAAACGAATCAAATCGAGACGAAACGAAACAGATCGAAATGAAACTAAACAGATCGAAACGAAACGAAACAAAACAAAACGGAGCAGATCGAAACGAAACGAAACAAAACATAAAACTTAAAGAATATGAGAAAAAGAGGAATAATCGCCAAGAACGAATATTTGAAGACGAGATCAGCTCTACATTTGTAACTAGTGTCGAGAGGGTTTCTTGAAAAAGTCGAAGTTGACAATTAGAAATAGTAAATGTCAAATGCCATTCATGTATTTAAGAGGAATAAAGGGGAGGGGAAAGAAAACCACGCTATGACACCGTAATGAGATCATAAAACTGGAGGGGGCACATTTCAGGAAAAAATCTTATCCTTTTTCAAACGAAATGTGCCCCCCCCCCCCCCGTATTTGTTCTGATTTGTCTGATAAAGTTTTCAAATACACATAACGGAACAGTTCCATTTCCTCTGTACTAGACTCCTCCCTGCTAAATAATACATGTATTTTTTTGTCGCCTATGACGAGGTTATTCATCCCGTTCACTCTCCTTTCATCCTTTAAAATGCAACTGTGCTATATACCGTATAGTATATATTATGTTTTAATCGTCAACTTTGACCCATTAAAATCCCTCCAGCCACAAGAACTAATGGCTGGAGCAATAACATAATATTATGCAGATATTGATATCCTTGCTAGTTCTCTGGATTAAAATCAATTTTTCTCAAGTTCTTTAAGATTTATGTTTTGTTTCGATTCGTTTCGATCTGATTCGTTTCGTTTTATTTCGTTTCGTTTCGAATTGTTTCGTTTCGTTTCGTTTTTGTTTCGTTTCGCACTTTACAGGGACCCTCAAAAGTTTGACCTTGTGACTTTGACTTATGATTTTGACCTTCTGTTTTGATAACAGGTTAAATATACAAATGTATTCTCAAAGCTGCCGCCGGGGACTTTTATATGTTTCACAATTAAACAGAGCTTGTATTTAGTTTATAGATCTCAACAGTCTAGACTACGTTGGATTGTCAATGCCAGTAAACTAAATTGGGGGGGGGGGTATTGTATTCTCGGAATGTCGTATTAAACTTAATTAAACTCGTGTAATATGTTAACAATATACTTAATTTAACTAACACATGTATGCATAGAACGATCTCTCGATCTCTCTCTCTCTTGTAGATGTTCGAGATATATATACTATTTTGTATCTGGAAAAAAAAATATTTCAGCAGTACATGCATCTTGCTACGTTAAATATAATACAAGACAACATTTCAAGGGACTTGGTATTTTTGGAGACTTCAAATCTATATTCAGAAGAGGGGATGATTGCATACAATGCATATGGTTTTAGATGTACTTTACTGTTGAAATTTTCATATGTTAGCTGGAGAGCACACATGTAACGAGTCGGACAGTTTTACGATGGAAGTTTGATTCTATGACCCGGCGAGCGGAGTGAATTTACTTTCCTTCTCTCAAGCCCCCCCCCCCCCCCCCACACACACACACACACAAGAAATTAAAATCTTTATTCTAAAATCAAATTAAACTTTAACAACTTACAAAACAAATTATCATAATGTCTCAGATTCCATGATTTCCATTGCATAACATTCATTATTCACTTTGAATTTATAATCAAAAATTTATTTCAAGGAAAAATCATATGAATAAACGATCATTTAGTTAACCACTGAAAATGTTTTCTTACAGACTTGAGAATCGGGATCGAACGTTCCTCCGGACATAGGTTACAAAATACAGGGTTTTTTTTTTTCATGACGTCAACCGTTGACGCGCAGTCTAAACCCAGCGTCATATAATACTCTCATAAAATATAAACCTAACAAAGTATGTACATGGTGAAAAGAATTAGTCTAACACTTTATCATGCTTACACAAGATTATACCTATAACTTAGAATAAGAATTAGAAATGTGCTCGACAAAGGGGAAAATAGTAGAAATTTGGCAAATTCTATAGCGGAAACGACATCTTTTCGTAAATGTTTGGGGAATAAATTTTATATGAAATAAAGAGTGCATCTATATCAACAAAATATATAAGTGAATTAGAAAGACTTCTTTAATGAGCGCCAGCTCATTGCCAATGAACACGCGTTTCAAAAAATGAAAATTTCCCATTATCTTGCAAATTTCTTACAGATTTTTATACCTTATAATTTGCCATGGTTTTAGTTTTCATGCATACAGTATGAAGATTAAAGCCCCCTCCATACTTCAACTCCACAAAAGATATATCCGTGGCGAGTCGGGACGCAAAATGTTCGATGAACCATGGACCTACAACTCCAGTACGGAATGCTACGGGTTGATACATGTACGAATCGAGTACGGATAGCTAAGGATTGCTATGGATATCGTCCTGACATTGCCACGACATGCGTACGGATAGATACGGATTGCTACGACACACGTACGGATAGATACGGATAGATACGGATTGCTACGGATTACCATGACTCGAGTACGGATAGCCACGATTCGCACAAGGATAGCTACGAATTCAGTACGGATTGGTAGGACATGGGCGGATCCAGGATTTTTTTTTTTTATCAGGGGGATCCTTAATTCAGAATTTCTTGAAGAGCAAACAAATAAATAAAAAAATAAGAATAATAAATAAATAAAAGAAAAAACATAAATGAATAAAGTCCTTGATTAACGTAAGTCAGTTCTGTTTCTTATTATAAATAAAACAGATAACTGGCGAACAGCTTAAAATCTTGAATTTTCACATTATAGTACTTACTTACATATGTAATGCTTGTCCGTTCTAATGTGTGAATACAACAAATGGCGAGCGATAGCGAGTCAGCCAATTTTTTTTTTTTCAGAATTGGAATGAAATCCTCTATTCGTGTCTTTTTCAGTTTCCCTTGGTTATTGACCAAGGTGTATGTAGGAAAGCGCAGCATCATTTATAGAATAACTAGCTTCTGACGTTATGTTTGCGGACAGTAAATGCCGATTTTACGGTTACAAACTGAGTTTTTCTAGCGTAGCCAGTAAAACGGATGTTGCACCGTAAAAAAATGTATATTCATATATTTTTTTAACTATGCTTCGAAAATTCCAACGGAAAGGGGGGGGGGTGTCCGGATCCCCAACCCCTCTGGATTCGCGCTTGTAGGACTGGCTTGAATTCCTGTGTACTTTTAAACAATAATTATTTACTAAAACACCCAATGTTTTCAAATTGATACAGTGTCAATTGTTTAATAGAAATATCATTACCTATTGAAGTATTAACTCATATATTGACCGAAAAACGCATAAAGTACTGATAGATTTGAAGTTAATATAAGACAAAATCCGTGGCTATCCGTATAGTAATCCGTAGGTCAGTCGTATCAATCCGTAGGGGAGTCGTAGCAATCCGTAGGAGAGTCGTATGGCTATTTTTATCGCAAAAAATAGTCCCGGATTGATACGGATGCGCTACGGGTTGCTACGACTCCCCTACGGATAGCTACGACACTACTACGGGTTGCCAAGACACCCTACGACAAAATTATCCATAGTAGAGCCACGGAAAATTTGTAACATGTTCAAAAAATTCCGTCTCATCCCAGATAGCTACGGATTGCCAAGAATAGCTACGACTTGCCACGACGATCGAGCTACGGATTCCTATGGATAGATACGGATTAAATTAGGTTAGAGATTATGCGAAGCTGTTTATTGAAACCAGAATTTCGATTCCCCCGAATTAACTCCGATAAACCACGACTAACTCCGACTTCAAATAAGACTTTGCCCAACTTTTCCGGTCAACGCCGACTATCGCTGCCGTGCGTCAGGGCGTGTGTGGGTGTGGGTGCGTGTGTCCAAATTTTCTTGTGAACAGCATAGAAGACAAAGTAAATATCAGAGAAATATCGAACCTTTCATAGATGTTTCCAATGGAAAGAGAATAAACCCTGTTGATATTGAAAGTCAGGGGTCAAAGTGGATTTCGCGTGGACCTTGTGAACAGCATAGACGCCAAAGAAATTATCATAGAAACATCAAAGCATTCACAATTGTTCTCCGTGGGGAGATAAGAAACCTATTTATTTTCAAGATCAAGGGTCAAAGGTCAAAGGCTTAAGCTTAAGATATTTGTGAACAGAATAGAAGGCATAGTAATCATCAAGAGACCACCTTTCACAAATGGTCCCTCAGGGATAAACCCTTATAGTTTTTAAGGTCAAGGGTCAAAGGTCAAGGTGGCAGTAAACTTTATTTTAGAATCTAGACATACTTTCATTGTGCATAAGAGATGCTTATGGATAGCAGATGATGCTTTTACGAGATATTGAAAAGAAAATAAATATATCAAAAAAAAAAACTACCGAAGATAATGTTTTAACACATCCGTTCTAATTTCTTTTGTCCGTTCATCACATTTCATGAGTGACTACTCGAAATGTTTTTTTTTTTAAGTTAACACTGTTTATCAAATAGGTAGAAGAAAATGGAATGGGGACTTAATGCTATTACATGTATTCTATTTCAGGGGTTGTCCCCTTCCTGAAAAAAGTGCTATTTTCTGCACAGCAAATTACAAAGTCTTTAGTACTATCGTTTGATTACCTACGGTCCCGCATAGAATTAGTAATCACTGTGTCTGTCCGTCCGTTCGTCTGCCTGTCCGTCAAAAATCTAACATTAATCAGATAAAAGGGCCCGCCAAATGGCAGTTGCCCTAAAGGAATAACTATTTGTCTGTCTGTCTGTCGGTCAGTCAGTCTGTCTGTCGGTCGGTCTGTCTGGCTGGCTGGCTGACTGTCTATCCCTGTTTTCCTGTCCGTCAAAAAATAAAAATGGCAATAACTTTTTCACCATAAGATATATGACTCATTTTTGACTCGTGTACTGTTCGGGTGGCGTCAATTTTTTACCATTTGACATTGACAATAACCTTTTGACCTACATATGAGAAACTTTAACTTTGACCTTAACTACATCACCATAAGAGATAGGGCTCTCATATTTGGTTTGGGTGTTCTCTTGGTACTATTTTATTTTTACCTTTCGATCCTGACCATTGACCTACATTTCAAAAAAAAAACTTTAGCGAAGACCATTCGCAGTTTTTGCAAGTGTATTCCTTGTAAAGCCAAAGTAAAACTTGTTTTACATTTGGCGGGTACCTTTTGCTCAGACAAAAAAAAAACCAAAACCAAAACCCCCCAAAAAAAACCAAAACAAAACACACACACACATCTTCACAAACATGCATTTTTTGGGTTAAAAATGAGTAAATGATATTTGATTACATGAAATGCCTATTCCACCTTTAATTTTAGGAGATAATAGTGATTTTTATAAAAAAATTAAGGGTACCTTATATTAATTATCGAAAAAGTTCAGGACTTAAAACAGAATATTAAATTACTATGGCCTGACAAGCTTTACTGTTCGTACTAACATTTCTTATCGCATGACCTTGACATTGACCTTGGACTATATTAAAAAAAATTTAACATATGTATTTTCCTTGTGACAAGATCTTTCTCGTACAAATGTACATATAGTATCAAAATTTTAACACTGGTGCCTTGACTGTGACCTTCCCGAAATTAGCTATTGGCCATTACTGCTGTAACATAAGAAACGTGACTCCTACGCGTAACGTAAATGGATCTGTCGGAAGATTGGCAGCTTACGTTAGAGTTGCACTTGTTGATATTTTTTTTCCAATAGATCTTTTATCTTTTATAATTGGATGAATTTAAATGTCATAGCATGTACATTTGCCGATTTGGGCTGGCTATTTTTATATTGTTTTCAGATAAAATCTTGAGCGGTCGTTATCTATCTGTAACATCTGAAGTGTCAATACACAAACACGTTGAATGGTTGTAATGGACAATAAATGCGGACTAGTCATATAATGTATTTCACCGCCAAAATAAACATTTAAGAACGTTCAAATCCTATTCAATTGTACTTCTAATAGAAAACACTATAATTATCAATCAGTTGCGATAACAAAATGACATTGTACACTTAGTATAAAAGCATTGACCACATAGTAAAACCTCTGAAAAAAAGTTGGAAATTCCAAGATTAAAGTTGGAAATTACAAGATTAAAGTTGGAAATTCCGACTTTAAAGTTGGAAATTCCAAGATTAAAGTTGGAAATACCGACTTTAAAGTTGGAAATTCCAAGATTAAAGTAGGAAATTCCAAGATTAAAGTTGGAAATACCAAGATTAAAGTTGGAAATTCCAAGATTAAAGTTGGAAATTCCAAGATAAAAGTTGGAAATACCAAGATTAAAGTTGAAAATTCCGACTTTAAAGTTGGAAATTCCAAGATTAAAGTTGGAAATACCGACTTTAAAGTTGGAAATTCCAAGATTAAAGATGGAAATTCCAAGATTAAAGTTGGGCATTCCGACTTTAAAGTTGGAAATTCCAAGAATAAAGTTGGAAATTCCAAGATTACAAAGCAGACCGCTCATACCGCTACGCCACGGTGACAACCCTAAAAAGAGTTGTTCCTATGACGTCCATATGAATACGGCCCACTCAGCACACACCGGAAGTGAAGAATTCGTTGTTATTTGAATTTGATTGCACTTGGGCTGATCCGAGGCAGTGGACCCTGTCCTTTATCAACCAGCGGACTCCCAAATAGGTACAGATGTTATATATAAAGTCGGTAAACTCCGTACGGCGGCTTCGCCTAGCATACAAAGCAGACCGCTCATACCGCTACGCCACGGTGACAACCCTAAAAAGAGTTGTTCCTATGACGTCCATATGAATACGGCCCACTCAGCACACACCGGAAGTGAAGAATTCGTTGTTATTTGAATTTGATTGCACTTGGGCTGATCCGAGGCAGTGGACCCTGTCCTTTATCAACCAGCGGACTCCCAAATAGGTGCAGATGTTATATATAAAGTCGGTAAACTCCGTACGACGGCTTCGCCTAGCATAAAAGCAGACCGCTCATACCGCTACGCCACGGTGACAACCCTAAAAAGAGTTGTTCCTATGACGTCCATATGAATACGGCCCACTCAGCACACACCGGAAGTGAAGAATTCGTTGTTATTTGAATTTGATTGCACTTGGGCTGATCCGAGGCAGTGGACCCTGTCCTTTATCAACCAGCGGACTCCCAAATAGGTGCAGATGTTATATATAAAGTCGGTAAACTCCGTACGGCGGCTTCGCCTAGCATACAAAGCAGACCGCTCATACCGCTACGCCACGGTGACAACCCTAAAAAGAGTTGTTCCTATGACGTCCATATGAATACGGCCCACTCAGCACACACCGGAAGTGAAGAATTCGTTGTTATTTGAATTTGATTGCACTTGGGCTGATCCGAGGCAGTGGACCCTGTCCTTTATCAACCAGCGGACTCCCAAATAGGTGCAGATGTTATATATAAAGTCGGTAAACTCCGTACGGCGGCATCGCCTAGCATACAAAGCAGACCGCTCATACCGCTACGCCACGGTGACAACCCTAAAAAGAGTTGTTCCTATGACGTCCATATGAATACGGCCCACTCAGCACACACCGGAAGTGAAGAATTCGTTGTTATTTGAATTTGATTGCACTTGGGCTGATCCGAGGCAGTGGACCCTGTCCTTTATCAACCAACGGGCTCCCAAATAGGTGCAGATGTTATATATAAAGTCGGTAAACTCCGTACGGCGGCTTCGTCTAACATACAAAGCAGACCGCTCATACCGCTACGCCACGG
This sequence comes from Pinctada fucata, assembly GCA_028142955.1. Taxonomy (NCBI): domain Eukaryota; kingdom Metazoa; phylum Mollusca; class Bivalvia; order Pterioida; family Pteriidae; genus Pinctada; species Pinctada fucata. The sequence goes on from AP027102.1 coordinate 11,914,745, forward strand.
TGACAACCCTAAAAAGAGTTGTTCCTATGACGTCCATATGAATACGGCCCACTCAGCACACACCGGAAGTGAAGAATTCGTTGTTATTTGAATTTGATTGCACTTGGGCTGATCCGAGGCACTGGACCCTGTCCTTTATCAACCAGCGGACTCCCAAATAGGTGCAGATGTTATATATAAAGTCGGTAAACTCCGTACGGCGGCTTCGCCTAGCATACAAAGCAGACCGCTCATACCGCTACGCCACGGTGACAACCCTAAAAAGAGTTGTTCCTATGACGTCCATATGAATACGGCCCACTCAGCACACACCGGAAGTGAAGAATTCGTTGTTATTTGAATTTGATTGCACTTGAGCTGATCCGAGGCAGTGGACCCTGTCCTTTATCAACCAGCGGACTCCCAAATAGGTGCAGATGTTATATATAAAGTCGGTAAACTCCGTACGGCGGCTTCGCCTAGCATACAAAGCAGACCGCTCATACCGCTACGCCACGGTGACAACCCTAAAAAGAGTTGTTCCTATGACGTCCATATGAATACGGCCCACTCAGCACACACCGGAAGTGAAGAATTCGTTGTTATTTGAATTTGATTGCACTTGAGCTGATCCGAGGCAGTGGACCCTGTCCTTTATCAACCAGCGGACTCCCAAATAGGTGCAGATGTTATATATAAAGTCGGTAAACTCCGTACGGCGGCTTCGCCTAGCATACAAAGCAGACCGCTCATACCGCTACGCCACGGTGACAACCCTAAAAAGAGTTGTTCCTATGACGTCCATATGAATACGGCCCACTCAGCACACACCGGAAGTGAAGAATTCGTTGTTATTTGAATTTGATTGCAATTGGGCTGATCCGAGGCAGTGGACCCTGTCCTTTATCAACCAGCGGACTCCCAAATAGGTGCAGATGTTATATATAAAGTCGGTAAACTCCGTACGGCGGCTTCGCCTAGCATACAAAGCAGACCGCTCATACCGCTACGCCACGGTGACAACCCTAAAAAGAGTTGTTCCTATGACGTCCATATGAATACGGCCCACTCAGCACACACCGGAAGTGAAGAATTCGTTGTTATTTGAATTTGATTGCACTTGGGCTGATCCGAGGCAGTGGACCCTGTCCTTTATCAACCAACGGGCTCCCAAATAGGTGCAGATGTTATATATAAAGTCGGTAAACTCCGTACGGCGGCTTCGTCTAACATACAAAGCAGACCGCTCATACCGCTACGCCACGGTGACAACCCTAAAAAGAGTTGTTCCTATGACGTCCATATGAATACGGCCCACTCAGCACACACCGGAAGTGAAGAATTCGTTGTTATTTGAATTTGATTGCACTTGGGCTGATCCGAGGCACTGGACCCTGTCCTTTATCAACCAGCGGACTCCCAAATAGGTGCAGATGTTATATATAAAGTCGGTAAACTCCGTACGGCGGCTTCGCCTAGCATACAAAGCAGACCGCTCATACCGCTACGCCACGGTGACAACCCTAAAAAGAGTTGTTCCTATGACGTCCATATGAATACGGCCCACTCAGCACACACCGGAAGTGAAGAATTCGTTGTTATTTGAATTTGATTGCACTTGAGCTGATCCGAGGCAGTGGACCCTGTCCTTTATCAACCAGCGGACTCCCAAATAGGTGCAGATGTTATATATAAAGTCGGTAAACTCCGTACGGCGGCTTCGCCTAGCATACAAAGCAGACCGCTCATACCGCTGCGCCACGGTGACAACCCTAAAAAGAGTTGTTCCTATGACGTCCATATGAATACGGCCCACTCAGCACACACCGGAAGTGAAGAATTCGTTGTTATTTGAATTTGATTGCAATTGGGCTGATCCGAGGCAGTGGACCCTGTCCTTTATCAACCAGCGGACTCCCAAATAGGTGCAGATGTTATATATAAAGTCGGTAAACTCCGTACGGCGGCTTCGCCTAGCATACAAAGCAGACCGCTCATACCGCTACGCCACGGTGACAACCCTAAAAAGAGTTGTTCCTATGACGTCCATATGAATACGGCCCACTCAGCACACACCGGAAGTGAAGAATTCGTTGTTATTTGAATTTGATTGCACTTGGGCTGATTCGAGGCACTGGACCCTGTCCTTTATCAACCAGCGGACTCCCAAATAGGTGCAGATGTTATATATAAAGTCGGTAAACTTCGTACGGCGGCTTAGCCTAGTATACAAAGCAGACCGCTCATACCGCTACTCCACGGTGACAACCCTAAAAAGAGTTGTTCCTATGACGTCCATATGAATACGGCCCACTCAGCACACACCGGAAGTGAAGAATTCGTTGTTATTTGAATTTGATTGCACTTGGGCTGATCCGAGGCAGTGGACCCTGTCCTTTATCAACCAGCGGACTTCCAAATAGGTGCAGATGTTATATATAAAGTCGGTAAACTCCGTACGGCGGCTTCGCCTAGCATACAAAGCAGACCGCTCATACCGCTACGCCACGGTGACAACCCTAAAAAGAGTTGTTCCTATGACGTCCATATGAATACGGCCCACTCAGCACACACCGGAAGTGAAGAATTCGTTGTTATTTGAATTTGATTGCACTTGGGCTGATCCGAGGCAGTGGACCCTGTCCTTTATCAACCAGCGGACTCCCAAATAGGTGCAGATGTTATATATAAAGTCGGTAAACTCAGTACGGCGGCTTCGCCTAGCATACAAAGCAGACCGCTCATACCGCTACGCCACGGTGACAACCCTAAAAAGAGTTGTTCCTATGACGTCCATATGAATACGGCCCACTCAGCACACACCGGAAGTGAAGAATTCGTTGTTATTTGAATTTGATTGCACTCGGGCTGATCCGAGGCAGTGGACCCTGTCCTTTATCAACCAGCGGACTCCCAAATAGGTGCAGATGTTATATATAAAGTCGGTAAACTCCGTACGGCGGCTTCGCCTAGCATACAAAGCAGACCGCTCATACCGCTACGCCACGGTGACAACCCTAAAAAGAGTTGTTCCTATGACGTCCATATGAATACGGCCCACTCAGCACACACCGGAAGTGAAGAATTCGTTGTTATTTGAATTTGATTGCACTTGGGCTGATCCGAGGCAGTGGACCCTGTCCTTTATCAACCAGCGGACTCCCAAATAGGTGCAGATGTTATATATAAAGTCGGTAAACTCCGTACGGCGGCTTCGCCTAGCATACAAAGCAGACCGCTCATACCGCTACGCCACGGTGACAACCCTAAAAAGAGTTGTTCCTATGACGTCCATATGAATACGGCCCACTCAGCACACACCGGAAGTGAAGAATTCGTTGTTATTTGAATTTGATTGCACTTGGGCTGATTCGAGGCACTGGACCCTGTCCTTTATCAACCAGCGGACTCCCAAATAGGTGCAGATGTTATATATAAAGACGGTAAACTCCGTACGGCGGCTTCGCCTAGTATACAAAGCAGACCGCTCATACCGCTACGCCACGGTGACAACCCTAAAAAGAGTTGTTCCTATGACGTCCATATGAATACGGCCCACTCAGCACACACCGGAAGTGAAGAATTCGTTGTTATTTGAATTTGATTGCACTTGGGCTGATCCGAGGCAGTGGACCCTGTCCTTTATCAACCAGCGGACTCCCAAATAGGTGCAGATGTTATATATAAAGTCGGTAAACTCCGTACGGCGGCTTCGCCTAGCATACAAAGCAGACCGCTCATACCGCTACGCCACGGTGACAACCCTAAAAAGAGTTGTTCCTATGACGTCCATATGAATACGGCCCACTCAGCACACACCGGAAGTGAAGAATTCGTTGTTATTTGAATTTGATTGCACTCGGGCTGATCCGAGGCAGTGGACCCTGTCCTTTATCAACCAGCGGACTCCCAAATAGGTGCAGATGTTATATATAAAGTCGGTAAACTCCGTACGGCGGCTTCGCCTAGCATACAAAGCAGACCGCTCATACCGCTACGCCACGGTGACAACCCTATGACGTCCATATGAATACGGCCCACTCAGCACACACCGGAAGTGAAGAATTCGTTGTTATTTGAATTTGATAGCACTTGGGCTGATCCGAGGCAGTGGACCCTGTCCTTTATCAACCAGCGGACTCCCAAATAGGTGCAGATGTTATATATAAATTCGGTAAACTCCGCACGGCGGCTTCGCCTAGCATACAAAGCAGACCGCTCATACCGCTACGCCACGGTGACAACCCTAAAAAGAGTTGTTCCTATGACGTCCATATGAATACGGCCCACTCAGCACACACCGGAAGTGAAGAATTCGTTGTTATTTGAATTTGATTGCACTTGAGCTGATCCGAGGCAGTGGACCCTGTCCTTTATCAACCAGCGGACTCCCAAATAGGTGCAGATGTTATATATAAAGTCGGTAAACTCCGTACGGCGGCTTCGCCTAGCATACAAAGCAGACCGCTCATACCGCTACGCCACGGTGACAACCCTAAAAAGAGTTGTTCCTATGACGTCCATATGAATACGGCCCACTCAGCACACACCGGAAGTGAAGAATTCGTTGTTATTTGAATTTGATTGCAATTGGGCTGATCCGAGGCAGTGGACCCTGTCCTTTATCAACCAGCGGACTCCCAAATAGGTGCAGATGTTATATATAAAGTCGGTAAACTCCGTACGGCGGCTTCGCCTAGCATACAAAGCAGACCGCTCATACCGCTACGCCACGGTGACAACCCTAAAAAGAGTTGTTCCTATGACGTCCATATGAATACGGCCCACTCAGCACACACCGGAAGTGAAGAATTCGTTGTTATTTGAATTTGATTGCACTTGGGCTGATCCGAGGCAGTGGACCCTGTCCTTTATCAACCAACGGGCTCCCAAATAGGTGCAGATGTTATATATAAAGTCGGTAAACTCCGTACGGCGGCTTCGTCTAACATACAAAGCAGACCGCTCATACCGCTACGCCACGGTGACAACCCTAAAAAGAGTTGTTCCTATGACGTCCATATGAATACGGCCCACTCAGCACACACCGGAAGTGAAGAATTCGTTGTTATTTGAATTTGATTGCACTTGGGCTGATCCGAGGCACTGGACCCTGTCCTTTATCAACCAGCGGACTCCCAAATAGGTGCAGATGTTATATATAAAGTCGGTAAACTCCGTACGGCGGCTTCGCCTAGCATACAAAGCAGACCGCTCATACCGCTACGCCACGGTGACAACCCTAAAAAGAGTTGTTCCTATGACGTCCATATGAATACGGCCCACTCAGCACACACCGGAAGTGAAGAATTCGTTGTTATTTGAATTTGATTGCACTTGAGCTGATCCGAGGCAGTGGACCCTGTCCTTTATCAACCAGCGGACTCCCAAATAGGTGCAGATGTTATATATAAAGTCGGTAAACTCCGTACGGCGGCTTCGCCTAGCATACAAAGCAGACCGCTCATACCGCTACGCCACGGTGACAACCCTAAAAAGAGTTGTTCCTATGACGTCCATATGAATACGGCCCACTCAGCACACACCGGAAGTGAAGAATTCGTTGTTATTTGAATTTGATTGCAATTGGGCTGATCCGAGGCAGTGGACCCTGTCCTTTATCAACCAGCGGACTCCCAAATAGGTGCAGATGTTATATATAAAGTCGGTAAACTCCGTACGGCGGCTTCGCCTAGCATACAAAGCAGACCGCTCATACCGCTACGCCACGGTGACAACCCTAAAAAGAGTTGTTCCTATGACGTCCATATGAATACGGCCCACTCAGCACACACCGGAAGTGAAGAATTCGTTGTTATTTGAATTTGATTGCACTTGGGCTGATTCGAGGCACTGGACCCTGTCCTTTATCAACCAGCGGACTCCCAAATAGGTGCAGATGTTATATATAAAGTCGGTAAACTTCGTACGGCGGCTTAGCCTAGTATACAAAGCAGACCGCTCATACCGCTACTCCACGGTGACAACCCTAAAAAGAGTTGTTCCTATGACGTCCATATGAATACGGCCCACTCAGCACACACCGGAAGTGAAGAATTCGTTGTTATTTGAATTTGATTGCACTTGGGCTGATCCGAGGCAGTGGACCCTGTCCTTTATCAACCAGCGGACTTCCAAATAGGTGCAGATGTTATATATAAAGTCGGTAAACTCCGTACGGCGGCTTCGCCTAGCATACAAAGCAGACCGCTCATACCGCTACGCCACGGTGACAACCCTAAAAAGAGTTGTTCCTATGACGTCCATATGAATACGGCCCACTCAGCACACACCGGAAGTGAAGAATTCGTTGTTATTTGAATTTGATTGCACTTGGGCTGATCCGAGGCAGTGGACCCTGTCCTTTATCAACCAGCGGACTCCCAAATAGGTGCAGATGTTATATATAAAGTCGGTAAACTCAGTACGGCGGCTTCGCCTAGCATACAAAGCAGACCGCTCATACCGCTACGCCACGGTGACAACCCTAAAAAGAGTTGTTCCTATGACGTCCATATGAATACGGCCCACTCAGCACACACCGGAAGTGAAGAATTCGTTGTTATTTGAATTTGATTGCACTCGGGCTGATCCGAGGCAGTGGACCCTGTCCTTTATCAACCAGCGGACTCCCAAATAGGTGCAGATGTTATATATAAAGTCGGTAAACTCCGTACGGCGGCTTCGCCTAGCATACAAAGCAGACCGCTCATACCGCTACGCCACGGTGACAACCCTAAAAAGAGTTGTTCCTATGACGTCCATATGAATACGGCCCACTCAGCACACACCGGAAGTGAAGAATTCGTTGTTATTTGAATTTGATTGCACTTGGGCTGATCCGAGGCAGTGGACCCTGTCCTTTATCAACCAGCGGACTCCCAAATAGGTGCAGATGTTATATATAAAGTCGGTAAACTCCGTACGGCGGCTTCGCCTAGCATACAAAGCAGACCGCTCATACCGCTACGCCACGGTGACAACCCTAAAAAGAGTTGTTCCTATGACGTCCATATGAATACGGCCCACTCAGCACACACCGGAAGTGAAGAATTCGTTGTTATTTGAATTTGATTGCACTTGGGCTGATTCGAGGCACTGGACCCTGTCCTTTATCAACCAGCGGACTCCCAAATAGGTGCAGATGTTATATATAAAGACGGTAAACTCCGTACGGCGGCTTCGCCTAGTATACAAAGCAGACCGCTCATACCGCTACGCCACGGTGACAACCCTAAAAAGAGTTGTTCCTATGACGTCCATATGAATACGGCCCACTCAGCACACACCGGAAGTGAAGAATTCGTTGTTATTTGAATTTGATTGCACTTGGGCTGATCCGAGGCAGTGGACCCTGTCCTTTATCAACCAGCGGACTCCCAAATAGGTGCAGATGTTATATATAAAGTCGGTAAACTCCGTACGGCGGCTTCGCCTAGCATACAAAGCAGACCGCTCATACCGCTACGCCACGGTGACAACCCTAAAAAGAGTTGTTCCTATGACGTCCATATGAATACGGCCCACTCAGCACACACCGGAAGTGAAGAATTCGTTGTTATTTGAATTTGATTGCACTCGGGCTGATCCGAGGCAGTGGACCCTGTCCTTTATCAACCAGCGGACTCCCAAATAGGTGCAGATGTTATATATAAAGTCGGTAAACTCCGTACGGCGGCTTCGCCTAGCATACAAAGCAGACCGCTCATACCGCTACGCCACGGTGACAACCCTATGACGTCCATATGAATACGGCCCACTCAGCACACACCGGAAGTGAAGAATTCGTTGTTATTTGAATTTGATAGCACTTGGGCTGATCCGAGGCAGTGGACCCTGTCCTTTATCAACCAGCGGACTCCCAAATAGGTGCAGATGTTATATATAAATTCGGTAAACTCCGCACGGCGGCTTCGCCTAGCATACAAAGCAGACCGCTCATACCGCTACGCCACGGTGACAACCCTAAAAAGAGTTGTTCCTATGACGTCCATATGAATACGGCCCACTCAGCACACACCGGAAGTGAAGAATTCGTTGTTATTTGAATTTGATTGCACTTGGGCTGATCCGAGGCAGTGGACCCTGTCCTTTATCAACCAGCGGACTCCCAAATAGGTGCAGATGTTATATATAAAGTCGGTAAACTCCGTACGGCGGCTTCGCCTAGCATACAAAGCAGACCGCTCATACCGCTACGCCACGGTGACAACCCTAGAAAGAGTTGTTCCTATGACGTCCATATGAATACGGCCCACTCAGCACACACCGGAAGCGAAGAATTCGTTGTTATTTGAATTTGATTGCACTTGGGCTGATCCGAGGCAGTGGACCCTGTCCTTTATCAACCAGCGGACTCCCAAATAGGTGCAGATGTTATATATAAAGTCGGTAAACTCCGTACGGCGGCTTCGCCTAGCATACAAAGCAGACCGCTCATACCGCTACGCCACGGTGACAACCCTAGAAAGAGTTGTTCCTATGACGTCCATATGAATACGGCCCACTCAGCACACACCGGAAGCGAAGAATTCGTTGTTATTTGAATTTGATTGCACTTGGGCTGATCCGAGGCAGTGGACCCTGTCCTTTATCAACCAGCGGACTCCCAAATAGGTGCAGATGTTATATATAAAGTCGGTAAACTCCGTACGGCGGCTTCGCCTAGCATACAAAGCAGACCGCTCATACCGCTACGCCACGGTGACAACCCTAAAAAGAGTTGTTCCTATGACGTCCATATGAATACGGCCCACTCAGCACACACCGGAAGTGAAGAATTCGTTGTTATTTGAATTTGATTGCACTTGGGCTGATCCGAGGCAGTGGACCCTGTCCTTTATCAACCAGCGGACTCCCAAATAGGTGCAGATGTTATATATAAAGTCGGTAAACTCCGTACGGCGGCTTCGCCTAGCATACAAAGCAGACCGCTCATACCGCTACGCCACGGTGACAACCCTAAAAAGAGTTGTTCCTATGACGTCCATATGAATACGGCCCACTCAGCACACACCGGAAGTGAAGAATTCGTTGTTATTTGAATTTGATTGCACTTGGGCTGATCCGAGGCAGTGGACCCTGTCCTTTATCAACCAGCGGACTCCCAAATAGGTGCAGATGTTATATATAAAGTCGGTAAACTCCGTACGGCTTCGCCTAGCATACAAAGCAGACCGCTCATACCGCTACGCCACGGTGACAACCCTAAAAAGAGTTGTTCCTATGACGTCCATATGAATACGGCCCACTCAGCACACACCGGAAGTGAAGAATTCGTTGTTATTTGAATTTGATTGCACTTGGGCTGATCCGAGGCAGTGGACCCTGTCCTTTATCAACCAGCGGACTCCCAAATAGGTGCAGATGTTATATATAAAGTCGGTAAACTCCGTACGGCGGCTTCGCCTAGCATACAAAGCAGACCGCTCATACCGCTACGCCACGGTGACAACCCTAAAAAGAGTTGTTCCTATGACGTCCATATGAATACGGCCCACTCAGCACACACCGGAAGTGAAGAATTCGTTGTTATTTGAATTTGATTGCACTTGGGCTGATCCGAGGCAGTGGACCCTGTCCTTTATCAACCAGCGGACTTCCAAATAGGTGCAGATGTTATATATAAAGTCGGTAAACTCCGTACGGCGGCTTCGCCTAGCATACAAAGCAGACCGCTCATACCGCTACGCCACGGTGACAACCCTAAAAAGAGTTGTTCCTATGACGTCCATATGAATACGGCCCACTCAGCACACACCGGAAGTGAAGAATTCGTTGTTATTTGAATTTGATTACACTTGGGCTGATCCGAGGCAGTGGACCCTGTCCTTTATCAACCAGCGGACTCCCAAATAGGTGCAGATGTTATATACAAAGTCGGTAAACTCCGTACGGCGGCTTCGCCTAGCATACAAAGCAGACCGCTCATACCGCTACGCCACGGTGACAACCCTAAAAAGAGTTGTTCCTATGACGTCCATATGAATACGGCCCACTCAGCACACACCGGAAGTGAAGAATTCGTTGTTATTTGAATTTGATTGCACTTGGGCTGATCCGAGGCAGTGGACCCTGTCCTTTATCAACCAGCGGACTCCCAAATAGGTGCAGATGTTATATATAAAGTCGGTAAACTCCGTACGGCGGCTTCGCCTAGCATACAAAGCAGACCGCTCATACCGCTACGCCACGGTGACAACCCTAAAAAGAGTTGTTCCTATGACGTCCATATGAATACGGCCCACTCAGCACACACCGGAAAAGAAGAATTCGTTGTTATTTGAATTTGATTGCACTTGGGCTGATCCGAGGCAGTGGACCCTGTCCTTTATCAACCAGCGGACTCCCAAATAGGTGCAGATGTTATATATAAAGTCGGTAAACTCCGTACGGCGGCTTCGCCTAGCATACAAAGCAGACCGCTCATACCGCTACGCCACGGTGACAACCCTAAAAAGAGTTGTTCCTATGACGTCCATATGAATACGGCCCACTCAGCACACACCGGAAGTGAATAATTCGTTGTTATTTGAATTTGATTGCACTTGGACTGATCCGAGGTAGTGGACCCTGTCCTTTATCAACCAGCGGACTCCCTAATAGGTGCAGATGTTATATATAAAGTCGGTAAACTCCGTACGGCGGCTTCGCCTAGCATACAAAGCAGACCGCTCATACCGCTACGCCACGGTGACAACCCTAAAAAGAGTTGTTCCTATGACGTCCATATGAATACGGCCCACTCAGCACACACCGGAAGTGAAGAATTCGTTGTTATTTGAATTTGATTGCACTTGGGCTGATCCGAGGCAGTGGACCCTGTCCTTTATCAACCAGCGGACTCCCAAATAGGTGCAGATGTTATATATAAAGTCGGTAAACTCCGTACGGCGGCTTCGCCTAGCATACAAAGCAGACCGCTCATACCGCTACGCCACGGTGACAACCCTAAAAAGAGTTGTTCCTATGACGTCCATATGAATACGGCCCACTCAGCACACACCGGAAGTGAAGAATTCGTTGTTATTTGAATTTGATTGCACTTGGGCTGATCCGAGGCACTGGACCCTGTCCTTTATCAACCAGCGGACTCCCAAATAGGTGCAGATGTTATATATAAAGTCGGTAAACTCCGTACGGCGGCTTCGCCTAGCATACAAAGCAGACCGCTCATACCGCTACGCCACGGTGACAACCCTAAAAAGAGTTGTTCCTATGACGTCCATATGAATACGGCCAACTCAGCACACACCGGAAGTGAAGAATTCGTTGTTATTTGAATTTGATTGCACTTGGGCTGATCCGAGGCAGTGGACCCTGTCCTTTATCAACCAGCGGACTCCCAAATAGGTGCAGATGTTATATATAAAGTCGGTAAACTCCGTACGGCGGCTTCGCCTAGCATACAAAGCAGACCGCTCATACCGCTACGCCACGGTGACAACCCTAAAAAGAGTTGTTCCTATGACGTCCATATGAATACGGCCCACTCAGCACACACCGGAAAAGAAGAATTCGTTGTTATTTGAATTTGATTGCACTTGGGCTGATCCGAGGCAGTGGACCCTGTCCTTTATCAACCAGCGGACTCCCAAATAGGTGCAGATGTTATATATAAAGTCGGTAAACTCCGTACGGCGGCTTCGCCTAGCATACAAAGCAGACCGCTCATACCGCTACGCCACGGTGACAACCCTAAAAAGAGTTGTTCCTATGACGTCCATATGAATACGGCCCACTCAGCACACACCGGAAGTGAATAATTCGTTGTTATTTGAATTTGATTGCACTTGGACTGATCCGAGGTAGTGGACCCTGTCCTTTATCAACCAGCGGACTCCCTAATAGGTGCAGATGTTATATATAAAGTCGGTAAACTCCGTACGGCGGCTTCGCCTAGCATACAAAGCAGACCGCTCATACCGCTACGCCACGGTGACAACCCTAAAAAGAGTTGTTCCTATGACGTCCATATGAATACGGCCCACTCAGCACACACCGGAAGTGAAGAATTCGTTGTTATTTGAATTTGATTGCACTTGGGCTGATCCGAGGCAGTGGACCCTGTCCTTTATCAACCAGCGGACTCCCAAATAGGTGCAGATGTTATATATAAAGTCGGTAAACTCCGTACGGCGGCTTCGCCTAGCATACAAAGCAGACCGCTCATACCGCTACGCCACGGTGACAACCCTAAAAAGAGTTGTTCCTATGACGTCCATATGAATACGGCCCACTCAGCACACACCGGAAGTGAAGAATTCGTTGTTATTTGAATTTGATTGCACTTGGGCTGATCCGAGGCACTGGACCCTGTCCTTTATCAACCAGCGGACTCCCAAATAGGTGCAGATGTTATATATAAAGTCGGTAAACTCCGTACGGCGGCTTCGCCTAGCATACAAAGCAGACCGCTCATACCGCTACGCCACGGTGACAACCCTAAAAAGAGTTGTTCCTATGACGTCCATATGAATACGGCCAACTCAGCACACACCGGAAGTGAAGAATTCGTTGTTATTTGAATTTGATTGCACTTGGGCTGATCCGAGGCAGTGGACCCTGTCCTTTATCAACCAGCGGACTCCCAAATAGGTGCAGATGTTATATATAAAGTCGGAAAACTCCGTACGGCGGCTTCGCCTAGCATACAAAGCAGACCGCTCATACCGCTACGCCACGGTGACAACCCTAAAAAGAGTTGTTCCTATGACGTCCATATGAATACGGCCCACTCAGCACACACCGGAAGTGAAGAATTCGTTGTTATTTGAATTTGATTGCACTTGGGCTGATCCGAGGCAGTGGACCCTGTCCTTTATCAACCAGCGGACTCCCAAATAGGTGCAGATGTTATATATAAAGTCGGTAAACTCAGTACGGCGGCTTCGCCTAGCATACAAAGCAGACCGCTCATACCGCTACGCCACGGTGACAACCCTAAAAAGAGTTGTTCCTATGACGTCCATATGAATACGGCCCACTCAGCACACACCGGAAGTGAAGAATTCGTTGTTATTTGAATTTGATTGCACTTGGGCTGATCCGAGGCAGTGGACCCTGTCCTTTATCAACCAGCGGACTCCCAAATAGGTGCAGATGTTATATATAAAGTCGGTAAACTCCGTACGGCGGCTTCGCCTAGCATACAAAGCAGACCGCTCATACCGCTACGCCACGGTGACAACCCTAAAAAGAGTTGTTCCTATGACGTCCATATGAATACGGCCCACTCAGCACACACCGGAAGTGAAGAATTCGTTGTTATTTGAATTTGATTGCACTTGGGCTGATCCGAGGCAGTGGACCCTGTCCTTTATCAACCAGCGGACTCCCAAATAGGTGCAGATGTTATATATAAAGTCGGTAAACTCCGTACGGCGGCTTCGCCTAGCATACAAAGCAGACCGCTCATACCGCTACGCCACGGTGACAACCCTAAAAAGAGTTGTTCCTATGACGTCCATATATTGAGCGGTCTGCTTTGTATGCTAGGCGAAGCCGCCGTACGGAGTTTACCGATTTTATTTATTTATTCATTTTTTTTTTTTTTTTTTTTTTTTTTTTTTTTTGCTTCAAATGTTTGAATTCACTGTAAGAAAAAGTGCTTTTGAATATGAAAAATATACACCCATGTCTTTGACTTAAGATATTTACTAACTAGATCAAGTTTAAATGTTTAGATCATAAAATCTAATGTCAATAGAAAGGAAAGTATCAAAGATTCGTCCGTATTTTTCCTAGTTAGGCCATAGTAATCTAATATTTTAAAAACACACAAACACATTATCTGTATGAATAAACACCGAAAAAGTACCAATCAGTTATAATGTCTCTCCTCCCCAACGGGGAGGAGACATATTGGTTTTGCCTTCGTCGTCCGTCCGTCCGTCTGTCACACATCGTGTCCGGGCTATATCTCCTGAACCGTTTGCCAGATCACTTTCATATTTTAGTATGTTGTTGCTTATGACCCGAAGGTTTCAATTCACCTGTACCCAAGGTGATGTGACTAAGGTCAAGGTCACTTAGTGCATTTTTAATGAAATTATGAATACATTTCTGTCCGGGCTATATCTCTTGTAAACCTTTAGTTGTAATTTCAGTGCAAAATATGCGCATTTATGCAAATAATGTCTCATTAGTAATGCGCGAGATCGTAAAAGAGAAAATCTTAACTAGAAAGGTTTCTTGTTGCGGTTGCAACAAGAGTGTCTTCCTCCTATACAATTTTTGGTTTGGAAATATGAAGGACGTCACATTACATGTATTTATATTATATATTTAAGTTTTCAAATAGCAGTAACATTAAATTTTCAAACCGATAATTGTTGGTGAGCAACCATTTGATTTGGAGGGGGGGGGGGGGGGGGGCAGGAATTCTATTGCCAGCCGGTAAAATTTTTTCAGCAATTTTCTGAGCAGGCCATTTTTTTCAGCCATTACCAGAGTCGGAGAAAAAATTTCGCCGGTTCCTCGGGCCGGATTTAAACAAATTGTCAAATGTTGTGAATGTCTGTGTAAGTTAAACTCCCCGCTGTTACAGAGTATGAGTTAATAACCGTTCCTTCATATGTCTCTTTGCAATTAGCGAATTTCAGACAGATTGTATGATGTTTAAATAGAACCTTTTCTAGATTTTTGTGCCTATGCGTATTAGGTCTCTGGTAGATACAGCTATGTGAACAGTTTGTATTTATATTAATTAATTTTTTGACTTTAAATTGTCTGGCACAAAGGGCCAGCAAAAATTTCCATATCATGCAATGTATCCTTACTTTTGCATGGTCCGGGAAAAAAAAAATTGCCGGCCCTTTGGGCCGGAATATTTTTTTCAGCATTTTTCAGAGCCGGGATTTTTTTTTTTTTTTTTTTGCAAATTCTTCCTGCCCCCTTCCCCCATAAAAAAGGCGAGCTCGTAGCTGTAGAACCAATTTTCTTGAGAAGAGAAATGGTAATAACAAGTTACGTTAAATATATATATATATAAATACCATGAGGTTCTCGCTGTGTAGGTTCAAATTTGGACCCCCCCCCCCCCCTTCCCTTTTTTCAAAGTTTATTTTGAATTTCCATCATGGCGACATCGTTCAATATAAACAGAACTGTTTTCGAAAAACGAGGGGATGGAAGAATGTTGGAGAAATTGTTCATCAATTTGTAAATAAACCAACCGAAAATTATGTTCGAACGTTTTCTAGAATTAGAAATTAAACTTGATGTTCAAAATATAGTTATTGAAGTTTAGAAACAGGTTTGTAGGTTAGAAATCGGAATCAAACTACCACTTTTTGTGTGTAAATTCTGGTTTGTAGCTGATCTCTTCTAAATTAATCAACTGTTTTAAAATCAAATTGTGTATATCGAAATGTATTTATGAAATGCATATTCATCATTGCCGTGAAATCGGAATTTGAAAATCTCAACACTGCTTTTCTCGAGTCGGACTCGGACTACCAATTTTAGTGTGCGCCCGATCTGTTGGCGTGAAGGTGTATCGAAATACCCAACTCAAAATTTCGATGCTCATATCTTTTCAACAGTAAGAGATAGGAAAAATCAGAAAGACTAAATAAGACAGATATATGGATAAAAAATAATAATATTGAAATTTTTAGGAAACTTCATAAGCTTAATTTTTGTTTACTATTATAAGCAAAAAAAGTGTCTTCCTCCTATGAACTTCTGAATTTGGAAATATGAAGGACGGTGAAGGACGTCATCGTAATAAATCGTTACAGTGTGCATCTAGCATTTCATATCTTGCATGGCTGTCGACTTTCAAAAAGAATGGAAATTGTAGATAGCAAAATACGAGATATTTAAGCTTACAAATAGCAAAACATGAAATTTTCGGTCCTTTTGAGTAATTCGACGCTCCCGTCAAATATTTGAATCTACTAAAAAACATGATAAAAAAAATAACAGAGACCAAAAATAAAAAAGACCAATCTAGCTTTTACTCCAAACGTAACGTTGGAGAACTTTCATTGTCCTAGCTTACAGGGTTCTTGAGAAATCGCTGATCCAATTTTCCACGGTTACGAAAACAATAGGTCTTCCGACGGAAGTCGGAAGACCTAATTATGAATACAATCATGTAAAGTGAATTCTAATTGCCAGATAGCTATACACCTGAAACAACACGAATGCTATCATCAGGACTGACAGTCCATCTTCAGATATATCAACTAAAGCCCCCTTCACACTTTCACGGATCGGACCACGGATAGCTACGGATCGAGAAAAAAATTACATCCGTAGCTATCCGTAGCAATCCGTAGCTCGATCCGGCACTAGTCGTGACAAGTCGTAGCTATCCTTGGCAATCCGTAGCTATCCGGGATGAGACAGAAATTTTTTGAACATGTTCAAAATTTCCCACGACTCCGCTACGGATAGATTTGTCGTAGCGGAGTCGTAGGGGAGTCTTAGCAACCCGTAGTGGAGTCGTACCTATCCGTAGGAGAGTCGTAGTAACCCGTAGCGCATCCGTAGCAATCCGGGACCATTTTTGTGCTAAAAATAGCAATACGACTCTGCTACGGATTGCTACGACTCTGCTACGGATTGCTACGACTCTGCTACGGATTGCTACGACTTTGCTACGGATTACCACGACTCTTCCACGGGTTGCTACGGATAGCCAAGGACTGTGTCTTATATAAACTTCAAATTTATTAGGTTTCTGTGCGTTTTTCGGTCAATATGTGAGTTAATACTTCAACTATTCAATTTTAGGTCATGATATAAAGGCATGTATAAAACCTCAATACTGTTATAAAACAAGTGAGACCTTCTCAATTTGAAACTATTCGGTGTTTTAGTAAATAATTATAGATTAAAAATGCATAGGAAATTCAAGCTAATCGTACCAATCCGTACTGAAGTCGTAGCTATCCTTGTGCGAATCGTGACTATCCGTACTCGAGGCGTGGTAATCCTTAGCAATCCGTACCTATCCGTACCTATCCGTACTCGTGTCGTAGCAATCCGTATCTATCCGTACGCGTGTCGTAGCAATCCGTAGCAATGTCGGGACGATATCCGTAGCAATCCTTAGCTATCCGTAGCTATCCGTACTCGATTCGTATCAACCCGTAGCAATCCGTACTGGAGTCGTAGGTTCATGGTTCATCGAACAATTTGTGTCCCGACTCGTCACGGATAGACCTTTTTGGGAGTCGTAGTGGAGTCGTGGCTCGATCCGTGAAAGTGCGAAGGGGGCTTAAGTGTTTGTTATTATCAATACTCAATACTTGATTTGTATAATGCAATGTATTCAAATTAATGTCCTGCTGAGGTACAGATTCTAGTTGCACTTTTATGTTCTTAATGCAGTTTTTCTTTTTGACAAAAATATAAGTAGTTTAACTTAGGCAAGACAAGAGAGTGCCAAACCACGCTAATAAGAATATTATGTATTAGAGCTTCTTCAATCGAAATTCAGAAATTCATTTTTCCCTATAATCGTAGCTTATTCTCGATATTTAGGTTGGGATTTCGCTGTTAACTGTTATGCGAGTTTTTATATAATTTATATTGTGCAGATGCGGCACAAGTATAAAACCCTTATCACACTTTTACGTATCGGCCCACGTATCTACGGCGTATCAGGATACGTGGCAGTAAGAAAGGAACGCAGCAGCAACGCAGTAGCAACGCAAGCTTACGTAGCGAGTACTCTTTGAAACGTAGCATGATCTCTTGATACGAAAGAGTGCCGCGTTTTTTTAAGTTCGCACCTAAAATTACGTAGCACATACGTAGCAGCTTCCATACGCCGTGTGTACGTAGCACGAACGCAGTGCAAACGAAAGAAGCGCAGTGGCAACGTAGCAGGAACGTCGCTAATACTCTTACTACGCAGTACGAACGAAACACAAACCCAAGCGATATCCCTATCGCGTACGTGCTACGTACACGGCGTTGCTAATTCGTACCCGCGGCGTTCTTTTCTTATCTACTACGTATGGTACACGTTTCAATATCTTATTTTTCGTTTCTTCGATATACTCTTGCGTATGCATGGCGTACGAACTACGTTCTTTTCGTTCCTGCTACGTAAGAGCTACGTTGGTGTTGCGTTGTATGAGTATCCACCTCGGCGTAAAAGGTGTATTTGCTATGTTTTTATGAACACATGATAAAAATCTAGAGGGAAAATAAAGTTTTGAACCTATTAAGAATGAATCAAGATTAATTATACCGTATAATTACAAACTTCCACTATATCAACCAAGCAGTTTTATTTCATATGGCGAACTGAGTCTAAATAAAGTACGCGCTACTTTCAAAGGGCACTTTGACAGTACCCTTTACCCTTTTTGTGTTCATATCAATTTGAGTGGTAAATCGAGAGAAATAATATTTGGCAACAAAAGAATTTTTTCATACGAACGTGAACGCCACGGGAACGCAGCAGAAACGTCGCCAATAAGAAGACTACGTAGCAACAACGTCGTACTTACGCAGTAGAAACGCATTGAACGTCACACGTACATGCCGAACGCCGCACGTACGTGATGGTAGGACGCATTGGTACGCTGCTCATACGTGATAGAAACGCCTCTTACGCCGTATGAACGTCGCACTTACGCCTTGGACTTCTTAGAAGGACGAAATACGTGGCAGACCTTTTCGTTTCTCTTGCGTAAAGAATTTTGGCAAAAATTCTCCTCTTACGTAGCTGATACGTAAAAGCGTGATAGGGGCTTAAGGAGTTTAACTGAAGCGAGATCTAAATATGTATCAAGCCAATATGAGATTTTAGAATATTTGCTTTTTAATGTACGATTAGATACTATATAAATAAGCTAAAATAAAGGAAAAAAATCCCTTACAAATCATCCCTTGAGAACACCAATCAATGCGATAGATCATCACACCATCTAAAAAATTTTAAATAGAAACAAGAGAATCCGTGAATGACGTTATAACTGCAAAATGGTATATATATAAGCATGATAAATGTTTGACGCTGCCACAACACTGAACACTGACAGAACAGGTAGTCAAGGTATGTAATTACATTCACTTTTTTAATATTCTTTGATAGCAGCACAATTGATGTAGACTAAGTACGGTACATGTTCCTTACTTTCAAGAATTAAACTTTGATTCAAAGTAGTATTTTCCAAAAAGATCTGATAAGCATCGTATTTTACCCTAAATCTCGTGCCGCATTTTTCCGTACTAGAATTTAAT
This sequence comes from Pinctada fucata, assembly GCA_028142955.1. Taxonomy (NCBI): domain Eukaryota; kingdom Metazoa; phylum Mollusca; class Bivalvia; order Pterioida; family Pteriidae; genus Pinctada; species Pinctada fucata. The sequence continues at coordinate 11,933,933 of AP027102.1, forward strand.
GTATTTGAAGACTTTTTATATGTTTTACATTTTCGCGAAGTAATCCTTAGATTCTAGAATTAATGTCGAAAGATGTAGAGGTTAATCGATTAATATCGACATAAAAGTATCGATAAATATTAACTAAAATATATCGAACATTGTATATCAGAAATAGATTTCGACCGTTCTATTTCCCTTAATCAGTTAATAAAATCCGGAGCTTAAGGTAGAGTATCCCTCAGGTCAGATTTGTTGGTAATTTTTGCCTGGATACCCAATTTTTTCTCATCCGAATATTGTTCAGATTATCAAACTAATATGGTTTTGAGAAAAGAAACTATTATAATTATATTTTATCACCCCTAAAAATTGATATTTCTTACTTTTCCCATAGGGCCCAATGTTAAAGTTCAAACGGCCTAAGTTCTCGGTATGATCATGAAACCACGAATTATATCTTGTTTGTATATCAGGTATAACATAAGCTTTGAATGTATGGAAATGAAAATATTGTAAAAGTTGTTATTTAGGAAAAATGAGCAACTGAGACCTGAGGGATGCTCTACCTTAAAATAAAAAAAGTATCTCATGTTGTACTCAATGGCTATAATGTATGCTTTTAGAAACATCGTTTTCCGCTTTTTTCTTTCCTAATTCTTGGTTATTTCATTCGATCATATTAAGAATGCATTTTTGGATGGACTAAAGAGGAACAATAATCATATGTGCCATATCTAACGGTATAAAAGATCCGTATAAGTATAAAATTTACAAACAAATTGCTCTTGAAATTTCCATTTTCAAAATTTCGCTTTTCATTTCAGGAAATTAATTAAATGTAGAAGGCACTTCACTAGAATATTTCTTTTTTAATCATTTCGGCTTAAAACCATTGATGAGAGGAATCGTCGAATTTTACAAGTTGTAAACGGATAGAGTGTTGCATGCAAACAGGAGACGCTTACTCTCCCCGGACATGGTCTCACTTCGGAATATTGTTTACTCCGGGGTTTGCAACTGTTCCAATGATTTTTTTTTATGTTTGTGCCTCACCTTCCCGACCTTGAAACTGAATAACTCATGGGTACTTGTACTTCTTTGGTGTTTATTATTGAATAACTCATGGGTACTTGTGCTTCTTTGGTGTTTATTATTGAATAACTCATGGGTACTTGTACTTCTTTGATGTTTATTATTGAATAACTCATGGGTACTTGTACTTCTTTGATGTTTATTATTGAATAACTCATGGGTACTTGTACTTCTTTGGTGTTTATTATTGAATAACTCATGGGTACTTGTACTTCTTTGGTGTTTATTATTGAATAACTCATGGGTACTTGTACTTCTTTGATGTTTATTATTGAATAACTCATGGGTACTTGTACTTCTTTGATGTTTATTATTGAATAACTCATGGGTACTTGTACTTCTTTGATGTTTATTATTGAATAACTTTAAACACAGATGACACTGATGTGAAATTCAAGAAGACAACGAAGATAGATTTTGCTTGCAATCAATTACAAGGTCATCGCATTTGAATTTTTCATGTACAATAAAGAAGGCCGCTTTCTAATTGCAGACTTGGAACATTTCTATTTTAACTTGTGATTGAATGTATTTTGTTTGAAAGATGAACCAGACAAGTATTTATATAAGAATATATGTATGGTTAATTTGTAATTCCAAATTAGAAATTTACGTCAGATAATTTTTTTAAACACATTGCATTTTTGTTAATTATGCATGTACTTAGATCGATGAAAGACGTAAACATTTTTACGCGTTGCTATGGGAGTTTTTGCCGCGGTAACGAAAAAAGTGATGTGAAAAAATTAATCCTCTTATTCGTAGAAAAGTTTTTGAACTACAATGCAAAGATTTGAAAGTGTCAAAACGTATAAAAATATGAAAATATAAATTCCCTGAGGTTGCTACCGATCTAAGATGAACAGCAGAAACTGAATTTCGAATTTTAAATTTCGATTTTTTTTCTAAATGATAACAATCCTGCCCAAAACTATGCTCGAATGAGAACTTTTCTGTAATGTTTCATTTCTGCAACCGAGTCTTGTAGGAGATCCCTTTTATTCATTAGATAAAAAAAACTGTCATTAGATTTAGTGTTTACGAAAGCAAAATTGATATAGTATACGAAAAAAGATTTAATTTTATTTTTATTCTTGTTTTTCATGAATTATCAAATAAAAAGATATTTGAATTTGTCGTCTTTGTTTTGAATTCCATTCGTACATTTCTTTTATTTCGTTCACTCTTAATTTAGATAATGTTACGTCTTCAAATTTATAGCATCATTTAAGAACAGATTTGCAGCATAGACCAGACATGCAAGTTTAACAAGATCACTGACGAGAGTTCGGTACCCGAAACGTACATGTCTTGTCTATACTGCAAATGTATTTGTCCTGAATTTGAAGACGTTTAAAATTCGGATACTCAACCCTCGTTAGTGACTCTAGATCGAAACAAGTATGGCCAAAGAATTTGAAAGTTGTGTCCAAAAATTACCGAATGACGAATACCGTAATACCGATGGGTGGGATATGATGCTACAGGGTCCACTTTTGTGAACAGAAATTTTCGAATGTGTTTGAAGAAACGATCAACCGAAGTTGATCGGACTTGGCTTCATGTGCCCTCGGAGACTGGCGCAGCAGCAGTGACACTCACTAAGTGGTGCAAATGTCACACGTCTTCAAAGTCATAGTATCATTTAAGAGCAGATAAATTTGCAGATGTTTGACCTATTCAAGCTTCTGCCTTTAGTTGCCAGAAATAAGCCTATATGTATTAGTATGGACAGGCGGGATTCATCGTCATTCTTTTTCCTTGTTTGGAGGGTTTTTTCATTACAAAAACCGTATCTCCCATTCCTGATATATCCTTTTTATATAAATTGAGAAAAGGTAAAAAGTTAATCAAACATGTGTATTCTCATGAATGGTTTTTCTGGTAAAAACTTGTGTGAGAGGCAAAAAGTCTGTGGCACTTCCTTATTTTTCGAGATTTCTTGAAACTATATTGTCATGAATATCTGACACCATCAAGATCAATATTATTTACAGAGAACCAGAAATCAGACAATATTCTATGTCAAAGGGTGATAAAGGGTAGGGTAAATTTATTAGGCTCACTTATTCTAAATTGTCTTTTCCATAGGTTATAATAGATTTATTTTTTATTTCAGATCATGAAGATGTACAGGAGAATATGTTACTGCTTATCAATAATTTCTCTTCTATACCTTATGACGGCAACCGCTAAAAACTTACCATCAAGTGATAATCAGGAACATTCAAATAACGGTAAGTATGTCGATGTCTTCTTGTCATTATGCGATAAATCAGAACAGCGATATCGTTTGAATGGATTTTGTCAAATATGACAAAAAAAAAATGATTTATAAGATAAAGGAGAATATTACCTAAAAGGTCCAGAACATCATGATATTATTTCATGAAAAGATGTATCATTAACTTTTTGATTTAGATAGGCATTCAATTTCCGAAATCGTACATTTTCAAAAGAATGACATTACATTATCTATTTTCTTATAGTTATAGATTAAAAATTCTTAAAGTGATATTAAAAGAAGATCAAACGTCGTGAGGATTTTACTACGTTGAATAATAAGATGCAGACTTGCAAATTAAAGAATTCACTTTGTAGATAAAGTGTTTAATTCGGCAATATATAACAAAATTTATACGAATTTGATTTGATAACCAATTCCAAATTTTCAAGTTACAGGGTATAAGTTAACTTAAGGTTTATTTTATCATTAATAACAATTTTGTAAGAAAAATTTACTTCATATCAAGTTCAATTTTTTAGGAGGGGGGTCATAATGAACTAAGATGGGAAAAAATGGAGAAGCCGATTGATATTTTTTAATTCATTAGGAATTCAGATGGACATAATGGCATTTTTCATTAAGCTATTCAATTCTTTTCTCCTTTTTCATTTCTGATTTGTATTTATTTATAGGCACAACTGGCATAGAGAAAAGAACTCATCCTCGGTGTCCCCCCAAAATGCTTTTGTACGACTGTGCACAGGAGTTGATGACGATATGGCTCAGAAGATTAAGGAAACGTCAAGGCTACCAAATCATTTCCAGTGTTTGAACAGAAACTTGTTTTAATATTTATCAACTTTTCCATTATTTCAAATCTGGACTTTACATTTTATTTAAAAAGAAATGATTCCTCCCTTGGATCTCAATTTAGAATCAATGTTTAAATTTAAACATTATGCGAATTATATTTTTAGGAACGAATTTCTTTTATTTCAAGTATAAATTTTTTATGTTGCTATTTCAAATGAAATATGTTATAAAAAGTCTTATACGAGGTGGACAAAGTGAACATTGAATAGTAATGATTAACCCATAGAGGTGGCAAAATTTAAATAATGGAATGTAAATATTTTATTTCTCTTTTAAAATTCAGAGACGTTGGTATTCGTAAAAAAAGGTATTTACTTTCATATCCCTATTTTTAACCAATCATAAGTAGTGTTAGATCTTCGTTTTTTTCGAGGCCCATAATTATATATTCTGTTGAAAGGTCTTGTGTTACCTATTTTGTCACAGATTAACGGACGGACTACAGACAAAGTGATACCGAAAAATCAATATGCTTCGCAGGCGACGCGAAGACAAAGGATATAAAGAAATGTGTTTTCTTAAACTAAAAAACTTGAATTAGGAAAAATCAGACGTCTTCTTTGAAATCGGAAAAAATGGTTGTATGTATCACTTTATGTGTAATACGCAATGAAAGATCCGTATAGTTCAATAATCGTATTTCTCTTAAAAAATTATGAATCACAAAGTATCACACATTATATTAGAATATTGCTTAGGAAATAACGAAGTAAAATTCTTACATATTTTACTAAAAGGCAAGGTCAGTTCGATATTTTGGGATGCTTCGATTTTTTTTCAGAAAAAAATGATTTTGCTCTGAATATTGATGAAAAATAAATTTGCATTCGGAAAGAAAAATTCTAAATCTCAAAGCGCCATTTAAAATGCATTCCGTACCTGCACAAAACTCAATTGTTCATTAATTAATAGAATCTATCCCCAGATGTGATCAGGGACAAGGAAATCCAAGTGTGGGGGATTTGCTTGTACCACGACGAGGACAAAGCAAATCCTGGACATGAGGGTTGGATTTCCGTGTCCCTGATCACATCTGGGGATTGATTATTTTTCTCTCACTGTCTAAAAGGGCTCAAAATTGAGGTTTTTATGTATTCTTTTGCATATTTTGACCGGCTAACGCTGCAATTTTTTTATGACGTCACAACGACATTACAGTTAAAAGCACTTTCAGAATGAGCTTATCTCACCCTGCAGGGTGAGGCAACATTTTTCCTGACACTTAATTTCGCGGGCAAATCAGCCTCAGTGTTTTTCAGAGTTCTCTCTCTCCCTCTCTCTCTCTCTCTCTCTCTCTATATATATATATATATATATATATATATATAAAGGCCTTCCTTAAAGGCTTAGATAATGTAATATGTTATATAGCACACTAGAGTCTGATTTTATATACAAGCTCCGAAGAAGAAAATATGACAAAAACTTCAGTTTTGCACAAATTTACACTTTAAAGTGTTAAAGACGACCCTCCAGACCCTTTTACGAGTACCTCAGAGATTTTCATATTTATATTGTAAACATCTTTTATTATACTCTGTTTATGTGTGAATAAGACTTTGGCGTAAAATTTTAAAAGTACTACTTACAGCTTTAGTAAAAAATAAAGTTTCTCTTTTGATTATATAAATCGCAGACAGTCATAATATGCGCCAACTACATAAGAAAAAACAATTTGCACATGTCTGAGGAGAAAAATAATCTTTACCCGACAAAAAAAACCACGCGCCCCCTCCCCATAAACGAATGTTAAATGGACCGTGCCTGATCAAATAATAAATTTTCATTGATAGATATAAAACTTTGTTTAACAGAATTTATTTTGTATGTTATTGAATTTATGTTAACTATTTTCTTTGACTAAGCACATAGAATAAATTGTTTACTTTTTTAATGGAGTAAACATACTTTATAAGTAAATTGAATGTAGAGTGATTTTTATTATTTGTTATGCCTCTCTATTTATGATAAACCTTTTGCACATACAAACAGTTTTGTTCACACAGATATTTTATAATCAACAGAAGAGTTTTAGAATCCGAAACACATTTAACAATAAAATTTGGAATGAATTAAAGTGTTGGTTATCTTTTCTTCATGCTCATAAAAAGTAATATATGACATTGAAGATATGATTTCCTGTAATTGTCATTGTACCTGTGCATTCTAATTAGTTGCATTCTCCCGGTTACAGAAGATATAATTATAGATTCTTTGTGTACTCAATCAATTTTTATAGAGAAAACATATTTTAGGTTGGTCGTATCCATACAGTCTTCACGAAAACTCACTAGCCCGACGCCAGAGGCTAATAGAAATTTTACCGGGCTAAATTATACAGATATCAAGTAAAAATTGTCTTCTGACTAGTTAACACAATTATCACATATTGATTTCACATATCGAAACTAAAGTTGGATGTATAAACTGCTCCAATGTGAACAAATGTTATACAAACATATGCTCCAGTTGAAATTTAGCTCGCCTGAACTAAATTCTAAAGTGATATGACTACCCTGACCCAATGTTGTTAGTCTATGTGTACATTTTTTCTTGAAGCCTACTGATAAAACTTGGTATGGCTGAAGTACTTTAAAAGAGTTCAATAAGACTCAGGTGAGCGATGTGGCACCTGGGCCTTTTGTTTGTAAGAATTTACATATTTATGTTACTTGGATCACACAAACAAGACAAGGCTTAACATAATATTGTTTTAAGGAATGTCTTTTACAACTAGATTAAATACAAGCTTAAGTAATCAATTTAATTTTACATTATTGCAGATAAGACTCTTTCCGTATCTAGCAGTGGGTAATTCAAAAAGGAGGAGACTTCCTCGCTAATGTTCACTCGGTTCTCTACAGCCGACAGAGCACGGACTGTATATGTCGCACGCCTTTTAGTGTTATATCCACTAACATATCCATCCATCTGTGTGTTGCTCGGGCCTCTGCGTCATGCTGTCTTGTTTGTACTGTCATCTTACAGTAAGGAGATTATTTTACATTACTATTGTGCGTTCTTCGAGACCTCTTGGTAACCGGAAAAGTGGGAGGCTGTGAGCTCGTAATACGGATAACCACACTGTTTTCTACATGCGTAGCAGATGGCCGTCCTAAATCGGCAACGGTCGCCGATTGGTCTTGATGGTTTTTGCGTGATCTTTTGTGTTTGATTTGTCTGTGTTGTTTTGATGTTCCTTGTCGCTTTTGATTCTCTTGTTGTGCATGCCAATTTTTTTGTGCTAGGATTGTATTGCCGTGGGTGCTGCTAGGGATTCGCTTCTGTCATTTGTCTCTTCGTACATGACATTTGACCAGAACAATCAAATGGCGTAATTCCCTACGAAATCATAGCATTTACATCATGGATGAGATCATGATTGTTTTGTGAGAGAGAAAAAGTGAACTGAATGAACATTAGCATCAAACGGTCTACACGCTTCAACAAACTACCGAATACAATGAAAACAGTAGACACAAAAATACAATTTAAAAAATGGAAAATATCAAGTTAACCATACATGACACATACATCAGGAGAGAAAGAGGACAGACTTACAGTTCCGACTTTATAGTAATTGAAAATTGATTGTAATTTTAAAAATTGTATCAATTTTGATTTATGCAACTGAAACAGAAAAACCACACATAAGTAAATATAAACAGATATTAACAATTGGACCACGCCAAAAAAAGTATTTTACTAGGAAAAAAACCCTGAAAGATAACTGCTAGCATAACCAATTTGTGTTACCAGTATTCTTGCTGAAACGAACTCATGATCATATAACACCACACCAAACACTTAACCGACATTTAGATAGATAAGAAGATCAAAAGTTAAAGCTGAGTGGATGGCCGTCCTAATCGGCATCAGATACATATTCGTCTCCTTCGTTTTATCTATTGCTATTCCCATTTAAAGGAAATTTCTTCTTGTATAGTACTCTATTATGAATTTATGTACCATTTATTGCTTTTGATCGGGTAGTCTTATGTCCATTGTATGTTGCTTCCTATATGCATATATGCCGTCACACGTCGGCACCTTTTGCACATTAGTCTCGATGGTTTATATATAATATTTTGTTTGGGGTTTTGGCGTCGTATGTGATTTTTCTTGTACGTTTTGCATCTCTTGCTGAGGTGTTTTGCTGTTGATGCTGCAACCGAAGTGTTCACAATATCAAGCTTCTATGTTTAGTTTTTAAGGCTTTGCAAATGCCACAATTTTAAATGGATAGGACGTGCATACATTTCCATGCTGCAAATATATCCGTTTATAAATGATGCTATTGAATTTGAAGACGTTTAACATGTTCTTAGGCAATCAGCAAATTCAGAGCAAGAATTTTTTGTATGTAGATTTTAATCAGAGTGCTTCTTTCCGTTAGAGAGCAAGGACTTATGAAACTAGACTCAAAATATCAGCAAGAGGTGGATCACAGCTGGTTCCTATCGGAATTCCCACAATTTGATGAAATGCTATTCTTTCAAACATCACAAATATGTTATCAATCAGAATAATTCAGCATTTTGATCACCTGTTCTACGTTGTAGCTATTATTAGAATGAGAATTCCTTTCTTTTATCTCACAAATTAAGTTTTATTGTAACCACAATAATGTATATGTATTTGAAATTGATATTTTGCAGCTGAAGGCAATTTCTTTGACTTGAAATATTATTTCTTTCCATTTAGAATGTTGAATCGTTGTTTAAAGAGTCTAAGAATCGAATGATTTGATCGAAAATACATTATTGAAACTTGCTTAATAAAGATGTTCTAAAGGTTCTTTTAAATTTTCTCATATCCGTCTATCGGTTGATATCGCTTCTAGAAAAAATATCCCTACAAAAGAAGAAAATGTTTATTGATTGTAACAATGATCATTTGAATTGTAAATTTGGTACTTTTCTGGATTTGTTTTGTTGCGGCATGAGAAATTTGAAGAACGTCTGGCAAATAAAATAATAATTGTCGTCACGCAGCTAAGAATACATAACAAATTAAAAACAATGCAATAAAAGTGTGACGTGGAAAATAGAAATATATCTATTTATTCAGTAATATGAACTCTGATCATTAAAACTATGTACATAACAATTCAAAGTGTAGCATCGCCTCGTTTTCTTACAAAATCATTTTCCTTTTTTTATCTCTTTAACTCGAGTGGCACCACCTACGATTATTTAGTTAATATATAGGATTATTTTTGCTAATGTGACTCCTGACCTTAAACTCAATAGATGTTGTCCTCCCATCAGTTGTAACTTACATGTAAAAAGAAATGAATATTTCAATAAATTGGGATCTCAAGAATATCTACTTGCTTAACTAAATTTGAAAACATTGAAATTTGTTTATCTTTGAAGTCTTTTCTTTTTCAATGCTTTTAGATTGATATTGTGTAAAAAAAATTCATTGTTTAATAAACATTACCTTTCTTGTGTAAAAAGGGTAGGGATATTTTATTCATTTTCAGCTTATCTTCATGTACAACTAAATGAGCCTTAATGAAACGTTGTATGCATAACGAACTAAAGATTTTCTACCAACATGTGTCGAGAATCTAAAATTCTCCAGAGATTCACCCAGGACCGTGCGATAAGTGACAAAAAGGATTATTGTCATTTTGGTCCTATTCCATAGCAAGCTCAGACTATAACGACTTCGTTCTGAGGGCAAGGATACTAGCTAACCCAATGAACTTAGGGTACACTTATGAGCGATTGACTTTGTCGCTGCAAAATTTATTTTGACGATGCAATAAAATATTTTTTTAAATATAATAACATCCCGTCATCCTTCATATTTGAAGACATTTTTAGTTAGAACTATCACAAACACCAAATTTAACAAATTTACCGTATATGACTTTTTTGAAGGGCTTAAGTAACTTGTGTTGCAAGCAAATACGATATGCTTACTCTCCCCGGGCACCTGATCTCATCTCCATCGGCGTTTAACGTTTCCTTTTTTGCAGGATGTTTAAGTTGATTGTATTACAGTGTACTTGAATCTCCATAGAATTTTTTGTAAAATGGAATTTCATTGTAGGTGGCGTTGTTAAATAGATTTGTATTGCGCCGCAGACATGTAAGCTGCTATAGATCTAACTCCCTTCTGATTAGTCTGATATTTTGTTATTAGTTCAGAAATATTTAAACAAACAGAATTTTTAAGTTACTTGTAATATTTGTTTTTGAAATAGTTCTTATAATATTTTGTAATAGCATATTTCACGAGTTGTTATGTTTGTTGGGCTTTTGGATCAATAAAATTACATTTTGCAATTTAAAAATGTGTATACCATGATGAAGTACCAATTGTAGTTCAGTTGGGGAGGTAAAGATCCTGGGGGAATATTCCATAATTATGTAAGTCTCCTTTGAGGCAGAACAAGGTGCCCGGGAGGATGAAACGTCTTCTGCATGCATGCAACATGCAACGCGAATCCCATATAGTATCAAATCTGGTAATGTCCAAATAGGTAAAAGATGGTCAACTGAGAAAGTTGTTCTTAAGAATCTTCTTAATCATCCGAATCTAAAATTCCCCAGAGGTCGAAATGTGAAATAAGTTTTTTTTATAGCGACCATAGAACTTCCTCGGTGATATCTTAAGCCGTTTCTTTAATTAGTGTAAATCTAATATCATTTAATGATGACAAATATGGATAATGACCATATCCCTGTATACAGCACAAAATCGATAATTCAGAAAATCATAAACCGAAGGCATACAAAATCAGGATAAAACAGGAACCAAAGCAAACAAATAAAAACATCCACCACATGAAAAGAAGCAGGTGCCCAGGAAGAGTAAGCATCTCCTGCTTGCATACAACACCCGCCGCTTCAATTCGGTAAGACATAGAGTACAATCTTTGGTTGGATGTTTCAAATGGTCTATGACAGAATATAATCCACCATTCTGGAGAGTGGGCATCATAGTGTATGACGAGTCCCCCATATCGACCGCAGAACTTCCTCAGTGACGATGTTAGTCGGTCACAAACATATCCCTGACTGAGAAGCTTATCTGAAATACGCCTAGCTGTCAGAACAAAATCCGTATATTTGGTACTTGGTCTGGCATAGCGTATCAGCTGAGATATGAACACGCCATAAGCAGGCGATGAAGGGATGTTGCTACTCAGAAAAGGAAAGTTTGTAATGCTGAAATCGAAGTCGTCACGTTTGTCATAACGTAAGGTGTCCATGTGACAATCAGTGTCGTAGGACAACATTATGTCCAAATAGGATGCTGAATTATTTGTCTCTGTAGTTTCTTTGACTTCAAGCTCCGAAGGATAGATACTGCTCAGGTAATCCGCGGATTATTGATGGACAACACATCGTCTATGTATCTGAAAGTGAAGTTGAAGTCAGATGTAAGGTAGAAGTCGGTCGCCTGCTTTGCCGAGGATATGATCCTAAAGTATTCAAAAGAACATTGGGCATGTCACTGGATCCATTTTGTACCAGTGTCTTTTCCAGCGTTGCACAAAGGCCAATCCTGACGACGTGACTCAATGACGGACCCTGTCCAAATCCCGTTGGGTGATTGAGCTTGATATTTTAGATATAGTTTTCATTTTCGTGCATGAACATCGACGGCGGGTGCGGCTTGCCAAACAGGGGAGGCTTACTCCTGACGGGCACCTGGTCATACCTTTAGCTTGCTAGGGGTCAATCGATGCTCAGTTTTGTGCTCTTTTGTGAGTGCTGTTGATGTTCTCGTCAGGATCTTCTTTAACTCATTTGAGCTTACTTCGGCCAGCAGAGCACGGACTGTTATACGTTATACGCATGCCATATAATTTTTCCTATACCAGTTTACATAGAATAACTATCTTGTTTTTGCTGTCACCTTACAGTGTTATGTTGATACAGCACTTGTGTGTCGATGGAAACCTCTGTGTATCCAGATAAGTGGGAGGATTGTGCGGACGTAATCCGGATAACTACATTTGTACATCATTTTCCAGATGGCCGTCTCAAGTCAGATTCGATTGCACATGGGTATCCTTCCATTTATGTGTTGTCATTAATGTTTGTGTAAGTCTGTTCCGACTGTTTTAATGATGTTCTAGTGCATATTGTTGTTTTCTGTTGCGGGTTTCAGTTTTGTTTGATGTCATTTATGTGTCGCTTCCTTGTGGATTTGTTTCGCTGGGTAAATGCAGGGTAGCCATGCTCGAGATTTACTTTTCCCAAAAGACAGTTCTGTTTTATATTTTATCAACAATCTATAAGCCTTTTGATTGTGTATTTTTAATATTAATTCAATATTTGTGTTTTACTTCCATTGACTGAATTACTTCAGCCTGTAAGTTTATGTCGTACATGTATTTTACAATCTTTTTGGCGATGTTTTCCATTAAATTTCTTTGTTCCTTTGTCTCAAGTCTTTATTCCATATGGTTTTATCACCTATTCAAAATAATATTAATTTGCAGTCCTACTAAAGATAGTCATGCTATTTAAAAGGAGGGGATCTCCAACAACACTCGGTTGCAGCACCCACAGCAAAACCCCAAAGCACCCATTGCTAACAAATACAGAACAGACACGCACAGAAAGAGACGCAAGTACAAAGAACGCCAAAATCACATCAAATACAAATAACTAAACATAAACAACGAGACAAATGGGCAATCGGTGCCGACTTAGGACGGCCATCTGCCGCGCTAGTAGCAGACGGTATGGTTATCCAGATTACGCACAACCCTCCCATTTTTCCAATTACACATAGGTCTTGAAGAACGTACAATTGTAGTGTAACTTAACGTGAGGTGACGTTAACTGAAATACAGTAAACTAACGTGAAATACTGTAAACTGAAATACAGCCACTTCATACAAGCAAATTGCTTTTTTTTCAGAAAGCTTCAAAGAAAGTATATTTTCTTACATGTATGTGAACTGCTATTTTTGGTCACAGATCTTGCATCACTTAATTTGAATTGTCCTTTTTTAGGTGAAATTCTGCTTAGACAGCGTTTAGTTTACTTTGAAATAAAAAAGTTCTGTTTCTCTTATTCATATTTCTGTATCTCTAAATAGATTCATGGAGCAAGAAATGAAATTTTGAACAAAACATTTTTTTAAGCTTTGACTTGAACTTTTTTGACAAAACTCATTTAACTGACACTAACAAAACATTGAAGGTGAGTTTACAAAGGAAAAGGGTGTATAACGCTTGACCAGGGATATTTAGAATTACACACGTTACTTTTTCGACACATTTTTTGTAAACGTGTTTACTTTTATTTCATTACGATGATCATAGGTGTGTAAGTATTCTTCATTGTACCAGAATTTGAAACTTTAACTGAATGATGGGAAAGAAATAGCCTCGCCTCAGAGTATCTGATTTTTAGCTCACCTGAGCTATTGTCATAGTGCGCCGTCTGCCGTCCGTCCGTCGTCTGTCCTCGGTCCGGCATAAACCAATAAGTTAAAGAAGATCCTGACGATAATCTCAACAGCACTCACAATAGAGCACTATATGGAAACGAGGTAAAGCGGAATGTCTTGTACTTTTGTAAAAAGATTAGAGTCTGGTCTTGAAAATATGTCAATTTTAAGAGCTTTTAATCAATATAATGTCAACGAAGGGAACAGGACATTTTAATTTGACTTGTTGCAAAGTATTACAAAATCGTTAATATGACAACCAAGTATTTTAAATCAGGATGAACGATAACATGTACTTTTGTATGTTTTTTTTTTTCGAAGGACAGAGTTTGTCATTGCAAAATAGTTTTAAAAAAATTAAAAATAAGACTCATTATCAACATCCTATAATATTACAGATAGGTAAGGTCAACAGGAGTTAAAGATCTTTATTCAGATCGAAGATTACACTGAGCTGAGCTAAGTATTATTCCAGCTTACGTAAAGGATTTCATAATCATTCTTCAATTTCAATTAATCTTATTAGAAGTTTATAGAACAAAAAATATAATGAAAAAGGCTGGTCATCATACCGTCAATGGGTGTTAACTCTGTGTTCTAATTCTTTGGTTTATTGGGTGTTTTCACAACTTTTTGGCTCTATAAAATCTCGCGAATGTAGGTGGTAAGCTCTTGAATGACCATATTACTATGCTTTTTGTCAGAATTTAGGTATAAGTTCAGGAATATCCCATTGGATTCCAAGTTGCCCATACCATATCGAGGTAAGAACACTATTGCACAATATCATGTATTAATTATTTTCACTGATTAGAAAAGTAATCATTTGAATTATAACCATAAAATATGTACTGTTAAGAAAAAGATCATAAATCTTCATATAAAATCAAATTTCATATTCATAAATCATTTCTTCGAACGGTTTGATGAAAACTAACTAGGAATCCTTCTTAAAGAAAGTCTTCTTCTTTTCAGATTTGCAATGACTTGCAGTATAAGACTTTCTGTTCATCTTTTATTTTTTGGACTTTTTTTCGTCGCCTATGGATTGCCTGATGTTGAACTCTCATTTGAAGAAGAAGAGTCGAACGGTAAAATACTACAGAAACATTTCCTTTTAGAATTGTTTACTGTATAAATGAGGTATAAATCATGAGTTTCTAGACAGTCAAGTCTTCAGCTTTCGTTATACCATCAAAGACACTGTCTCATAAGAAATTTGTTTTTCTTCATTTTCAGAAGTAACGACTTTGGACAAACGTGCGGCTAAGTTGTGCACGCCACGTATGAACTCTTTCCTATGCAAGAGACTATTGAATACATGGATGTCACACCTTTCAAAACGATCAGGTACGAATGAATATTTTTTCATCTTTCTTATATTAAAAGCAAAAATACTGAAGTGTTTTCTACTCTTTTCTCTTATTGTCCATTAATGAACATATTATTATTGACTTGGTAAGGTACATACATAACTATACGGACCGGTTCAGGTATTACTTGACCTTGGCAGGACACGACAGAGGAAAAAGGTCGAGTTAAACCAATTTCTTACCAGGGTCAGATAGTCACGATGACATCAAATCAAATGTCAATATTTCATATGTTCAAGATTACTTTTAATTTCTTACATCGAGACAATTGCCGAATTTAAAAAGGTTTTTATCGAACTGTAGCGGCGGGTGCTGCATGCAAAAAGGAGACGCTAAATCTCCCCGGGCACCTTGTCTCACTTCGGAATATTGCTTATTCCGGGGCTCACAACTAATGATTTTGCCTTACCTTCTTAACTTTTAAACTGAGCTACTGATGGATTCTTCTTCGATTTATATTGCATCATTATTGTTTTTATCCGATTTTTCGTCTTTCGTTCTAGACGATTCTGACATAGCTGTATCAAGGAGAGCTGCCTTTTCTAGGTCAAATTGTGCAGGACTGACAGGGTACCAGTGTTCTCGTTTGCTGAATTCTTGGATAAAGCATGCATCCCCTCAAAAACGTACTTCTAGTCATACAGGTATGCAAGATTATTCCTTGTCTTTATATAAACTTGAAGGAATACATAAAACATTGACTGTCACTTTTAAAAGAAAGGTAAATAAATGTGAAAGGATTTTAATAAAATAAAATCAGCTTCATATTGGTAGTGTTTGGCTTCTACTGCTATTAAACAGAAAATGCCACTGTTTTGCATATTCGTGATTCTATATTAATGACAAATATGGATAATGACCATATCCCTGTATACATTTTTTGTAGGCATTTGCATCATAATTAAAAAAGAATTGAATTCTACATCTTTAAGTTTTAAAAAATCAAGAATTAGATATTACGTCGTAATAGTATAGTGCATCAAATGCGCATTTCAGTGACTAGCAAGTCCCATCATGTAGTCGACGAATAACTAAATAACGGACAATGTAGAGGTACTCATCTAAAAGAATGGAGAGGATATTCAACAACACTAGGTTGCAGCACCCATAGCTAAACCCCAAAATACCAAACGGAAAACACGGAACAGAAACACATAGAAAGAGACGCAAAAGGTACAAGGAACAACACATCACATAGAAACATCACACACAAATGACTACACATAAACTAACGAGACCAATGGGCAATCGGTGTCGACTCAGGACGGTCATCTGCCACACCAGTAACAAACGGTGTTCTATCCGGATTACGTGCGCACAACACACCCATTTTGACGATTACCTATAGGTCTGAAAGAACGCACAATTGTGATGTAAAATAACCTCTTCACTGTAAGATGACCATACAAATAGACAGCATGACGCAGAGCACAAGAAACACATATGGGTATGTAAATGGATATAAAAGCAGAAGGCGTACGAAATACAGTCCGTGCTCAGCCGCCTGTAGCAAGATTATACAAGTTATCACCCAAGGAGTCCGACTGCGATTCAGTGAAGACAGTTGGTCGGGGCCCTGTATTCTCTAAAGAGGTTTGGACAAGGCCCATTATGGAGCCCTGTCGTCACAGTCAGGCAGGGTGCATTACTTAAGAATATGCTGGTGCAAGGCTCTAGATTTGTCCAGTACCAAGCCAAGGGTCCGTCTGATGACAGAAGGATTATATCCACGGTAGATAAGTCTTTGATAATTCCACAATCTCGGTGGTAATTCTGTCTACCTTTGATCCTTCTTTAAATAACATTAATGTGATGCATTTATGTAAAGAAACATGTGTATTCAGGTCCTGTTTGAATCAAATGGCACCGAGTTAAATTATGATATGAAGAAAAAAAGGAAAAGAATTGAACATTTCTGTGCAGTTTGTGGCCTGTGTCTGTATTTCATTTACATTGCCTGTACGAATCCGTAGGTAATGGGTTCAAAATTCACAGTCGCTTAGGCGAACGAGACTATAAACCCTTCCTTTTTATCATTATTCTTATTGGTCCACATCCGTGACATACAGGGACACCAAACGCAAATTTATTGCAGCGCTTTCAAAGAAAGGTCCATTATCCCTCTTATTATATTGTTAATAGAATATCATGCTCCACTTTCTTGTTACGATATTTACACCTGATAGTCTGCAAACCTTAACGAAAGTCTTGATTTCTGTTTTTTCAGATTCATTCAAATCAGAAAAGGAGGATAAGAGGCCATTGGAAAAAAGTTTTAGAGCAGGATGGATGTCCTTTAATTTTGTTATTCCGTTTGAATGAAAGAAGTATACTTTGGGACTTGATCTTCTTTATCTTATTTGAAAGGATGCATGATTATACAGTTTCGCAATTTTTATATGAAAGAAAGATAGAAATAGGACAAAAAACTAAAATGTCTTGGTCGTCTATATCATTTTTTACATGAATATATAGTATGCTTGACTTGTTATCCTCAATTTCAAAATAAAGTTATTGAAATCATTCAGTAGTCTGTTCATCTCTCACTTAAAAACAGATGATTCTTTTGTTAAAGTAAACATCAAAGAAGTACCTAACCGTTATTCAGTCTCAAAGTCGAGAAGGCAAAGCAAAATCGTGAGAATTCCCATCGAAAAGGTTGCGAACCCCGGAATGAACAACATTCCGAAGTGAGACCAGGTGCCCGGGGAGAGTCAGCGTCTCCTGATTGCATGCAACACCCATCGCAACAGCTCCATGGAAACCTGTCAAATTCGGTGATTGTCTCGATGTACATTTTGATGTACAGATTAGGTAAATATGTCTTGCCTGGTGATGACAACAGCCATTTAATCACAATGTAGAATGTCACTGATCATTCTGGAAAGGGGGATCTGATATGCTTTTATAATATCCCCGTAAAGAAGATCCTGACGATAATCTCAACAGCACTCACAATAGGGCACAACGTTGAGCATCGATGGACCCCTAGCAAGCTAGAGGTGGGACCATATACCCGGGAGGAGTAAGCATTCCCTGTTTGGCTAGCCGCACCCGCTGTCGATGTTCATGCACGAAAGTGAAACAATATCTAAAATACATGCACTCTCTGAGGTTATGTCTATATAGAAAGTGCTATGGCGACAATGTCAGGGAAATGTATACAAAACACTTACTGTCAAACCCCTCGCGGGAATATTTTTTACGAGCTCCACACGGCAAAGGGCACAAGTGTGACACAAAATGAGTTAAAGAAGATCCTGAAGATAATCTCAACAGCACTCACAATAGCGCACAACATTGAGCATCGACGGACCCCTACCAAGCTAGAGGATTGACCAGGTGCCCGGGAGGAGTAAGCATCCCCTGTTTGGATAGCCACTGTGTGTACCTTACCAAACACAATTCTTTAAGAACTCTCTCGACCGGGTATTTCGGAAAAAAAAATGTTTGAGCATCGTGGTTCGGTGAAATGCAGGGTTTGCACTATGACAGAATTGACAAAGAAATATTAGGGTATTCAGTATTAGAAAATATAGGGGGCGTAGCTCCCAACCAGTGGCGAAGCGACCCTATAGATAGGAAAGTCTAAACACATATGTAAGTTCCTACTTTACATCGACTTTTGAAAGATGCTAAACTTTCAGAAACTGCCTATACTGAAAGCCAATTTCTTTCTGTATTCTTTCTGCCACCTCCGCCGGAAACCACAGTAGCCCCACAGTAGTAGAATATTTCCCCACGCCCACTTATTTACCGATAAGGGGTTGTGACCCCCGAAATTTAAAAGAAGAGCAAAAGACCGGGGGTATCCGACGATGCAGTAGCCCAGCAGAAATTCAAACCGTGATGAATGAATAATCTTTTGTTTGAAATCAATAAATCGATCAGTACTTATCCAATTTTAATTTCCCTGTGAGTCTCTTTGTCATACACAGCTGAATAAAATTACTAAACCGACGTTACTCCAGCCTTCTTGCAAAAAAATAAATAATGAGGTTATGATGTCACTGCTCAAAAGGTTGTGACGTCAAGTATGACGTTAAAGTATGTGCGACTTTGCACTTGAGGTCTGATGTTCGTGATCCGAAGGAATATCTTTATCTATAATTTAGGATAATTAAATTTGTAGATGATCAGACAAACGGGTACTTCAAAAGAAAGGCAATGATTTTGAAACATGATACGCTCCCTCGTAGGCAATGCCTAGATTCATACTACTGTCCTGTTCACTAAATCCAGAGCACCCTGTTTTCCCGGTTTTCTCTAAAATAGAACACTGTCATCTTCCAAAAACATATCAATTTTATAGTACTCATTTAGTCGTAACAGAAAATACCATTGTTTTCGCTGTACGTCAATTAAGTTAGAAATAGGACGGAAAATAAAAAGTCTACGGGGATTTTCTAAAGTAAACTCGCTGAAAATTCGTGACGTCGGGAGCTTTGACGTCACTGTTTACCATTGTTGACACGGAGAGCAATATGGCGGCGGCTTGAAATTAGCATGGGAATTTCCCGTAGACATTTTATTTTTCATATTGCGGTTTGAAGGTAGCTGATAGGGTAATTTGAAGTTAATTTCCAGTTACGACTAAAGGGGGTCAATTCTCGGAAACTATAATTTATGTGAAAATTCTTCAAATGACCGAATAAATCGCCAAAACAGGGTGCTCTGGATTTAGTAAACAGGACAGTTGAATCATATTAGAGTACTTCATCAACCCCACTATACACAATACTCAATACAAAGAAAGATGTATAACGGATATGTCATTTTGTTTATATATGGGTTCTGATCTACACTGTATTTAGTGAATTAGATTTTTATTCAATATTATAATTATCATATTGAATAAAATATTTTATCGTAATAATTAAGTGCACCACATGCGCAATTTTACAAACAATATATCATCAGTGATACCAGAGGCCGAAAGAGAGGAAATCCATAAAGTGGATTTTAAAAGAGGGAAATTCTAAACATGGCCTAATATGTAAGACAAAGAGTCAGCTAATGACAGAGCTTATGATGAGGGATATGCACCTACAGGGGCTACAGTACACAAAGAGTACAGAATAAATACCCCCCTTCCGCTTATAATACATAAACAAACACAAGGGGTGACTCGAATGACGATATTGCAGGATTCACTCCGTCAGCTCAAATTTTGTGCAATTGGTGAAAATTGGTACCGATCGATCAAGCAACGTCTATTCTTCCTGAGTATATGATCAACTTTGTTATTTACCTATGCAACTCTCTGTTATTGAGTATAGGCTAGTATCCGAAGTGCAATTTGGAAAGTCTCGGTTACTACCCTATACGACGAAGAGCAAGGTGAAGGTCGAATTGCCTTCACATTTCTTTTGGCAATGTTTCTCGACACGGGCGACATATTACACTCAATAACCGAGAATTGTATATTTAAATAACAAAGTTTATCATGTACTCAGGAAGAATGGACGTTGCTTGGTCGATCCGTACCAAGTTTTCACCAATTGCACAAAATTTGAGCTAAAGTACTAATAGGTTCTTAAGAAAACGGAAATTTACCTTTTATTTGTAAACGGCAAAAAATAATAACTAGAAAATATAAATGGTAATGCAGAAGGAAAAGCACTATTCAAAGAACTAGCATTTTTAACCAAATAAGACATCATTTTTGGTGTACTCATAGGAAAATAGCAATATTTTACGCTGAGAAATTGTCCAACTCGTTTTTCTAAACAAGGGTCGCGTATGTTAAATAAAACGGCAATACCTTTTCATACAGGTAGATATTCACTGATCATTCAGGCATAAATCTATGTGTACAACTATGATTATGGCTATTGCATTAATCAAACTTGACCAGTGTAGGTTTTAATGACTTAGCGCATGGAAAAGGTGATTTACCGTGCTATTTTCATATGTGTAGAGGGGAAACGCAAAAATTATACCAAAATAAAATTTCATTTTCAAACAGTGCTCTATTAGTTGAATATTTCTCTCGATATTCATATGTGTCTATCTTAAAGCGTTTTCACATAAAATCAAAATTTCTGTTTTCTTAACTGGCTGTTAGTACTTTAGATATTGATTGAGTGAATCGGGCGATATCTTTATCGAGTCACCCCTTGTCACGGCTCCCAATGTTATTGTCATTTAAATTTTTTTGAACTTTGCTATTTAAATATTCAAGCCATGGATAATTCGTTACTGCACTGAAGAATCACGAATTTCACTTTTTATAGTTCGTTTCAAAGTTTATCGTTGCGGTTCGTTTACCCCGCTTCGATTGAATACTGAGCGATTCTACACATTATCAATTTTGCATACATTTGTACCCATAAGATTTTAATTTTATATTTCTCGATAACAGCAGGAAAACACTGATAATTTCTAATACATTAGCCCCCATCCGATTCGATAGCACTACATCTAAAATTCTCTAACAAGTTTACTGTTTCTATCCTGATTTTTGCCTACCAATCCTCTGGCATGCCCCCCCCTCCCCTCTACACTAAAGTCGTCAAAATAAGGAATTACTTGGGCTCAAACACCACGACTCAACCTTTATTTTTATTTTTTTTTACCGGTCTGTTTCTGATATATATTAAAGTAATTGATAATTGAAAAAAAATCGCTGGCTCACTATGTACATTACATATCATGTGAGATAATTTTCCGCTGGGGAGTGGGGTTCCCCAAAGAACCTGCTACAGGACTTTGAGGTATTCCGGCCACGCCCCCTCTTAACTCAAATCCTGTAATCTACAAAATTGTCTCGACCAAAAGGAATGATATTCTGAATTTTTCCAAAATTTTGATGAATTTCAATATATTAAATGAATCCCCCAACCACAGCAAACTAACATACTTTTTTCATCTCATAGAATCACGAAACTTTATATAAATAAATGTAATTTCATTAGATTCTGACCGTTTTAACAAATACATGCATGCACAATAACGGAAATTTTTTCCCTCTCACTCATACGAAGTGTATACATTTTATGTATATGCATTCATCTTCAGGCGCTTAGCTAGAGTACTTTTCAAGTGTAAGCAGCCTAAAGTGGGTCTAGGTAGAAGCCCTTGTGGATATTCAAGGGGCAAAGTATCAGAATCTAATGAATTTTGCTCATTTACAGAGCAGTTTTCTACGTCAATGTTTCTTTCATTCTTTTTTTTTTTTTTGCAAAACGACGTGGAAGCAACTGCGTTCTAACGGTACGCCTGGTTATGCGCATGGTTTTCTCTCTCTTGTCCATTCTTGTAAACATGTGCAACTATTTGGTTTTTAGGGAGGGGGGTTTTTGTAAATCCAGCTCGGAATATTTTGCAAAAATATTCTTCAGCATGACTGGCAGAAAAATCTAGCATTTTCTGAGGAATGAAAGGAAAAACGTCTTTCTCCAGCACCTTAAGCATTAGACGTGAAAATAGACTATCTCAGACATTTCACAACTGCCAATGATTCAGTTTTGTCAGGATTCTCTGATACTTCATGTTTCAAATTCTTCAATATATATATACATCACTCTCCAAGTTCAGATTCTTTAATTCAACGAAAAGAAGGTCAAACGTGTAGTTCAAGGTCACATATTGAATCAAAATCTATCTTGAGTAATTTCTTGACACAATCTGACAATGCACGTACATGTATATACCATATCATCTATCTATCATTTGCCAGACCAGTGTTGTAGCAAATCCAAAGTATTAGGAAAGTAGGTCAATTGTATACATGAACATGTAGGTCAAGGCTACTAGATATTCTTACACAAATGTATACTGTGTAGCAGAGTAATGAACTTAAAGTATCAATGTTTTTATTCATGATTACCAATATGGGGTAAGACACTCTAAACAGTATTGATGAAAGGATGATCAACCAAGTTTGCTATGCTTAACAAGAGAAAATTCATTATTTCATATATGACAATGTTCTCACTAGATTTCTTCATCACAGTGTTCTAAGAATATTTGTGTTCTAGTCTCAAGAAGAATATAAGTATCAGTTATAAGATTTATTAAGTTTAAATGTAAATTTTATTCAAACTCTGAAAGAAGAATCATTATAACTGCAATATATATATAAATGTAATAGTACCGGTATCATCAATTTACAACATAATGTTTTTGTACTTGTGAAAGGACATTTTTCTTTCTCTATAATTTATCATAGTATTTCTTTTCGAAATTAATATTTTATACGAGTTTACATGTCTAGTCTATATCAGGGAAGTATTTAACTTTATATACAATGTACATCCCTGTCTATACTGGTATGTACCTAGAATTTAAAGTCATAAATTGTTGCTATGAAAATAATGAAATAAATAAAAAAAATTCCCCATTCAACAGGTGCAGGTCTATTCTCAAGTAAAAAGTTTTCAATGCATTTATAACCTAGTACATACATGTACATGTACCGGTAAGCACATGAAAGTAAACACAAAACATGTTCAAAATTCAAATGTTCTAGACATCAAACAGTGATTTCTCTAGTGTCTATAGTAAAACTTAAGGACGAGGTAGATCATGTTCCAAGAAATGAGGAATGAGAAATGAGCCATCATGTATGTACAGAAGATGCTGTCAGTCTCACTCTGAAAGTAAAAGATGTATTGAATTAATATCTTCATTTTGATATTAAATAAGCTCTAAAATGAATGAATTTTGCATACATTTATCATTATGATGTACATGTATATAAAATTACATGACATGTAAAGTTTCTGTAATAGTACTAACATACAAATATAATTACAGGGCTTTCAATCGGTCATTCTCAAATTATGCAAAACAGTATAATTTTCCCTATTTATTGACCAATTTTACCTCATAGAAAATTCTTTAAAAAAAAAAAAAAGAAAGCAAAAAATGCTAAATTTAAAATGAAAAGGCATCCAAATCTATCATATTCAATTTTGAAGAAAATATTGCCAATTTTCCCAATATGAAAGGTCTAATCCAATCCAAACCAGAAGTCTCTGACGAGACTGTAGCTCTCCTGGTTGTTTTTTAATTCACTTAATGACAAGTGAATTCTAATACAAATGTATCGCCACATCCATTTTCTTAGTCACTGGGGGCCAGGAACTCAAACAAAATATCAGGTGCACTACTTGAACACAGACTCATCGTATTGCAAAAAGAATCAAGTCTCCATCATTTATAGTGTCAGAGAAGTTGCGAATACAAGATTACATAGGATCATACAGGAGAAAATGACCACATCCATTTTCTAGGACCCTGGGGGTCAGGGGCTCAAACAAAATGTCAGGTGCACACTGCACAACTAGACCACTGACCAAGTCTCATGCAAAAAGAGTTACAAATTTCAGAGGAGTTGCAAGCACAAGAATTGTTTACGGACAGACGCCAGACAAGGCGGTACCACATAAGCTCGACTATGACCAGTATCTCGAGCTAAAAGTATGTTTCACGTGTAAGAGCCCTACTTTATGTCAAGGCTTAGGACTAAGAAAAATTAAACCCATGTTTTTTTGTGGAACATGAATACCCTTATTGTCAGATATAATGTAGAAAAGTATTTCATACTCCAAGGTCACGGACTCAAGGTAAAAATTCAGGTATTGATGTGAAGGCCTTACCACAAGGGATACACATGTAAAATATGATAGCCCTATCACTTGCAATTTATGTTATGACCAAGGGCAAGGTTAACATGGTTATAGTTATTCAAAAATTGATCAGTATCCAAGGTCAAGGTCACAAGGTCAAAATTTTGGTATTAATAGGAAGACCTTATCAAAAGGAATACAAAGCCTTATCACTTAAAAGCATAATATTACTTTAGAAAAATAATAGTGAAGTAGGTCAATCTCCAAGTTCAAGGTCACAAAGACAACAATTTGGCATCATTGGAAATTGTCACGAGGAAAGCACAGGTCTATATTTCACTCAACATTCAAAAGTTATGGCCATGGTGTAAGATTTTAAAAAGTAGGTCATTTTTCCAAGGTCAAGGTCACCAGGACACAAATTTTGGTATGCATGAGAAGGTCTTGTTTCAAACAATACATGTACACATGAAATATGAAAGCATGTAACTTACCATTAAAAAGTATTATCCATTTAAGGTGAATCACAAGGGATACACATGTAAAATATGAAATAAATACAATGTCATTTGTACTTGTATTATCAGATTTACAAATTTATCATAACATGTATATTAGTATACATGTATATGTACAACTTACCTTTCAGTGCTATATCAGCATGTTTACTGCAAGAGGCTGTAATACAGTTCCATCTGTCGATCTCACAATTCTTCTATTGATGATGAATTCCTCTACATTATAACACAAATTCTCATTTCATACTGGATCACAGTTTCACAAGGAATATGTGGTCGATGTACACATTGAATATGTTTTTCATGTACATGTAGAAATATGCACTTGAACAATTTTCTTCATTCTCCTTTCACAAGTGAATTATTTTCACACCATGGTGGCCAACATCATATATGGTAGTACAATTGCAATATCATATTCCACAGTATTTCTTCAACTTTACAAGTCAGTACTAGTAGCACTATAAGCATTCCACTATTCTGATGCACTTTCTTTCATTGGATCTGATGCACACATGCGCATGAAGACTTTCTCAGAGTATATTCCTTCTTCTGTCTGGCAGTTAAGGTTATGTTACTGTAAAGAATAAATAAAATATTCAATTGATTTGAAATTCATCCCCTTTAAATAATTTTAAACCCATTCAAATACTTTTTCACCAACACTACAACACTAGCTAGGCTACAGAACTGATATTTGATACTGATTATAACTAACACTGACATCAAATTTATTCAAATTCATGGTGTGCACTTAAATTTAGAAGTTCATGAAGATGTAATGAAAGACAGAAATGGCTTTAAAGAACAAATATTTGTGAGATATTCGATTACAGCGATAATTAATCATGAAACTCATTCACTCGAAAACATGGAGCACTCCCTGGTCGAGTATTTCTGATAAGAAGAAGAATTTAAAATCCCATCATATGTGTTCCACGTGATACATAAATCAATTTAAAAACATACCTTAAGATAAGCCATGTGTCTGTACTCTTGAACATTTGGTTTACTTGCATGAAAGAAGCATTTCTACGTGTTCAAATTTCGAACGGAAGTCCACGAGAGAATGTTTTAGACGAGACTACTATAAAATTAGAATAGGAACGGACTTTCTTTTCCGTCGTGTGTAAGGTAAAATCTTGACTCGAGATTCTTCCGATTTTATGCATATAATTTGCATAATAAGGTTCGGAGCCGTGTTGTGTTTATGTATTATAAGTTGAAGGTAAAAATTTATTCTGTACTCTTTGTGTACTGCAGCCCCTGTGATGCACCTTAGTTACAAAATAATTTGTCTTCGACTCTGGTTGTGTTTTCATCCTTTGTTTTTCCTGTGTGAGGTTTCATGTGTTGCTGTTAGCAATGGAATCGTGGTGTAGGAATGAAAAATATAAAATGATCCCCAATAAGATAACATTGTAAAAACTACAAGGGAAGGCACATTCTACTTGGAAGCAACAGAGGGTTACTACTCAAAAAATCACACCAACAATCGGAAGTGACAAAACCAAAGAGAAAATCGGTACCAAATGAACTAACAAACAAATCCAGCAGCATGAATCATAAATGGTAATACATAAAAGTAGGGGGAGATCCTCAACCGGAATCATAAATGGCAATACATAAAAGTAGGGGGAGATCCTCAACCGGAATCATAAATGGCAATACATAAAAGTAGGGGGGGGGGGGAGATCCTTAACCGGAATCATAAATGACAATACATAAAAGTAGGGGAAGATCCTCAACCGGAATCATAAATAGCAAGACATAAACAGTAGGGGGAGATCCTCAACACGTATCATACATGTAAATGGCAATACATAAAAGTAGGGGGAGATCCTCAACCGGAATCATAAAAGGCAATACATAAAAGTAGGGAGATCCTCAACCGGATTCATCAATGGCAATACATAAAAGTAGGGGGGAGATCCTCTACCGGAATCATAAATGGCAATACATAAAAGTAGGGGGATCCTCAACCGGAATCATAAATGGCAATACATAAAAGTAGGGGGAGATCCTAAACCGGAATCATACATGACAATACATAAAAGTATTGGAAGATCCTCAACCGGAATCATAAATGGCAATACATAAAAGTAGGGGGGAGATCCTTAACCGGAATCATAAATGACAATACATAAAAGTAGAGGGAGATCCTCAACCGTAATCATAAATGGCAATGCATAAAAGTAGTGAGATCCTAAACCGGAATCATAAATGGCAATACATAAAAGTAGGGGGGGAGATCCTTAACCGGAATCATAAATGACAATACATAAAAGTAGGGGAAGATCCTCAACCGGAATCAAAAAAGGCAATACATAAAAGTAGGGGAATATCCTCAACCGGAATCATAAATGGCAATACATAAAAGTAGGGGAAGATCCTCAACCGGAATCATAAATGGCAATACATAAAAGTAGGGGGAGATCCTAAACCGGAATCATAAATGGCAATACATAAAAGTAGGGGGAGAACCTAAACCGGAATCATAAATGGCAATACATAAAAGTAGGGGGAGATCCTCAACCGGAATCATAAATGGCAATACATAAAAGTAGGGGAGGAGATCCTCAACCGGAATCATAAATGGCAATACATAATAGTAGGGGGAGCTCCTAAACCGGAATCATAAATGGCAATACATAAAAGTAGGGGGAGATTCTAAACCGGAATCATAAATGACAATACATAAAAGTAGGGGGAGATCCTCAACCGGAATCATAAATGGCAATACATAAAAGTAGGGGGGGAGATCCTCAACCGGAATCATAAAGGACAATACATAAAAGTAGGGGAAGATCCTCAACCGGAATCATAAATAGCAAGACATAAACAGTAGGGGGAGATCCTCAACACGTATCATACATGTAAATGGCAATACATAAAAGTAGGGGGAGATCCTCAACCGGAATCATAAAAGGCAATACATAAAAGTAGGGAGATCCTCAACCGGATTCATCAATGGCAATACATAAAAGTAGGGGGGAGATCCTCTACCGGAATCATAAATGGCAATACATAAAAGTAGGGGGATCCTCAACCGGAATCATAAATGGCAATACATAAAAGTAGGGGGAGATCCTAAACCGGAATCATAAATGACAATACATAAAAGTAAGGGAAGATCCTCAACCGGAATCATAAATGGCAATACATAAAAGTAGGGGGAGATCCTTAACCGGAATCATAAATGACAATACATAAAAGTAGAGGGAGATCCTCAACCGTAATCATAAATGGCAATGCATAAAAGTAGTGAGATCCTAAACCGGAATCATAAATGGCAATACATAAAAGTAGGGGGGGGGGGAGATCCTTAACCGGAATCATAAATGACAATACATAAAAGTAGGGGAAGATCCTCAACCGGAATCAAAAAAGGCAATACATAAAAGTAGGGGAAGATCCTCAACCGGAATCATAAATGGCAATACATAAAAGTAGGGGAAGATCCTCAACCGGAATCATAAATGGCAATACATAAAAGTAGGGGGAGATCCTAAACCGGAATCATAAATGGCAATACATAAAAGTAGGGGGAGAACCTAAACCGGAATCATAAATGGCAATACATAAAAGCAGGGGGAGATCCTCAACCGGAATCATAAATGGCAATACATAAAAGTAGGGGGGGAGATCCTCAACCGGAATCATAAATGGCAATACATAATAGTAGGGGGAGCTCCTTAACCGGAATCATAAATGGCAATACATAAAAGTAGGGGGAGATTCTAAACCGGAATCATAAATGACAATACATAAAAGTAGGGGGAGATCCTCAACCGGAATCATAAATGGCAATACATAAAAGTAGGGGGGGAGATCTTCAACCGGAATCATAAAGGACAATACATAAAAGTAGGGGAAGATCCTCAACCGGAATCATAAATAGCAAGACATAAACAGTAGGGGGAGATCCTCAACACGTATCATACATGTAAATGGCAATACATAAAAGTAGGGGGAGATCCTCAACCGGAATCATAAAAGGCAATACATAAAAGTAGGGAGATCCTCAACCGGATTCATCAATGGCAATACATAAAAGTAGGGGGGAGATCCTCTACCGGAATCATAAATGGCAATACATAAAAGTAGGGGGATCCTCAACCGGAATCATAAATGGCAATACATAAAAGTAGGGGGGAGATCCTAAACCGGAATCATAAATGACAATACATAAAAGTAGGGGGGAGATCCTTAACCGGAATCATAAATGACAATACATAAAAGTAGAGGGAGATCCTCAACCGTAATCATAAATGGCAATGCATAAAAGTAGTGAGATCCTAAACCGGAATCATAAATGACAATACATAAAAGTAGGGGAAGATCCTCAACCGGAATCATAAAAGGCAATACATAAAAGTAGGGGAAGATCCTAAACCGGAATCATAAATGGCAATACATAAAAGTAG
This sequence comes from Pinctada fucata, assembly GCA_028142955.1. Taxonomy (NCBI): domain Eukaryota; kingdom Metazoa; phylum Mollusca; class Bivalvia; order Pterioida; family Pteriidae; genus Pinctada; species Pinctada fucata. Next base: position 11,963,427 of record AP027102.1, read on the forward strand.
GGGGAGATCCTAAACCGGAATCATAAATGGCAATACATAAAAGTAGGGGGAGATCCTAAACCGGAATCATAAATGGCAATACATAAAAGTAGGGGAAGATCCTCAACCGGAATCATAAATGACAATACATAAAAGTAGGGGAAGATCCTCAATCGGAATCATAAATGGCAATACATAAAAGTAGGGGGAGATCCTAAACCGGAATCATAAATGGCAATACATAAAAGTAGGGGGAGATCCTATACCGGAATCATAAATGGCAATACATAAAAGTAGGGGAAGTTCCTCAACCGGAATCATAAATGGCAATACAAAAAAGTAGGGGGGAGATCCTCAACCGGAATCATAAATGGCAATACATAAAAGTAGTGAGATCCTAAACCGGAATCATAAATGGCAATACATAAAAGTAAGGGGAGATCCTAAACCGGAATCATAAATGGCAATACATAAAAGTAGGGGGAGATCCTCAACCGGAATCATAAATGGCAATACATAAAAGTAGGGGGGGAGATCCTCAACCAGAATCATAAATGACAATACATAAAAGTAGGGGAAGATCCTCAACCGGAATCATAAATAGCAAGACATAAAAAGTAGGGGGAGATTCTCAACACGTATCATACATGTAAATGGCAATACATAAAAGTAGGGGGAGATCCTCAACCGGAATCATAAATGGCAATACATAAAAGTAGGGGGAGATCCTCATCCGGAATCATAAATGGCAATACATAAAAGTAGATGGAGATCCTCAACCGGAATCATAAATGGCAATACATAAAAGTAGGGGGAGATCCTCAACCGGAATCATAAAAGGCAATACATAAAAGTAGGGAGATCCTCAACCGAAATCATAAATGGCAATACATAAAAGTAGGGGAAGATCCTCAACCGGAATCATAAATGGCAATACATAAAAGTAGGGGGAGATCCTCTACCGGAATCATAAATGGCAATACATAAAAGTAGGGGGATCCACAACCGGAATCATAAATGGCAATACATAAAAGTAGGGGGAGATCCTAAACTGGAATCATAAATGACAATACATAAAAGTAGGGGGAGATCCTCAACCGCAATCATAAATGGCAATACATAAAAGTAGGGGGAGATCCTCAACCGGAATCATAAATGGCAATACATAAAAGTAGGGGGAGATCCTAAACCGGAATCATAAATGGCAATACATAAAAGTAGGGGGAGATCCTCAACCGGAATCATAAAAGGCAATACATAAAAGTAGTGAGATCCTCAACCGGAATCATAAATGGCAATATATAAAAGTAGGGGGGAGATCCTCTACCGGAATCATAAATGGCAATACATAAAAGTAGGGGGAGATCCTAAACTGGAATCATAAATGGCAATACATAAAAGTAGGGGGAGATCCTCAACCGGAATCATAAATGGCAATACATAAAATAAGGGGAGATCCTAAACCGAAATCATAAATGGCAATACATAAAAGTAGGGGGGGAGATCCTCAACCGGAATCATAAATGGCAAGACATAAAAAGTAGGGGGAGATCCTCAACACGTATCATACATGTAAATGGTAATACATAAAAGTAGGGGGAGATCCTCAACCGGAATCATAAATGGCAATACATAAAAGTAGGGGGAGATCCTCATCCGGAATCATAAATGGCAATACATAAAAGTAGAGGGAGATCCTCAACCGGAATCATAAATGGCAATCCATAAAAGTAGGGGGGGGGGGGAATCCTCTACCGGAATCATAAATGGCAATGCATAAAAGTAGGGGGATCCTCAACCGGAATCATAAATGGCAATACATAAAAGTAGGGGGAGATCCTAAACCGGAATCATAAATGGCAATACATAAAAATAGGAGAAAATCCTAAACCGGAATCATAAATGGCAACACATAAAAGTAGGGGGAGATCCTCAACCGGAATCATAAATGGCAATACATAAAAGTAGGGGGGGGGGATATCCTCAACCGGAATCATAAATGGCAATACATAAAAGTAGGGGAAGATCCTCAACCGGAATCATAAATGGCAAGACATAAAAAGAAGGGGGAGATCCTCAACACGTATCATACATGTAAATGGCAATATTATACATAAAAGTAGGGGGAGATCCTCAACCGGAATCATAAATGGCAATGCATAAAAGTAGGGGGAGATCCTCAACCGGAATCATAAATGGCAATGCATAAAAGTAGGGAGATCCTCAACCGGAATCATAAATGGCAATACATAAAAGTAGAGGGAGATCCTCAACCGGAATCATAAATGGCAATACATAAAAGTAGGGGGAGATCCTCAACCGGAATCATAAATGGCAATACATAAAAGTAGGGGGGAGATCCTCAACCGGAATCATAAATGGCAATACATAAAAGTAGAGGGAGATCCTCAACCGTAATCATAAATGGCAATACATAAAAGTAGGGAGATCCTCAATCGGAATCATACATGGCAATCCATAAAAGTAGGGGGAGATCCTCAACCGGAACCATAAATGGAAATTCATAAAAGTAGGGGGAGATCCTCAACCGGAATCATAAATGGCAATCCATAAAAGTAGGGGGAGATCCTCAACCGGAATCATAAATGGCAATCCATAAAAGTAGGGGGAGATCCTCAACCGGAATCATAAATGGCAATACATAAAAGTAGGGGGAGATCCTCAACCGGAATCATAAATGGCAATACATAAAAGTAGGGGGAGATTCTCAACCGGAATCATAAATGGCAATACATAAAAGTAGGAGGAGATCCTCAACCGGAATCATAAATGGCAATACATAAAAGTAGAGGGAGATCCTCAACCGGAATCATAAATGGCAATACATCAAAGTAGAGGGAGATCCTCAACCGGGATCATAAATGGCAATACATAAAAGTAGGGAGATCCTCAACCGGAATCATAAATGGCAATCCATAAAAGTAGGGGGAGATCCTCAACCGGAATCATAAATGGCAATACATAAAAGTAGAGGGAGATCCTCAACCGGAATCATAAATGGCAATACATAAAAGTAGAGGGAGATCCTCAACCGGACTCGGCTGTAGCAACCACAGCAAAACACAGAAACACTCAAGTGTAATAATAGAAGGGACAGGCATAACAAGATAAACCAAAGGGACAAAAAACATTAAACACTAGATAAAAGAGGACATTGAAACATAATATATAAACCAATGATTTAATGGGCAACTGGTGCCGACTTATGATGAAGGTCATCTCCTGTGTTAGTGGCAAACTGTTTGGTTAAAGTTATCTAGATACCGTGCACACAGCCGTACCTTTTGATCGGTTACCCAACTTCCTCGTAGAATTAACAATTGTTATGTATAATACACCAAGAGGAGTGACAGAAATAGGTACCAGGTGCCAGCTTGGGACGACCATCTGCTTGTCGTGGTACAGAGATTTACAGTTATTCCCTAATTTTCATACATTGTGTGAAGGTTCCACATTTAAAAATGAATAAGTCGTAAGTACTGAAATTCTATGCCTACATGTACGTGATATGGATGACCTTGATGTCCCTGAAGTCAAAAACGTTATTAATTTCTTTTGTATATAATTTTTACAAGAAAATTATCAAAATCTATTTTCCTTTTTAATTTCCAAACATGTAAAGGAATTTTAATAAATCGCATTTTAAAACTGAAACAGCAAGTTATAGAGATAAATTACGCATCAATACTAGGATTAAACCTTGGCTTGATACTACGTTTGGAAGTAAAGTATTCTTGTATTTTTCATTATCTTTTTATTTCGTATAATTCAATTCGATTTGTTCTCGAACTAATTCAATTTCCTTATACAATGCGTATCATAACATGGCATGAACAATCGAGCAAATTGATAAAGACTCCGTTTCGTGCATCACTTTTTCATTTTCACGTAGGAGTTATCATGGACAGCAATCGAAAGTGTTATCATTGATAATTTAAGGCACGGTCCATTTGATATTCTGGGGGGGCTTGGGTTTTTTTTGAAAAAAATAATTTTGCTCTCAATTTTGATGAAAAAAATAAATTTGCTTATGGTGTGACAGAAAAAAATAATCTTGCTCTTACAAATAATCTGAATTTGAAGAATAACCATAAAATTTTGCTAAAATTCTTGAAAATTTTCCGGCTCGCTGCGCTCGCCGCAGTTTTCAAATTGTATCAAAAATCTTTGGTTCGCTTCGCTCGCCATAGTTTTCTATCATAACATTATTTACTAATAGCATTTTAAGTTTAGATATTTGAAGATATCAAAAGTTATACATGTATGTGAATGAAAAAGGGCTTCCTTAAAAGCTTAAATATATTATCAATATTTATGTACATTGTATTGCTGTTTTAAAATACATGTTGCATGTATACCATAGAGTCATGTTCTTGTAAGCTTGGAAGGAGAACTTCATTTATTCATCAATTTACAATTCTTAGTGACATTTAAGATAAGTCTAGGAGACCTTCCCCTCAGACCCTCTTATACATGTTATATACATGTACCTTATATAAAATATTGAGAATTGTATTGTACAAATCTTTCATCTCTCTGTTTAAAAGTGAATTGAATACTTGCATAAAAAAATAAAGTAAATTATGTATTAATATTTAGAGTTTTGAATAAAAATATAAATATTTACATATGCCCATTCATTTGTATAGAATTTACAATGTGATTATAGGAGTATAACCGCAGTGGCGTGATTTGAACTATGACGTCATAGTAAGTTGGCTTGATTTTAACTTCGACGGTACGTAGTAACAGAGCCTTAGCAACGTAGTTGTAAACGTATTTTAACGTCATTAAAGTGTTAAAAACTTGAATGTAAATATATATAATAACTGTCTTTTTGAATGTGATTATACTGTGATAACCTACAATGGATCCAGGAATTATGTTTCTCATAATGCGCTAACGCGCATTATGGAACATAATTTCTGGATCCATTGTAGGTTATCACAGTATAATCAAATTCAACAAGACAGTTATTCTATAAATAATTTCTATGGATAAAACACAACATTCTTAATATGCGCATCACTTTGTTAGAAAAATTTCCTTGCTCCAACTTTGCCAGAAAAAAATAATTTTGCCACGGTCCGGGGCGAAAAAAATAATCTTGCTCCGACAAAAAACCCAAGCCCCCCCCCCCCCCCCCCCCCCCCCTGAATATCAAATGGACCATGCCTAATTGATCAGTGATAAAACAATAATAATCAATAATAATGTACAAATCAGAGAAAACATCGACCTTATCAACTACCTTATTTGGAATTTGGTAAGGTGTCTCATGTGACTAAATATGAGTATGTTTAGCCAGGAGTTTATATGTGTAAAGCTTTTGATTTCCATTTATAAATGCGTTTGCTACCAATTGTTTAAAACAAAATATTGGCTTTCAAACGTCGCACGAAACTCATTTTAAAAGTAGCTTACAGTACGAAATTTCCCCCTGTAACCGATTGAATGTTCATAGTTGCGTTGTGTAATACATGTATAAGTATTTCCAAAATATAGCCTAAGTTTAAGTCGACATAAAAAAATATGGACAGAAGCGAGGCAATATTTGTTTTGAGGAGGCCTGATGTTTGCTTCACGTGTGACAGTTTTATTGACGTGAACATGAAATGTAACACTCGTAAGTGTGAAGTAGCTACCATTGACACCTCTGTACAAAGGTGTAATAATAGCTATGGACCTACCTATCGTGAATGATATGGCAATTTTACTACGAAAATTTAAAAATACATGAACTGATGTTTTTTTTTTCAATCAGTGGAAAGTCCGATAAGCAGTCCAAGTCGGCATGGTGTTATGGTATCTGTTATCCAAAAAAAAAAAAACAAGGACTTTTTACATCAAACGTTACTATGAATACATGTCTACAAAATATTGCCTTTCACTTTTGAATCTAATAAAGGTATCTTTAATTTTCTGTTGAAACACCTTTTGTCACATTAAATAAGAATTGAAGTGTTCCAAAACTCGAAACCCTCTTGAACATTGCTGCTTCAGTCACGTGTTCTCATTAGTGGTTCTAAGCGACACAATTTTAGCAGCGTCCTCTGATTTGATTTCTTTTTATTTCAGTGTATCTATTATATAGTCGGTGCGGCTCCAAATTTCCTTTCAGGTCGATTCAGAAGCATGTTTTTTACGAGATGAAAGCACCGAAGGAAAGGTCTCTGGATGCCGACCTAACATATAAATATGCAAACCAATTTCTTGTAATGCAACTTTTGAAATGGAATGTGTTACAATTTCGTATCAAAACATTTTTACGAGTTTCTCTAAATAAACGTGCCGCGATCGCTGTTCTAATCTGCAAACTGAACCCGTGGTAACCATCATTTTCACGTTAAATTGCTATTTGGAAAGCGACGATTTCAGAAAACAAGAATGAAATTGACAAATTGTGGTGCCGCTGCGTAAATTTAAATGTCATAATTAGTGGTTGGTTTCTGGTATGCAACTCACAGCAAGTGAGTATATTAATTGTGACAAGCATATGCGATACATACATATATGTGCTGTTTTATGCATACCCGTAATGAAGTATAAATGATACACGTAAGAAAGCAAACCCTCCTTATGAAATCACGTCGTGAAATCTAATCAATTCTACGAAGGCACAATGAATTTAGGTTATTCTGATAACCATGCCAATGTGCGACCTCCAATACAGTGAAAGTAAAGCAATTTTTAAAATAAGCTTACAGCCGGAACCTTGGTTTAAAAACGCCGAGTCAGGGGTTACTAACAAAGTCGTAGAATATGAATAAACTGGTCTTTTAAAAATGACCTTAATTGTTTATCTCAAATTAAAAAAAATATATTTGTATACAACAAATAATTCGCAGATATCATTCACTACAAATAAAAAAAATCCTCTGAAAGGGATGTTCTTTTTTCAATATTCAAGATTCATTGAAAATTTGTGCATGCACCGTTGATTTAAAAAGCCTGCGCAAACGTTCCCCTTTGCACTTCTGGCCCAAAACTTTTCAACAGAATCCTATCATGATACGTATATAGAATGTTGGTCAAGTACTCTATAAAATCATTAAAAACACTTTAACGATGACCAATTTTTATTTCAAAATGAACATTACTTACTCGGAATACTACGATGGCCGATATGGGCCTCTGAAAAAGAAACCATGAGTTATGTTTGACTTGCCGGCATTTCTTAGTTGCCGGCATTTCTTACAGGCAAAATTAAACCATGAGTTGTGTTTGACATGCCGGCATTTCTTAGTTGCCGGCATTTCTTACAGGCAAATTAAACATTAATGAAAAACTAGGTGACCTCGTTCTTCTTTGATATGTTGATAATACCTGTCTTCGTCAGCATCATTTTTAGATCCTGCCGCGAGAAATATTCATATTATTCTGGATTTTTTTTTTTTTTTGTAGTAAAACCCCCTCTCCAGGCCATCCCATAAAACGATATATTGTTGATAACCCGGAAAGGAGGCTTTCTTCTACATATTGAATGTTAATTTTTCCGGTGAAAGTAAAAGGGAGTGCAAGGGGGGGTATACATATTCCTGATACGACAACTGACATTTCATCACCCAATGAAATTTGAAAAATAAACATTTAAAAGTTTAATTGAATTGAATAATTAAGATACATGTAAATCTTACAGTATGTAAATACTCAGTTCAGACAAAAGCAAATTCTTTTTTTAATCAAGTTTTAATGGTTTGTGCCCACAGTTTTCTTGCCAGAGTTCTCTTTTCCTTGGTTTTCGTCAAGGTCCAAGGACTTTCGATATAATTTTATACATAGATTAAGATTACATCACTTGATCTCTTCTCAACTGTCATTTATGTTTCAAAATTAAGCATTGTGATTTCATGTTTACTGATTGTTTTGTGACATCAAACCGGCCGACATTGAGAGTTGTTTCCTCACATTTACGAGTTCTTTGCATGCTGTCGATCCAGAAATTTTCTATAAAAACATCCCCTCTTCTGTAGATGATTATGGATTAAAAGATGCTGACGTAGACAGGTATTATCAACATATCAAAGAAAAACGAGGTCACCTACTTTTTCATTAATGTTTAATTTGCCTGTAAGAAATGCCGGCAACTAAGAAATGCCGGCATGTCAAACACAACTCATGGTTTAATTTTGCCTGTAAGAAATGCCGGCAACTAAGAAATGCCGGCAAGTCAAACAAAACTCATGGTTTAATTTTGTCTGTAAGAAATGCCGGCAACTAGGAAATGCCGGCAAGTCAAACATAACTCATGGTTACTTTTTCAGAGGCCCATATCGGCCATCGTAGAATACAGCAAATTCAAGTGGAAATGGATTTTTTTAACATTAAAACACGTAAATACTACAGTCTAGATCATTTTTTCCGGCAACCTACTGCATGGAGTACGACATTACTGCTTCCTTTGGTTTTGCTTTTGGGGGGTTTTTTTCCACGCATCCATACGTTTTTCACCTTTGACCATGATCAATAATGTAACAAGAGGTGTCAGAAGTGACATGAAGACTTTCGAATATGGTAGGAATTCATATCGGTTCTGTCACGTTAAGTTGTTATGTCCGCCTTGTTTAATAATAATAGTATATGGTATTACAGTAAGTAGATCACGATGACATAACAAAAATACTTACTAACTTAGAAAACAAACGAAACTTGTTCTCGAACGTGCATAAGAGGGGTTTACTTTGTTCTAGTCATTAAACCTGCTGTATCTATTCTATACATTTGAGTCCCATGAATTGTCATTTTATTTTCATCATTTGTCAGATTTACATCTACGAAGCGTCAGTACTTATACGCCCTACTAAAATGAATTTTGGTTGTGTCTTAAAATCACTTTAGATGGAAGCAAGGATTTAATAAATTGGTTCAAATTTTTATTCGGGGAGTTATAGAGTTGGAACACTTCCATATTATTACTACAGATTTTACAGCGACATAGAATGTTAAGATAAATAAAATGTTTTAATATTACAAATCTCCTTTCTTTTTTAACCTTTCAGAAGCAACCTTGTGCACTTGGATAAACGTGTATCCAAATGCAATAGTATGGATATTTTTTTCCTGAAATATAAAACATATATTAAATTTATACTATTTACTTCATGTTAAAATGTTCCTTTCCGCTTTACCTCATCATTCACATTCGTCTTATCGGTTTATGTGCAGTCTTTTTGGTTTTTCTTATGTTTTGGTGTCGACTTTTCAAGTATGATTCAGATCGTGTACGTTTTACTTTTAAACCTTTAAAAGTAAAAGAAATCCCTTTTTACTCTCTTCATCATGGTAAATAAAACAGCAACTTATCCACGAAGAAACTTTGAACTATAGTAACTGTCTTTGACAGAAAAGCTCTCCTTTGTGAAAAATGAAAATTTATCAGTATAAAAAAATATACGTTCCGGAATAAAAGTTTCATAGTTCATGACTTTTGGAATGTTTGGAACGGAATCAATATTTTCATAATAAACGTAGTCTTTATTTGGAGTCAGATAAACGACATATTATGCCCATCACATCACCCGCATGTCCCGGTCCAAAGCATCCGGCATAGAGAGGCATATGCCGGTGGTCTGTCGGGCCACAGAAAAAGATATCAAGTGAGTTTGTCGGTTCCAAATCATAACCGGCATACCAGCATTACCAGGGCTGATTGATATTTTGTGAGCCTCGTATTGAATGATTTTAATTTTAACCGACATTTTGCATTATTTTTCTACATAATCTCTTTCAGTATCTATACACTTTGCCACCGGTGTTAAAGGTCTCAATATCACTTTTAAAGAACTCCTTATCTTGATTGGTCAGAAAGCCATCCACTGCAAATATGACGGTATCATCGGACTGAAAGCGGGTGCCAAAACTTGCTGCTTTCTGTTTTGGGAATAGATGAAAGTCTGATGGAGCACAAGCAGGTGAACAAGGCAGATGCTCAATCAAATTAAAGGCACAATCATGAATGGCAACCATGGTAGTGGCAGACTTAAAGGCACAATCATGAATAGCGGCCATGGAGGTGGCAGACTTGTGAAAAGGAGCATTGTCCTGATGGAACAACACACCTTTAACTAGTAAGCTTTCCGCGGCGCTTAAGACTACCTTCTGCATCCCAGAGAACCGAGGCTTACAAGTTCACAACATATCAATCAGCCCTCGTATGTGATTGCACTTTTGTCTTAGTTTTATACGACATCGGTCAATAAAGTACCTTCCGAACCTTGAACAACATTTACTTACGTGAGGTATCCCTTATCCTTCTCTTAAACTTCATAGCATATTTACTTATGTCAAACAAGAATATGAAAATAAAGGCTTATCATACAACATACAAAAGACTTTATTTTACATGGGACGGTATAAATGGAAATTAAGCTTGAATTGCTCTGGTACCAATATAAACAGACACAAGATCCTATTCTGTTCTGTTGTGCAAATATCGAAGACCACTTGAGTCGTGTAACTTCATCCCGCCGCATAAATAAACTGCTGTATATGCACCTATAAACGATGTTGATGGCTTAGAAGGTAAACAATCTCCGACCGTACCAAATAAATATGTAAATTTTCTATCAATATTACGATGGATCTAATATTTGTTTTTGTTTTTTACTCTACAAAAACCCCGTATAAAATCAAAGAAATTTTCACAAGTGAAAAGAAAAACAATGAAAAGTTTTATTTTTCATGCATAAAAGAATACGAGGTTGTTGAATATAGGACATGAAATTTATGATAATTTACATGTAAACAATAAAATCTGTGGGTGAAAGTTAAACTTTAAGGTTACGTAACTTCCAATGACGTACAAATAACTCATTTATCACCATATAATGTAAGTTTGCTTTCATAATAATTATATACAACATTAAAAGAAACGGTAAGTTCTTATTTGTATAGCCATATTTCTATACTTAAAGTGATCTTACGCTCCCTCTTTAATTGGATTCCGAGACATATATATCTACTGTTCAAATTATGTTTTTCATTATGTACCCGAACGTCAGACTGTCCCAGGTCAACCTTTCAGATATATTGTCTATTGAAAAGCTCGAAAAAATTCTTACTCGGTGATGAAGATCTCACGTACAAAGTGTATATTATACAATTATGGACTTTTTACGAGGTGAATATGGTGTGATATTTTCTGAATTTGAAAATATTGACCGAGGCGACAGCCGAGGTCAATATTTTCAAATTCAGAAAATATCACACCATATTCATATTTTCAAATTCAGAAAATATCACACCATATTCACCGAGTGAAAAGTCCACAATTGTTTTATTATATAGTGGACTTAATCAGTATTTATAAAGGTACTTTTTTCGAAATGGCTGACATCGACTTTTCTTTGAAAATGTTTTAAGACGTGTTTATATCAGCATTTTCTGTCGCTGAATTATCCTGAACGTAATGGAATTCATTCAATGAGTCCAATGAAGAATATTTCAGAGTAAAAATCCGTAGATAGGCTCAAAATTCAAGAATTTGAGCTCAGCTTCAGAGTCCTTGCTGCTGTTTACGAAATGACGTTAATGACGTCACAGATATAAATTTCGCGCGTTTTCGATATTTCATGGTAAACCAGCAGCCAATTGACCCTTCCGATTGCGGGAAAAAAATGCAAAATTTCGTGACGTCACAATGCTTTTACCATGTGTTTACCTCGGACAAACAAGCTTCGAACCTCGGTCAAACATCGAAATTGCATTGTGACGTCATGGATTTTCTCAAATTTTTCCCGCGTTCGGAAGGGTCAATTTCACGAAAATTCGTAAGTATTTTCTTAAGAAAACGTACTTACGTATTTCTTACGAAAATACTTATGACAATTTCACAAACGCGTTCGTAACTCTCTGAGAAAATTCTTAAAAACATTTTCGTAATATTTTTCGTAAGTATTCTAATGCATAGCAACGGAAGCTTCCTGTGCTTATGCGCATGCGCGATTTCTGGACCTTTGAAATCTTTAATTTAGACATGTTTATTTCCAATAGATTGAGTTGCGTATCTACTATGTATGTTGTTTGCATGCATTATCGTCCGTAATTAATTTTACTTTTCAATCTCTCCAAAAAGTACATTTGAATTTCATTAAAAAATTAATTCTTGTAAGTTATTGATGTGTGTCGACCATTACCATTGATTAAAACATGAGACTTACGTGTGATTGACTGGTTTCATAAGACATTTTCAGACAAGACATAAAAAGTCATTCTCTCTAAATATTTTGACTAGCTATCATTGACAACAAGTAAGCCACCATTTTGTTTTTTTATGCTGTACTTAAGAATTTTCGTAGAATAACTTACGAAATTCGTAAGTATTTGAATGGTTCTTAATGACTTGCGACAACCCCAAGGCAGTCGCAAAGTTACGAACAATTTTAATCGTATCTCTATACTTAAGAACTTTGGTGAAATCAAGTTTAGGAAAATTTTTATACTTACGAATGAAAATCGTTCGTAAGAATTTTCGTGAAATTGGCTGCAGAAGCAAGAGTTTTCGCGGTAGTGATATTTAATAAAATCGCCCCTCACAGGTCAATATGATGAGACAATGACTCGTCACGTGACAGTTCTCAGCCAATGAGAGTGGGAATATAAACAGACTATATAATAGAGGACGCAGTCCGCGCCGCAGGCGCGGACGTAGTCCTCATCAAGGTAACACGTGTATATATATAGGAAAAATGGTGTTTTTCAATTGAATTCTATGCTATACCTATAGGTTCCAAAACCGTGGTCAATGACGTCATTCTCCCCATTGCCCATTTGATCGGCGTGAAGCGCAAGCTTATTTTTTTGACAATGTCACTTGACGACAGAATGAAACCCATCGATGACCAAGATTTCTCGATCTCCTTTGAATATTCTTCGTTTGGCTTACTCCTCCAGTGTCCCATTGTATGATTTGTACTTTGCTTCACGTAATACTGACATTGCACCATCATTTCCAACATATATCATGTTTAGTCCGAATATCCTCTTTGAAAATTACAACGTGACGTCAGCATGCGACGCGACGTCAGCATAATGTACAACTTTGTTTCGCGGACTTTCTTTCATCGACAGCTTCCTCAGAAAAATCCATGGATAAACTCATAATGCTGGTAGAAAAATACAAACAAAAAAATATCAGCGCGATCAGCGACTTACCGAACTTCATTTTGCTTTCGAGGATGATTTGCAGCTGATATTTTGATACCTGTAGATCGAATTATGTGGTTTCTCTCCACATATATAAGATCTACATGTAGAATATACAGGAAATCTATGCAGTGTAAATCCCAACACAAACTTCTAAATGTCTGCTGCCTTTGGTTCTGTTTACAACGCGTCACAACTTACGTCATCATTTACAGTATTTAGTACAAATAGGTCAACACAGCTTGGGCTCTGTTCAAAGCATGAAGTATATTTTTTTCTGTCAGAAATAAGGCTGGGTATTTTTTTCCCTTGGAGGTAAATCAAAAGCGGATCCAAGGTAGAGGGGTGAAGGCTTCAGATTTTTTTTTAGAAAGGGGGGGGGGGTTGATTGTATTAAAAGGGGGGCCGGGGGTGGACAGGGGGTAGTTTTCTACTAACTTCTCTCCCCTGTCCCGCTCCCTTCTCCCACCTCCTAACCTCTCCCTCACTCCCTTCTGCCTCCCTCCAGCTGCCTCCTTCCTCCCCCTCCCATTCATCCAAGTGCCTCTTATGGGGGTGGGGAGCAGACATGGGGTACCCGCTCTCTCCGCCCCCTTATCTCCCCTCCCACACCCTTCCTTCTTCCTCCTCCCTCCCTCTCCCCCTCTCTCCTTCCTCCAGCCCCTCCCTCTCCCTTTCACCCTCTTTTAAAGTAAAGGAATGAGCAAGAATTTTGTCTTCAGATACATATATTACATTGGAAAATCATTTACATTATTTAGAAGGGAAAATCCTGTAATACTAAAATATGTTATACTGTACTTAATTTGTAAGTTTTAACCCCCTTTTCCAGATCATCCCATAAAACGATATATTGCTGATAACACTATAGACGGCGCCGAAAAGGAAGTTTTCTCTCTCTTCTACATTTTGAATGCTAATTTTTCCGGTGAAAGTAAAAGGGGAGAGGGGTGGGTGGGTGCAAGGGGGGGGGGATACATATTCCTGATACGACAACTGACATTTCATCACCCAATGAAATTTAAAAAGTAAACATTTAAAAGTTTAATTGAATTCATTGAATAATCAAGATACATGTTAATCTTACAATATATAAACACTTCAGAAAACAGTAAAATTCTTTTTTCTTTTTTTAATTTTAATGGTTTGTGCCCACAGTTTTCTTGCCCGAGTTCTCTTTTCCTTGGTTTTCGTCAAGGTCCAAGGAATTAAAATGTATAGATTAAGATGACATCACTTGTTCTTTTCTTATCTGTCATTTATGTTTCAAAATAAAGCATTGCGATTTCATGTTTTAACTGATTGTTTTGTGACATTGAGAATTGTTTCCCCGCATTTACGAGTTATGTGCATGCTGTCGATTTAGAAATTGTCTATAATATCCCCTCTCCTGTAGATGATTCTGGATTTAAAGAAAAAAACTAATGTAAGGCTGATAAAGACGGTAAAAATGATGCTGGAAAAAATAACAAGAACACATATTGTATGACAAATTATTTTATTCTTATTAACTTAGTAAAAAAAATATTCAATGATGTATGGTGAAAATTGGGTATTAATTCATTGAAATTATATTTCATCTGCGTCCTCACAATGGCTTTGCCATAATTCATATTAATAAATATTGTTAAATGATCAGAAATTACTGTCGATTTTGCTTATTTCTGATTGGCGGAGACGCTGTTTGATAGAGTGTGCCTCGGAGTGAGTTGACCGCTAACGCTCCAAAGCGGTCTATTTGGGATTAGCGCGTGCGGGACCAGCGCATGTGTTGATTTTTGTGGTGTTAGATCTTTGACTTTGCGTATCATTATAATGCAAATGTTAATGAAATACTGATAATTTAATAAAGCAGTTATTGACTTTTGATTTCGGACTACTCGTGACTATACAGACCTGGTCAGGCATTGGTTAACCTCGGCCTTCGGCCTCGCTCAACCAATACCTGACCAGGTCTGTATAGTCACGAGTAGACCTCATCAAAAGTCAATAATTGTATAATGTTAATGATGCATGTTGTCCCTTCTCGTTTTTTGTTTGTTTGTTTGTTTGTTTTGTTTTGTTCTGTTTTTTTTTTTTTAGTACTGAGGTAATATTGTTCATGGCATGTTGTGAAGGTAGTCGGCTCATAACTAAAGAATGGATAGTGTACAAGTAAATTTTCCATCACATTACAATTTGTTACAGTTGACATCAATGTAACAAAAGTTGACGACAGTGCGATTAGTGGATTCCCCCAAAAATTGGCATCAAAATTTCATGAATTAAATTTTTCGAGAAAACCTGATAAATGTATGTATTTTTGAAAAGGTCTTTCCGAGACGGTCATTTTGAATTAAATCGGACTTTAAACAAAATAAAAAAAAAGGTATGAGTAAAAAGAACTTTGATGACCAAAATAATTTAATAGGCCTTTTCGGTGTAGTTTCCACGCATGCGCATAACTACCCAGGGGTGGCAAAATAGAACGAGCGAAAAGATGGCTTCGCGGGAAGATATAAATGACCTACTTTGTCCAGTCAACAAGGGGATGTTTGTCGTTTTGTTTACGAATTCAGGATTACAATATATACCCTGCATTTAAAAGATCATCTTAGGAACATACTTTTGATACGATCTCTGTGAAAAAACTGAAAATCATGGGAGTTCCAAGAGCCTGAAGATGGTATGAGGTCGAGAACGAGGAGCAGTGCCATTGGTGCAGTCTAGCTACAAGGGCTACTTTGTTAAGAATGTATTAAGAATTGAAGTTATCTATACTTAGTCGGCAATTTTTGTGATTAAAATTTATATAGAGGGATAGATATCGAATTCTCATAACTAACAGTGTATGATATGGGGGGGGGGGGGGGGGGGGGGCGGACAGGGGGTACTTCTCTCCTCCCCTCCCACCCCTTACCTCCCCCTCCCACCTTCCTCCCCCGTCCTTTTCTTCTTTCACCTACCTCCCCTATTCTCCGTCCTCCCGCCCGTCCCTCCCATTTCCCCCTTCCCTCCCTCTATCTCTCCTCCCTCCCCTCTTCCGCCCGCCTCCCTTTCACTCTGTCCACCCCCTCTTCCGCCCGCCTCCCTTTCACTCTGTCCACCCCCTCATATATGTCTGTACGACCAATACAATGCTCACGGTGAAAGAAAATAGTTTTAGATAGGGACGTCAAGATAAAATTGAACTAGAAATATTCCCATCTAAAAATAGTTTCTTTTACTTTCTTATAGATTTCAATCGGAAAATATGCCCGCAAAAAAAATTTAAAAAAATTCAATTTTCCTATTTCTGAAGTGAGCTGTGCGGACAGAGCTCCTCAATTTTCACTGAAATGAATTCAGAACCAAGGACTTGACAAAATACAATGTGCACAACTATGTGAGTTATACACACAAGACAGACGTACGAAGGGTAATGAAATCTCAATGTTCAGTGACTTATCTTTGAGCAGTACAGCTATAAAAACAGCAGGTTCTAGAACGCGGTTCCAACTCAGTGTTCGTACCCTTTAAAGTAAATATCATTCTACATCCCTAAAGGAAGCAACCATTCGATTAAACATAGGGTAATCAAAGATTACATAGCTCGCCGTAGCGGGGGGGGGGGGGGGGGGGGGGGAGGAAGAGATTAAAGAAATATGGGGTTTCATGCATGTTCTGTATGCACAAATTTTAACGTTTCTGGTGCAATTCTAAAATTTAAGTACATGAATAAATTTTTTTAGCAAAATAAGTGCTTACTATACCCTCTATCATTGACAAGTACATGTGATAATATTCCATATAGTTTGAGTTAAATGTCTTCATGAATATGTATATATATATAGCTAAATTATTCAGAAAGTCTATAAATAACTGGCGAGCGGTAGCGAGCAAAAGAAAAAAATTCAAAATTGACCGAAAAATTGTAGATTTATGGTACAAAATGTTGCTATTTCAAACAACGTTAATGCATCATAAAATTTTGTGATTAAAGTGGGGGGGGGGGGGAAGGGGGCACAAACACGCTGCCCCCTTCTCCTACGCCCTTGTATTAGTAATTAAGTATCTGCATGAAAAATAAATACAATTTTTTCAAAAGTAGGTCAAAGTCCCAGATCAAGGTCATTAGGTCAATGGACATGGTCTCAAATGAAAGGTCCCATCACATAGTACCTACATGTGAAATATCAAAGACCTACCCTTTATAGTAGAAGTGGTAAAACCCGGCTTAAGATTTTGAAAAGTAGGTCAAAGTCCAAGAACAAGGTCACTAGGTTAAAGGTCATGGTCTCAAATGAAACGTCTCGTCACAAGGTATCTACATGTGAAATATCAAAGCCCTATCCCTTATCATGTATCATATGCTTATAGCTCAAGAGATATAGCCCAGGATAATGTTTTTTAAAAGTAGGTCAAATTCCAAGGTCAAGGTCACTAGGTCAAAGGTCATGATCTCAAATGAAAGGTCTCGTCACAAAGTATCTACATGTGAAATACCATAGCCATATTCCGTATAGTTCAAGAGATATATAGCCCAGGTTACAGTTTTTGAAAAGTAGGTCAAAGTCCAAGGTCACTAGGTTATAGGTCAAAGCCATATCCCATATAGCTCAGGTTAAAATTTTGTCTACGGCGGACCATGACGACAACGACCCCTAGCGTATGCAGGAGCGTATGGCATTGTGGCATTAGCTCTCCGGACTTGTTCGTCCCGGCGAGCTAAAAAATCAGTTTTTTTTAGACCCCCCCCCCCCCCCCCGCCCCCACTAATAATAAAGGAGCCCTTCACTTAGCAGAGTTCACGAATGAGACCAAAAATCCACAGGACATAGCTTAGCTAAAAGTTATCGGACAAATACAAAATGATTCATTACAATTAAATTTGCTGTTCGTATATAGAAAATAAATTGAGAGAAAAGTATACGAACTTAAAAAAAATCATTAGATGTAGTCGTTTAAATGTCCACGAAATGTAACGGCATGTGGTCAGTATCTTTTATTAACCATCACTGGCTGGGATACGGATACAATTTCTCAAGACTCATTTCGAAAATGTGAATAAAGTGGGCATGTAAGCATTCTATTGTACGTTTATTACTCACAGTAAAATGACTTGATATTGATGTCACGCCGAAAACTATACCATGTATAGTGGATAAACTGTGATTTCACTGAAATATCTATCATTGTACATTTTTTAGGCGATTTTACGGGACAATGTTATTCTTTTAAACATGTTCAACTGAATATTTCACACTCATCCAATGATCAGGAATGCGACAAGACAGTTATTTTTACTCTGACGTCGAAAGAGCGCGGCTGTGTCGGGAAAACAAATTTTACATGTACTTATGTGTCTTTATTTGAGATCAAATACTGTAAAGGAGCTGTTAAGATAAGGCGTAAAATCTGCCCTGAAAAGTCGAAATTTCAAAATGCAAAAATTGAGAAAATATTTCGGTAAAAATAAGAAGTTACTTGGTACAGATATGAATCTTCTATCAGGTTGGATAAATTATTCAAAATAAGACCGATTTTTGGGTCAAAATAAGCGTTTTTCCTATAGAAATCAATGGAAAACGGAAAAGTTTTTCTACAACATTGTCCCCCCCCTCGGTTCAGAATGCCACTTTTACCAAAGGTGTATATCAATAAAACAAATTTTCTGACGAAGTGGGGTTCTGAACCGAAGGGGGAACAATGTCCTACAGGCGAAAAACGAAAAAAAGGGGGGATGGATCACTATTTTAGAATCAGTATTTAGAGCGATAAAAAAAATAAAATTGCCATTTTTTCTTTTAATATCATGTAACAATCTATTCAGAGTGTGTTCCGATCAAATGATTAACCGTTAGGAAGGAAATGAACGAGAAAGTTGTCTATTTCTACACTGTGCGTATTTCGCGCCTGAAAGCTACATATGTGGCTGATAAATACGAAATATAACCGTTTTTCAGATTCCGGATTGCGATTTTCGCCGATTATATTGATATAATAACATCAAGGTTAATTTCTTTTATCCAAGTTTTAAATTAAAAGGCAGAGAAGTATAATAAACATCAAATTTGTGTAAACTAATGCATTTTTTGTGAATTTTCGCTCCATATTTGACTTTTACTCTCATCAGTACCCCTACCTCTTCAACCCGCAATTATAACATCTTTCACCAAATCTTTTTAAATAAAATACCTACTTAGAGTCTTCTAATACTTTATACATGTATTTTAAATCCCGACCACTTTTTACCTGAAATAGAAGGACAGCGCACGAGAAAAAATTGAGTGATTTTAGGGCTGAATCAAGCCCTTATCTTAACAGCTCCTTGTGTGTCATTATCTTGAACTTGGAACAAATAATCATCGGACATTTTGTCCGGCTTAAAGTAAAAACTATCCGTCAGTCCGTCTGTCTGTCTGTCACACTTTGGGTGTCACAGCCCATAACTTTTGATTGGTAAGTGATAGGGCTTTGATATTTCACATGTGTATTCCTTGTGACAAGACCTTCCTACACATACCATAATTTTGACCTAGTGACCTTGACCTACATATTTGACCTACTTTTCAAAAAAATTACAAATGGATATATCTTTTGATTGGTAAGTGTTAGGACTTTAATATTTCACATGTGCAATCCTTGTGGCAAGACCTTTCAACACATACCATAATTTTTGACCTTGTGACCTTGACCTCGATATTTGACCTACTTTTCAAAAAAATTACAAATGGATATATCTTTTGATTGGTAAGTGTTAGGACTTTAATATTTCACATGTGCAATCCTTGTGGCAAGACCTTTCAACACATACCATAATTTTTTACCTTGTGACCTTGACCTCGATATTTGACCTACTTTTGAAAAAAAGATAAGATTCACTATATCTTTTGATTGGTAAGTGATAGGGCTTTGATATTTCACATGTGTATTCCTTGTGACAAGACCTTTCTACACAGACCATAATATTTGACCTTTTGACCTTGATCTAGATATTTGATCTACTTTTCAAGAAAAGTAATATTGGCTATATATTTTGATTGGTAGGTAATAGGGCTTTGATATTTCACATGTATTTTCCTTGTAACAATGCCATTCTACACATACTATAATTTTTTTACCTTTTGACCTTGACCTAGCTATTTGACCTTCTTTTCTAAGGTTGTATATATCTTTTAATTGGTAGGTGATAGGTCTTTAATATTTCTTACGATGAGACCTTTTTGTTACCAATTTTTACGTAGTGACTTTGACCTAGATGATTGACACTCTGTTCTGAAAATTTGAGAATGACCATAATTAACTTTTAATTTGTAATTAAGAGGTCTGATATTTCAAATGAATTTCATTTGACAAGACTTTCCTACTGATACCAATAATTTGATCCACTTTCTAGAATAATAATCAAACCGCTTCGCAGGCGACACAAGCATTCCTTGGATTGCTATTTTTTAAGATTGGACGTTCATGATGTAATGTCACTGCCTTTGGGGTGGGGAGGGGGGCCTTCGGAGACGCTTCGTCAACACTTCCTAAACCGCCACTGATTTGTTTTAAGATTAAAGATTAGATTATAGTTTTGTATCGCATTGTATCATTCCGTGTTTTAGCAATTTCCCTTGAAATTGAAATTTCTGTCAAAAAAAAAAAAAAAAACTATTTGAAGGCATTCAAAGGAAAGAAGACAAAGTATAAATTAATAAATTGATAAATAGATAAATAAATAGATAAATGATAAATAAATAAATTAATTAATTAATTTATTTATTTATTAATTAATTTATTATTTATTTATTTATTCATTTTTTGATAAATAGATAAATAAATAAATTTATTTATTTAATAAATAAATAAACAAAGTATGGAACATTCTACAAGAAAAGGAAATAAAAATTAAAAACAAGTTGATTCCACCCTCTGTTTTGCCACCCCTCACCCTCTGACAGGTGCCAATGTAAAGATGCGAACATACGTCAGTACCTTACTACACAGAATCGATAGAGGAGAAATCATAGAGTCATGTTTATTATCCCAGAATCCAAAGAGTTCTACTTGTATAATCGTTTATAATTTTCATTCCAGCCCTTTTTGCCACCCTTGACAGTTGCCGATCTAAGGGTGCCGACACGTATCGGTACCTAACCACCCATAATCGATAGGGAGAAATCGTGTTCATTATCATCGATTTATCTCTTTAAGCGATTTCGAGTGTTTATGTGCATATCCATTTGTAAGCGTACGATTCCACCCCAGTTTGCCACCCCTGACTCAGTGCGCATGCGTGATTACAGCAGTACCGCAGTTAAGCCGAAAAGGTCTATTATATGTGAATTTAGAGGGTATGAGCGTGAACAAATCAAACGTAAACCGTATCGATGTCGTAAAGAAAACAAAATCTGAAAACTTATTGAACTAATGGTTGAATATACCTCTAGATTAAAGAGCAATGCATTTCGAATGACGAGCAATATATATCCTTGTTTACATCTAAAATACGCTTCTATCACGACATCGTTTTAACCTTGGTATATAGTTTACGTCATCAACTGGAGTTTATTTGACGTCATACTGTATTATGACGTTGTAATATTTTTCCGCGAATTATCATGAAAGCGCTTTGTGCTTGTGTTGTAGAAGTCCTGTAAATTCAGTTTGTCTTATATTATTTCACGCCATGACAACTTTACGGAGCGGAATAATTTGATTGCGATTGAATTGAGTAACAGTTTAATACTTCAAATTTATTCTTGCATAAAAAAGACACAAATAAATTCAAAAGAATAATTATATTTTATAGTTCAAGTTGACGATGCGGCGTAACTAACCACGCAATTTACCTCAAATATTGAAAACGTGTAAAACTAATATATCTTGAAAGTACTTTTCTTTCATTTACAAAACGCATGTGTTATAATGATTTAGTTAGAATTTATATCACGAGGCCTATTGATAAGTAGTTGTAAAAAGTGAGCATGACGACCGACTGTCAAATCATCAAAACGACCAAAGATCACGTACATCATGTACATGTACGTTGTTAAGTAAATGGATCCGAAGGACTCCTTAAACACACTTCCCATTGTACGCCCTGTTGAAAAGGGAATTATTCTGTTTCAATTTTACTAATCTATGATATAACAACATTCATTGAAGAGAGCATGTGCAGGAAATCAATGCGGAAGAAAGGGTGTGCGTTTACCACTTTCCTATTATACCGACATCCCCCTTTTAATCCCAGCACTTAGTAAAATGAAACTAGAAATGTGCCTCAGCTAACTTTAGATAAATTGTTTCAAAGCAAACTTATCAAGAGATTAAGAGATCCTTCGTATCGTAATTCTACTAAAGGCGCTTCATTTTTTTCAAATCTGGTACAATATGTACGAATGTCAAAACTACATGTACATATATAAATAGATACGTGTAGATGCCGCAAAATCAATTTTGAGAGAAATGATATACAAAGAAGCATAGAGATATGAATCTAGAACATCCATTTTTTTCTCATTCACTGAGATTAACAGTATACAATATCGCCGAGCATTACCTAAAGTGAGCGTCACGATGAGCGCTACGTCACGTTACGTTGTCGGTGCTTAAAAGCGCTAAGTGTTGGGAAAATGAATAAGAAATTGATCAGAATATGACTCAAATTTTTAGTCTGAAGTACAGATTATAAGAAATCTCAGATAAAATGTATAGATATATAACAACTTTCCATTTTAAATCATAAACAACGGATTTATCATATCCAGAGGCTTGGTCAGAGGAATTCTAAGCTAAATATCTTTAAAACGGCTACACTCTTTTTTTTAATAAATTATTTTTTTATCTTTAGCATGTATCACTAGATAATAAAAGAAACATTTTATTAAAATTCTATTATGCCAACAACTTCGAAAATTAATGTTTTTAAACTTTTCATACAATTTTACTGTCAAAAATGGGATGAAATAAATGTCCTTCTCCAGCATGGTTACCATGGCAACAAAAATATTTTTTCCGAAAATGATAAATTTACTTCATTTGCTACGTCAACGGATAAAAATTTACTTCGTTCTGTGTTATGTTGATTTTTAAAATAAAGTCCAAAGTTGGGACATTGTTTTGGATAAAAAATGTGCAGAGTTACCTCCCTTTTTGTCGGTATATAGGGGACAAACGGCTACACTCTTTTTTTCATGAAATATTGCAATCGACGAAGGAAGGGCTATTCTTTTATATGTAGACAATTATTTTCAATTTCTATTATTCCCTGAAAATGCGGTTCACACTCATACCTCCTTAATTCTAAGCATTTAATTGGAGTACTGTAGTCGTGTTTGGTATGTAATGAATTAGAATGAAGTCCTGCAGATGATAATGTAACAAACAACAACAACAAAATTATTTATTCTCTTAAATACAACATGTGTATTGGAGAGATACATTGCAACTATATATATATATTACTAAACTTATGTTTGCATGCAGTTAACTTGGAGGACATGCCCTCTCTCTTATGACTGATAAAAATTTACATGATCTTTTTAATACAATAATATTTTTGCTATTAAATAGTTTGTGGAACTTAAAGTTGTCAGGTCTTAATCTATAATATTCATCTAAGTTTTCTATTCTAGATTTCTTAATAAATTCATCATTACAATTAAAAAGATAATGGAATTCATCAGCTAAAGCATTGCAGTTACATAATGTACAAATTCTTTCATTTCTTGGAACATTGTTCCAACGTCCAGTTTCTACAGGTAATTTAAAATTTGACGCACGAAATCTACAAAGTAATTCTCTTTTACATTTTGGCAATTCATCCAAATAAAACTCAAAACTTAAATCATTCTTAGTAATACAGTAATTAATAGCTTTAGACGAGTTACTTAAAAGGTCATTCCATTTTTGTAGATTTTGATCTTTCAAAGATTGTGAAACTTTTGCTTTCAACCATTCTTTGTTCAAGAACGCATTATTCTCAAAAATATATGACAATCCACATTCATTTAAAATATTTTTGACACACTTTATCCATGGATTTCTATCATTTTTACAAAGTAATGAATACAGAATTTTAGTAAGTTTGCTGTTTTCTGATGTAACAATTCTCGACCAAAAATTTATCATTCTTATCTTAATGTTAATCAACAAAGGATATCTACCAAGTTCACCGTATATAAAATAGTTTGGTGTGTTTTGATTCAACTTAAGAATATATTTGCAAAATCGTAAATGCAGCTTTTCTATCAGATGGATATTTGAAAAACCCCATATTTCACAGCCATGTAACAAGATTGGCTGCAAAATTCTGTCAAACAGGTCTAACTGACATTTTATTGATAAATTATTTCTTTTACACTTTTTCAAAACATCGAACATTGATCTAGTTGCTTTGTCATACTGATACTTAATATTGTTTGAAAATGATCCATTACCTTTGAAAAAAATGCCAAGATACTTAAATTCATCAACAATTTCAATATCATTATTATCGTATACAAATTTGTAACAAGATGTATTTCTTTTACCAAAAACAATAATTTTCGTTTTGTCTACATTAACATTTAAACGCCATTTTTTACAATAATCATGGAAAATATTCAATTTAGTTTGAAGATCTTTTTCTGACTGTGATAAAATAATTGTATCGTCAGCATAAAGTAAGAGTAATAATTTTACATAAATTTGAACTTCATTTTCAAGCCTCTCTTCCACAAACGGAAGTCCAGAGGCGCCCTCTATTAGCATAAATTGCTCCAAATCGTTTAAATAAATTGAAAATAAAAAGGGGGATAAATTTTCCCCCTGACGGACCCCTAGTTGACAAGGGAATTCATCAGATAAAATACCATTTAATCTTATTTTCGCTTTTATACCCTTATACATATCATTGATTATTCTAAAACACTTTCCATCAATGTTACTCATCAAAATTTTATTCCAAAGTCCAATCCGCCACACACTGTCAAAGGCTTTTTGGAAATCAATAAAAGCACAAAAAAGATTTCGTTTGGTACCTTTAAACAAATATTGTAGAGAATAAAGAGAAAAAATATGATCAAGGGTACAAAAATTCTTTCTAAATCCTGCCTGGTTACTCAAAATAAGTTCAACTTCATCAGCATAAGCATTTAATCTTTCATTGATAATAGAGGTAAACAATTTGCTAAGACATGATAAAAGTGTTATAGGTCTATAATTTGATGCTTCTGATTCGTTTCCTTTATTCTTGTATATAGGGATTATCTCCCCACACAACCAGCTACTAGGGAAATTTCCAGAATCAAGTATAGTATTAAATAATCTTACATATAAAGGTAGCATAAAATCACTCGTTGATTTAATATATTCATTTACAATATGATCACATCCAGCTGATTTGTTACGTTTCAATGATTTTATACACTGTAATATTTCGTCTTCTGTGATTGGCGAGTTAATAAATGTATTTGATTCAGCATGAGATAATACATTCAAATCATTTTCACAAAATAAAAAATCTGGTACATCTCTGTCTACTTCCTTATTAAGATCTTTAAAAAAGTTGAATAAATCATCTATGCCAATTTTATCGATATGCTTTTTAGGTTTTCCAGAATTCAATAATTTCCAGTATTCTTTAGGACGTGATGTCCTCAGATCACTAAGTCGCTTTTCTATATTATACTTATGTTTATTTACAGACTTTTTCAAAATTTTCTTATATTCTTTTTCTTTCTCGTAAAGATTTTCCTTAAATACATCGTTTCCATAAATTCTACTCAATCGCTTTGCTTTTCTAAAACAATGTCTTGCGTTCATACATTCACTAGTAAACCATGGTTTCTTAAATCTTTTTCTATGCGATTTTCTATTTCTACTTTCTTTAACTCCAAATGTATCTTTAGCACTGTCTAAAAACACTGTACATAGTTTATTTACAACATCATCAATAAAATCACCGTTTGCGTCAGACAACTGTGTTTGATCAAGCAATACACACATTTCATTTACTATATCGATTTTATCATATAAATTATCTCTAAATAAACTAACTTTCTCATCCTGCCATTTATTTGGTAAATCAGGACGTGATTCACAATTTTCTATATCAATTTTTGATTCCTCAGAATGGTGACATTTAATATTCAGACAGACTGAAATAGGGTTGTGAATATCTGATAAAATATATGAAAAAGGTAGAACAGAAAAATCTTGTACAACAGATATAAAATCAAGGTTTCCTACACAATAATCTATTACACTTGTTCCCTTACAAGTCGTTTGACCGATAAATCTATCACTTCCAACTCGGCCATTAAGTATATAAAGATTCATATGTTTACAAAAATCAATCAATAATCGACCAAAGTGATTAATCTCTTTATCCAAAGAGACTCTATGTACATTTACATCACAAATATCAAGTAAAGATGATTCATTGTCAGTTAATACTTCCAACATTTCATCAGTGACATTCAATATGTCTGAAGTATTAGCCGTTCGGCTATTAAAGTCGCCGATTAAGCAGGCGTAATCATGATCAGGTGTAAATTGATTTATATAAAATTCGATTTCATCAAACACCGTTGGTGTTACATATTTAGAGCTTTCTGGTGGGATGTAAGTTACACCAAGTAATAATTTCTCACTAGATCTATTGGATGGGTAGTGAAATAAAATGGATAACCAAAATACATAAGGTAAATCTGTGTTCAGAACTTTAATGCTTTCGACATTGCTCATACTCTTCTTGCAGTACACGACAATACCACCAGACTTAAAGCGAGATAACTCGTGCCTGTGTTTCGTAAAACAGTTAAACCCAGGAATTTCTAGAGAATCTGTACTATCAGTCTTTGATTCGACTAAACAAACAATTTCATAGTTACAAATGAAGTCTATAAATTCAGGACAATGCAATTTTCCTTTCAAACCACATACATTTATGCATACAATATTCAAATTACAAGAGTTTGTAGATGCATTACAAGTAGGAGAGGGTGGGTCAGTAATATCTTCAGATGGTCCATGTGAGTGAAAACTAGGATCACTAGGAAGGGTGTCAGTTAATTCACATTCCGATCGTCCTCCGCGACAGTCCTATCGGCGCGTGCTAGTTCTTCCGCTTCCGTTGGTGGTGCCGCGCGCACTTCCGGGGTTGGTACCAGTATCCATCGGATGATGGCTGCCTTGTTCGCGCGGATCAAAAAGTCTGTTATTAATATATAAACGATCGCCACTCATCACAGCTTTCAGCCCCTGTTGTTTAGCTCGTTTGTAGTGAGGGTATAGTTCCTTGCGTCGATCGTTAATTTCACGGGGATATTGTTCACCAATACCATATGGCTTGCCTCTGAGTTTGGTAGCTGCCGCTTTTCGCACGAGCTCCTTCTCCTTGTAGAGAACAAATTTTGCCACTATTGGCCTCGTTTTACCATTACCGCCTCGACCCATTCTGTGTACGCGATGAAACTTGGTAGGATCCAGCTCAATATCCATTTCCTGTTTCAGGAAGTCAACCAACACATTTTCGGTGTTCTCCTCAGGAGTCTCGATGATACCATTAAATATAAGATTGTCTCTCATGCTCCTAGACTGGAGGTCTAAGTGGCGTTCCTTCAGGTCACTATAATCACAAACGAGGCTATCAAATTGATCACGGATATCACGCTGCTCACTGCTGAGAGACTTGGCCAGAACATCGATCTGCTTCACAGACTCCTTTAACTCCTTCAGTTCAGTTTTATTTTCTTCAAATTTGTTGTTAAAAAAAGTCAGACTTTCTTCAACACCGGAAATCTTTGTTTTCATCTGCTGTATTTCGTCCTTAGACGTTCTCACACTGTCCTCAACTGTTTTTAATCTCTGATCAATCAAATCAAGTTTACCCAGCTTATCACAGATACTATCCAGCTTAAGCGTAAGATTGTCAATTTTACTATTTATTTCCGGGTAGGGTGGGTATGACCTTATAGGCGACAGATTCACTTGATCAGTATAGTATGGTTGATTGCTCATGGACATAGGCGTCATTGGAGCAGTGTTCATCACATGTGCCTGTGTTGGTCCTTGAATAGGCGTTGATTGCTGGACAATAGCCATTCCAGGGCTCTGAAGGTTATATGTAGAGTTAACATTCCCGTTCATTATTGCACTAATGTTCCTCGACTGGTTATTTTCCGACTGAGAACTTGTTACCCGTTTTTTGTTTACTCTTTCACTGCTTATATTTTGACTGTTATTCTTCCTTTTTTTATTTTTCTTTCCTTTTTTTGGACTCATTCGGAAAGTAAAAGCACACTCCAATCATACTAAAGCTAAATCCAATAAAATTTCGATTCCGTTCGGTTTAAATCAAAGGATAAGATCTCTGCCAAAAATCTGTGGCCGCTCCGGTTAACGCATGCGCAGTTTGATCCAAAAATCCGAAAATGCAAAAAAACTTGAAATAAATAATTTTTATTTTACATTGAGTTTGTCGGTACATCAAAGGTTTACCAGTAGTTGCCGAATATCAGTATACCATTAGCATATCAATAGTAATCGACAAAAAGCGTGATTGTAAGCGGAATGTTAAGGCATTTATGGGTTTACAACCTTAAAAGACTTTATGTTCTTCATGGAGATTTCTACCAAAAAAAGCGAAAAAGTCCAACGTCAAAAAATCAACTTATGTACGGTTTTTTAGTATTGGAATTGATTCAAAATCCGTTCATGGAAAAAAGATATCATGACATCTATATACGAGTATAATAATTTTCAAACCAATACACAGGCAGACAGCGACATCTGAGCGAGTTTGTTACATGTTTATGTGTCGTATTTTGTTGTTTTTACAGTAAAGCATAGGTATTTGTTATGATTCATATACAAAATATCAGCGAGTTTACCATGCAAATGTTGGCTGAGTGAAACAAATTATCATGGAGAGTGATATAGAGAGGGTTTAGTAAAATCATTAGCCAATTTTTAATAAGATACATATTGTATGTATTGCTTCTGTTATTTTTTACCTTTCTTTCTACTTTTAAAGAATTTGGATAACAAATAATAGAATAGACTATTTCTTTATATAGGACTTTAATAAGCTTTTTAGCTCATCTGAGCGAAGCTCAAGTGAGCTCGTCGTCCGGTGTAGATATTTTAAATTTTCGATTTCTTCTCTACAACTGCTGCACAGAATTTCAAGAAATCTTGTCCTCTTCCAATTTTGTGTTTTTCGTGCCGATCGGTCAAAAATGTATAGCCGCCGAGGTATCTGATTGGCTGACGTATTTTCGACTTCTCCTCTGCAACCCCTTGCTTCCTGTGAGGCTTTGTGAAATTCAGTTTAGCATTTTTTTATTTCTTGCTTTTAATGTTTCTCCTCTGCAAGCACAGCACAGAATTTCACAAAACCTTACAGGAAGAAAGTACTCCAGGTCCTCTACCAAATTTGTCTGCAACTCAGGTGAGCGATGATGCCCCTTGGGCCTTTTGTTTTCTTACTTTTATTTACTTATTTTTATGTTTTTCTTTCTCATTTTCCAAAGAAATTGTATTATAACTCTTTTATGGATTAAGACAACACTCGACTTTAGGTCATTTTTAAATTTCTTGTTTTTGATATTTCCAAGTGTTACCCTATTCTTTGCATAATGTACGAAGATAGATATATTCTGTCTGAAAAAATAAACACTTAATTAGGAAGTGGATTTTGGGGTTCATTGCTTTATTAGGACAATGAAAGATAAGATTGTCAGATATAAAATTTCATGTCAGATTTTTCTGTAATCAACAACATACTTTGTTTGGTTACCTTCCGCTAATATCCACATGGATTGACGTCCTGTGAAGTGTCTAGTCATACTCTGTACAACGGCCCAAAGAACAATGACCTCGCTGAAGCCTATATCTATTTCAGAAGCCCGAATTTTCTTAAACCATATGAATATTCAATAAATATCGGAATGTTCATATTTGGTAATCAAAAGCATAAAAATCGTATTACGGTTTTTAATTTTTGTCAATAAAGACGGTACAATTTTTTTCCAATACATGTCTCAAATGGTTTCCTATTTTTCAAATGGTTTTTATGTATTTTTTGTCTTTATTAAACACGTTTTCTGATTCTAAATTCTCTCAATCCTTTGACGAAAACATAAAGATTACTCTGCGAGTTTCATACACTATATAAAAAAAACTACATGAGAAGCAAAAATTAAGAATACGAGAAAAGGACGCAAGAAGTATGTGGTTCGAATATAAAAATTATCACTGCTGGAAAGTGGCAACCATTTATACACGCGCAAATGATTAATCATATTGTTCTTGTATAGACGTAAACCAATGGATACTTTACATAGAGGTATGTGAAGCAGGAGACGCTTACTCTTTTATGTGCTATTTGTTTTGAATATTTCTTTTCTACATAATTTTCTATACTTATTTCACGTTAGTCATAATGTTAAGTGAACATT
Source organism: Pinctada fucata (assembly GCA_028142955.1). Lineage (NCBI taxonomy): Eukaryota > Metazoa > Mollusca > Bivalvia > Pterioida > Pteriidae > Pinctada > Pinctada fucata. The sequence goes on from AP027102.1 coordinate 11,993,963, forward strand.
TACATGTAGAATGTTCGCAAAAAGATCTTTTACGATTCAATCCTGAGTATGATTGGAAACACTGTTTTTATGAACACATTGTTTTCTGAGTAACTTGATTTTCATTTTAAATATCATAAGTTAATTGTAAAGTACATCTACATCAGAACTTGTCTGAATATTTCGTATGTAAATTAAACATCAATGTATCATGTTTCCATATAAAAAAAACAATATTACGACAATCCTCGATATTTTGAAAGCTCTCAAAATGAGCATGATAACGCATTAATCAGGATTCTTTCATGTAATGTAGACTTGTTTAAATGTTCAGGACACCATCACGTGAAAACAAATATTAGGTTTAATTTGCAAATATATTTGCCAACATTAACCCTTTAAAGGTGTCAATGCTTAAAGAATAACAAGAGAGGGAAAGACATCCACACAGGTCTATTCCGAATGGAGAGATACGCCCACCAAAAGTCGCAGTTTTGAATGAAAGCACAGTTAATTCTGACCTTCTGGAATAAGGATTAAAGATTATATTGATTACTGTGCACTTCAAGTGTAAGCTTAGGGAGCCAATATTATAAGAAGTATTACTGAGAAACAATTCAGCAATCAATATGACGGAAAAATACTCAGAATTTGACGGTGTAGACAAGGCTAAAATTCTTCCCGATATAAAGTTTAGTAGCTACAGATTCAAAACGTCCGAGGTTGCTCTGGCTTTAGTTGCTATTGTTGCTGTTATAACGTGTGTTGCACTCGCCGCTGTTGTTGCTTCCAATAAAAAGGACAACAATGAAGTAGGCAAAACAAGTGCACAACAAGGTGCTAATACGGTATGTCTGACAGAAACATGTTTGAAAAGTGCCGCCTATGTGGTATCATGCAGGAACGAAAGTATCAAACCTTGCGAAAACTTCTACCAGTATGCTTGTGGGAGGTACCCAAGGATCGCCCCTCTGGACCCTGAAACGTCGTCCAAAACTGTCTACTCTACATTATACTACGAGAATGAAGAAAAACTCAAAAAGATTATTGAGGCTCCCATTGTTAGAAGTCAAGATTTTTCCGCCGAGAGGAAAGTGAAACATTTCTTTGAATCCTGTACCGATACCTATCTCAAAGAAAGGAAAAAAGGCTCCCCTGTAATCAATAAGATATTCCCAAATATAGGTGGATGGTATGTCCTTGGAAATTGGGATGGTAACAACTGGGACTTCAACCAAGCTTTCAGGAAAGTCTCAATAGATTACTGGACAGCTGCATTCTATACTTTCCGTATAGCTACTGATTGGTTGGATAACACAAAACGAGTCATAGAGGTACAAACAAAATGCAAAAAAAAAACAATATGATATCAAGTTCACTTTACCCTTACTTATTAGATTTTTGAAAGTGAAAAAAAATGACCAAAAAATCTACAATAGGTGACTGTATATGGTAAATGCAAATTAATTTAAAAATAGAAATAAAAGATAGCAATGTAGAGTATTTTATTAATGTTGATCTTACTGGACATTTTGTTTTATTTCAGTTGGACTATGCTGGAATGTCAATGTATTGGTATTTCTATAACACCCCAACTACAGAAAAGGTACGATGTCACGTTATACAAAAAAATTAAAAACACATATTGCACTATACTTCCCCTTTCCTGCGTTGTGCCTAATATTTTCTCAATATAAAATGAATATTAGATTATTTCCTAAATGCATATCACATCTCAATATCAAAAGTTTTATTTTTCAGTATCAAAATGATCTGAAGAAATACATGAGGACGACAGCCCGCTATCTGGTGAGAGATTCCAACATTACAATGGACAACTCCACAATGACAGAACGTATAGAGACATTCATCAATGACGCTTTTACTATAGAATTCAGATTAGCAAACGTAAGTACATACAAATCTAAACATGCATTCAAAGACAGTATCAAAGAGTCCAGTCCATCACCAACTCATCCATAGGGCGTAAACTTTCAAATTTTGACTTCTCCAAAATCTTTGCTTTGTTTTTATTATGCCTTATCAGATCGTCCATCAAAATTCTCGGTTGTTTCTTCTATCTCTTGGGGTGTTTTACTCAATCTGTAAGACAAGATGGTTGTCATTGAGTCTGAATGTCTAATTTCGCTGCACACTTGTTTCAAACATCACAGGACTTTTAAATTAGTCAATTTCCGCTTTCATTTCAAATCGATCGTGGCTGCCATTTGATTCTGATTTGCTGAAACATTTTAAACTATTTTATCAGTAACTACTCCCTTCCACCGATCGGTTGTCCTCGAAAAAAATGCAATGGTAGATAGTAAGTGCTTTCTTGAGACAAGACCTTTTTATTTTGCACCAAACTCTCAGGCGTGGAGATCGTCACATAGGAGTTCTGCTTAATTATAACAAACTTTCACCATTTAACTTTTGAACAGTATTACACACGGTTTTCATTTTTTTAAGAATGCACTTCACATTTTTTAAGTTTTATTTTCCTAGTGCAATCAAAATTTTCACAGCGTTACATAGTGCTTCTCCCTTACATTTATGATGTATATTGTACAATGTTAGTATGACTGATGAAAATACATGTAGATATACTCAAGTTTCAAATATGGCATGAGAGAGATATATATGGTATCTCTGCAAAGTTATATACATGTTTACATTCCCAAATTAAAGTTGGTTACTTATTCAACATTGCAACATTGCAACATTCGAATAAATAAAGGACATTGGTAAGGGTTGAAAATTTATAATAATAAACACATGACAAACATAAATCTTGGTGAGATCATAGATTAGGGTGTGATCTTGATAATGACGTACAGCTTTGGAACCGATCTTGGTTGGATCTTAGCGCAATAGACGTTTGCATTTTATGATAATTAGGCCTGGTAATGATAAATAACGAATGATCTATGGAGTGTTAGACCCTGTTAAACGGCTAATATCTACATAAGACTTCGTGAGATCATAGATTAGGGTAAGATCTTCAAAATGACGTACAGTTTTGGAACTGATCTCGGTTGGATCTTAGCGCAATAGGCGCTTGAATCTTATGATAGTTAAGCCTTGTAATGATAAAAAACGAATGTTCTATGAAGTGTTAGACCCTGTTAAACGGCTTATCTCTACATAAGACTTCGTCAGATTATAGATTAGGGTGAGATCCTGAAAATGACGTACGATTTTGGAACCGATCTCGGTTGGATCTTAGCGCAACAGGCGCTTGAATCGTATGATATTTAAGCCTTGTAATGATGAATTACGAATGTTCTATGAAGTGTTAGACCCTGTTAAACGGCTAATCTCTACATAAGATCTACATTAGTTCATAGATTAGGGTAAGATCTTTAAAATGACGTACAGTTTTGGAACCGATCTCGGTTGGATCTTAGCGGATCTTAGCGCAACAGACACTTGAATCTTATGATAATTGAGCCTGGTAATAATAAAAAACGAATATTCTATAAAGTGTTAGACCCTGTTAAACGGCTAATCTCTACATAAGACTTCGTGAGATTATAGATTAGGGTAAGATCTTAAAAATGACGTACAGTTTTGGAACCGATCTCGGTTGGATCTTAGCGGATCTTAGCGCAACAGGCGCTTGAATATCATGATAATTGAGCCTGGTAATAATAAAAAACGAATGTTCTATGATGTGTAAGACCCTGTTTCACGGCTATTCTTTACATAAGTCTTCGTGAGATCATAGATTAGGGTAAGATCTTCAAAATGACGTACAGTTTTGGAACCGATCTCGGTTGGATCTTAGCGGATCTTAGCGCAACTTATGATAATTGAGCCTGGTAATTATAAAAAACGAATATTCTATAAAGTGTTAGACCCTGTTAAACGGTTAATCTCTACATAAGACTTCGTGAGATTATAGATTAGGGTTAGATCCTGAAAATGACGTACAGTTTTGGAACCAATTTCGGTTGAATCTTAGCGCAACAGGCGCTTGAATCGTATGATATTTGAGCCTTCTAATGATAAATAACGAATGTTCTATGAAGTGTTAGACCTTCTTAGACGGCTAATCTCTACATAAGACTTCGTGAGATTATAGATTAGGGTGAGAGCTTGAAAATGACGTACAGTTTTGAAACCGATCTTAGTGTAGGATCTTAGCACAACAGGCGCTTGAATCGTTTGATATTAAAGCCTTGTCATGATAAATAACGAATGTTCTATGAAGTGTAAAACCCTCTTAGACGGCTAATCTCTACATAAGACTTCGTTAGATCATAGATTAGGGTAAGATCTTCAAAATGACGTACAGTTTTGGAACCGATCTCGGTTGGATCTTAGCGGATCTTAGCGCAACTGGCGCTTGAATCTTATGATAATTGAGCCTGGTAATAATAAAAAACGAATGTTCTATGAAGTGTAAGACCCTGTTAAACGGCTAATCTCTACATAAGACTTCGTGAGATCATAGATTAGGGTAAGATCTTCAAAATGACGTACAGTTTTGGAACCGATCTCGGTTGGATCTTAGCGCAACAGGCGCTTGAATCGTTTGATATTTAAGCCTTGTCATGATAAATAACGAATGTTCTATGAAGTGTAAGACCCTCTTAGACGGCTAATCTCTACATAAGACTTCGTTAGATCATAGATTAGGGTAAGATCTTCAAAATGACGTACAGTTTTGGAACCGATCTCGGTTGGATCTTAGCGGATCTTAGCGCAACAGGCGCTTGAATCGTATGATATTTTAGCCTTCTAATGATAAATAACGAATGTTCTATGAAGTGTTAGACCTTCTTAGACGGCTAATATCTACATAAGACTTCGTGAGATTATAGATTAGGGTGAGAGCTTGAAAATGACGTACAGTTTTGAAACCGATCTTAGTGTAGGATCTTAGCACAACAGGCGCTTGAATCGTTTGATATTAAAGCCTTGTCATGATAAATAATGAATGTTCTATGAAGTGTAAAACCCTCTTAGACGGCTAATCTCTACATAAGACTTCGTTAGATCATAGATTAGGGTAAGATCTTCAAAATGACGTACAGTTTTGGAACCGATCTCGGTTGGATCTTAGCGGATCTTAGCGCAACTGGCGCTTGAATCTTATGATAATTGAGCCTGGTAATAATAAAAAACGAATGTTCTATGAAGTGTAAGACCCTGTTAAACGGCTAATCTCTACATAAGACTTCGTGAGATCATAGATTAGGGTAAGATCTTCAAAATGACGTACAGTTTTGGAACCGATCTCGGTTGGATCTTAGCGCAACAGGCGCTTGAATCGTTTGATATTTAAGCCTTGTAATGATAAATAACAAATGTTCTATGAAGTGTAAGACCCTCTTAGACGGCTAATCTCTACATAAGACTTCGTGAGATCGTAGATTTGGGTAAGATCTTTAAAATGACATACAGTTTTGGAACCGAACACGGTTGGATCTTAGCGGGTCTTAGTGCAACAGGCGCTTGAATCTCATGATAATTGAGCTTGGTAATAATAAAAAAAGAAAATTCTATGAGATGTTAGATTCTGGTAAACGGCTTATCTCTACATAAGACTTCGTGAGATTATAGATTAGGGTGAGATCCTGAAAATAACGTACAATTTTGAAACCGATCTCGGTTGGATCTTAGCGCAACAAGCGCTTGAATCGTATGATATTTAAGCCTGGTAATAATAAAAAACGAATATTCTATAAAGTGTTAGACCCTGTTAAACGGCTAATCTCTATATAAGACTTCGTGAGATTATAGATTAGGGTAAGATCCTGAAAACGACGTAAAATTTTGGAACGAATCTTGGTTGGATCTTAGCGCAACAGGCGCTTGAATCGTATGATATTTTAGCCTTCTTATGATAAATAACGAATGTTCTATGACGTGTTAGACCTTCTTAGACGGTTAATCTCTACATAAGACTTCGTGAGAACATAGATTAGGGTGAGAGCTTGAAAATGATGTACAGTTTTGAAACCGATCTTAGTGTTGGATCTTAGCGCAAAAGGCGCTTGAATCGTTTGTTATTAAAGCCTTGTCATGATAAATAACGAATGCTCTATGAAGTGTAAGACCCTCTTAGACGGCTAATCTCTACATAAGATTTCGTGAAATCATAGATTAGAGTTGGAGCTTGAAAATGACGTACAGTTTTGAAACTGATCTCGGTTGGATCTTAGAGCAACTGGCGCTTGAATCGTTTGATATATAAGCCTTGTAATGATAAATAACAAATGTTCTATGAAGTGTTAGACCCTCTTAGACGGCTAATCTCTACATAAGACTTCGTGAGATCGTAGATTAGGGTAAGATCTTCAAAATGACGTACAGTTTTGGAACCGAACTCGGTTGGATCTTGGCGGGTCTTAGCGCAACAGGCGCTTGAATCTCATGATAATTGAGCCTGGTAATAATAAAAAACGAATATTCTATGAGAAGTTAGACCCTTTTAAACGTCTAATCTCTACTTCGTGAGGTTATAGATTAGGGTGAGATCCTGAAAATGACGTACAATTTTGAAACCGATCTCGGTTGGAACTTAGCGCAACAGGCGCTTAAATCGTATGATATTTAAGCCTTGTAATGATAAATAACGAATGTTCTATGAAGTGTTAAACCCTTTTAGACGGCTCATCTGTACATAATACTTCGTGAGATCACAGATTACGGTGAGATCTTGAAAATGACATACCGTTTTGAAACCGATCTTGGTTGGATCTTAGCGCAACAGGCGCTTGAATCATATGATATTTGAGCCTTGTAATGATAAATAAGGAATGTTCTATGAAGTGTTAGACCCAGTTAAACGGCAAATTTCTACATAAATCTTCGTAAGATCATAGATTAGGGTAAGATCTTTAAAATGACGTACAGTTTTTGAACAGATTTTGGTTGGAACTAAGCGCAACAGGCGCTTGAATCCTATGATAATTAAGCCTGGTAATGATAAAAAACGAATATTCTATGAAGTGTTAGACCCTTTTAAACGGCTTATCTCTACATAAGACTTCGTGAGATTATAGATTTGGGTGAGATTCTGAAAACGACTTACAGTTTTTGAGCCGATCTCGGTTGGATCTTAGCGCAACAGGCGCTTGAATCGTATGATAATTAAGCCTTGTAATGATAAATAACGAATGTTCTATGAAGTGTAAGACCCTCTTAGACGGCTAATCTCTACATAAGACTTCGTGAGATTATAGATTAGGATGAGATCTTGAAAATAAAGTACAGTTTTGGAACCGATCACGGTTGGATCATAGCGCAAAAGGCGCTTGAATCGTATGATATTTGAGCCTTGTCATGGTAAATAAGGAATGTTCTATGAAGTGTTAGACCCTGTTAAACGGCTAATTTCTATATAAGACTTCGTAAGATCATACATATAAGTAAGATCTTTAAAATGACGTACAGTTTTGGAACCGAACTTGGTTTGGATCTTAGCGGATCTTAGCGCAACAGGTACTTGAATCTTATGATAATTTAGCCTGGTAATGATAAAAAAGGAATGTTCTTTGAAGTGTTTGATCTTGTTAAACGGCTAATCTCTACATAAGACTTCATGAGATTATAGATAAGGGTGAGATCCTGAAAATGACGTACAATTTTGGAACCGATCTCGGTTGGATCTTAGCGCAACAGGCGCTTGAATCGTATGATATTTAAACCCTGTAATGATAAATAACGAATGTTCTATGAAGTGTTAGACCTTCTTAGACGGCTAATCTCTACATAAGACTTCGTGAGATCATAGATTAGGGTGAGAGCTTGAAAATGACGTACAGTTTTGAAATCGATCTTGGTTGGATCTTAGCGCAACAGGCGTTTGAATAGTTTGATAATTGAGCCTTGTCATGATAAATAATGAATGCTCTATGAAGTGTAAGACCCTCTTAGACGGTTAATCTCTACATAAGCCTTCGTGAGATTATAGATTAGGGTGAGATCTTGAAAATTAAGTACAGTTTTGGAACCGATCTCGGTTGGATCATAGCGCAAAAGGGGCTTGAATCGTATGATTTTTTAGCCTTGTAATGGAAAATAAGGAATGTTCTATGAAGTGTTAGACCCTGTTAAACGGCTAATCTCTACATAAGACTTCGTGAGATCATAGATATGGGTAAGATCTTCAAAATGACGTATAGTTTTGGAACCGAACTTGGTTTGGATCTTTGCGGATCTTAGCGCAACAGGCGCTTGAATCTTATGATAATTGAGCCTGGTAATAATAAAAAAAACGAATATTCTATGAGGTTGTAGACCCTGTTAATCGGCTTATCTCTTCATAAGACTTCGTGAGATTATAGATTAGGGTGAGATCCTGAAAATGACGTACAATTTTGGAACCGATCTCGGTTGGATCTTAGCGCAACAGGCGCTTGAATCGTATGATATATGAGCCTTGTAATGATAAATAAGGAATGTTCTATGAAGTGTTAGATCCTGTTAAACGGCTTATCTCTACATACGACCTCGTGAGATCATAGATTAGGATGAGAGCTTGAAAATGACGTACAGTTTTGGAACCAAACTCGGTTGGATCTTAGCGGATCTTAGCGCAACAGGCGCTTGAATCTTATGAAAATTAAGCCTTGTATTGGTGAATAAGAAATGTTCTATGAAGTGTTAAACCCTCTCATGCGACTATTCTCTAAATGAGACTTGGTGTAATCTTAGATTGTTATTGGATCTTGAAAATGAAGTGCAGTTTTGAGTTTAACCGATCTCGGTTGGATCTTAGCGCAACAGGCCAATGAATCTTATGATAATAAGACTTTTAAGTGATAAAAAACGAATTTTCTATGAAGTATGAGATCCTCTTAGACGGCTAATCTCTACATGAGACTTTGTATTAGCATAGATTGGGATGTGATCTTGAAGATGACGTACAGTTTTGGAACTGATCTCGGTTGGATGTTAGCGCAACAGGCGCTTGAATCATCTTACGCCTTGTAGTGATAAATAATGAATGTTAGACCCTTTCTAAGGCTAATCTCTACATAAGACTTCGTGAGATCATAGATTAGGGTAAGATCTTGAAAATGACGTACAGTTTTGGAACCGATCTCGGTAGGACCTTTTGAAGTGCGACTGATCTATGATGATCTTTTAAATGGAATCATCTTCTCAGACACCGTTCAGATAATATTTGTCATTGATATGGATGAGGCTATGATGAACCAAGTTTTTAACAGAATGGAGAGTAGATTACAGAAGATACATTATCCGAATGCAGAACAGAAAGACTATGGTATCAGTGTCTTGATATGATCAATGTCTTTCATAAATTTATCAGAGCTCAAAGAACAAGAGATTGAATGCTCCTCGTAGACATTTTGCTGCTTCAGGGCATATCATTTTGTGTGAAATCCGCATAAATGTACCTTTCCGATATGCAGAATGTACCATCATTACACCCAGACTCTCCGGTCGAGCTTCCTTTAGAAGGTAATTTCTCCCATATGAAACAATACGGATCTTTATGAGTCCGCGATTTCTACGCGAGCCTAATACAATATACATGTTATAAGAAGTAGTGCGCGAAGAAAACTAACATTTGTCTGAATAGTTTGAGCTGGTTTGTTAAATATCAATTTAAAGTAATCATAGCAGATGGAATAAACGACATTTATATGTCCAATAAGTAAGAACATAACTTGAAATTCCAATTTAGTATCTTCAACTTAAACAATGTATCAAAGGTCACTCAGTACAATTAAAGTTATATAACGTCTGTCAGGGTGTCGCAATAGGGGTTGTTTTAGATTAAGCTTGAAAAATACTTTTTAATTCAATTTCCATTCACCTGCAATAAGAAAACAAAATCTCATATTAATTAATGCCTTTTTACTCGACAGCTATTTATAGGATATATTTTTATTCTTTGCACTATCCCAGAGAACTTCTTTAGAAGATATTGGTTTTTAGGTAACAGATCGCTGGTAGAAGTTTGTCATCACACCCAGAAGTATAGGTCTGATGACTTCAGGTGGTCTGACAAGAGCTCATGGTATCAATAAATATCAACGTACAATGGGGTTTTATTTTCTCCCTTGTGTGCTGAATTTAGTCTTGCGATACAGACTCTTAAAGAGACAGGATACACAACAAGTGAGCAGCATAAATATTCATCTGTATCTCGCATCAACAGAGATACATCCGACTCCATGTTAATTTTGATGGATGTGAAAGAAAGGGATCCCTTCCAAGAGGACAATAAATACCTTCGACGCTTACTTGATGGCGTACGTTGCAGCTGATTCGAATGTCAATGTCGACAGGAATCTTGAGACTGGCAGACAAGTAATATATTATCTATGAACGGGAAAGACTCAATGAAACATGTATTCAAAAGGAACTGTCATGCAAGTATTTTGGAATCAAAGAAGTCAATTATATTTGACGATGACGAATGCGTCAATGTTGATCCTCAATTGATATTTCAGTGTAACACTGCTATTGCTAGAGCTAGTTGTCAACATTTGATTTGAAGTTGTCAGATATGGCATGTGTCATTTTTGGCTTCATGTGACTGTGGTAGCGAGGACGAATTCTTACACAAATGTGAGGCATTCGTACTTGATGGAGGATCTCTGATACGCAGGTTCATTTGGCCACAATTATCAGCTTTAAATCAAATCATAATGATTAACGCGCAATGAGTTATAAAAAAAATTCCGAATGTATGTTTTGTCTTTAACGGCTACAACAATAACCATCGACCAAGGATCTTAATCATCATAGAAGATTAAAGAGTAAGTCAAGAAAAACTATATTTAATAGGTCTACCGTCTGCATCATGAGAAGAGGGAAATTTCTGTCCATATAAATAAGATGAAGTTTACTAGTATTCAAATGTTACATTGCATCTTCAAGGCTTCGGAATGCCGGTTATGAAGAAATAAAATCTGCTGCAGACGCGGATCGTTAATTGGTATCAACAGCTCTTAAGGAAGCAATAATCCAGACTGTTGCTTCAGTTGGAGAGGATACTGATTTACTAGTGCTTATGCTATCATACAGTAGCCATATATCAAAAACAAAATTTACTTTTATTCTGACAAACAAATGACCATTAACCCAATATGGGACATTTTCAAAACGAAGGAACTTCTTGGGTAAGAACTGACAAGTGTCTTATAGTTATGCACGCCTTGACGGGATGTGATACGATATCATAAGAAGCAGGTAACGTTCAAGAAAAATTAATGCAACTCAGCAATTTCATTTTAGGGTTATTTTGCTTTTTCTATTTCCTCTACTTCAAGCCGGAACAAGATGGCGAGGAGGTACTTAATCAGTACAGGGGGCTTTACAAGGTGAGGGTCTGGATGTGTTGCGTTTTTCCGAAAATTTGTAACCAAAATGTCGATGCTAGATCTAGAGAAACAAAGTCTAACACCAGTATTTGAATCTGCAAAAGAACATGAGCATGTACCAAGATCTTTATCACCAAGTGCAACAGTGTATTGGAAACGATGTAGATGCAATTGTAACGAAAATCGAGCTAAGGAATATAAGCCACTTTAACTGCCTCCCCGGCAGGCTAGCTTTATCGGGAACACGGTCAAGTGCGCTTGACTTCAGACCCTTTCTTCGGGCACCCCCGTTGCTTCACGTTACAATTTGGTGACAGCGAAGTGGCTTTGGGGTCCGCGGCAGGCCCTCTGGGTGAGTCATTAGTGACTCGATGGTCCTCGTGGCCAGGTTTCGGACCATTGGGCCCGAAGGTACTTCTGCTCAGTCAGTACGGACTGGTGGACTGTCGTCCATGTTGGGATGAAAGGATACCGCCAGCAGAAGTAGCAGCGGAAGCATGCTCTGACAGAGGAAAGCCGTGAATATCCCAAAGAGAACTCACGCAAAAGAGTAAGCTTCGGAGACGAAGCTTCCCCGAGAACGGGGAAGTGTTACAAATAGTGAGCTAAGGAAAATAAGCCACTTAATAAGCTAGCTTTATCGAGAATGCGGTCAAGTGCGCTTAACTTCAGACCCCTTCTTCGGGCTCCCCCGTCGCTTCACGTTACACAACAAAGTGGGGATGGAAGCTAATTTTCAATGGTTATCTTCAACCCATTAGGACGACAATGCCACCTGCATCATCGGGTCTCTTCAACATTATCCGTTGTAATCGCAAAACAAAAGGCTGGATACGACAATTGTGGATAAGTGGTAGATTGGATAAAAGATCGTGTGAGTGGATCCTACGTGGGATGTTTATAGGGTAAGATTGATTAAGAAACCCTAACCCTAACCCAACTGCATTGCATTTCAAAGATCTCACCCTAATCTATAATCTCACCAAGTTTCATCATCAGATTAGCCGTCTAAGGGGGTCTAATACTTAGAAGAACATTCGAAAATGTTCATACTAGACCCATTATTATCATGGACTTCAAGCGCCTGTTGCGCTAAGACACAACCGAGATCGGTTCATAATCTGCAATGCATTTCAAAGATCTCACCCTAATCTATAATCTCACCAAGTTTCATCATCAGATTAGCCGTCTAAGGGGGTCTAATACTTAGAAGAACATTCGAAAATGTTCATACTAGACCCATTATTATCATGGACTTCAAGCGCCTGTTGCGCTAAGACACAACCGAGATCGGTTCATAATCTGCAATGCATTTCAAAGATCTCACCCTAATCTATAATCTCACCAAGTTTCATCATCAGATTAGCCGTCTAAGGGGGTCTAATACTTAGAAGAACATTCGAAAATGTTCATACTAGACCCATTATTATCATGGACTTCAAGCGCCTGTTGCGCTAAGACACAACCGAGATCGGTTCATAATCTGCAATGCATTTCAAAGATCTCACCCTAATCTATAATCTCACCAAGTTTCATCATCAGATTAGCCGTCTAAGGGGGTCTAATACTTAGAAGAACATTCGAAAATGTTCATACTAGACCCATTATTATCATGGACTTCAAGCGCCTGTTGCGCTAAGACACAACCGAGATCGGTTCATAATCTGCAATGCATTTCAAAGATCTCACCCTAATCTATAATCTCACCAAGTTTCATCATCAGATTAGCCGTCTAAGGGGGTCTAATACTTAGAAGAACATTCGAAAATGTTCATACTAGACCCATTATTATCATGGACTTCAAGCGCCTGTTGCGCTAAGACACAACCGAGATCGGTTCATAATCTGCAATGCATTTCAAAGATCTCACCCTAATCTATAATCTCACCAAGTTTCATCATCAGATTAGCCGTCTAAGGGGGTCTAATACTTAGAAGAACATTCGAAAATGTTCATACTAGACCCATTATTATCATGGACTTCAAGCGCCTGTTGCGCTAAGACACAACCGAGATCGGTTCATAATCTGCAATGCATTTCAAAGATCTTACCCTAATCTATAATCTCACCAAGTTTCATCATCAGATTAGCCGTCTAAGGGGGTCTAATACTTAGAAGAACATTCGAAAATGTTCATACTAGACCCATTATTATCATGGACTTCAAGCGCCTGTTGCGCTAAGACACAACCGAGATCGGTTCATAATCTGCAATGCATTTCAAAGATCTCACCCTAATCTATAATCTCACCAAGTTTCATCATCAGATTAGCCGTCTAAGGGGGTCTAATACTTAGAAGAACATTCGAAAATGTTCATACTAGACCCATTATTATCATGGACTTCAAGCGCCTGTTGCGCTAAGACACAACCGAGATCGGTTCATAATCTGCAATGCATTTCAAAGATCTCACCCTAATCTATAATCTCACCAAGTTTCATCATCAGATTAGCCGTCTAAGGGGGTCTAATACTTAGAAGAACATTCGAAAATGTTCATACTAGACCCATTATTATCATGGACTTCAAGCGCCTGTTGCGCTAAGACACAACCGAGATCGGTTCATAATCTGCAATGCATTTCAAAGATCTCACCCTAATCTATAATCTCACCAAGTTTCATCATCAGATTAGCCGTCTAAGGGGGTCTAATACTTAGAAGAACATTCGAAAATGTTCATACTAGACCCATTATTATCATGGACTTCAAGCGCCTGTTGCGCTAAGACACAACCGAGATCGGTTCATAATCTGCAATGCATTTCAAAGATCTCACCCTAATCTATAATCTCACCAAGTTTCATCATCAGATTAGCCGTCTAAGGGGGTCTAATACTTAGAAGAACATTCGAAAATGTTCATACTAGACCCATTATTATCATGGACTTCAAGCGCCTGTTGCGCTAAGACACAACCGAGATCGGTTCATAATCTGCAATGCATTTCAAAGATCTCACCCTAATCTATAATCTCACCAAGTTTCATCATCAGATTAGCCGTCTAAGGGGGTCTAATACTTAGAAGAACATTCGAAAATGTTCATACTAGACCAATTATTATCATGGACTTCAAGCGCCTGTTGCGCTAAGACACAACCGAGATCGGTTCATAATCTGCAATGCATTTCAAAGATCTCACCCTAATCTATAATCTCACCAAGTTTCATCATCAGATTAGCCGTCTAAGGGGGTCTTATACTTAGAAGAACATTCGAAAATGTTCATACTAGACCCATTATTATCATGGACTTCAAGCGCCTGTTGCGCTAAGACACAACCGAGATCGGTTCATAATCTGCAATGCATTTCAAAGATCTCACCCTAATCTATAATCTCACCAAGTTTCATCATCAGATTAGCCGTCTAAGGGGGTCTAATACTTAGAAGAACATTCGAAAATGTTCATACTAGACCCATTATTATCATGGACTTCAAGCGCCTGTTGCGCTAAGACACAACCGAGATCGGTTCATAATCTGCAATGCATTTCAAAGATCTCACCCTAATCTATAATCTCACCAAGTTTCATCATCAGATTAGCCGTCTAAGGGGGTCTAATACTTAGAAGAACATTCGAAAATGTTCATACTAGACCCATTATTATCATGGACTTCAAGCGCCTGTTGCGCTAAGACACAACCGAGATCGGTTCATAATCTGCAATGCATTTCAAAGATCTCACCCTAATCTATAATCTCACCAAGTTTCATCATCAGATTAGCCGTCTAAGGGGGTCTAATACTTAGAAGAACATTCGAAAATGTTCATACTAGACCCATTATTATCATGGACTTCAAGCGCCTGTTGCGCTAAGACACAACCGAGATCGGTTCATAATCTGCAATGCATTTCAAAGATCTCACCCTAATCTATAATCTCACCAAGTTTCATCATCAGATTAGCCGTCTAAGGGGGTCTAATACTTAGAAGAACATTCGAAAATGTTCATACTAGACCCATTATTATCATGGACTTCAAGCGCCTGTTGCGCTAAGACACAACCGAGATCGGTTCATAATCTGCAATGCATTTCAAAGATCTCACCCTAATCTATAATCTCACCAAGTTTCATCATCAGATTAGCCGTCTAAGGGGGTCTAATACTTAGAAGAACATTCGAAAATGTTCATACTAGACCCATTATTATCATGGACTTCAAGCGCCTGTTGCGCTAAGACACAACCGAGATCGGTTCATAATCTGCAATGCATTTCAAAGATCTCACCCTAATCTATAATCTCACCAAGTTTCATCATCAGATTAGCCGTCTAAGGGGGTCTAATACTTAGAAGAACATTCGAAAATGTTCATACTAGACCCATTATTATCATGGACTTCAAGCGCCTGTTGCGCTAAGACACAACCGAGATCGGTTCATAATCTGCAATGCATTTCAAAGATCTCACCCTAATCTATAATCTCACCAAGTTTCATCATCAGATTAGCCGTCTAAGGGGGTCTAATACTTAGAAGAACATTCGAAAATGTTCATACTAGACCCATTATTATCATGGACTTCAAGCGCCTGTTGCGCTAAGACACAACCGAGATCGGTTCATAATCTGCAATGCATTTCAAAGATCTCACCCTAATCTATAATCTCACCAAGTTTCATCATCAGATTAGCCGTCTAAGGGGGTCTAATACTTAGAAGAACATTCGAAAATGTTCATACTAGACCCATTATTATCATGGACTTCAAGCGCCTGTTGCGCTAAGACACAACCGAGATCGGTTCATAATCTGCAATGCATTTCAAAGATCTCACCCTAATCTATAATCTCACCAAGTTTCATCATCAGATTAGCCGTCTAAGGGGGTCTAATACTTAGAAGAACATTCGAAAATGTTCATACTAGACCCATTATTATCATGGACTTCAAGCGCCTGTTGCGCTAAGACACAACCGAGATCGGTTCATAATCTGCAATGCATTTCAAAGATCTCACCCTAATCTATAATCTCACCAAGTTTCATCATCAGATTAGCCGTCTAAGGGGGTCTAATACTTAGAAGAACATTCGAAAATGTTCATACTAGACCCATTATTATCATGGACTTCAAGCGCCTGTTGCGCTAAGACACAACCGAGATCGGTTCATAATCTGCAATGCATTTCAAAGATCTCACCCTAATCTATAATCTCACCAAGTTTCATCATCAGATTAGCCGTCTAAGGGGGTCTAATACTTAGAAGAACATTCGAAAATGTTCATACTAGACCCATTATTATCATGGACTTCAAGCGCCTGTTGCGCTAAGACACAACCGAGATCGGTTCATAATCTGCAATGCATTTCAAAGATCTCACCCTAATCTATAATCTCACCAAGTTTCATCATCAGATTAGCCGTCTAAGGGGGTCTAATACTTAGAAGAACATTCGAAAATGTTCATACTAGACCCATTATTATCATGGACTTCAAGCGCCTGTTGCGCTAAGACACAACCGAGATCGGTTCATAATCTGCAATGCATTTCAAAGATCTCACCCTAATCTATAATCTCACCAAGTTTCATCATCAGATTAGCCGTCTAAGGGGGTCTAATACTTAGAAGAACATTCGAAAATGTTCATACTAGACCCATTATTATCATGGACTTCAAGCGCCTGTTGCGCTAAGACACAACCGAGATCGGTTCATAATCTGCAATGCATTTCAAAGATCTCACCCTAATCTATAATCTCACCAAGTTTCATCATCAGATTAGCCGTCTAAGGGGGTCTAATACTTAGAAGAACATTCGAAAATGTTCATACTAGACCCATTATTATCATGGACTTCAAGCGCCTGTTGCGCTAAGACACAACCGAGATCGGTTCATAATCTGCAATGCATTTCAAAGATCTCACCCTAATCTATAATCTCACCAAGTTTCATCATCAGATTAGCCGTCTAAGGGGGTCTAATACTTAGAAGAACATTCGAAAATGTTCATACTAGACCCATTATTATCATGGACTTCAAGCGCCTGTTGCGCTAAGACACAACCGAGATCGGTTCATAATCTGCAATGCATTTCAAAGATCTCACCCTAATCTATAATCTCACCAAGTTTCATCATCAGATTAGCCGTCTAAGGGGGTCTAATACTTAGAAGAACATTCGAAAATGTTCATACTAGACCCATTATTATCATGGACTTCAAGCGCCTGTTGCGCTAAGACACAACCGAGATCGGTTCATAATCTGCAATGCATTTCAAAGATCTCACCCTAATCTATAATCTCACCAAGTTTCATCAATTTCCTTCCATTACATTAGGATCTTTTTACCTATTACCAATATATAAGGTATTTGTCCAATGTTGCAATGTTGCAACGTTGAATAAGTAACTAACTTTAGATCGCCGTTTACATTATGCATAAATACATATTGCATGATTATTATTTTATGAATTCGCTTCATTATGGACTTAATTTGATTGCATGTTTTCGATGACGCCATCTATAATTAATCTCCAAAAGCAAAGAAAACATGTTGATTTGAAATAATTCATTGTAACTTCTTACTATCGACAATCCTGCTTTTGAAAAGTATAAAAATGTTATTCATCCAGAAGAAGGCAAACGTTACAAACGCAGAAACACCATTTTTGGACCTTAAAACCGTGCAACAAAACCTTACGGTCTTGTCGGAGATCTCCTCCCTTCTTTATTATCAAAATTGTTAATGGAGAGATTCATACAAGTGTGTATGACAAAACATGATTTTGGATTCAACATAGTACAATTTTCCCTGGCTTGACGGTGACGGTGATGTTCCTAGATTACCATCATACGGTATCTCCATTTCGCAGCTCATCCGGTATGCTATAGCATGTACTGATGTTTTGGATTTTCATAATAAAAATTTAGGAATTGCCAAGAAACTTTTATTTCAGGGTTTTCGCTTTCATAAACTTGTAAAGACTCTCTGGAAGTTTTACAAAAAATATTGTCAACTTCTTTTGAAATTCGGATCCACGCAAGCAACAGAGTATATTATTTTGGGTATTTCGCAACCTGCATTTTATGTTGACATCATTAACAAAATGAAAAGGATCAAAGGTACACATAATTACCATCGAAATTGTGTTAGAATCATCAAATGCCTGTGACATATGTCACCAGATGGACACTTGGCATGGTACAGGACAAATCTACAACCATGTACCAGCGCATTCCTAAGGATTTCACATTGACTGTGACGACAGGACTCCATGACGGGCCCTGCCCAAACCTCTCTAGAGAACAGGGCCCCGACCATATGTCCTCTCTGAATCTCAGTCGGATCCCTCGGGTGTTCACATCAATGAGCTCGCTACAGCGAGTTGGCGTTCCTTGCCCCTTTTGCGTCTCTTTCTGTGGGTGTTTGCCCTGTGTTTTTCCATTGGGTGTTTTTGAGTTTCACTGTGGGCGCTGCAACCGAGTGTTTTTGGAGGTTCCCTCCTTTCTTTTCTAAGTTTGAGTTTGTAGAGATCTCCTCCCTTCTTTGCTACATCGAATGTGAGTCTCTCATGTTAGCTTTATTTACTGGTGTCTCTTGTACTGAGTAAAATTGGTTACCAGTGCAGCGGTCTTTTTAAACTACATTATTCTCATCATTTCAGATTACTGGAAATACCATGCCTACGAGCGATCCACATGCTCTCGAGAAACGTGTTGCCATTAATGATCTCGGAAATACATTAGGAACAGAAGTAAATATTTTGCATACAATCTATCATGTTAATATACATGTACCTTTATCGTGAAAAGAAATCATTATATCCTTAAACAAAATTAAAATTGCTTTGAATGCATGGAACAGATCTATGATAATTCATCCGCTTAAACAATATTCTATTTTTTCTGACAGATAGATTTTTCAGCACACATTCTCTACATGTTCGACAATGCCAATGTAAATCCCTATACTAAAGTTGTTCTCAGAGAGGCAGAATGGTTGAAGGAAATGAATGATATGATTGCTGATCTAGGTCCAAATAAAACACGGTAAGTAATTATTACTCTCGTATCACCCTTGTGCAAACCTTTCGAACCTAAATACATCTTCATAAATTGCGAATTCGATACGTCCTAACAGTGGGCCAGGTCAAACGTTTATGAAGATACCTAAAATAAAATGTAGAACAGGAAAGAAAGAATGATTCTCTTGATCACAGAACTTATGATAGAGATAAAATCTGGGGGGGCTGCTAATTCGTCCCTCAAGTTAACAAGCAAATATGCCGACTTTCCAGAGTAATTACACACGTTTCTGTTTTATGTAATATTGATTCGTCTATGACACCGTTCTATTACAGTTGTTTTGCAATCTGTGTGTTCTGCAGTGGTCACTTCACCGTGGTCTTGTTAGAGATCTTGTTCTGATTCTGTTATTTGCTATTATATTGTTCAATATAAGACGTTTACATAGTAATAAAGTAACTCTTTGTAAACATTATCTTTATCAGGACATTTTGTTCATGAAAAATAGATGTTTTTGCATATCGTTTTATTTCAAATTCTACATAATCAAAGTAAAGACGATTATGATTTGCTCTTTTCTCAGAATGTTAAACAACTATTTAGTGTGGAGGATGATGGACCGATATGACCAGGATTTGTCGTGGGAGTATGTCCACGCTAACCGCGAGTTTTACGTGGACAGATACGGAACGCCCGCCTTCTTGGGCACGTGGTTGTACTGCTTCTACACAGCGGACGCCTATATGAGCGACATTCTCGGATCACTCTTCGTTAAAGATCATTTTGCTGATGAAAACAAAAACACAGTAAGCTATGGAAAAGCAAATTGAAAAAGTAAAAGTTCGTAAAATGCAAATTATTTATCAATCATGATAAAATGTATTCAGTGAAAAGTACATGTGTCTATTTCTATTCCCTTTTGTTCTCACATGTTCATGTTTTGAGCGAAAAGTGCAATGTGTCTATTTTTATGCCCTTTTGTTCTCGCATGTTCATGTTTTTAGTGAAAAGTACAATATGTCTATTTTTATGCCCTTTTGATCTCACATGTTCATGTTTTGCCGACAAACTTTGAGAAATTATCCTTGATGCAATACATTCAATAGGAAACTTTTATATACTTAACGAGGTCTGTAAACGTTATTATGTTTGTCTCCCAATAGGCACATGAAATTCTAGACGTCCTAAAAGAAACTATATCAGAGTCCGTCATGGCCAACACGTTTTTTGATTCGCAAACAAAAGAAACAGCCAAAGCAAAGGTAACTACATTCCTTCCAAATAAAAGTATAGACTGACAGGACATTTTATAAATCTTGATGGATATGAAAGCATAATTTGAAATACTACTAGTTTGTAAAATAAAGACGTGGTAATAAAGATTAACTTTGAAATATAAAAGTCTGAGTATTTTGACAATTGTCCTATATCAATTGTCTTCGCAAAACAGAATATATGATCAATTATTCTCTTTTATCTCTGCTCTTTTTTTCAAATAAAAGAATCAAAACTTGATGGGAAAATAGTGTTCATTTTCAATGAAAAAAAGAAATGTGAAGAAATATATTCTTTATGTATATTTAATATCTTACAGTTGCAGAATTCGTTGGATAAACTTGGATATCCAGATTTTATGCTTAGTAACGAAGCAATGGATACGCTCTATTCCTCAGTATGTTTTTGCTACTTATGTACTTATGTCTTACTAAAATATCGATTTTGAAGGAAAGTCTAAATTTAAAGACTTGGTTTCAAAATACCACTTGATAACGTTCATTTCTTGATTCACGTTCCTACAGCTCAATATACCACTTGATAACGTTCATTTCTAGATTCACGTTCCTACAGCTCAATACTAGTATACCACTTGATGACGTTCATTTCTTGATTCACGTTCCTACAGCTCAATATACTACTTGATAACGTTCATTTCTTTATTCACGTTCCTACAGTTCAATATACTACTTGATAACGTTCATTTCTTGATTCACGTTCCTACAGCTCAATATACTACTTGATAACGTATATTTCTTGATTCACGTTCCTACAGCTCAATATACTACTTGATAACGTTCATTTCTTGATTCACGTTCCTACAGTTCAATATATTACTTGATATCGTTCATTTCTTGATTTACGTTCCTACAGCTCAATATACTACTTGATAACGTTCATTTCTTGATTCACGTTCCTACAGCTGAATATACTACTTGATAACGTTCATTTCTTGATTCACGTTCCTACAGCTGAATATATTACTTGATAACGTTCATTTCTTGATTCACGTTCCTACAGCTCAATATACTTCTTTATAACGTTCATTTCTTGATTCACGTTCCTACAGCTGAATATACTACTTGATAACGTTCATTTTTTGATTCACGTTCCTACAGCTCAATATACTACTTGATAACGTTCATTTCTTGATTCACGTTCCTACAGCTCAATATACTACTTGATAACGTTCATTTCTTGATTCACGTTCCTACAGCTCAATATATTACTTGATAACGTTCATTTCTTGATTCACGTTCCTACAGCTCAATTTACTTCTTGATAACGTTCATTTCTTGATTCACGTTCCTACAGCTCAATATACTACTTGATAACGTTCATTTCTTGATTCACGTTCCTACAGCTCAATATACTACTTGATAACGTTCATTTCTTGATTCACGTTCCTACAGCTCAATATACTACTTGATAACGTTCATTTCTTGATTCACGTTCCTACCGCTCAATATATTACTTGATAACGTTCATTTCTTGATTCACGTTCCTACAGCTCAATATACTTCTTGATAACGTTCATTTCTTGATTCACGTTCCTACAGCTGAATATACTACTTGATAATGTTCATTTCTTGGTTCACGTTCCTACAGCTCAATATACTACTTGATAATATTCATTTCTTGATTCACGTTCCTACAGCTCAATATACTACTTGATAATGTTCATTTCTTAATTCAAGTTCCTACATCTCAATATTGAGTCTGCGGAATACAGAGTTATTTCCCCTTATAAACGGTATCTGACGTAAAACCATTGTCACGTCATGAAAATGGTATGATAACGTCGATTTTACGCCGTAATTTCCCAGATTTTTAGGACTGACGTCACAATCACTCTACGTCAGATACCGTCTCAAATGGGAAGTTACTCTGGTTTTCGAAAAAAGCGAATACTACTTGATAATGTTCATTTCTTGATTCACGTTCCTACAGCTCAATATCGATCAGGATGACTACTTTGAGAATATCCTAAATATTAATGCCTTTCTGAAGACACTATGGAACAAGCGACTTAAAAATCACGTACAGAAGACACAAGAGTGGGTTTACAGGGTGTACGCTACTGGTCTCTCTTACTATAACCCTTGGAACGAACTGATTGTTCCAGCAGGAATCCTACAGTTCCCGGTCTACGACCACCATCTTCCTAAGTTCATGAATTTTGGTTCTATGGGAAGCCTGATGGGTCATTACCTTATACATGGAATTGATAGGTTTGGTAAGTTCATTAAAGAGTTATATCTAAAATACTAAGCTTAAACCCGCCTTATTCATATTGGTCAAACTCAGTATTTGTTCAAGGTCGTCTGCTTTCATTGCTTGATGTGAGTTTCTATGTGTGTCTTGTTTCCTCCTGTTGTATGTTTAGATTTATATTTACTATGCGTTGACGTCCTGTGAATGTATCCCGCTATGGTCAAAGGAACGTAACCCTGTGGGAGATCTGCTCAGTATCCCCGCAATGAAATAAGTACATTCTTAAAGAATAAATATGCTTATATGAAAAAGGGTTTGTACAAATCAGTTATTTTTGACAGGAGGATTTTACGACCAGAATGGAAAGTATGAGCAATGGTGGACGAATCATACATCTCAGGAATACACAAAGGCCAGAAAGTGTGTAGAAAACACTTATGCCAATAAAACACTCGGACCTTTTACCATTCCTGGACAAGCCATACCTTCTACGGTAAAATTTGTGTTCTGTTAATGTCTTATACAAGATAAGATATACATATGATGAAAATAAATTCTTTATATAGGGCATACACATTAGCTACTGATTTCTTCTTTTCTTTAACAGGTGCCATTGAATGCCCAGTATTATGCACCTGAAGCAATGGCAGAAACAAGTGGACTTCATATCGCTTATAAGGTAGGCGATACCATTCATTTACTAAGTTAATAAGGTAGACGATACTATTCATTTACTAAGTTTATAAGGTGGGGGAAACCATTCGTTTACTAATTTTATAAGGTAGGCGATGCCATTAATTTACTAATTTTATAAGATAGGCGATACAATTCATTTACTAAGCTTATAAGGTAGGCGATATAATTCATTTACCAAGTTTATAAGGTAGGCGATACCATTCATTTACTACGCTGATAAGGTAGGCAACACCATTCATGTACTAAGTTCATAAGGTAGGCGATACCATTCATTAACTAAGTTCATAAGGTAGGCGATACCATTCATTAGCTAAGTCCATAAGGTAGGCGATACCATTCATTAACTTAGTTCATAAGGTAGGTGATACCATTCATGTACTAAGTTCAAAAGGTAGGCGATACCATTCATTAGCTAAGTTCATAAGGTAGGCGATACCATTCATTAACTAAGTTCATAAGGTATGCGATACCATTCAGGTACTAAGTTCAAAAGGTAGGCGACACCATTCATTTACTAAGTTTATATGGTAGGCGATACCTGTTAAAGTATGGTGATACCATTCATTTACTAAGGTTAAAAGGTAGGCGATACCATTCATTTACTAAGTTCATGTGGTAGGCGATACCATTCATTTATTCAGTTTATAAGGTAGGCGACACCATTCATTTACTAAGCTCATAAGATAGGCGATACTATTCATTGACTAAGTTTATAAGGTAGGCGACACCATCATTTACTAAGTTTATAAGGTAGGCGACACCATTCATTTACTAAGTTCATAAGGTAGGCGACACCATTCATTTACTAAGTTTATAAGGTAGGCGATACCTGTTAAAGTATGGTGATACCATTCATTTACTAAGGTTAAAAGGTAGGCGATACCATTCATTTACTAAGTTCATGGGGTAGGCGATATCATTCATTTCCTTAGTTTATAAGGTAGGCGACACCATTCATTCACTAAGCTCATAAGATAGGCGATACTATTCATTTACTAAGTTTATAAGGTAGGCGACACCATTCATTTACTAAGTTTATAAGGTAGGCGACACCATTCATTTACCAAGTTTATAAGGTAGGTGATACCATTCATTTACTAAGCTTATTAGATTGGCGATACCATTATAAGGTAGACGATACCCTTCATTAACTAATCTCATAAGGTTGGCGATACAATTCATTAACTAAGATTATAAGGTAGGCGATACCTGTATAAAGTAGGCGATACCATTCTTTTTACAAAGGTTATAAGGTAGGCAATACCATTCCTTTACTAAGCTTATAAGGAAGACTATACAATTCATTTACTAAGGTTATAAGGTAGGCGATGCCATTCATTTACTTAGTTTTTATGCACTGTGGTGTAACTATCATGTATGCTTTCATGCAAAAGCAACTGCTTTTTCTTTAAATTGTCGGATTAAGTACTATCATAAGATATTATGGACTATTTGATGTAGAAAAATTTGATGTAGGGAAAAGCCTCCTTAGTTCAAAGCAAAGTCATGGATCAGATAACGATCATGTTCATGGTTCCCATACCCAAACCGCTCAATACCATGAAAAGAATCCAATCCACTTAATTTTGCCCGAGCTAAACAACTGATGCATATTAATCCTAAAATAGTGTGATACATCAAAAGCATTTGTATGTACTTTATTTTCTATGTTTTGCCTTTCTGTCTATAAAAGGTATCAACATGTCATGAAAGTTGACATTTCATTCACGTGATACATAAAAACCGAAGGAAAAAAGAATCAAAATAAGTACATGTACATGAAAATGAAAGCCGCTAAACACTTTTTGGCATTGCCTATCCGACAAAACGATAATTACCATGTCATCTTTTTCAGAAAATATAGGTAAACATCTTGATCTTTTCCATCCAATTACCTAAGAGATGTATCTATGTTCTAGGCATACAGGAAGTGGTCACTGAAAAATGGTTCAGAGAAAATGATACCAGGACTAGGCTTGACCAACGACCAGATGTTCTTTGTCTCCTACGCTCAGGTAAATTGACCTCTTTTGTAACATGAAATCAACTGTAAAAGTGACACTCTTTTCTATCAGTATATAAGGAAGTTTGTATTCTGGGTGTGAGTGTGTGACTCTTAAAGGAGTATCATTTAAGAATGTCATTTCAGAATAAATCTCAAAGTTTCTTTGTCATTTGTGCTTTTATTTAAGAACTTTCCTGCATTAACATATACTTCTTTTATTTTTACTTATAGATGAACTGCTTCAATAGAAACGACAACTCGGCGTATTATAACGCTATCAGAGGATTAGTGTCAGAGGACCTCAAGTATGTATCATTAAGATGGAATATAAAAAATGTTCTTGCAGAAGTCACTCTAATCCTGAGTTACGAAGGAAAGAAACTTCACCTCCACTTCAAAACAGAAAACTGGTCAAAGAATAATTTCAATGCAGAAAAATGCAACCTACTTTTGACTATTTAAATAATTTTGGAAACAGCACCTTATGATTATTTCGAATGTCACGAATCATAAATTCAAAATTTGAACTGTTTTCGTACACGTTACACTCCTTTTTATATTGTCGTCTCATAAAAAAAATCAAAGGAGAAATTAAGTATGTATCAAAGGAAACTTGAAAGTAGAAAGAAGATTTTTGAATATGAATATAAGACATAAGTTCACAAAAAGAGAATTTGTTCTTTATATCACATTAGAAATAGTACTCAAACACGAAATAGATTAACTTAGAAATTGAGTACAGACAGAACATAAAGTATTGTCTATAATTTTACAGAGTAAACAGTGTCCTGGCTCAAATCAAGGAGTTTTCACAGGCTTTCAGCTGTCCAGCGAATTCACCAATGAATGCAAAAACAAAATGCAGCATGTACGCATAATGTACATGTAAAGAATTCGAGTACATGCAAATACGTGCTGTCAAAGTTAGGGTGATTTTGTTTTCTAAATTTTTTATTTGTTATATATAACATAGATCCTACTGAATTAGATGCTGAACCATTTCAGGTTTGTTTATAGTCCCTTATCGAATATATCGATATACCCCGGTAATATTGGCAACCAATCAGTGTTAGTAGGATAGTACAATAAAACCAATAGTTCGATGAAATTAATACTTTGAGCTATGTGTCTGTACATATCTTCTTCTTTATGTTTTCAATTATTTGACTCTTTTGCATTTTTTGTGTTTTATAATGTTATTGAAAGACAATAAAATAAAAACATTTCAAAAATGTATTATCCTTTTTATTCCATACAATCGCGCAAATCAATTTATTTAAAAAATACATCTAAACAAGAAATAGGTCAAAGAATAATTTTAATGCAGAAAAATGTAACCTATATGCATTGATTTAAAGGGTGTGTCTTTTGAATATTTTAATGATTTTGGAAACAGCGCCTTATAAACATTTCGATATCACGAATCATACATTCATTAATTTATATGTAATTCTCAACCCTAATACTCGTACCAGCTTATGATAATAAACATTCTTCTGTATTTTATGTATGTTTGTGTTCCTTGTCCCTTTTGCGCCTCTTGTAGAGCTTGTCTGCTCTACGTTTTCGCACAGGCGTTATGTTGTTGGGCGAGTTCATTCTGTGTCAGTATGTTCGACGAGAAATTATATGGACATTGTTCTGAAATAGACTATCTATTGAAGGAATATCCGTCCCTGAGGAAGTTCTTTTGATGAAAACTGAGATGGCATCCAGCTTTCAAGAACGTCTTACCATATTTGGAAACATTTCTGCAAATATGACATGACGAGTGTTGCATGAAAGCAGAGAATGTTTTTCAATTTCACCTGGTTTTGTATGATCTCGCGATGATCAGCCTGGGATTTCTTGTCACCTCATGCAGAAATAGTCGAATCAGTGCAATTCTGGAATGTAAAGTTATCAAGTAATGTATCTAAACGCAGAATGTACATGTGTATTGCAGCATTCTAAGAACAGTATCACACATCATTACACTATTATATAATTAATCAATTTAATAGTACTTATCAAAATCACCTATTTAAGACAAAAACACAGGCCAAAATGTTTCTTATAGACCTAGGTATCGAAAGAGTTGAATGTTAAACGTCTTTAAATTCAATAGCATCATTTAAAACCTGATAAATTTACAGCGTGGACCAGACATGCACGTTTCGGGTACTAAACCCTCGTCAGTTATCCTCAGTCTAAACAATGTAATATGGCCAAAAAGTATGAAAATTATTATGTCAAAAATGTACCAAAAGATGTAGCAGAATGGGTGGGATATGATGCTACAGGACCCACGTTTTAGAAATTTCAAGAAATTTTATAACAGAAAATTTCCTTATACGTCCCTTTAGCGATCGATGAACTCAGTGTCCTTTCATTCAAATGTTTTCTAACCTTTCGTTTAAGAGAGTAGATTATCAAATAGAATATGCAAGATCATGTTTACAATTGTAGATCAAGCTCATTGATATTCGTACAGCACAAAAAATACAAATGTCATGTAAAATCTATTTTATGAAAATTTGTCTTTAAGAAAAACAGATTTTTTAATATCTTTAAACAGAAAGGAGATTTAATTTGAATAATCGATGATAGAATAAATTTTTATATCACTTTATTTATAGTCTGATGTAGTAGAGAGATTAAATAATTAAGAAGCACAGCCAAAACTGCTGCAAAGGATTGTTACATTAATCACGAGATAATCCTAACCAGGTACATTTGTATGTTCCTTAAGTTTTGGTATCAGTTTGCCCATAATCTCCAAATAAACCAAGCTACATGTACCTGGTTCGTTATACACAACGTTAAGGTACCTTATCGTCGTATCATTTTAATGATGTTATTTCAAATTCAAGAGCAACTTATCTAAACGCAATATCTATCACATACTAAGGACGGTTACATACCCCCTCTTGTGATTGTATGATTATGCATATTTAGTGGCTACTTTACCATCCTGAGCCATGTCCGAATTTTAATAGAGGGTCGTAAACAAATTAATTTTGTTACATATATTCAAATAAATACATAACAAAAGGTTATCGCTTGAATTTGAAATCATATCGGTTCCATTCGGTCTTTTTCGGAGATACGCCCCCTATATTCAAAAGTTTTTCCTTATTCAACGAAAGGCAGCGTCTTGGGACGGGCGTTTTCGTCTTTGAAACTTTGTCATTTTGATTTCATTATAACCTTAAAGAATAAGTACCAAAGTGGCTTCACTGTCAGTATCGGCATCAGTGGAGAGTAAGGCGGACGCCAACTGGGAAGAACCACAAATAGACATAATGACGGAAAAATACGCAGAATTCGACAATGTGGACAAAGCTAAAATTCTACCGGATATCCAAATCAAAAGTTACACATTCAAAGTGACTGAAGTAGCCTTAGCCTTGGTTGCATTGGTGGCTGTAGTAACATGTGTTGCTCTAGCAGCTTTGGTCGCAACGAAGGGCACAAAAGACGACTCTAACGCAATGGGCTCTACAAGTGCTCAAACTGGTGGGAACGCGTTGTGTTTAACGGAAACCTGTCTGAAAAGTGCTGCTTTTGTCGTTGCAGCAAGAAATGAATCGGTACAACCGTGTGATAATTTCTACAAATACGCATGTGGACGTTTCTCAAAAGTTTCGCCACTTGATCCCGAAACATCATCAAGGACAATTATCAGTAATATGTATTACGAAAATGAAGTAAAGCTGAAAAACATAATAGAATCGCCGATTGTACGTAGTCAGGACTATTCCGCGGAGAGGAAAATAAAGCATTTCTTCCAATCTTGTACAGATACATATCGCAAAGAAAGAGCAAAAGGTTCTCCTATCATAAACAAAATATTCCCAAATATAGGTGGCTGGTATGTTTTGGGAAATTGGCAAGGCGAGAACTGGGATTTCCAGCAGGCTTTCAGGAAAGTATCCATAGATTATTGGACAGCGGCTTTCTATACCTTCCGTGTGGCCACAGATTGGAATGACTATACTAGAAGGGTGATAGAGGTAAGTTATGAATACAAAGAACACGCGGTCAATCTACGCATCCATAGTTAATCAGAAACACTTTTCTCATCTTCTAGTCATTTATGAAAAGGGACCCAATGTTAAATATTCAAAGTCAAAGTCAAAAGCTAAATTCAGAATAAAAAAACACAATCAATAGGCTTACGAATTCTTGAAAAATGTTTAAAACAGAACTGTCTGGCCAGAAAAAATAACACAGCACCATAGACCATCGACTGACAACACTATCTGATAAATAATCTCTGGAGTCCAGTGCAAGAACGGAATTTATTGTAGGTGGCACTTTTCAGTAATGCATTTTAAACCTTATTTTAGAATTTTAATACGCTACATTAATTAGTTAAGTTTAAACAGTTTCACATATCACATGAATCATGATACATATACAATGGAAGAAATAGTTGTATTATGATAAGTAGGATCGAAAGGGAAACAATTGTGCGTTCTCCGAGACCTCTTGGTAATCGGAAAAGTGGAAGGGTTGTGCGCATGTAATCCGGATAACCACACAGTCCAACTTCGGCACCGGTTGCCCATTTGTCTCGTTAGTTTATGTGTGGTCTTTTGTGTTTCATCTTTCTACGGTGTGAGTTGTTGTTCCTTGTCCCTTTCATGTCTGTGTCTGCTCTGTGTTTTTGCATTGGGTGTTTTGGGGTTTTGCTGTGGATGCTGAAACTGAGTGTTGTTGCAGTGGAGATCCCCTCCTTTCTTTTGAGCTTTTTCAAATTTCTCTGGATGTAGTATTATTTAAAGATCAAAGGGGTCGCACTTTTATCAGAATTTATAATAAGAAAATTACAAAAAGTCACCGCCGGTGGCGCTACCTTGAATAAATTAAATGGAGAAATAAGACGTACACGTGAGAGTTTGTTATATGTGTGTGGATTTTTTTTTATCTTTTTTATTTGCTGCAGTTTGATTTTAGTTTGTTTTGGATTTATTATACTAATTATCTTTTTTTTTCCTTTTGTTTTTGCTTGAAGAGAACTTTTAATGTAAATAAATGGTATCCTAAAAGAGTTACTGTATCACAAAATTTTATCCGTGGACAAACTTATTAAAAATATAATCTGGAGTCATCATGAAGCTGTATTGTTTTTGTTCAACGGTGAAATCAAATATTGACGTTTTTCGAAATACTTCTATGCTTAGTCATTCAGTTTCAAAATGTGTTAATTTTTTAATTCCTGGTTATGTGATCATCCTTTTTTCAGATAACTATAAAAAAATCATAAGGTGAATATTTCGATATTCAGATTTAATTTATCAAAAACTTAAGTGTTCTAACTCGTAACCTTTCTGAACAACATTTCAAACAAATCTTAATGCACAAGACACGAGTTTCGGTTAGTAAATCCTCATCAGTAGTACTTTAAACTTTAACTCATTTAAACCAAATTTACTTAATTATCGCCCTCTAGTTTGAATTTTGTGTATCCAATTTGTTAAGAGCGTTTGGCTCCGAATTTCCTGTATAATTAAAAAAATCTATGACCAAGATAGTATTTGGGGATGGTGCTAGGGTGTTAACCTCCTCTAATTTCGATGATATTTAGGATGAAATGACAAGTTCCCTAGACTTTCATCGTTTAGAGCTCTATGTATAACTTTAAAGGAAAAAGATACTATTGGTGTTATTTATTGGGGAGAAGTGTTGGCGTTTGAGTATCTTGAAACGGAAAATGAAAAATATAGATAATGACCATATCCTAACACACAGTACAATTTCGATAATTCGGAAAATCATAAACCGAAGGCATACAAAATTAGAATAAAACAGGAATCGAAACAAAAACAAGGCTTTTTTTCTCAACACAACAAGCTAATCATTTCTTCCTAATACCAAAAAGCATAGTAATTTTAATTATAAAGCTCACATAATGAAGTTGGACCCCATTTGTCCCCTATTTAAAAGATTATAATCCCAAGCCAAATTCCAAATGCGACAATGCGGATACTATATAGCAGAACCTAAGTCGGCACCGATTACCTATGGGTTTTGTCTGTTTATGTGTAGTATTTTGTGTTTGATGTCGTTTTTGCTGTCCCTTGTCCCTTTTATGTCTCTTACTGTATGTGTCTTCACTGAGTTTTCACTTTGGGTGTTTTGGTATGTTGCTGTTGGTGCTGCAACCGAGTCTTACGAAAACAAGCGATCTCCCAATATGGGAGTGAGACCAGGTGCCCAGGAATATTCAGCATCTCTTGCTTGCAAGTAACAGCCGTCGCTTCAATTCGGCAGAAATGTCACATCTGGTTACTTCCATTTCGGAAGATAAGTGTATTCTGTGGTTGGATGGTTCAAATGGTACAAGGCAGGATATCATCCACCATTTTGATCAAATTCGAAGTATATCCAAGCATTCTCAGACACAAACACAAACTGTCTAAAGACACATTGTGAAACAGCAGTCAATGAAAATGGCGATATAACTTAAATATGTTTCCAGCATTGTTCATGCAGATTGATATGGAGTTGTGAGAGGCAATATCAAATACATGTACTCTAAATAAGGCAGATTTTGATAATATTTATTGTTGACATGCTCATCATAAGAACTGAATCTGTACTTTTCTGTATTTCAGCTGGACTTTGCAGGGATGTCTATGTTTTGGTATTACTATCTTTCACCATCGACAGACAAGGTTAGTTTCCTTTCTCTTTGGGGGTTGTTTGTTGATTTTTTTTAATGAATTACGTAGTTCGTATTAAACGAAACCTTAAACACATTTTAACTATAAATGGGTTTTGAATAATACCATCTAATAAATATAACAATAGAACAATGCGAACTACATGTACATGTATACTGTAGTTCCTCGTCCGACTTCAGGTTCATCTTCAAGATCGACATCTAAGGTCTCCATGGCTGCGTTTGATTAGACGACTCGTGGTACACGTGTTTGACTCTAGTGAAATCGAACGACAAGCGTCGCGACCCGAGTGTTGAACACGAGTAACATGAGTATACTCAACACTTCACCGGGAGTAATCGAGCATCAAGATGGCGGACAAAGACAGGCAATCGAATTTGAAACATTAGCATAGACAATTAGTAATTGATTAAATACCTTTTAACACCAAAATACAAGGTATAATTTTAAAAATTCCTGAAATATTCAATGAAAAAATGGCTTTTGTTACTTCAGGGGCTTTAGCATAATTAGCGGGCCGTTTGTTTACATTGGACACGACTCTAATACTACTCGTGTCATTCGATTATAATTAGTCAGTTGCACGGAGTACGCATGCGCTTCTCAAACACTAACGCAGCCCATCTGTCCAATGCCCAGCAAATATTAATTCTTTCTTTTTATTGTTTCTCAGATTCCGATTCTCATAATATCAGTTGTCGATTCCTTTTCGTTCTACGTGTAACTGTCCACCATTTTGTTTTGTTTTGCTACAGTACACTAGCCTTATGCAAATAATTGTTTACACGTGTTCGCGTTCGGTCTTCTACGGAGAAAACTAGGTTATATTATGGTACCCATTATATTAGCAACAATTAATTATAGCTCGGTAGCGAGGGCATATGTTACTGTTGTAAGCGGCTAGTTTTTAAAGTTTTGATATGATAGACTCGCTTCAATTAAAAATTTGAAGATAAAAAATAATTTATACATGGTTTGATCTTGACGAAACTAAATGTAACTTTAAATGATGGACTGGTTGAAATTACAATATTAATAAAAAAAAAAAAAAGAACTCGATTTATATTGTACATGTATTTGAAAAGGGATTTTACTTTGTCGAGGGATGTCAGTTTAAAGAATTTAATTTTCCTTATATAAATTCTAATAAAGAGGCTGAAGCGGGGTTTTTATATAGATTTAGAATTCACAAAAAAGTGCCTAGCCATATTATATCTTGCTCCTTCAAAGTGACATAGAGAGAGACTAATAGACACGAAGACAGTATAATATTTTTCATCTTTTCTGTAGTATCGTGATGACCTGAAAAAGTACATGCGTAACACCGCCGAGTATCTCATCAGGGATTCCAACATAACCATGGACAATACCACGATGACAGAAAGGATCGAAACATTCATTAGTGATGCCTTCACCATAGAAACGAATCTTGCCAATGTAGGATTTTCTAAATAATCGTTTTCGATTTCGAATCTTCATTTCCATTGCTCAATTTGATTTTAATGAGGTCAAATTCAAGCAAAAAGGGATTGTGATATCTTATATGCTTAATTGAAATTATATAACCATAGAGAAATTTGATTAATAGAAAATACAAATCATTCTCTTCGTGACTTTTTTAATGCTGAAAGCACTTTTTCGTAATAAAACATCTGCAAAAATGACTAAAAAAAACTTATGATATGATTAGTTTTAGGCCTATGTAAAAAATCAGAATAAGTTTATAAGGAAAAGTATTGACGTCAGACTCGTGTTAACTTTTGCTTTGGTTTTTATGAATCGTGAAAAGCATCTTTATTTGTAATCTCTTTTCGCATCAGATT
Organism: Pinctada fucata; assembly: GCA_028142955.1. Taxonomy (NCBI): domain Eukaryota; kingdom Metazoa; phylum Mollusca; class Bivalvia; order Pterioida; family Pteriidae; genus Pinctada; species Pinctada fucata. Next base: position 12,027,887 of record AP027102.1, read on the forward strand.
ACCGGAAGGACAATGCCAACGCCCGACCCGCATGCGCATGAAAAACGAGTAGCTATTTCTGATCTGACAACTCGATTGGGGACAGAGGTAGACGTTTCCTTTTACCCCGTAACAATGTAGATAAGTATTGATTATAAAGACATAGCTTAATTCACCAGAAAGTATAAACACTACTTCATAGTTCAATTTATTATACAAATCAAACAGAGGCACTTGTTCCTATCTCTATTCCTACAACCCAGCTATAAGCAAAAGAACTGAAAACAAAAACACGTACGAGTATATTATACATTTTAGGCAACATGTTGGAAGAACCTACTAAATGCTTCATCTTGATTTATTCTTCTTATATTAAAGTTAATATAGCTGTTTTAGGACTTACGACATTTTTATTTCATAATGATACATTAATTTTGCTTCAATAACGACTATTATATCTATGTCATCGAGTTAAGCACTTCATTATGTTGTAATTTGTAGATTGATTTTTCGGCCCACATACTTTATATGTTTGACAATGCAAACGTTGGTCCAAGTACAAAAGTTGTTCTTAGAGAAGCGGACTGGTTACAACAAATGAACGATATGATTGCTGACTTGGGGACTAATAAGACGAGGTATGCATTCCCCATACTTTCTTTGTTTGGTCGAAAGAGAGGCAGACTTACAGTAGATATATACCAAAGCAATTCGTCAACTCCTTCTATACATTCACATTTGTATCAGAATCTAAATGAAAAAGAAATGTTTTCATAACAATTAATCCTCAGCTGAAACTGTCATCTGTCCACGCATTTGATTCTTTGATTAATTTGTAGATTTGGAGTGGCTATATGGTATTGTATTATAATGATAATAGCAAAATCCACAAGTAATACGAATATCTATTCAATTTTCAGAATGTTGAACAACTACTTAGTGTGGAGGATGATGGACCGATATGACCAGGATTTGTCTTGGGAGTATGTCCACGCTAACCGCGAGTTTTACGTGGACAGATACGGAACGCCCGCCTTTCTCGGCACATGGCTGTACTGCTTCCGGAGAGCTGATGCCTATTTACATGATGCCTTGGGTTCTCTCTTTGTTAGGGATCACTTTGCTGATGAGAACAAAAATACAGTGGGTAGATTATAGGATTATATATGTTGTTATGTAATATAATGTTTCTTTGTACGGCAAAGGAGCTGTTAAGATAAAGCGTAAAATCTGCCCTGAAAAGTCGAAATTTCAAAATGCAAAATTTGATAATCTTTGTCGGTAGAAATGTCAAGTAACTTGGTCCACATATGAATGTGCTGTCACATGGGATAATTTCTTCATAATAAGACCGATAGTTGGGTCAAAATAAGCGTTCTTTACACAGAAATCAGTGAAAAACGGAAAAGATTTATATAACATCGTCCCCCGTCGCTTTACAATGCCACTTTCACCAAAAGTGCATATCAATAAAACACATATTCTAGCATTTAATTGTTTCAAATAGTCATAATGTGTACAGAATGATGTATTGTAGTTCCATACATTAACAGGTACATGAAATCTTAGATGTTGTCAAGGAATCCATTGCAGACAGCGTCATGACCAACACTTTCTTTGATTCCCAAACAAAGGAGGCCGCAAAACATAAGGTATACACTACAGTATACATTTACTCAGTGATGATAAAGTATTCTGTTCAAGTAAAGGATGATGTTTTGTTGCATCTACATATAGAACATTAGCTGACATGTATTTAGTATTTTCCATAGGATATACTGAAAATGTTAATTGCACGAGTCACCAGCTTGAATACTTTATAATTATCATTTCAGATGAAAATGAGCTTAGACAAACTTGGATATCCTGACTTTATGCTCAACAATGACGCAATGGATACATTATACTCTACGGTGAGAGTAAAATAAAGTACTAAATGAGAAAGTAAGAAAAGGAAAGGATCTCCAGCATGACCACCCTGCACTGACCCAACGGAACAAACCCACAAGAAAGCGACACATAAATGACATCAGACAAAACTACAATCCACAGAAAGACACAACAATATTCACTAGAACATCATACAAAACCGACAAAAACTTACACAAATATCAAACATTAATGACAACACATAAATGGAAGGAGACCAATGCGCACCCGGCGCCGACTTTGGACAGCCATTTCTCATACGCAAATTGTGTGGTGATCTGGATTACGTGCCCACAACCCTCCCACTTATCCGGATACACAGAGGTCTCCTTAGACACACAATTGCGTAATGTACTGTACGTCTAGAAAATCAGAGACCATGGACAATGCTATTCTCTCCAATCCAAATACCTAATGAAACTCATTACTTCATTTTCAACTTCAACTTCATGTATCATAAAACATTCAATATTGTTCTCTTTTTAATTAAAAGTCCCCTAAAATTGCGTACTTATTATTGTCTATCTTTCTTTTCACAGCTCACCATTGATGCAAGCGACTACTTCCAAAATGTTCTCCACATCAATGCCTACATTAAGCAGAGCTGGAATAAATTACTGAAAAATCACGTACAGAAAGTTCAGGAGTGGGTTTATAAAGTATATGCCACATATTTGGAGTACTATAACCCATGGAATGAACTGATAGTCCCCGCAGGAATTCTACAGTTCCCCATCTACGACCATGCACTACCTAAGTTTGTAAATTTTGGATCAATGGGAAGCCTTTTAGCTCATTATCTTATTCATGGAATTGATCATTTTGGTAATAATATTATCATTGATGTAAAATAACCTTTAATAGATTGCTGAATTTCTGTTGTCCTCCTACATTTCTTTATTCACTCGTCTTGTAGATATGAACAGTGATATAGACAGTCAAATAGTTTTACCTTGTCTCTTTGTTTGTTTGGTGTGTTGGTAAACTGTTCATCGGAAACATAAACCAAAGACAAAGCCCTTTGGAAAAATAAGTGTTTTGGCTTTCATATTTTACATGCTTATTCTTTGTGACATCTTTCTTTGGTACCAAGGCTTGACCTTTACTTTGACATTGTTGAGAGTTTGATCTAGCCTAAAACATAAGATATCTATCCACGAATTCCACGGACATATCTTGTTCCTACATGTATATTTGTGTTTAGGTGGGTTTTACGATGCAAACGGAAACCGCGAGGACTGGTGGACAAACCACACTACACAAGAGTGGATGAAGACAAAAAAATGTGTGGAAACTTACTACTCAAACAAGACTATGGGTCCATACACCATACCAGGACAAGCAATTCCTCAAACTGTACGTTATTTTCATTTGTTGTTTAAAGACATATCGTTCATACAACCTTTCTTTGTAAATACAAAGGTACCGTTTTATCTATCTTCTAAGAAAATGATACTGTATCCCATGTAATGAAATATATACTGTATCAATATTTTTGTATTGCTATCATTTCCACAGGTTCCCGTTAATGGCCAGTACTACGCTTCTGAAGCCATGGCAGAAACCAGCGGTGTACAAATAGCCTTTAAGGTTGTTTTTAAAAAGTTTTATAAAATCTCTGATGTATATTTCAAATGAAAAATCTTACGTTTTCTCCCGATTGTGGAAATTTATGGGAAAAAACTAATCCCAGTCGCTCTATGGATATTTATTTTCATCCATTAGGCCTACCAGAAATGGTCCAGACAAAATGGAGGCGAGAAAATGGCACCAGGTTTAGGTCTCTCCAATGAACAAATGTTCTTCATCTCTTATGCTCAGGTAATTTCTGTTTCCTTATTCTGTTGTTCCTTCTTTTCGCATTTTAAGACCATGTCTTTAAAATGGTGCCTTCCGTGAATGTGTCTGTTGATCCATCTGTCCCAAGATCACTCACTAAACAAGAAGTCTTCGTATCTTCTTACCACAATTAGACATTCTAATTGAGTTCTAGTAGCATAAATTCTCTAAACCTACAATTTTCATGAAAAAGTAAAAAGACTCACTACATTTTTTTTTCATAACAATATTTCAAGTGTCGAGATCACTGTAAAATGCACCAGGATGCTAACTGAATTCTCCAAACTAAGCGAAAATAAAAATCAATTTACGAAGAAGAGTCCTATCGTTTATATAGGCTAATATTCAAGTCCGCAACTTTATGATAGCTTGGAATGCAGACGATTGTGTCGTTTCTTATAATCTTGTCTTTAATCTTTTGATGAAAAAAGTCTTTAATGTCTAATGACAAATATGGACAAGAACCAAATCCCAAATCTATATAGAGAACAAAATGGAAAATTCGAAAATCATTATCCAACGGGCATACAAAATCATGATAAAACAGGAACCAAAGCAAACAAACAAAAAATTCCACCATATGAACAGAAGCGAACTCAATCATTTATTCTATTAATTGCAAAATAACTGTTTGCTACATAACAGAGATATAATGGAATTGGTTACTTATGTTGAATTCAACTTGGTAATCAAAATTTTGTCTCTTTTTTTTTTTGTCAGCTCAACTGTTTCAACAGAAATGATAATGTCGCCTACAACAATGCAATAAGAGGAATAGTATCGGAGGATCTAAAGTATGTATTACAATACTCTCTCACACTCTTTTTTTTTTTATTTCTTTTTTAAGAAAAAGGTCAGAACCCGAGAAGATATAAAAAAAATTCTAATCTGTCTGACGTACAATCAGCAGCAAAAGACAAAGGAAAATCAAACCGTAAGACGATAAGATCCGGATAAATCGTCATATCAGAAATACCGGCTTATTCGAAACACATTTTCTGGTTTTTATACAATGTAAAACAAATTGGATTAACTCAGCAGTTCTTGATATTAGTGCAAACTATTAACGTCATTATTTGTCATCTATATCTGTTGAAACCTTTCCAGTTTCCATTCTACATTCTTTTTCATCTCGTTTAGATTGCTTTGAAATTATCAGAAAAGAATTAAAACAACACTCATCGAATATCTTAAAATTATGTCCACGTGGCATCAGCCTGAGAAAAGGTTAAATTGAGAATTATCAGCAATGCAATATATGTATTTGATGTTTGAAATAATTTTTTCATGGTTTTAGGGTAAACAGCGTCTTGGCACAGATCACAGAATTCTCTCAGGCCTTCAATTGTCCAGCAAAATCACCTATGAACGCTGAGAAGAAATGCAACATGTATGCCTAAATCGTTCGATCGTGGAATGCAATTTGGTGCATTTTCGAAAATAACTCAATGAATAGAAATAACGACTATTCTAAGAGGCAAAAGTGATATACTAATATTGATTTTCTATTGTTACCGGTCAAGTTTATATCCGGTTACAAATTAACTTTTATGTGTTTATAAAATGAGCAAAGCATTCAAGTATTTCTGCAATTATTTCTGTGATATCAAAAATGTACAAAATTAGTTTAATCATACTTTCCGTAACAATTTAAACAAGTTGATGGTAATGGTGTAGTCTTCGCAAAGTCACAGTTCAGGACCAGGAAATGTTATAAAATGTTGAATTCGTATTTTGATCTGCAAATAATTTATGTATTCTCATGGAATTATTTTGCCGTCGTAACCAATGATTCGTATTAATTAAAAGCATATGCAATTCTAAATTTCCCACTATATTTAATCCCGATGGAGTGCACACTGAAAATAATTACTACAGCAATGGTACCTGTCAGTGAATAACTTCTATTGCATAGAAATAATCAAGATATGCTTCTTGCATATTTGTATATCAATAGTTAGATATCCTACTGCTGTGTATGCTAATGATATGTGTTGAATGTGTGATATTAAAAATGAACAGAATAATAATGTACTTAAATATGTATTTTACCATTGTATTCTTTATTCTCTATATAACACACTGTATACAATAATATGAAACAAAGGTTTAATACTTTATATTTTTCACATGATGAGTAAATGAGTAAAATACTTAAAACATTCTTCGGATAAAAACCTTATCTGATATAAACAAATTTTTAAGGATTAGCTATAGCACAACATTTAACTCATAGGTGTAGAAGTTCCCAGCACTTTCATACACTCTTCGTTCTTCCGGGGCAAAAAGTCCCATTTACAGAGTGTCCGAGATGTACAGAGTTTTACCTGTCATTGCACAGTGAGTGCAAGAATGTGAGAATGTTAGGAAAACTGAAACGGAAACAAATTTCGGAGCACTACAGAAAATGACTTCATGTAGACATAATAGGTATATAAAACAGAGAAGAGCGTTTAGTGATTTCAGAGAAAAGATCTTCAATAAATTAAAGTTAAGAATACAAAATAAACGACAATAAGTATAAATGATTATTCTTCTGATAGATAAATTTGTCGTTTTCATTTTGTTACACAAGCCTGGATTTTATAAGTTGTTACTTATAAGTTGTTACTTCTGGGTAAAGCTGATAATACGTTAAACACAATATTCCTGTTAAAGGGGTAACAACTTCCTTCATTACTTTTTTCTTAAGTTAAATAATATTCTTATTTAAAGAAGAATATGTCACATTGTGTAACATTTGATTTAGGAATATATCACATTGTGTAACACTTGTTTTAAAGATAGAACTTCCCTTTGAGCTTTTCCGGGTCTGTGTCCTCATTATGTATGTAATAATCATGCTTTTAACAAAACCAGAGGGACTGAATAATGATAGCTAAGCACAAATCGCAAACAGGAAGGCATTAAGGAGGCTCAATAATCGTTTGACGTCATCAGATATCGAGTGCAGTACGTTTATGTGTGGCCTTAAATTTGTTTTTTGGCCTTCAAACACATCCGTAATTCGCTTGTTTCTTGACGGATTTCGACAAGTTTGGTATCGATGGAACCAGCAATTTATCATCTACAATCTGAGTGTAATAAATATTTAGTCAAATATATCGTTAAATTTATATATACAAAGATATCCCGTAATTGAGACGCCCTTGCTACCGCCGTAAACGTATCGTGTTTATAACGTCATCATCGGTTATTCAACCGCTTGTTGCCTGGGATCAAAATCAAGAATATAAATTTAATTTAATGATCAAACAGGATATTTCTTGGAGATTTTAGTGATATCAAAGATAAGATATTTCAAGTTTGGTTTCTCTAATAATCCTTGGTAAAACGAATTTTTCTTCAATTTTGTCAACTTTCGTACTTCGCAGCGAGATTTTATCGAATAAAGTTTCCCTATTTGAAAAGTTTCAGCGAATGAATTTTAGTTTTAACCCTGCTTTGTTCAAAGATATATCCATTTTACAGATAACTGCACGCATTATCGAGAACGAGGGAGGTGATTGACGTCCACTTTATAATATTGACATGGAACGTCAAAATGTCTAAAAACGCTTCCGTTTACTTTAGGTCTGTTTCTCTTATTTATATTTCTGTATCATTCTCTTAATAAATTCATGGAACCAGAAATGAAATTTTGAACAAAACTTTTTAAACCTTTGACTTGAACTTTTTTGACAGAACCCATGTAACTGACACTAACAAGTTTACAAAGGAAAACGGCGAATAACGCTTGACCAGGGATATCTAAAACTACACACATTACTTCCCTTTTCTCGTTTATTTTTTCGACATATTATTTGTAAACATGTTTTTTTTTTTTTTTTCATTTCGATGATCATAGTTGTGTAAGTATCCACCAGAATTTGAAACTTTTGCTAAATGTTGGGAAAGAATAATCTCGACTCGGAGTCTCTTATTTTTTACCTCACCTGAGCTATTGTCACAGCGCGCCGTCCGCCGTCTGTCGTCTGTCCTCCGTCCGGCGTAAACCGAGTAGATTTTTACAATATGGAAACGATGTCTTGTACTTTTGTAAAAAGATTAGAGTCTGGTCTTGACAAATATGTAAATTATAACAGCTTTTAACAAATATTTTCATCATTATAATGTCAACTAAGGGAACGGGGCATTTTAATATGACTTGTTGCGAAGTTTTACAAAATCGTTACTATGACAACCAAGTATTTTAAATCAGGATGAACGATAACATGTACTTTTTTATATATTTTTTCGAAGGACAGAGTTTTTCATTGAAAAATATGTAAAAGAAAATAACTTCTGACAAAGACTTCTTATCAATTTGATGTCAAATATGGGTACCGAGTACTTTTTTTTAGATTCTCATTTTGGGGTGGGGGGTACACAAAATGTACTTTTCTGGAACAGTTTGAGCTATTTCACTCTTTGAAAGCATTATCTTTAAAGAAACATACATATTTGATGATATTATGGTAAAAATTATGACAAGAATGGTTTAAATCTGGAATTATTATCAATATATCATGTCTTTATCTATCAAAATTCACTGTTTTGCGACGGATCTCGGAGTTGGTTTACATATGTATATTCAGAGGACCACTGGTCAATCAAATGAACGATGATATGTAATCTTAATTACAAATATAAATCATCATATATCAATATCAAATAAACAAAATTTTTGTTTTCCTCTGACAAAGAATTCTTGGATTATTGAGCCACCTTAAATTGTATGAAACACACATGACATTTTTGACACTTCATGTATATATTCATAAGAACAAAGAATAAATACTATCACAAGGTTATCTTGCACCTGTTGTAGTCAGATAAATGTGCAGTCATATAGAAGTCTTTTGACACAACCCCTGACTCAGCCAAAGAGAAGCAGGTTCTTAATTTGTCTAAATGTTTGGACCGGAAAGTATTGTCATGTGACTTCCTATAATTCAAGAGATCTTCGATATTGGGTTGTTTCAAACCTTGTGAAACAAAATATGTTTCCAACTGTATTGATTGACAAGCAACTACCTTTTTTTATAACAAACTTCTTTATACCTTTTGGTGTAGATATTTATCAATAAGAAAAGTATTTTTATCGGACCGAGCTTTTTTTTAGTTGAGAACTTCATATGGTGTATTCGAAAGAAATTTGAAGGGTTTGTTGGGGGGAGGGGGTGTTTGTTTGTTTGATTGCTTGTTTTTGTTTTAATGATGAATTGTTAATGGCCAAATATTCAGACTTTTTACAATGATGACACACTTGAGTACGGTGGTTGTAAGTGACCACCGTTACATATTCATTTTCTCTGTTCTGTGTAACAGTTCTAACAGTTTATCTTATCGATCACAAAATTTTGTTAAATAATTGTTTCCACAGCTTAGTTAATCCTTTCCATAACTTATTAATTCGTTCGCACGGTGGATTTAATTTTTCGTTTATCTTCTTCGCACAACTTAGCTAAATCCATCCCAAAATCTATAGTTATAGCACAATGTCTCCAATGCTATTTTGGTCATACTTTTCATTTAAATCTGCTACTAAATTGACCCTTCAGGATATTTGGAGCCGCGCACTATCTGCAAAGTAATTGCACAAATATAAATTCAAAACTTAAACCAGAGGGCGCTACTAAAATTTTGGCTGTGTCTGAAAATCACTTTGTCTGGACGCATCACAGATGAGGATTTACTATCCGAAACGCTTGTCTGTTGCATTAAAACTGGTTTGATATTTTCTTCAAGAGTTGGAACACTTCCGTATTATTATAAACTGCAGGGTAGTGCGAACGATTTAGTAAAATGCACGAATAATCTTTATATGTTTGACAACAGCAATCGTACACATACTTCCTAAGTTAATTAATGTTTTCGTCCATAATCATATTCCATCTTCGTTTGTTATACTAAATGTCAGATTCCCTAATTAGTGACACGTTAACAAATAGCTTTGACTTTTATGTGTCGCTTTATTTTGTCCCTAACGACTTGTCTTCGCCTTTCTTCATATATATCTCTCTGTATATATACGATACTTACCTATAAAATCTGCAACAAATTCGAGGGAAAGAAGTTTGACAGTATATTTTTATTTTATTCCTGGTAAGATGCAACAAAGTACAACTGATATTCTGATAATTTGCAATTTCCCGAGAAAATTTAAAGTTTTCAAGAGTCGATGGCGACACCTACAGTATGGTATAAATTCTTAAAAACGGGACGAATCCCCTGTCTATGCATCACAGGGATGTCATGTCCCCGTATATGTTTTTTTTTTTTGGGGGGGGGGGGGGGGGTCGCATCACAGGGTTGGGAATAATCGCCATTGTTTTCACATGAATGGTATATACTTTGCAAGTGACTTAAAGGACTATATTTCGCCAGTGTTTGGAGAGGAAATGCAAGGGGGAGGACTTCATATATACATTCTATATATACCTGTCTGGGGAAATGAATGTTACCCCCCCCCCCCCCCCCCCCCCACTCTCTCACACACACACACCCTTTTCCAACATAATGTAAAACGTAGAGAGTCTATTCCGCTGAAAATGTACAGCTACTTTTTATACATTAACTCGGATTAAATATTCCATTCCACGGATAATTGTCTAGTTGTATTAATCTAAGGTAACCTGAATCAATTTCAGATTGAGATTGGTTCCTACAGAAATACAATCTTACAAACTATTAAACATTGGCATGGCTTTTTTAAGACATTATACAAAAAAACTATGAGAACGTACGTATCTCGTTCCTACAGAAATACAATCTTACAAACTATTATACATGTAGATCCAAATATTGGCATGGCTATTTTTAAGACATTATGTAATACATAAATAATATGTAAAAAATATGAGAACGTACGCTCTTTCGTTCCTATTGAAAGATTTCTTCATCTTTTATCCTCGGATGTCTGTCAAATAATGTGTCGTAAGACATACATTTGAGTGGAATTTTAATGCGAAATGTCTCAATTTCGACACATATACAGATGAATACACGGTTGAGTGATCCATTAATTTTCACTTAAACATGTGCTGTTATTTTATTCAGATTTGTAGTTTGTTTAATAACTTTATACATGTTTTATTTTACTATGTACATATCACCTTGGATTTGTTTCATTCGTCATGGAGATGGCAAATCCACCATGAAGGTTGCTAAATAGCAACAGATATGGTTTCCACGAAATAAAAAAATCAAAAAGGTAAGGAAAGTTATTTACAGATTTTTTATAAGACATACCATTTTCACTATTATACGACTGCGGATGTTTTACACGGTATGAAAATACGCACTTTTCCCCTTTTTTTATGAAATAAAAAATCCACGAAATTAATTTTTTTTTTTTCTGGTCTAAATTATCATAAAACAACCTTCTTAACTTCTGATTGCTTCTTAAATTATTCAGTACATAAGAAGTACATTTGATGTTACATTCCTGTGTTTTTTACGTTACAAATAGTTGTAGTATGGAAGTGTCGGTATTATTTAGTTATTCAGTCCGCTTCTTCACATCCATTATCTTTTCTCCTTTAACTAATCTTCCGTCTTTAATTATGATGAACCTTTTTTTTTTTATTTTTCGTGCTTCTTGCCCAGAATAAACAATGTATATATTATTATTGCGTACCACTAATTAATTACCCCCTCAACCTTGCATTGTTCTTTGGTCTTTGTAGTTCGGCTGCCTCCGTGACGAGAAACTGTAGCTGCAAGAAAGGTAAGGAATATTCTTTATAAAGTGTTTCCTTTTATTTACTGCATATTTCATATTTCAAGCAGTCATTTTCAAATAAATATGTTTAATAGGAATTTAAATAAAAATGTTGCAATGAAGAATAGGGGTATCATTTTTTAATGGCTCGCCGTCAGTTTTGATCACGACTTACGGTATAACGGAGTCCCATCTGATGCAACTCAGATTATACATGTATATAAGTGGAACAATAAAACAAACGAATTTGAATCTTTGAGACAAAGAAAGATATTGCATATGCGAGTTACATATAAGTTACTTGTAAAGTAGATGAACTTATTGTTGAAGTTTCATATTTTCAAAGAAAAATGTATAAATACAAGAATTCATGTACTCAGAGATGAGAACCAATGACCAATGTACCTTTGTACCTATCTATAGCATATCAAATATTGTGATTTTAGTAGATATAGACATATATGCGATGTATTCCAATAAAAATGACGATTATGTACTTCTTACAAACAAGAAGGGTAGTAAACAACTATAGACGCACTCAGTACACGGAAGTGAAGTCAAGTACTGTCCAGTACTGATATAACCTAATCCCTCTGTCCTTTCTCTATGTCGTCGTAATTTGGACAAATTCTCCTTACTTTGACGACCACTTATCATATTCTTACACCATAATTCGACGTCCGCAGTCTGACATACACTTGTTTTTGTACAAAACCCTATGTCATTAAGAAATCTATTTTACATATTAATGCATAAGATTTGTAGTTTTGTTTTGACTGTGCTACAGGATCATCATAATGTCGGAGAGGTATCAGGAGTTTGACCAGTCGGACAAGGCTAAAACAGTGATGTCCTGGAACAACTTTGTCAAGAACTTTCAGAATGTGAAGCCGAGACGTTCTGAGATCATTCTCGGCGTCATATCCATTGTGGCTATAACGGTGTGTATTATTCTAGCATTTGTTGTGAGCACGACACACAAAAACGTACGTACCACGTCCGATAAGGGTGTATGCAGTACTATGGGATGTTTAAGAGGCGCTGCTTTCTCTTTAGCCAACATGAATTCCTCGATAAATCCATGTGACGATTTCTATAAGTTTGCATGTGGTAATTTTCCTAAAATAGTCCCACTGGATTCAAAAACGTCTTCAAAAACAGCACTGGATCTTATAAATGATGCAAACATCGACAAAATCAAAAAGATCATCTCTGATCCTTACAGTGATGACAAAGAAAAGACCTCTATGAAGGGCAAGATCAAGGATTATTTCCAGTCGTGTACAGATGACTATCAAAAGGAGCAAAGAAAGGGATACCCAATGATTGAGAACGTCATACCAAGTTTGGGAGGATGGTACGTGTTAGGGAACTGGTCAGAGAGGACCTGGGATTTTCAGGACGTCTTTCTGAAGGCCTCTAGAGATTTCTCTGTCCTCGGATTTTTCCGCTTCATAGTGACTGTTGATCGGTATCACAGCGACAAGAGAGTGGTGGAGGTGAATATTATTTATTTTATTTCTTTTATAAACAGAACTTACGTGTTGTGAAGCGAGCAAACAGGAGATTATCAGGCTTCTCTCATATTTTCAGCCCCTTAAAAGATAATCACTTAATGCATTAAACTCCGTAAGGGGTGCAATTTCCTTCATTACAAAGCGGTGAGCTAAAAAGTTAGATCCCTTTCAAATTTCAACTTTAAATATTCAATAATACACAATATACTGACGGTTATAAAAAATGGAAAATTTTACATTCTATTTGTTTTGCAAAAACACCAAAACCATTACCGGAATTAAAAATTATGATATAGAGGGACATATTTTCTTCAAAAATAGATCAATGATGATCAAACTCGCTCTATAACAGAAAAAAATCTTTTATCTCTGAGCAAAGTGATGAAAAGCAAGTCACTAAGAAAATCACTCCTCTAATAAAATCTGTGCTTATGAAACACAAATGCCCCCTTCGGCATCTTTGTCAGTATTAACACTTTTTTCTATAGGTTTAAGGTCAAGGTAACGAGGTATGTTGGTATAAATGTAAAAGGTCTTGTCACTAGAAATACACATGTGAAAAAATAAAATATATTACTTACCATTCAAAAGTTATGCCGAATATTTTTGAAAGGTAGGTCGAAGGTCAAGATCAAGGTCACGAGGTAAAATTTTGGTATCAATGGGAAAGTCTTGTCAAAAGCAATACACAAGGGAAAATGAGAAATATAAAAGCTCTATCACCTACCATTCAGGTTAAACCTGTGATATTACTCGTCAAAGCTTAAAAGTTTGATTTTTTTTTTTTTTTTTTTTTTTTTTTTTTTTTTTGACCTTTTTTTTAACTTTTCTTTTTTGGACTTTTTTTTACTTTTTATAGAGAAATTTCTGAGTTTTCACTTATGTTTCATTATCAAGAATTAGCAATTACTTATGTTTCATTATCAAGGTTTATGTACCCGGAACGTGCATGTCTGGTCCATGCTGCGAATTTATCAGTTCTTAAATGATGCTATTAAATTTGAAGACGTTTAACGTATAAAAGGATAGGGTGTCAAAGCCAATATACTTGGCAATCATGATATGTCTCAGTCATTGTCAAAGGAGCTGTTAAGATAAGGCGTAAAATCTGCCTTGAAAAGTCGAATTTTCAAAATGCAAAAATTGAGGAATATTTTCGGTAAAAATAAGAAGTAATTTAGTCCAGATATGAATTCTCTGTCATGTTGGATAAATTATGCAAAATGTGACAGATTTTTTGGTCAAAATAAGCGTTTTTCCCATAGAAATCAATGGAAAACGGAAAAAGTTTTTCTACAATATTGTTCCCCTCCCTCGGTTCAGAATTCCATTTTCACCAAAAGTGTATATCTCAAAACACATTTTCTGGCCAAGTGGGGTTCTAAACCGAGGGGGGGGGGGGGGGGGGGGGGGGGGGCAATGTCCCATAGGCGAAAAACGAAAAAAAGGGGGATGGATAAATATTTTAGAATCGGTCTTTAGAGCGGTAAAATAAATTAAAATTGCCATTATTTCCTTTATTATCATGTAAAAATCTATTCAGAGTGTGTTCCGATCAAATATTTAACCGTTAGGTAGGAAATATACGAGAAAGTTGCCCATTTCTACACTGTGCGTATTTCGCGCCTGAAAGCTACATGTGGCTGATAAATACGAAATATAACCGTTTTTAAGTTTCCGGATTGCTGGTTTTGCCGATTATTATACAGGGTTGAACATAAGCGGTTGTTCAATTGCCCGTGCCGTATCAAAAATCGGTCAGGCAAGTCATTTCTGTATTCAGCTAGCCCGCTGGTCGGTCTTTCTGTTTTTATCCATGGCATTTTGTTTTTAATTAGATCACCTGTATACACTGCTCAAAAAAATTAAGGGAGCAAGGTCTCTACTTTTCACGGCACGGACACTACGTAAATACGCAAATCTATTATAACGTCTATATTCAGTAAATTGTTCGATATTCATTGTTCACGGACCAACGTCTATATAAAGAGGAAATTATTTATAATGCGATGTTATTTTATTCACAGTACAATTCTTTGAAATGTGTGTCTGTTTCTATATTATCTTTATCTGTCGACTGGACGTACATTATAACCAGATGCATTACAGTCATGGCCAAACTTATAACTACGCGATGTCTTCTTGCAAAAACGTGGGCAAAATTTTGAGGATCCGTACGTACTTGGTCAGTGCGTTATCTGTAGGTCCATACGGCCTCCGCTCGGATTTGGTTACAGGTGTATGCAGATTGCTATGTATGGTCTGCGTATGATATTGTTGCCCGCAGCCACCCATAAAACCGTGCGACTTGCGTTGACCTACTCAGTTTCTTATTGATTTTTATTATGCATGTTTTTTTTTTCATCCAGGTAAAAAACTAACATTTTCAGGATTTTCTTTTTTTTGCAACCTAATTCCCGCTACCAGAAAAATGTAGCGACCCTTCCCCTCTCCCCCCCCCCCCCCCCAAAAAAAAAGCTGCAGTCAAAAATGATGTATTTTGTAAAATGGTCTTAGCTGATCTACATGTTTATTTTACATTCTTATGACGTTATCATTGCATTTACTTTTGCTTAAATGTATACGTCCCCAATTTTCAATTGACTAGGTGCAATCCATCGAGCTGGAAACATAATAATACAGGTTAAGCATGTGGATCTAGAGAAGGTCACCGATGTTGAGACAGCCCCCTACCCAACCTGTAGAACATTACTACCTATTAGTTCCACACTCAGACAGTGGAAGGTGGGGATGGACCTCATTAAAGCTGCAACACATCTTCATATTATCAAAAGAAATTATAGCATTTTTTGTAACATGAAATAATCAATTGTATTATCGACAGTGGTCTTTGGATTCAATTCGATTATTGATAGTGATTTTGGTTCCAATCAAGAGTTCTGAAACACTATTCAGTATTGTATACCCTGTACTTTGAATACAGCTTGAAATATACATGTACCTGGATAACATCGTACATACAGATACTGTAGTTAATAGAGGTTGCCATATAAAAAAAACAAAAATTAGAAGAAAAACTGACGGGCAAGTAAATTTTCTGGGGGGGCAACTTAATTTCATATTCAGGTTGCCCCCCGGACAACTGGTTTCAAAATCCTTATGTTTAACCCTGTTATATTGGTATAATAACCTCAAGGTTAATTTCTCTTATCCAATTTCGATATTAAAAGGTACAGAAGTATAATAAATATAAATATAATAATAAATCAAATTTGTGTAAAGTAATGCAATTTTTGTGCATTTTCGCTCGATATTTGACGTTTTCTCTCATCAGTACCCCTACCTCTTCAACTCGTAATTACAACATCTTTCACCAAATCTATTTGAATGAAATTCCTATTTTGAATCTTCTAATACTTTATTTTATAAACCCGATCACTTTTTTGCTGAAATAGAAGGACAACGCACGAGAAATAATCGAGTGATTTCAGGGCTAAATCAAGCCCTTATCTTAACAGCTCCTTATTAATTGTAATATTTAATTAAAGTCTCTGTCATTGCAATAAGAAGCTCATTGCCTCTTGATGTGTCGTTGTGATTGTGGACCTTCATCAAAATCATTTATTCTACGTCATATGATTTATATGACGAATACAGAAATCTAATTGGTCTAGAGACGTCACGTGGGAGGACGACAAAATATCATGTCTCCCTCCAGGGACGTCATTCTACCCTCCGGAGATGTCATGTCTTGCGGCATCAAGTTAACTCATAGTCTACTTTGGTTTAAACAATGTTTATTCAAGAAAATAGTTCAGATCAGAGTGAACATACTGAAAGGGTAAGGATTTAGCAACTAAGCTCGCTCCTGAATACTCTACGTTTAGTGAGAGTTCCCTCTCTTGTAAGGTGACTACGGCCGTTCACTAAGGCTTTCGGTTATAATAAACGATTTATTGCCATGTTTGGAGGGAGACGTGACTGTTTGTTCGAACAAGAAAAATCATGTCCTCCTCCGTCCTCGGGCTACGCCCTCCGGCGACATGATGGGGAGGGGGGTTGAACAAAATCGTCATGTATAGTCTTTTCTTGACTGGGTATTTAGAATTTAAACTTTATTCATTTTACAACGTTTACCAACTTATACTAATGTCTCACGTTGGCTCAGATGTTGGCGTGAGGGTCTTAGGAGCAGGAGGAAACCGGAGTACCCGGAGAACAACCCCCCCCCCCCCCCTGTCGTGGCCTGGATGGGGGACCACCTACCCTCCCACATGAGACCCTTATGGGATTAGAACCCGGGACCTTAGAGGTGAGAAGTGAGCGCGCTACCACTGCGCTATCACGGCATGATTGTGCATTTTGACGAATCAAATTCCACAAAAACTTTTATTAACGTGACGTCATCAAAGGTTTAGAAAATGCATACAGTAAAAAAAAAATAATGATACATGTTATTTCAGAACATTTGAGGAAAAAGTTAATTTGGTGTTCGAGTGTTCAGTACTTTCTGAAATGGGCAAATGTTTTACTAATTTTGATGATCATCTTTGAATTACTGAAATGCATTTAGACGACTGAATCTAGAAGACTACATTTTTTTGCTCAAGAATTTCCTCAAATGTTAAATGTCTTCAAAATCAATAGCTTCATTTAAGAACAGATTAATTTGCAGCATGGACCAGACATGCGCGTTTCGGGTACTTAACCCTCGTAAGTAATCCTCAATCTAAACAATGTAATACGGCAAAAAAGTGTGAAAGTTAAATTATGTACAAATAGGTACCGAAAGATGTAGCAGGATGTGTGGGATATGATGCTACAGGACCCACGTTTTAGAAATTTCAAGAAATTTTTAACAAAAATGTTCGAATGTGTTAAAGAAACGATCAACCGAAATTGAACGAACTTGGCTACATGTGCCCTCGGGGACTCCTGGTCCACCAGCACTTACACTCACCAAATGGTACAAATGTTAAACGTCTTCAAATTCAACAGCATCATTTAAGAACATATAAATTTGCAGCATGGACCAGACATGCACGTTTCGGGAACTTAGCCTCCGTCAGTGATCCTCAATCCAAACAATGTAATATGGCAAAATGGTGTGAAAGTTTGATGTCAAAAAATGTACCGAATGACGTAATAGGATGGATGGGATATGATGCTACGGGACCCACGTTTAGAAATTTCAAGAAACTTTTAACAGAAATGCTCGAATGCTTTTAAGAAACGAATAACCGAAGTTGATCAAACTTGGCTACAAGTGCCCTCGGGGACTTCTGGTCCACCAGCAGGGTAACTCACTGTTATAGGTCTTCAAATTCAATAGCATCAGCTAAGAACAGATAAATTTGCAGCATGGACCAAGTTCAGTTTTGCTCAAATCAACCCCAATATCAATGTCGAAAGGATTTTTACTAATGGCAATGACAGATTCTGGGACAACAACACGGGGTTATTTTCCCTTTATAATCCTTATAAAGTGAATATATATATATCCCGCTTCCATACCTTGAGAAATGAGTCATATTGTTGATTACATAACACATTGGACACATCACCTCCTTGCAATCTTACTCGGATAGTATTATACAAACACACCATACGCGACGTTCTGTACAGAAATTGGAAATTGACACTCGACTCCATAAAGCATTATCATATATATAGATGCTTCAGAGAATTTCATTAAAGGTGCATAATTGCTATTATAGAAGTGTGAATGTTCTGCAAGCCATCGAATTCACGTGCAGCCATATATATTCGCTATTTTCGAAAACCAGAGTTACGTCCCATTTGAGAGGGTATCTGACGCAGACTGATCATGACTAAATGTCTGGAAAATGACGGTATAAAATCGACATTACCATACCATTGTCATGACGTCACAATGGTTTTACGTCAAATACCGTCTGTAAGGGGAAAAACTCTGTATTCCACAAAGACTCAATATCTATGTACTTGGTAAAACAAAATGAAATTGCAACTAAGTTTTCCTTTTTATGTAGCCAAGGTTACCATTTCTTCATTTACCCACATAAAACACTTTAAATCAGACATTGTCAGGTATGATTTCAGACATATGAGTAGAATTTCACATCTAACGACGTTGTCATTCCTGTGTAAAATGACGAACAAATTGTACTTTTTTTAAGGGAGTGCCGGTGAAAAACGTGTCTTTGATACTAATTAGATATGTCACGTGTACTCTGAATTATTTTGTTTCTTCTATATTTTCGACACTCTTTATGCAAACTCCCCGGTGCAGCTCCCTTATGAAAGGAATTTTTTAAAAGCACTACAATAGTAACCGATCGCTGGTAGATGTTTGGCTCTTTATGATGAGAAGGGAGGGAATATTTGGTACTATAGAACATATATTTCAATATTGACAATTCCCTCTCTGTGTGAAATACAAGTTAAGAGTTTTTCCTATCTTTCGCAGTAACGAATGTTTATAGCTTAGCTCAAACTTTTCACAAATATAATGTTACCGAGTAAGAACATATCTATATTTTGAATTATACCCAGGTCAAGTTTCCAAAATTTGTAGACAACTTTAATTTTTTTTGCCGATCCCAATGCACGGTATGAGACTACAATGTCTCATTTAGGCTCATCCGAGGCATTGGACCCTGTCCTTTATCGACCTTTCTATGCTAGGCGAAGCCTCCGTAC
The DNA here is from genome assembly GCA_028142955.1 of Pinctada fucata. Taxonomy (NCBI): domain Eukaryota; kingdom Metazoa; phylum Mollusca; class Bivalvia; order Pterioida; family Pteriidae; genus Pinctada; species Pinctada fucata. The sequence continues at coordinate 12,047,498 of AP027102.1, forward strand.
GGAGTTTAGCGACTTTATATACTTGAAAAACAGTTTTTCATCATTCCTTCATTTTCATTTCAGATCGGAAATATCGGTTTAACCATGGAAAGAGACCATTATACTAGAGAGAACAGTAAGGTATGAAGAATGCTTACAAAAAAGGTTAAGGTCAGCAAAATACGTACTATTTATAAATGGGCATTAGAAAAAGAAACTTCATAAAGATTTAAGTTATTTTTCCTCTCTTTTTCATCACGTTTTAAAATATACTTATTTGTATTCATATTCACGTTTAGCTAATGTTAGATCATAGTGCAATCAACTTTTCTTTTTTAGCAAATGTGAGATGCTGCAATAAACATTTCATTTTTAGCAAATGTGGATCCTGCAATATGAGAGGCTGCAGTAACAATTTTCTTTTTAGCAAATGTGAGGTATTTGATGACTACAATAAAACAAGAAAAGGACATCTGATCTCACTTTATCAAAACAGTGCACTGTTTACTTCACGCAAAGGATATTTTCATCTGAAGTCATTAGTCCACGTTTACTCAATACATATGGACTAAAACTATAGACCCATTTCATGTGATCTAAGTCTAAATGATACTTACCAATTTTCATAAATCTATCATATACCTCAAACCATAACATCAGTGAATGAAAGTCAAACACAACACCCGAAATCAGAATCCAAAAATCAAAATAAAAAGGCTGTAAAATTCTTGAAAAGATATACAAAACAGAACTTAATTCTCCCAAGAAAAGAAAATCGGACAAACAGACGGAGACCGTGACTCAACTCCATAGAAACATGAAGGACAACTTAATGTACTGAACAATCTCCAGAGTACAGTGCAAGCACGGACTGCATTGTATGTGGAGCTGCTTAAAGCGGCGCCGTGCTTATATATGTACAGTTTATAAGAATCATGTCACATATCTAATGCAAGAATAATATCTCAGTAAGCAGGACCAAAAAAAAGAGCTTAAAGCTGTGAATGAAAGTCAAACACAAAAACCGAAACCATATTCCAAAATCCACAATCGAAAGGCTTAGGAATTTTGGAACAAAATACAAGACAGAACTTCCCCACCCGAAAAGAATATAGAACAAACAGACGGAGACAACGACACATGCCCCACAGAAACACGAAGGACAACGTATCTAATAAATAATCTCCACTGCAAGTGCGAAAGACATTGTAGGTGGCGCTGTTAAAATGCGTCGTGCTAATTATTTCCATATATCACATGAATCATGTAACATATCTAATGCAAGTATAATATCAAAGCAAAAAGGACCAAACAGAAAGCTTATTCCAGATTCTCTCTTCGTATTATCTAAAAACAAGGGGGGGTTTCGCTCATTGGTCACGGTATGAGAACCCATGAACCTAGAACAACACAATTACCAAAAGAAAATTGTAAACGGCAGCACCTTGAATAATATGATATACACTATCATTCCAAAATACAAGTCCGTTGACCACAACACATGTTAAACATAATAGTTTCTTGTGGAATATGCAATTACATAGTAGAAACACAGCGAGCACTCAAAATCACCACACCGACAAAGAGTCAAAGACATAGAAAATATCTCCACGACAAATAATATAATGAAACTAAACATACTGCAGAGAGGCAAAAGTGACTCCACAATGGAGATGAGATCGGGTAACTTTTGCTTCTTAAGGCGGGTGAGGCTAGCCCAACAGGGGATGGTTACTCCTCCCTGGCACTTTGTCCCACCTCTAGCTTGCTAGGGGTCTGTCGATGATAAAGTTGGTGCTCTATTGTGAGTGCTATTGAGATTGTCCTCATTATCTTTCTTATCTCATTAAGATGGTCCATAATAACGCATTTGTTTGATTAAACCACGACTTGAATTTGAGCTTATGGGGAATCGTACCATCAATATTTTTAAAATAATATCGAGGCTAAGATCTGATAATGTATGACTTTTACATATCCACACGATTTCAGGCTACAGATGTATTGAAGGACTACATGAGGTCCTCGGCTCGCCTGTATGTCAGAGACTCTAATATCACAGCCCCTGTCGCCAACGTGGATTCTCGTATAGAAACATTCGTCAAAGATGCCTTTGATATCGAGTATAGACTTGCAAAGGTAATAATGGAAAACGATTAAAAGTTTGTTGTTTAAACGCCCTTATCGCTGAAAGATATCTAAAATTTTCATTATTCGCATTTTTTTTTACTACAATATAATTATACATGTCAAGGTGTTCGAGATGTTCGATGATTGTTATATTATTTTTTCAATTTTCAGTTAAAAGCAGAAGAGAGCAGTCTGTATGATCCACAAATATCAGCAAACCGGATTCCAGTTCGGGAACTTTCGAAAAAGATTGGAAAAGCGGTAAGTGTCTTCGCCTGCTTATTCAGTCAATCCTAAATTCTTCCCATTATCAATCAGTGAATGTCAAACAGAGAAGGGGATCTCAAACAACACCAGGTTGCAGCACCCACAGCAAACCCCAAAACATCCAGTGCAAAAACACAAAGCAGACAAGCACAGAAAAAGACGCATAAGGGACAAGGAACGTCAACGCACAACACTGAAACATCAAACACAAAGGACTACACATAAACCAACGAGACCAATGGACAACCGGTGCCGACCTAGGACGGCCATCTGCCACGAAAATAGCAATAGGTGCGGTTATCCTGGATTACGTGTGCACAACCCTCCCACTTTTCCGATTACCCAGAGGTCTCGAAGAACGTACAATTGTGGTGTAAAACAACCTCCTCACTGTCAGATGACCACACACAAACAAGACCGCAAAACGCAGGGGCTTTCATGTCAATCCCAAATCCCAAATTCAGAATCTAAAAAGCGTTGTAAATAAGCATGCAAGTATTTGAAAAATACAGAACAAAAATCCTTGGATTTTGAATCTTAAATACTTTGACACTCACAGGGGTGTACCTTTGCTTTTTAGTTTGATATTTTAAATAATTCTTGATGGGGATGATAATTGATAAATGTGGATGAAGTAAAAGGGTAAAAGAAACCTATCACGTTTTAGAAAAAAAATGAATTTCTTACAGATTGATATAGGTTCTGTGGTAAAACACATGTTCCAAGGGGCGGGGATCGATGACGATTACAGAGTGGTCGTGCATAAGCCTAGCGTACTGAGACAAGCCTTTGATATGATTGATAATTTAGGCCCAGAGAAGAAGAGGTAAGACAAACAGAATGTCCTTTCACATTCTTGGAGTCCTACGTAAATGACTCATTGAAAATAAAGTTAGTGTTTTATAGGCGTTGTGTTTAGTGCAACTGATGAAGATAAAATATCGCCATCATATATACCACAAAGTCCTCAATTTTAAATGTGCTCATTTGGGTACCTAGCTAGCAACAAATTGGACTTGCCTTTTCTTAGAGTTAAAGTCTATTGTTGCACAATAACACTTTCGTGAAATCATTATTTTCAAAACTACACTCTACTGCCTTCTCTTTTTAATTTCTTATTCAAACATTTCATTTCGACTATGAGTGTAGAACTTTCTGATAAGAACAAGGCACTTAAAATCACACTGCCTTGACTAATATGAAACACATTCGCAAGAATGGAACAAACAAAAGACAAAACAAATTGGGTGCAACGAAACACATGAGAAATCCAAAAGAAATTTACAAACAAATAAAGCAGATCCATTGAAGCATGACTGACAACACGTAATAGTCCATTTTCCAGATAAAAGATATGACCGTTCCTTACCTTGATTTTATACACACAGACACCAGACATCACATCATTTGGCAAAGTTTTCCATTGTGACGTCACATCTGATCGCACCGTCTTGAAGCACCTTGATGTGTTGTCATGCTTTTTATTTTGACGTCACAATGAAAATATCGCGAAATTTTGTTATGTCTGGTGTCTGTCCGTTGAATGAATCTATTGGAAAATCACCTATTGAATTATACCGATGTACATCCTTGTTCGACTTTATACAGATATTCACTATATCCATATCAAGCGGTGTAGTTATTCGAATTAGATTCGTATGATCCGAATACACAGGTCTCTCATGACGCAAATGTTGTATCAATGTAAAAAAGCTCTAGCTGTAAGTTGAAACCATTAGCAATAATAATACGGAAATGTTCCAACTTTACACCTTCTTGAAGAAAATTTCAAACCAACTCTCATACACCAGACACGTGTTTCGAATATTAAATTATCATCAGAGATGCTTCCAGCCAAAATGCTTTACATAAGCGGCCAAAATTCATTTTACTAGCGCCCTCTGGTTTTATTTGTAGAATTTAAATTCATGCATTTACTTTACAGAGACTGCGCGGCTCCAAATTTCCTGTAGGGTCAATTCAGTAACATATCCTAATAAAATCTATGTTAAAATAGCATAGGAGGGATGGTGTTAAGATGTTAATCTCGATCCTTTAAATTCGATGATATTTTTCGATGAAATGGCAAGTTTCCGAAATAGCAAAAAATATACATGATGTCAAATATGATAAAGGGCCAAAACAAAGCTTCTTTCAGGTGACAGATCTGGAAAGAAGTAATTAATACACTTAACAAATTTCAAATCACGGGGAACGATTTTATTTGCTTCACACTGCAACAAGAAATAAGTGTTTATTTTAATAATACGGAAGTATACCTTCTTGGAGAAAATTTCAAACCAACTTTCATGCAAATAAGTTACAGGAGCGATATTTTACACAAACAAAAGACTGTAAACGAATATAAAATACATTGGATGAACAAAATCATACTTGTGTTATGCTTGCGTTTCAAAAGGACAACATACTATTAAATAGGAAAAAGAGAATTTGAAGATATACTTGAAGGTCATATAAAAAAATTTCAATTTCACTGAAATTCATCCCTTTCTTGATGTAAATCATGGTTTATATTTTTATTCCACATATGATTCCCTTGATATTGTACATACGATGAAAATGTACTTTCAGAATGTTGAACAATTACTTGATATGGCGTGCCATGGATAGGTACAATCATGATTTGTCCACAGACTATCTTCATGTCAAGCGACTGTTTTACGCAAAGCGTACTGGTGACAAAGAATTTCCAGAAACACCACTTTATTGTTTACAAAACGTCGAATCGCATTTTGCACGGGCTCTTGGATCTATCTTTATACAAGATCATTTCGTGGACCAAAATAAACGAGAGGTGAGTGGAGTGCAAATATTACAGAAGTAAATGGCTTTGAATGGTTTCGAACAGAATTACCTCTCGTTTCTTATTCTATATCTATGTATTTCGTACTTATTTAGTTGCTGAACCTCCTACAATCAGTCAAAGAAGAAGTTATCAGTAGCGTAAAGGAAAGTTCCTTGTATGACGATAAAACAAAGGAAAGGGCTCTGAAAAAGGTATTCTTACATAATATCTCATGATGTTCTTCATGTCTGCTCTGTATAAATACGAAATTCCGAATATACTTATTGTACCAGGGTAAAAGAAGATCCACAAGTATGGCTTGGTTTTTTTTTTTTTTTTTTTTTTTTTTTTGGTTTTTCTGGGATTTTTTTTTTTTTTTTTGACTGACTGACTGACTTTTACGATTATGTGCACGTAATCGCATGTTAATACATTCCAAATGATTATGCTATTTTTCAAATAATTAGTCAGCATAGGTGCTCTAGGCCGAAATGCAGACAATGACGATATCTTGAAAATAAATTACAGTTAAAGATAGTGAGGATACAAAATTTTTTCAACCTGACGTCTAGCCATTGCATGCAACTATTCTGCCCAAGTAAATTGATGACGTCAAAGTAATGGAGAACAATCAAAGAGTAAGCGAAACACCAGTATAAATTTGTTAAGAAGTATTGACGATCGTCCGTATTAATTGATGAAAGGGGTGGTTAAAGAATATTTATCTTGTATTTCTTCCGTTTTAAGGCAAACTTAGCCCCATATTGAAACCTAAATATTGAAGCACAGTCTAAAAGTTTTAAATATTGGCCTAGATTACACAAGTGAAATCATTCTTTTCGTATTTTTCGTCATAATTATTTTAATTTCAGATAAGAGCTATAAATGTAAATGTTGGTTATCCTGAGTTTATGATGAATTCAACTTTAATGGACGAATACTACACAACCGTAAGTAACTAGTTTACATCAGATATCTGGATCAAGCTCTTTATTCTAAGAAGTAGCGTTCTGACATGAACACCTTTGATGATCTATCTGTTGGTTTTTTTTCAGTTGCAAATTGACAGAAATGATTACTTTGCAAATGTGCTTACAACAAACTCTTTCACGATGAAGAAGTTTGCATCACTTCTTGCAAAGCGTGTGACTGACCTAGACATGTGGATGTATCACACTTACAAAGTCAACATAACGTTTGACTATGTATGGAATGTACTTGATGTTCCCGCGGGACTTCTTCAGTTTCCTGTCTACAATAAATATCTACCTCATTATATAAGATATGGAGCTATAGGGATACCACTGGCTATAAGATTCGTTCATGCTATTGATATGGTTGGTAAGTACTTCATTAAACATAAGTATCTTTTTTTTTTACTCAGCTCAGCTTTTGACTCAGAATGAATTGTCCATAAATTCAGTCTGCGACCTATAAATTATAAATAACCATTTATATAAAAAGCTATTTAAAAATTGCCTATAATAATACGGAAGTGTTCCAACTCTTTTCCCTCTTGAAGAAAATTTCAAACCAATCTTTATGCACTAGACACGTGTTTCGGATAGTAAATCGTCATTAGTGGTACTTGTTAGATATCGACACAGACTAATGTATTGCAGTAGCGCCCTCTGGTTTGATTTTTTGAAGATCATAAGATCTCATAAGTTCACGTTGTATTATGTCTTAAGTGTGCCTTATGTAGAGAGAATAAGTGTCTTGAATTGTGTTTTGTTACGGGTATGCAACATTTAATGCGTGTCGGAGCATTTCATGCGATAAATGCACTTGCTGTGTGTTGCATACCCGTAACAAATAACAAATCATCACATTTATTCTATATATATATGCACCATAGTTGGCTGTTTCATTCTTGTTTTCTGAAATTGTTTTTTCTAGGTAAAAGGGTGACGTTAAAATTAATTTCAGCGCGGGTTCAGTTTGCAGATTAGAACAGCCGTCGCGGCATGTTTTTTTTTTTTTTAGATCTAATGCATTCTGACGTCACGAGTGATAACCTACGAATTGCAGCGCGTTCCTTTCAATAGTTACATCTCAGGGAATTACATTGGTTGTGCATTTATAAGACCCCCTCTCCGAAATGCATAGCTTCACGCCGATCAAATGGGCAATGGGGAGAATGACGTCATTGACCACGGTTTTGGAACCTATAGGTATAGCATAGAATTCAATTGAAAAACACCATTTTTCCTATATATATACACGTGTTACCTTGATGAGGACTACTGGAGGGAGGCAGAAGGGAGGGAGAGGTATAGAAATTGTGTCTTTTTGTCATTTCATTCATTTTATCATCACCATGATATACAGGAGGTCACTATGATGAGAAAGGATCCGTGAAATTCTGGTTTACAAACGTCACTAACAAGAGATGGCAGAAGCAGATACAATGTATGGAGAGATACTTCATGAGCAAGACGATGGGACCATATCAACCACCAGGACAAAAACAGCCTATTATGGTAAATATAAAGTCACCAGGACAAAAACAACCTATTATGTTAAACTTCAAAGAAAACAACACTCGGTTGCAGTACCCACAGGAAAACCACAAAACACCAAATGCAAAAACAGAGCAGAGACGCAAAAGGGACAAGGAACACCAACTCACACCATAGAAACATGAAACACGCAAGACCAAATATATAAACCAACGAGACCAATGGGCAAATGGTGTCGACTTAATACGGCCATCTGCCACGCAAGTAGCAGACGGTGTGGATATCCTGGATTATGTGCGCACAACCGTCTCACTTTCCCGATTACTCAGAGGTCTCCAAGAACGCACAATTGTGGTGTAAAATAACCTCCTCACTGTAAGATGTACATACAAACAGACAGCAGGACGCAGGGGCCCAAGAAATCTTAATGAAGTACTTACGCAAGTTACGGGTCGTTCTTGTGTTAAAAACAAAATATGATTTTTTTCGTAAGAAGTGACTTTTGTGTAGTTGTTTCTCTATCAGTGTTTAAGACCAGAAGCCAAAGATCAAGATCAATGTGGAAAATATAAGAAAACTCTTTGAAGAAAATATGATACATAATCATAAATAAATGTTCTCTTCCTTTCCAGATACGGATCCACCCTCACTATTCTGTTGAGGGCATGTCTTATGTGAGTGGCGTGGAAATCGCTTTCAAGGTTTGTGACATTATTTTACTTTATTCATAATTATAATCCAGCACAATCAAAGGGTTCAGAAAATTAATATACATGTACCTTTACATTTCTTAAAAAAAATTGGGTATTTTTCAGGCTTATAGAAAATGGCAAAGGCAGCGTCCATTAGAAGAACCATATCCGGGAATGAATCTCACAAATGAACAAATGTTGCTGGTCGCCTATGCTCAGGTCTGTAGAAAGAGGAATAACTGTAATTCTAATAAATGATACCTAAGTGGAGATATTATTTTGATGAAAGATTTACAAGAATATATAGTCATTAAAATTTTTGTATGATCAGTAGACCAATACACAATGAAATTTATTATCTATGGAATATATAAAAACATTTTTGTATATCCATTAATTTGTTTCTTCAGACAAAGTGTTTCAATAGGAAGACTACTGACTCCTACCGCCGAGTGATGCACGGTTTTGTGTCGGAAGACGCAATGTAAGTATATATCCATCGGAATCTAAAAATACAATGTCATTAAAAATAATGGATAAGTAAATGTTGATGACCACTGACTCCTAACGCCGAGTGATGCACGGCTTTGTGTCGGAAGACGCAATGTAAGTATATATCCATCGGAATCTACAAATACAATGTTATTAAAAATAATGGATAAGTAAATGTTGATGACCACTGACTCCTATCGCCGAGTGATGCACGGTTTTGTGTCGGAAGACGCAATGTAAGTATATATATCCATCGGAATCTAAAAATACATTGTCATAAAAAATAATGGATTAGTAAATGTTGAAAAATGGATGTCTTGGCTTGATGTTAAATCATCGTTTAAAAACGGTAAATTTACAGCATGGACCAGACATGCACGTTTCGGGTCCTGATCAACCCTGGATGCTTTCCATGGGTATTACTAATAAAATATGCACTTCGAATGTCATATGATTTTAAAATAGCATACCATAAAGCTGAATTGCTTTTCAACAACCTGCATATTTCAGAGTGAATAGTGTCTTGCCGTACACAAAGGCGTTTGAGTCAGCGTTCGGTTGCCCAGCAAAGTCCCGAATGACAAGGCAGCAGTCCGATTGCACGGTGTTCCCTAGATAAACTATTTTGTAATGAATATCAATATGGTATCCAAAAAACTCTTTGTCTTTTGAAGCAGTTCAAAGAAACACAATGTCGATTCATATTCAAAATGTGTGCGTATCGTTATTCCAAATATTTCATTTGTGTTTGATACTTTTAATGTACATGTATATCCTTTTCTTTATTTCATGTATTCAAATTATCTCTTTATATTCATGTGTATGAAGACGCCATCTACATAAATGAATGAATGAATGAATGAATGAACCGATGCATATGTGATTTGAAGCCATGTTGGAATAATACTGTACATTGATCGAATAAATGTATTTACATGTAGTTTGAAAGGACGTAAACTCACATTTATGAAAGATGAACAGGTTTCATGCAAGATGTGTGGGGCATAAATATATACATTGTTCTAGAAATAAAATTGATATAAAGCACTTTTAACATCTTCAAAAATACTTATTTTTACGTGTAGTAGTTTAAATTTGATCATTTGGGACAATGAACGCGAATGGCAGATATAAACCTTATAAAAAGTACAAATGTACTGATAGATCGGATTTAATTTTAACGAGAAGAAAAAAAGAAGAAAATGGTTCCCAGACTGTTCGAGAAGGAAATCTTCGAGACCGATTTTTTCAATTATCATAAAAACAAACTCATGAAACGTCAAATAGTGAATACATTTGATATGTAGTTTTTTTTTCCATAATCCGCATTTATTGTGAATACACCTTGAGCTATTCAGATCTTCTTCAAATCAAATAATAACACAATCTTGTTAAAATGACGAAACTAACACACATATAAGGTACAATTGATGTCCCTTTGATCCATTGTCGTACATTTGTTTTACAATGAAAGAATTGTTTAAGTCTAAAATTTACTAACTGTCGTGATTATTTTCACGTGCACTACGCATTGTGGTTTGTTAACTTTTCAACAGTCACACCTTAAATCAAGGAACAAATCATTTCATACAAAATTTACATAAAAACGATTTCTTACAAAAACTTTCCTGATAAACAATGCACTGGTATGATGACTTTATCTACAGCGCAGGTGTACATCAATTATCTTCACACATTAATTCTTAATGCCATCATTCATAAAAAACGAATGCTTCATCAGAAAATGCACTTCTTTTTGCAATAGCTATAGACGTCAAAGTCTGAAACATATATAACACATATGGAATAATTTGATGAGGATATACTGGAAATAATATGAGAGCTCTTACTGTTTTATTACTAAACCTGATACCTGGTAAGTTTTCTTGGACCTCATCTCTTTCCACTTTCAGAAGCAATTGTAAAAAGTCATGATATAAGATATCACGTGATAAAGATTTTTACACTTCCTATTACGAATGAATAAGAATAAAGTACATAGAATCTTACAGATTTCAAATATAAATGACAACTAAATAGTAGAATGGTATTTTAAGATTTTTGTAAAACTATAGTCATCTTTAAAAAATAATATTTTACGAACACTTTTGAAAAAGATCTTGCTTTTTGCAAATACTGCTCTGATTTATTAAAGTATACGTACAAATGTTCTCAATTTGATCACTTCTTCATTGTAGTGCTTTGTCAGTATCGGTTTTCCCCTAATTTTTTTGGAACTTGCCCTAACATCCGATGCGTTCCCCTACCTGATTCAGTTCCTCGATTCTGTCGGTTTCGCCCCCTTATCTTCGTGGGTGACCGATTATGCTTTGGATGTGAGAGGTTAAGGGAGAAACTCTGCTGCCCAAGGCCTTGTCCACCCCTGCCACCGGGAACGCCCCCAACATGTATATCTGAAATTTTCATCAACGGACCTTTCTGTCCTTTTTGTGAAACATTGGCACCAGAATGTGCTGGGAGAAGACGAGGAGGAGGAAGGAGGCGGGGTGAGGGTCGCGGAGGAGGAGGTACGGACGACATTCCTCCATGCCCCAACATCACATGTCTCTCACTGGTTGGAATCAGACAGGAATGTATTTTAGCTGGAAGAGTGACAACTTTCAATGGTAGACCTTGTAGAGGTTGTTCAACTGTAATTCCGGGTTGCAATTGATAACATGTAAGGTGATTGTTTAATGAAATTAGAAAAATACAAAGAGTATTATTTTTATTGAATATCGACACTAACATGAGAAAACTCATTTGAATTTAAATAGTCTTACCTCAGCGAAACCTTCTGGTAGGCTATAGATTTTAAATGCGTTTTGGCGAGGAAGCTGCTCTAACATTATCATAAGGCTACATGCAGTGGTTAAAAACCTTATCCTCTATTTTGATCAAGCAACCTCTCTTAAAGTCGATAGAGAATTCCGTTTGCAAGTTTTTATTTTGATTAAGCTCCATGTATCTTTTATTCAACACACACATGTTAGTTCAAGCGTACTTATACAGAATTGCAATGATTAAGGCACAATGAAGTGACTTAAGAATGGATATTACGCAAGCACCTACTACATTACATACAACTTTTTACATGATGTAACAAAAAAAACGACTACTGTTTGATTAGGAAATTAATTTCCCGAAACTAAGTGGCATAAAAAATCCATGATCGAATTAAATTGTCGAGAAAACCACATTAATGTATTGTTGAAACGTATCATTTGAAATTCAATAACTTCAATTTAAATTTCAATAAAATGGGACTTGAAAACAAAAAGGTTTTAGCAAAAAGAACTTCGAAGTCCAAAACTTTTTAAAAGGTGTATGATTTTATTTCTTTGCGTTAAATTGGAGTATGACAAATATGGATAATGACCATATCCCAATACACAGTACAAAATCGATAATTCAGAAAATCATAAACCGAAGGCATACAAAATCAGGATAAAACAGGAACCAAAGCAAACAAACAAAAACCTCAACCATATGAAAAGAAGCAGAAGTATGCCACCATAGGAGCGATACCAGGTGCCCAGGAAGAGTCATCATCTCCTGCTTATATGCAACACCCGTCGCTTCAATTCGGTAGAATTGGCACATCCGGTTACTTCCATTTCGAAAAAAAAAACAAGTATATTCGGAGGTTGGATGATTCAAATGGTCTGAGACAGAATTTCATCCACCATTCTGGAGAGTAGGACATCATAGTGTATGACGAGTTCCCCATAATGGCAGTAGAGCTTCCTCAGTGACGATGTTAGTCGGTCACAAACGTATCCCTGACTGAGAAGCTTATCTGAATGACGCTCTCAGAACAAATTCTGTATATTTGGTACTTGCTCTGAAATAGCGTATCAGCTGAAATATGAAAACGCCATAAACAGGCGAAGAAGGCATGCACGTATCGGGTATTTATTCCTTGTCAGTCAAATTCAATAGCATCATTTAAGAACAGATAGATTTATAGCACGAGCTAAACTATGTAATATGGACAAAGAGTGTGAAAATTATTATGCCCAAAAATGTACCGAAAAACGTAGCAGGATGGGTGTGACATAATGCTACAAAAAAGGGAAACCGCGAAAGTGAACGAGATACGAGGAAAGGAGCGAGTAAACATCTTCTAGCAACAATAAGAAACATCAAATTGGAAAAACAACCTACTGATAAGCCAAAGACATATTATTGACCATGTTACGATTGATCGCTTTCGTTACGTTAATCGAGCTAATGTGTTTTCATATACCAGCAATGAGTGAAAGACCCCCATCAAGCAGAATTAACACTCACGGACAATATCGAAATAAATGCGCTACACCACGCATAGTGACAAAGACACAATATAGAACAATGAGACAAAGATGACCCCGGAAATACCAAGCAAACAAAACTCTGAATCATGATGGAATGAATATTACTTTAGATTTTCGATCAATTACATTTCTGTGTTGTTTGGAGAAATGGTTTTCAGCAAACTGTGGGAATTCCAATAGGTAACAACTATGTCTCACTTTTTGCTGATATTTTCTATCAGTGAATGAAAGTCAAACATAATACCCGAAGTCAGATTCCAAAAAAGACACGACAATATTTAGGATTAAGGATCACCGAGGAGGTGATCATGGGACTCAATGACCGACACTGTCTTAATCTTGTAATAAAGACCGGGTCCTGATCCCATTTTAAAGCCCGCGTCACAAAAAAGACACGACAATATTCAGGATTAAGGATCACCGAGGAGGGTTCAGTACTCGAAACATGCATACCTTGTGTATGCTGCAAATTTATCTGTTCTTAAACCCTTAGGAACCCAGTCATACACAACAACTCTGCGAATGGGTATTTAACGCATTTAGCATACGAAAAATAGTCCATTTTCTGCTGGTCGACGCGGGCTTTAAAATGGGATCAGGACCCGGTCTTTATTACAATATTAAGACAGCGTCGGTCATGGAGTCCCATCTTCGCAGTAGGATATGAGTAATACTAGTTTACCTGTCCTTGTTATTGACCATTTGTTTATTGTTTTAATGATTAAAGACTTAAAATGATAAACAGATCATTCGTAAAACTGTGGACATTTTTTCACCTTAGTGACCACAAACAGGTTAATTCCAGCGATAATGCGATTCTCATATGAAGATATTGAATGAACAAAGCTGTGCCGTCAATTTCAATTTGATGAAATTATTCTGTTGAATATCAGTGGTTCAAAATTAACACAACTGTGATGGATAATCAAACCCAAAAATTAATAAAATTTGACAATAAACAGAACTAAAGAAAACTTAACGAAAGAGAGCCCTAATCAAACATATTGAAGCTCTCCTTTTCATGTACTCATTTTGATGATGTGATAATACATAAGAAACCCATGGATTGAAAGTTCCAAATTGATATTGGTTTAATCCAAAATACACTACAACAACGATTTGTACATATTTATTAGTGATAGAAATTCAAGCAGAAAACGCAAAATCAGAATACAAAAATCTCAATCAATAGGAATATAAATTCTTGAAAAACATGAAGCAAATCAAACATAAGGAGGAGATCCCCAACAGTGATAACAGCGGGACACACTCTCACGAGACAAGAAAAAGTGGACAAATAGACGATGATAATAACACAACACCAAATATTTACATTGCAAGTTGATTTCCTATGTTAAACGCCTATTCAATTTTGACGTTCATTTCACGATGAACACAGGTTGGCCCCAATCACATAACGTGCTCGCAAGAAATTCAAACAGTGGGCGGGACATACTAATGCTGAACTCGATCAGGAGGACATTCCCAACATGTGTACGCGGAATGAGACGATATAAAAGAGGAGAAACAGACGGAGACAACCAAAAACAATCCTTGAAACCATTGAAATATGTATATCAACTCTATGTACAGTTTCCACAGAGTTCATGTGTACTTCAATGTAGATGGCGCTACCGGAAATGAATTTATGCAGCGCTGACTTAGTGACTACTCTGATATCATAAATAAGGATTTATTTTCTTTAAACTGTTTATAAAAAGTTAAAATTCATTATGAAAACGTTTTAGCGGATATTTACAACATTATGAAAACGTTGTAATGGTCCATTTTTAAATGTGAACTTCCACAAAGTTCATGTGTACTTTAATGTAGATGTCGCTACTGAATTGAATTTATGCAGCACCTTTCTCATTATAAATAAGGCCTATTCTCTTCAAATTGTTTACAAAAAGTTAAGACTCATCGTGAAAACATTTTATAAATAAACATATTCGGTAATTTTTAATATCAAACCGTATATTTAGGTCCTTTGCAATGGAGTATTTCTTGCCCTTCCTGGTAGGGAGAATTGACACATGTGAAACATTTAGATCTTGATTTTCACTTAATTTGTATAAAATTTCGAAGATGTTTTCAAATATGTTTTACATCTGAATGTTTCTGAATGTAAATATTAGGAATGAGTATCTTATTTTTTGCGTTCATGGCTTTTGCACTCTGGTTCGACAGGCGCAAATCTTTCGAGAACCGCTTCGCGGTTCACGAGATTTGCGCCTGTCGAACCAGTGTGTAAAAGCCATGAACGCAAAAAATAAGACGCTCATTCCTTTAATATACACAAAGTGGACAAATAGACGGTGATGATAACACAACACCAAAGATACACAAAGTGGACAAATAGACGGTAATAATAACACAACACAAAATATACACAAAGTGGACAAATAGACAATGATAATAACACAACACCAAAGATACACAACGTGGACAAATAGACGGTGATAATAACACAACACCAAAGATACACAAAGTGGACAAATAGACGGTGATTATAACACAACACCAAAGATACACAACGTGGACAAATAGACGATGACAATAACACAACACCAAAAATACAGAAAGTGGACAAATAGACGGTGATAATAACACAACACCAAAAATACAGAGAGTTGACAAATAGACGGTGATATAACACATTACCAAAGATACAGAAAAGGGACAAATAGACGGTGATAATAACACAACACCAAAGATACACAAAGTGGACAAATAGACGGTGATAATAACACAACACCAAAGATACACAAAGTGGACAAATAGACGATGATAATAACACAACACAAAAGATACAGAAAGTGGACAAATAGACGGTGATAGCAACACAACACCAAAGATACAGAAAGTGGACAAATAGACGGTGATAACAACACAACACCAAAGATACACAAAGGACAACATTAGGTAATGAACAATCCTCACAGAGTCCAGTGTAAGAACAGGATTTACTTTACTTATTAGGTGGCGCCACTCACTACACGCGCTATACCGGTATTCTTATTTTTTAAATTGAAGAGGCGTCGCACTATGGCCCCGAATCAGAAATAACTATTGAATGTGAAGACTGTACATCATTTTCACACTGTGCTCTTACCGAGGTTAAGAAAAACTACGTTAAATTATATGCGTTGCTTCTCTTTTTGTTTTAATGACTTCTTTTTCTGTTACTCAATTTTTTCCTTATTCATCTACTTTTTAAATCCTTGATAATTGATATTTCTAAAGAAAGACTAAATCTACGCGTCAAGAAAACACATTAAGTGAACGAAAAATTGATAGTTTAATTGTTTAATGTCAGATTTAATGGTCCGATACGTGCTTTTATCTCCTTGTCATCAAGGGAGAATTCAAAACTAGGAATGACCGAATAAGTGTAGTAGTGTGTAGAAACGTAACAATATAGCAATGTGGACAGGTGGCCATCGTCTAGCCGTTGCAGCATTGCTGCTCTGCTTTATCTGTATCTGTAGAGGTAAGAAAAACATAATTTATTAATTATACAGAGATGATCTTTACAATAGAATAAATTGAAATTGAAATAAAAATAATTCTAGGAATGTGATTTTTGTATTTGTATGGTCGGCAGGTAGATGCCTTGCCCTCATAAGATCTGAATGAATTTTGAATGTATGAATATCTAGTTTGACAGTAGGAACTATCAAGTTTGTCAGAAATTCAACGAAGTTAATAACAATTTGTCATGGATAAAGATTTTAGTTAAGAAAAATAAAATCCTTCGTGAGAAAATAGATTAGAAGTAAACAGTTCTTTCATACCACCCTCGTGAAAAATAAAATGAGTCTCCATGAGTCTAGATAAATATTATGGTCAAAGAGTTATAGCCATTTCTATCAAATCCATCATATACTTATTTTAAATTTTAAAAAAACCTCATATTCATTCTAAGATAAAAATACGAGTATATATACCCTCGTGACTCCCAACCACCTATTCTTTCGAAATTCAATTCATAGTTGAACTTTTTCTGCTAAAAAATCAAACTTTACCTATTTATAGGTTTATTACCCGAAACGTACATTTCTGTTCTATGCTGTAAATGTATCTGCTCTAAATGATGCTAATGAATTTGAAGACGTTAAACATATAAAGTCTCAGTGAAATTCTTCCGCTGTTGGTACCAGTATCATTTGGTTTAATGTTAAATTACAAACGGATATCAGCCATATCTATAAAATATCGCTACATGTTATGAAGTAAATTCAGATTAAATATTACTTTCTGATTTCGGAGTTGAGTGGCCGTCTTGTCCGTCCATCTGCGTTTGTCTTAAAATTTACTTTAAAAAATCACTAAAAATCCAAATTGTCTGAAATTTTGTATGATGATCGCAGAGTGTATTTTCTTACATATTTGTATATATATCTGAAGGGTTTTGATATTTTTTCTGCGTTGTTGAGAAATTATGTACCAAAAAATGGGGTATTACATTTAATTTCAAGGGGATGTAAATATATAGGCTGCTCGTGCTATCATATTTCACAGAATGGTTTATTAGGATAGCCCCGTCGAGAAAAAAGGTCATTTATCAAAGTTCAAGGTCATTTTCAGGCTTAAAATAACTTTTTGCGCGCAAACATTTAAGAAGTTAATTTAAACTCTAGTTCTTGTCCAAATAGTCTGAAACTATGACTAATATTTGGAAAAAGCACATTCTGTCAATACATTACAGATCTGATGATTTTCATTTGGGTTTCACAAACTGTTTTACGGGATATAGGCTTTCAGAAAAAGGTCCTCCATGTCATGCTAGGGTTAAAATTAAAGGTTATTGATTGAAACAATAGACTTACAGATACAAGCCATTCATGATCATGTTTGAAAGGTCAACGAATACACTCGGTAATTGACTTCCGGTATCAAAAGGACTGTGTTCGGGAAGCATCTATCATTTGTACTAATTTTGTCTTTATTTCATTAAGAAAAAATTTCTATCCCTTTTAGACTAAATATTCCATCACTTTGTACCCTAAATTGCAATAAACTTGAAAATAAACTTCTTATGTAAGTGACATTAGTTAAGTTTAATCAACTCCGTCTATTCTACTTTTTGTCTTTCTTGTTATTTATCATCTTAAATTAGTTTCAAAATTGGAGAATACCCTTTAATCACCTTCTATATTTTTTATTCGAAGATTCGTTAACGTATAACTACAAACAGACATTATGCTTTATCATTATATTTGTTTACATGACCAGTGTCCATAAACAGTCAAAGTTTTGAATTAAGACGAATATCCTTTGGTCACTTTCTAGATTTTTAATTCAAAGATTCAGTTTACTTTTAACTACAAACAAAAGTATATTTGTTTTTCAAACATTCAAGAAAAATAAAGTTTGCTCGTTAGAAATTTAATTTTTTAAATGTTTTAATGATAAAATGCTCTATTAGGATACTTGGTCTATGATACAATAGAAGGGAGGGGATCTCCAACAAGACCCTGTCGCAGCACCAAGAGCAAAACACTAAAACACCCGATTTTTGTGTTAATGTTGTTGTTGTGTTGCACAAATTTTGTGTGATTTGTATGATACATTTGTTATTTATATTGTTTTTCATATTGTCATGTAATGTATGACGCTGTAATCCAGTTTTCTGAATAAAGTTCTGTATTCTGTATAAGCTGATTGGTTTCTCTCTTTCAGGCCAGTTGAAAACATGTTCCGGTCTTCTATGTCCCATGATACCTTCAAATGTCCAGGACAACTGCATTCAAGGAGAAAAATTTGTTGTAAGAAATAACGAAGTATGTATGGAGTGTGCACGTGTGAAACAATGTGATTTCTCCAGGAATGCTACGGAGTATATACCATTGTGTCCTAAAGAATGTCCATCCCTTCCGGCTGTCCGTGACTCATGCATCAGGAGAGGTCCAGTGCAGTGGATTGTTTATCGCGGACAAACTATCAGGTGCCGTGAATGCCCTCAAGCCAATCCTTTCTGTCTTGATTCCGATCTACCACTCTGTCCAGAAGAAGCTGTCGACTGCATAGGTGTTATACAAAAGACACCGATTGATTGCATTAACCAGAAAATAAAAGGGATACAGATCCCATGCTTGACTTGTCAAAGGCTAAAATCAAGACCAGAATGTCAGCGTTATGACTATTCACATTTACCCTTGTGCAGAGAGTGTCCTAGGCTGCCAAATGTCCCTGCAAGATGCATTATTCTTGGAAGAGTTTTAACTGCAGTAAATGGACAGTGTCGTGAGTGTCCGTCACCGAACCTAAATTGTAAGGGGCTCAAATTAGAATTATGTGATCCTGCAAGCTGTACCCCCATTCCTGCAAATACCGAGAAAAGTTGCATATTGCAAACAATAAGCCAAAAAGGAACGACACCTTGCTTGACGTGTCCTCTTTTAAGAAGAGAATGCCAACAAAGGAACAGATTGATACCCAGGTGCACCGATTCGAGAGAATGTGTAATGCCACCTATTGATTTCCCCGCTGAATGTGTTAGGGAAGGCCTTATACAAACTCTATCAAACGGAATGGTTTGTAGAGGTTGTCCATATCTGAACCCTAGATGCGCAGGGTATCCCATGCAAGTATGTCCACAGATAGCCGCTGATTGTTTACCTCTTCCATCTTATGCATCACCAAATTGTATTGAACAAGACGTTCTAGACCTCGGGTTAGGATTATGTTTGTCCTGTCCAAGACTGAAAGCTGATCCAGGATGTACACTCCCTCTTTGTCCTGGAGAAATTTGTCCGTCTCTTGCTGGAATACCTGATTCTTGTATTAAACCGGGACAAATTGTCCAGAGCGAGTTAGGAGAGTGTAGCCGTTGTCCTACGGTTGATTCTCTCTGTACTTCTGATCCTGGCATCAAGCTATGTCCAGATACTACCTGTCCTCCTTTAACAGGAATCCCATCTGAGTGTTTAAAAAAGGCCACGGAAAGACAATTAGCTGATGGTTCCATTTGTTCTTTATGTCCCGAGATTGATCCATTCTGTCAACTTATCAGTTTGCCTATATGTTCAAATCATATTTTAGATTGTGTCGGTGTAGCAGATGGCACTGATATAACATGCATTGACCAAAAAGTCATTTTTGTAAATGAGCACTGCTTGACTTGTCCGGCACTGAAGCAAGAGCCAAGATGTTTGCCTCCTGTGGACATAGGAGGTCTACGTCCATGTCCGATAAACAGATGTAAAGAGTATCCACCATCTCTTGTTCCGAAGTCATGTTACACACTGGGGCCTAGTCTTCTCCTTAGTAATGGGTTGGAATGCCGAGGATGTCCAAGTATCGATCCATTCTGCAGAGACCTGAAACTTCAACTATGTGCCTCGCAAGCCGAGACATGTACAGTTCTTCCAGCTGAAATTCCCTTGGAATGTAAAACTGCAGATTTGATAGAAGAAGCTGGAGTGCCATGTCTCTCTTGTCCAAAGATAAAGGATATCCCTGCCTGTGTGGAGTTACTTACAAAGCCACGCATAGATACCCCGCCTCCATCACCACCAGACAAGCCGGTACCTGCTGTACTAGATACTTGTGATGGTGTCATTTGCATCCCAACAGTAGGAATTGAAGAGAAATGTTTGTCAAAGGCTCAAGTTATTGGACGTTCTGATGGAACAAGATGCTTGGGATGCCGAAAAATCAATGCATCATGTGTCGATCCTCCATTAAACATCTGTCCAAGTCAGTATGGAACATGTACTCCCATTCCAGAAGAAAGAAGGAAAGATAAAGACTGCATTTCTCAACAGGTTCTTTACGAAAACAATGCACATTGCTTGACGTGTGAGTTTGTAATCCCAGATTGTTATGTGAGCAGTCCACCACAGTCCGCGTGCACTGGCCTTGTTTGTGATCCTTTGCCACCGGACACACCACAGGAATGTATAACACAGGAAGCCCTTACATACAATGGTAAAGAATGTTTTTGTCCCGCAAGGATACCCGGATGTGGTGAAAACCCATTGTCGAATAACCCCTTCCTACAGACATAACATCAGTAAAGTGGAAGGTCCGTTAGTAATTAGTTGACTAAGTGGTTTGGGGATTGTGTTCCCCAAGAACGTCAAGAATTAAAATCTCGGTGCCATTGATATTTGCAGTTATTTAGCCCTCAAATATGATTAAGCAAAATATGTTTGTGAACTAAAAGAAATAATAAATCAAAATAAATATTCAATATTTATTACATTTTTTACCCTTCCTTTGGTGAGTTAATACCTATAAAGAAATTGTGTGTGTACTATTACTTTTTCTTTAATATGGCATCTTAATTTCAATTAACTTCTCGTGTTTAAGTTTAAAATACCTAGTTATAAACCGAAAAAGAATTTTTCAGTCATTTGGGGAGAGTAAAAGAAAGGAGAGGATCTCCAACACCAGCTGGTTGCAGCACCCACAGCAAAATCCCCAAAACACGCACAGAAAGAGGCGCAATTGGTACAAGGAACATCAAATCACATAGAAACATCAAATACAAATGACTATACATAAACCAACGAGACCGATATATGCAATCGGTGCCGATTTAGGATGTTAAACGTTTTCAAATTGAATAGCATCATTTAAGAACAGATAAATTGGCAGCATGGACCAGACATGCACTTTCGGGTACTTAACCCTCGTCAGTGATCCTCAAATCTCAACAATGCAATATGCCAAAAAGTATGAAAGTTACTATGTCGAAAAAGCGTACCGAAAGACGTAGTAGGATGGGTGGGATATGATTCTACAGGATCTAGGGATATGGTCATTGTCCATATTTGTCATCCATCGGCGACATAAGTAGAAGACGGTGCGGTTATCCGGATTACGTGTGCAGAACCCTCCCATTTTTCCAGTTATCAAGAGGTCTCGAAACGCACAATAAGATGTATAGTATAAAATAAACTCCTCACTGTAAGATGATCATACAAACCGACAAGACAGCATGATGCAGGGGCCCAAGAAATGTAATTGGATATAAAAACAGAAGGCATACGAAATACAGTCCGTGTTCTGCTGGCTGTAGCGAGCTCATGCATGTTATCACCCGAGGATACCGACTGAGATTCAGAGAGGACAAGTGGTCGGGGCCTGTCTTCTCTAGAGAGGTTTGGACAGGGCCCGTCATGGAGACCTGTTGTCACAGTCAGTCAGAGTGCAATTCTTTAGAATTCGCTGGTACAAAGCTGTAGATTGGTCCAGTACCAAGCCCATAGTCCGTCTGGTGACAAAAGAATTATATCCACGGTATAAAAGGCGTTTGATAATTCTAACACACAATTTCGATGGTGCATGAAAAATTGGTTTGAAATTTTCTTCATGAAGGTATAGAGTTGGAACACTTCCGTATTAACTATCTCCAACAACTTTAGTTTGTAACATTTGAATGATGTGATAAAAACATAAAGTAAGAAACATAATTTCAAGCAATGGCTCCTGTTCCCCTAATTCTTTCTTTTGGACAAAAAAGCATACGACTTGCAGAGGAACGCATCCAATCTCTAATGGAAGAAAAAAAGAAGTATTCCTACTCGTCTGCCAGGGCAACATTTTGACATAAAAATTGAATTCGCTGCACAGGATTAGCTTGAGGTTAAGTACCCGAAAAGTGACTGGTCCATGCTGCAAATTTATCTGTTCTTAAATGATGTTATGAATTTGAAGACGTTTAACATGTTTCGGATAATGAGTTCTGATAAGTTGTGCTTCAGCAAAATTGATTCGGGCAAGCCAAACTTATTTTTGTGACGCTCCTCGTATTATTTCAAAATTAAGGAGGAGATCTCAACTGCAACATCAACAGCAAAAAAACGACATATCCGAATGTGAAAACAAATAGTTGGCAACAACGACAAGAGACAACAAAGAAAATGGCAGATCAGACAATGTTTCAGATAACTTTTTTCGTCAAAAGTAAGCTGCTCTTCTTTGTAGCGTCAAGAGTCAAAACAATATCAGAAATAATCTTATAGTTTGACTAAAACTAAATATTAGTTATCACAGATATCTTTCGAGTAGTCTATCTGAAAAAATAAAGAATTTCTATTGATAATAATGTCGAAGGGTTCCAACATTCCAACATACAACACACACATTCTCAATATATATTGCACATCACTTGTTAGAAAAAAAATTCTTGCTCCAGCTTTGCATGAATTTTTTTTTTCTTCGGTCCGGGGTGAACAAAACAATCTTGCTCGGACAAAAAAAACCCAAGCCCCCCCCCCCCCCCTCCCATAAAAAGAAAATATCAAATCGACCGTGTCTTAAACACTTTTGACCTCGAACATAATAATGGCCAAGTTTGATCAACTTCGACGCACTTGAAAATTACTGTTATCAAAATTTCTTGACAACTCTTAAACGTGGGTCCTGTAGCATCATATCCTACCCATCCTACTACATCTTTTGGTACTTTTTTGACATAATAACTTTCGCACCCTTTGGCCATATTACATTGTTTAGATGGAGGATCACTGACGAGGGTTAAGTGCCCGGAACGTGCATGTCTGGTCCATGTTGCAAATTTATCTGTTCTTAAATGAAAGACATGTTAGCGTAATAACGTAAGCGAAATCTTTATCTTTCCAAGAAAAACAGGTCATCCTTTAAAAAGCTTCAATGCATTCTCACATACAATTACAAGGTCCATTTCGTATCATACCGCCCACATCATTACTATTTGAGCAAACTGCACATTGACTCTTGGTAATTAATCATCATCAGTCCAAAGAATTTAACATTACACCAAGGTTTTGTCATTGGTGGGATCAAAACAGTGCAAGCAAATTTGTTTTTGTTTTTGTTAGTTTCCGGTAATGTTCAACTGTCATATTTGACTTGCACTGATATTTCTTGGCTGGGTAAAGTCTCTTCATACAGGAGAACATTTCAGCCTGTTGAAATAATATGTAAATAGAAGAGAAAGAAAATTGGTTATCACCAGCAATCATTCAGCAAAGCATTAATATTGGTGTATCAAGTCATCAGATGATATCTTTCCAAATTCTTTATCTGTTTTTGGTTCCTTTATTAATCTTTTTAATTGCATGAAATTCAGAAACTTTTATTTCCCCATGCAAGAAAAGAAATGAGTTTGGGTTCTTACATAACAATCAAACATCTGATAGGTGTTTTCTTTAACTTAGTCGACAATGTAAAATAGGACGTCTGGATAGGGACGCATGATTGATGTTGTGGAAAAGGAAAGTCGATTACAAATTTGAGGTCATACTACGTTTCACTGAGCGAGGAGAACACTCCGGGACCTCTTATTTTATTTATGACCA
Organism: Pinctada fucata; assembly: GCA_028142955.1. NCBI lineage: Eukaryota > Metazoa > Mollusca > Bivalvia > Pterioida > Pteriidae > Pinctada > Pinctada fucata. The sequence continues at coordinate 12,071,936 of AP027102.1, forward strand.
TTGTTGTTCAGCTAGCCTACTTACTTTCTTACTCAAACGTGTCAAGTATAAAATCCTCGTAAAGATTTTTTCGAGAATTTAGACATGAAGCTTGTATAAATAAACTTTGTCAAAGACACGTGGACTTCGTTTTCGAAAGCCATAAAATATCTCAGAAACTCCTCAATTTACGATGTATCAAACCAGCCCTTTTTAAGGTATATGTTCCTGTAATTTGTTTCATTCGTTTTTGACTAGTTGATTTGGTTCGTACTCCATAACTCGGGTGAGTAAATCCTCATGTAGGTGTTTTCGTTTCGGCAATTTCGGGTTACTCATTTGTGCATTCCGGGGCACTTCTTCGATGAAAAAATCAAACTTTATTCCTCTTTCTGAAATGAATGAATATAAGTCGAACACAAGAAAAGGGCAGGATCTCCAGCATGAAAACCCTGCAGACACCCAGCGAAACAAACCCACAAGAAACTGACTCAGATTGACATCAGACAAAACTACAAACCTGCACAAGGACGCTAGAACATGATACAAAATAATCGAAACAGACGCACAGAAACATCAAAGACAACACATAAAAGGAAGGAAACCAATGTGCACCCGGCGCCGACTTTGGACGGCCATCTGCTGTTAGTATCCAGATTAAGTGCGCACAATCCTCCTACTTATCCGGATACACAGAGGTCTCCAAAGACGCACAATTGTTGTATAAACATTAAACTTCTCACTGTAAGGTGACATCACAAACAAAAAGCTAAACGCAGAGGCCTCTAGTAACACTTACTCTATGTAAATGTATCTAAAAACAATTCTATGGCATGTGTTTAACAGTCTGTCCTCTGCTGGCTGAAGCGAGCTCAAGATCAATCACCCGAGAAGTCTGGCCAATTTTCAGATAGGACAGAGAATCAGGACCCAGTCTTCTCTGATGAGATTTAAACAATGCCCGTCATGGAGTCCGATCGTCACGGTTGGCCAGTGTACAACGTTGGAAAAGACACTGGTACAAAACAGTGCCATGCCCAGTGTTCGTTTTATGACTTTAGGATCATATCCTCGGTAAAGCAGGCGACCGACTATTTTCTTGCATTATTGGTTTAAGTTTGATCTGTCTTTGATCCTTCTGATTTTGTTTATTAAGTCACCGTAAAGGAAAACGAAGGCAATGAAATTCCCAATGATACATACTCTGGTGCTGGAGTTGTCCCAAAATTTGAAAGGAGTTCAGAATTCCCAAAAAGATTTAACAAGTTTGTGATATCTAAATCCATGACTGATATGTTTCTTAGTAATTTGTTTATTTTTATCATGGAAGTCCGAAACAAGTGAGCAACACCCAATTCAGACGTCAAAAATTACAATCAAACATTAAAAAATACAAAACATAACCAAAACATTATTTTAAAGGTACAAAGGTGAATACCCACTGGAGTAAAAATCAGGTGCCCTAGGAGAGTTATTTGGAAGAGATCTCCAGCAAGACTACAAAGCGCTGACAACCACGTGAAACACATCTGTAGGATGCAGCTCCTGGTAGGCCAAAGGTGTTTTAGGGTGGTTCTCCATCAAAATATCTTTCACCATTATGGACAAAGTGGTTTAAAGTGTTTATATATAGTGTAGAAGGTCAAGAGTTGGAAAACTTCCGTATTACTATCATAACCACTTATTTTCTTTTGTAGAGCGAAGCAATTAAACTTGTTCCTCGCGATTGAATGTTTAAAAAGTGTAATTATAATTACTTTTTTCCAGCTCTGTCGCATGAAAGAAGCTTTGTTTTGGCCATTTATTAATTTGACATCATATATTTATAAGCTATTTCGGAAATTTGTCATTTCATAAAAAACCATCGAAATTAAAGGAGGCTAACATTCTAGCACTATCCCTCGAATGCTATTTTGGACATAGATTTTATTTACCTACGCTACTGAATCGACCCTACAGGATATTAGGAGCCACACACTTCGCACAAATGTAATTCAAAATAAACCCAAAGGGCGCTGCTAAAATACTTTTGGCTGTTTCTGATAAAATCTCTTCGGCATTTCAATAAGTACCACTGATGAGGATTTACTATTCGACACACGTGTCTGGTGCATTAAATTTGATTTTGTATTTTCTTCAAGAAAGTCAAGAGTTGGAACACTATGTCTTCCGTATTATTATGTTTTCATTGCGTCGCCCAAAACTTTTTGCAGTGACAAAGACAATCGCTCACAACTATGGTTGAGTAGTTACTCTGCAAGTCGTCTCGCCCTAACAATGAAGAGACAATATGACAATTCTTCCGAATTGAAGTGACGGATGTTGCATGCAAGCAGGAGATACTTACTCTTCCTGGGCACCTGGTCTCACTCCCATTTTTGGAGTTCGCTTGTTTTTTGAAATGGTGGAGGTTTTTCTTTGTTTGCTTTGGTTCTTGTTTTATCCTGGTTTTGTATGCCTTCGGTTTATGATTTTCTGAATTATCGATTTTGTACTATGTATTGGGATATGGTCATTATCCATATTTGTCATCCTAGTTGCTCAAGTTTGCGTGTCAGTTGTGATATTAATACACATTAGTAGACAAGGGGCGAATGAATGTCACTTCTCTCGTATTAATTGGCATTTGCAGTCTTGATTTGAAAAAGACAGACAAAACGACTGCGACGTAGATAATGAAGTCGATTTCAAACGTTTGATAAAAATTCGGTATTTTTTTCACTATAAGCGGATGAACACTTCAGAAGTTTGATACAAATTCGACATTGTTTCACTAAAAGTGGACGCACACTAACAATATGCTTTCTCCTCACTCAATTCATTTTTAGATTAATTGAATGCCAATTTTGGTTACCAGTTGTAACTAATTTTGCTCAGTTTGTGCTTGTTGATTTATCATTGACACACCCACGTTATCTTTTTTGTTGCAGTTTGGCGTCAAATTCAATAAGTCTCGGTCTTTTGTAAGATTTCTTTTTAATATGGATGCTCGCAGTCCGTATCTTAACATTACAAAAAAAATGTAAGTAATCACCTTTCTCCTTTAATTACTTTGAATAATCTTAACTGAATAAATATACATATATTAGAGACGATGTTCCCTATAGAAAACATATTTCGTGAGCGAAAAAAGCCATGCAGGTTTGATGGTGAAATTTATTGTTTTTGATCGGTTTGACATAATGTAATTCATATTCCATCTGTCATATGCCAGCCTATTAGTGCTCAGTTCACGCAATATCTACCGTGATGAAAAGAAATCCTGACTTCCGGGAGGGAGAGTGTAGCACTTAGTAGGATATTTACTCAGTGATGGAGGTGATATCCCACATTTTAATACTAGGTTTTGTGTTGGCGGGAGCATTTTCAAATGTGACTCCACGTAAGTATTCTTTACTATACTTCAATAGATCATATAAAATCGCCAGCGCGGACCGATTTCTAGTGAAACAATAAAATCAATACAATAAATTCTTCGGAAAGTCCCGTCGACAGTTTTGTGAAAGGAGGACATATATATCATTTTTAAGTTATGTGAAAATCATGAATTACACAAAAGTTAAATTGTCAAAAAGCGGACGCCGTGCATGATGGACGTTCATGAATGATTAATGCGAAATATGAAAACAAGTTCTTGTCAATTCACATTCAAAGACTCTTATTCAACAAAATTGTTTATAATTTTCGGAATAACATTACCTAAAGGTATCAATTAATATGCACGGTATCATATACACCTTGTTTTAGCAAAGAAATATTTGTCAATTACAATTAAGAAAATGGTTTTCTGTCAAAGAATATAATTTGAATGAGAAACATCAACTTTCAATTTTTTTTTTCTTCAAAATTAATGAACGATTCACATTTACAACTACACACATTATGTTTGTGAAACATATGCCCCCGTTGTAAGAGCTTGGTGTTCCTTGTCCCTTTTGTGTCTCGTACTGTGAATGTTTGATCTCTGATTTTGCATGGAGTGTTTTGCTGTGGGTGCTGCAACCGAGTGTTGTTGGAGATCCTCACTTTCTCTGGCCCTCACGGAGCTGAAAATTTGACGGAATGACGGACATGGGAAACGCTTAATCCCCTTCATTATTACATGGCGGAGAGAAAAAAAATAGCTTTGAAGTACGTCGTTCAAATGTCTAGATTCCACGAGAAGCGTCAAATTGGACTTCTCTTGCCAACAAAATTTAAACCAGAAGTGCTTAAATACAAATGTCAAAGCTTGTACCTCTCTTCTTTAAGCTACAGACTTGAGCTATCTAAGCTGCCGATTTGGACGTCTGAGGGGAAGTACTGTAGAATGCAATCCCAACTTTCCGGAGGCCACATGTCCCTCGGGATTCCTGTGCTCGGGAGGACCACTCGGGCAGGGCGGACCATGTTGCGTTCGTAAGTAACGGTATTCGTGTCTCCTTTTTCTGATCTAATCGAAATGATTTAAGGTCACCGTATGTCCACATTATTGTGTGTTCTTTACCCATTCAAATGTATGTAAATGTTACACATTGTCTCTATTCTACATCATCTAGAAACGAATCCCTGTAACCAAGGTGAACCATTACTAGATGCTGACGGGGAGGCAGTCAGATGTCAGAAAGACGAGCAGTGTCCCGTGGGATCCAGCTGTCTGAAAGGAAAAAATAACACGTTTACCGTCTGTTGTCCAGGTAATACACGTTTACCGTCTGTTGTCCAGGTAATAAACATTTACCGTCTGCTGTCCAGGTAATACATATTTACCGTCTGCTGTCCAGGTAATACACATTTACCGTCTGCTGTCCAGGTAATACATATTTACCGTCTGCTGTCCAGGTAATACATATTTACCGTCTGTTGTCCAGGTAAATCACATTTACCGTCTGCTGTCCAGGTAATACACATTTACCGTCTGCTGTCCAGGTAATACACATTTACCGTCTGCTGTCCAGGTAATACACATTTACCGTCTGCTGTCCAGGTAATAAACATTTACCGTCTGCTGTCCAGGTAATACATATTTACCGTCTGCTGTCCAGGTAATACATATTTACCGTCTGTTGTCCAGGTAATACACATTTACCGTCTGCTGTCCAGGTAATACACATTTACCGTCTGCTGTCCAGGTAATACACATTTACCGTCTGCTGTCCAGGTAATACACATTTACCGTCTGCTGTCCAGGTAATACATTACAAGCAGCTAAAATATGATTGCAAGTATGACAACGACTTCCATGATTCGTAAAACGTATCCAGTACTTAAGAATGGTAAAGCTCAAGTCTAAAACGCTAGAAACTTTATTTAGATCGAGAAGGTAGTCGCCATGCACTTATACTTTGTATTTAGGCTCACAGTATTGAAGTTGGTGGAAGTGCTTGTTCTCAACATTGGTATTCTGTATTAAACGTCAATTATAAGATATGCAAAAAAGTATTCAAATAAAAGAAGTTCAAATTTTAGCTTTAAGTTTGGAAACGTTTACCGAAAAACACATTGTCCTAGTTTGTTGTTTTGTTTTATTCGTGTGTATATAAGTATTCTCAGGCTGAATTTCTTGCGGACAAATACGGTCAACAAGAAATGGTGAGAATCTCCGCCACTTTATGTCTGATACAGAAACATCTGAAAATAATACTGTCTTCGTTTCTTTCAGGAATTTATCCATTGTCGATGTACTTCATCTCCCTTCATCCAGAAATGTTAGACAAAGACATTACGTTGGAGAAGAAGATTCGTTCTTTTGTAGAAACGTCATCTTTCAGAAAAGGAAGCACACATGACAAACAAGGAGAACCACAGTCACAAGATCACAAAGTAACTATAGGGTCATCTCCAGGCGATACGCCGGGCGGGGACAATTCCAACAAACCTCGCCCTCCAGCAGACGAATTTCTAAGGAAAAATCCATCACTCCCGAATCTGAAGATTTACGAGCAGCCCGTGGTTGTGTCGTCAGCAGAAATACGCGATCTGCCGATGTGCGAATTCGTCGCCTGCTTAGCTGTGCATACAAGCAGATACAATAAAACATGCTGGAGAAATAGTACCATGATTGAAAATGGAAAAAAATGTATTGGATGTCCAGTAAATTTGTGTGAAAATCCTGAAATATGTCCATCCTTAAAGCACTGCAAGGAAGTATCTCACTTTGACCAGAAATGCCTTCAAACAACAGTCATTGAACATAACGGCGTATTGTGTCCCGGATGCAGCCACAATATCTGTGGAAAAACAGAGTGTGTTCGAAAAGACTGTCAGAAGTTACCAGATTTTGTACCACGCCAGTGTATCAGTCGCGTACAGATGACAAAAGATGGACATAAAATTTGCAATGACTGCTTTGAAAACAACTGTCTCGAAAAAGAGCCCACGCTTGAATATTGTTCACAAGCTAAGTGTAATAAAATACCTGTTATAGTACAAAAACAATGTATTCGTTTTCCAGTGGTCTCTATTGGTGGTAACAAATGCCTGGGATGTCCAGACGATGGCTGTGGAAAATCAAGGTCATTCAGATTCAAACTTATCTAATTTTTTAATTGAAAATCTAATATTGTTCAGAACTGTTTAATATTACCATTTTATTACATATTACTTTATGTAAATAGATGCAAAAACCCACTGTACAGTAAGTGTATAATTTTGTTAATAAATAATATATAGACGTTGTTGATTCACATTAGTATGTTCGGTAATTAAGTGATTAACATTACAATGATGGAATATATTAAAGTAGACTCCATTCATCATAGCTGTATATGATCTGCGGTAATAAAAGCATTAATTGACTCCATAAGTTAAAACTTGCTGAAGGAGAATTCTGAATTTCAATGATTGGTGCAGCGTCTGCAGTGAGGTAGGAATGCCCATATAAACAAGAGTTCTGTGAATCAATGTATTAGGTTCCCCAGGAGAGGGGGACTTCCTTTTACTTGTATGGGCAGAACAAAAGGTTACACAATGATAAAAAAATATTCTACCGTAAGTCTGCCATTTTTATTAATTTACATCTGCATTATTATGCATAGAATTTAGAATCAAATTTAACAAATCATTATAATTTTACATCATAGCTAGATATACAATATCTCTACTCAAGATATAGTAGTTCATGAGTGTCACCACAAACGCACAGCCTTATTCTCAAATTTTCTATTTAAATTTCTGAATTAATTAAGTTTTCTTCATGTCGTACAGTGGGAAAGATCCAACATAGAACTGTGTATCTTTAAACTACCAATGTACGGTCAAGTGCTGATAAACCATTATTCTGACTGTTCTTAAAAAATTTAAGAATCTTGGAATGTGATTGGTTACATTAAATCACACATAAAAGCTGGATAAAGATATTCTGTAAATGTGATATTATATATACATGCATATCCATAGTAACAGTCAATTATTAAATCATAATCTTTTCTTAGGTATTTCAAAAGTCTTCTTTCTTTTCTATCATGAATTTTAAGGACTATATGTCACTGAGAAGCAATAAAGTAACAAGATTACATGGTATACAGTTTTTGTCCAAGTGAAAATAAATTTGCAAATTTCAGTATGTACACATGTATTTTATGAGGTTAACTGCACAATGCATAAAGTATTCAGTTTTCTATTAATTTGAAGGACGCATGTCTTAATTTAGAAACATAGTTTACATTGTTCATTGTGGAATTTACAAGCAAAATTTGGTACATAGGTTATAAGATCAACTGTACAGTGCATATTAAACCTATAATACTTGATTTTGTATTAACTTCCCCAGTTGATCTTCTTGCACTCATAGTACTGTAATGCTTTGCTTCAGTGGTTTTTCTAATAATTTCAAAGTAAATTTCTAAAAATTCAAATCTGTCTCATGGCACTTTACTTAATCTAACAAATTATTCCATTGGCTCTTATAATCATACTAAAATATGAAACAACTTTTTTGAAGCTAAGCGTCCTTTAAATATTTTTTTCACAATTTTCCACTTAAGGAAACCTTCTCTGTAAACACTGGAACTAATGAATTATAAAACGTACAAAGTGGGAGATTCATGACATATAACAGACAATTTATGTTAAACAAAATCAGCAATATCAATAACATTGTCATAAACTTCAACAATTATAAGACATCACTTAAATTTATAACACACACATCATTTGGGACAAAATTCTAAGCAAAGGATTAAAAAACAATAGCAATGTTACACATCCAATGTCAATATACAATAATCTTTCATATCCAATTCATTAATAATATCAGATCAAGCACTAAAAGAAATATTACTGCATGTACATGAACTAGAAAATTGACGAAGTCATAAAGTGCCCCTCTGCTGGCTTTAAATCCGTGACTCAATAAAAATGAACTTAACCTCGAAAGCTTTAATGTTAATGAATTAATATTCTGTCTAAATTCTTTAATCACTTGTTATGCATGTTCCTCTAAATATCCTCTATTAACATGTAAAACATGAAATCTTCTTTGAAAACTTCTCAAGTTACTATATCAAGACAAAAATATTTTTTCTTCATAAATTTGCCAAAATTTGCCCTCGACCTTTGACCTTGACCTTCAGAGTTCAATACATTGTATCTGCATGTAAATTTACTGTATAATTTGCCATCTGTCAATGATATATGACAGCTCTACCTAAAACAGTTCTTGAATTATATTGTCATGGTCAAAATGCTTACTTATGTTTAGCTGTTTTAGCTGAGAAAAATGCTTTGGCCTTGACTTTTGACCCTGAAAAAGTTCAAGGTTAAAAGCCATACTACACTGCTGATCCTTTTAAATTGTTCATGAAAGCTCTTCTTTGAAAATTGTTCCTGTTGCTGTGTTCAAACCAAAGTATTTCAAAGTTCTAATTAAGGAGGGTTTGAACACCAAGATGGCGGCGGCCTTATTTGTTTTCTAGCTTCCTAGGAAAAGTACAGTCTTAACACCATTAAAACATTTGATGCTCTGATTGATTTAGGCATTTGAGTATCCTGATGAAGTTTGAATAATTTCCGGCGTCATTTGAAGAAATTATGGCGATTTTCGAAATATAGGACTTTGGGAGTTTTATCCATGAGCAAACCACGACGTCATTTCGACGTTATCGGGAAAAATGGCGTCGCAAACCTTCGCATTCAAACTGCAATAAAAACATCATTACTAAACGTATTGCATTGAAACTTAGCATGTATAAAATAGAAAATTAAATCTTCATCACAGTGTATTCGTTGACAAATTTATGTTACAGGAAAGCGGATGTCACTTCATTGAAAATGGACAATTTTGGAAGAAAAAAATGGAAAATATAAAGCCTTGTAATATTTTAATCCTAAATTCAATTTTTCCCATTTAATCATGAAATCATTTCTGGACATTATTTATAATTTTGATAGTTTTTGACAAAGATTCATCCACAGGATTCCTAATAATTAACTAGCAACTACAGTAAATTGGCTCGAAATTGCAAGTTTTTAGCGACAGTGTCATCTTTTATTCAAGTATCCTGCCTGTGTTTAAAACACAATTCATTTGATCTTTTCCATATATAAATGCAATATATTTATGGATATTTTGGAAGTTAAATCAAAATTAATTTCCAATAGCTTTACGAGAACTGGAATGACACTTTCAATATCATGACGTCATCAAGAAATTCATGAAAACGTCGATTAATGCTTATTTCAAAGTCTCGTAGAAAAATTTCCTGTGGATAGAATCAAATGTAAGTTTGTATAGTCAAGGACAGACAAGAAATATATAATTTCAGAAATTTTTAGAAAAATTGAATTTGACGTCCAAGTGTTCAATACCTCCTTAAAATGATTAAAGTTTGACCTTGAAAGTTCAAAATTTATAGGCATGTTCCTTATTATCCTCTCTCTGTTTAATATGAAAGCTGTACTTAAAAACAGTACAAGAGTTAAACAAGTGTTTATGAATGGAAAGACAGAAAAGTGATTCCTACAGGTCAAATACATCATCATGCAGGATCCTAAAAAGCTGATGCATTTTTCATCTTAAATTATTCTTCATTCAACAAAACAAATCATTTACAACGTACTGATAAAGGTATGATATAGATTCATTAATCATGTGTATTCCATTATGTAGCACTGTCAATATTTTTTTTCAAATTAAACACTTAATGAAAATGCTTCTGAGCAATTGATGCTAAAAATTAACTAAAGTAATACCTCAAAAAGGTGAAAAATTGATAATGGCTATATTAAATTGGAAATTTTACAGTTTTGACAAAATTCTAGCAACACATCCTTTAATAATATATTATTGGAAGAAAAGTGTTCAAAATAATGTGCCTGTGCTCACAAAAAACTGAAAACATGCTGTAGGATGTGAGACATACAGATATACAAAATGTATATTGCAAACTCATTTTGGAAGTATTTTGCCCATAAAGCAAGGTAACATGGATTTGTATTCATGAGACAACATATAGATAAGTCAGGTTTAAGTTTCATACTCCGATGATAATATTGTTACCTCTTACAGAATGAGGCATCTTATTATACATCTTGTCAGAGTTATACAAATACATGTATGTATTTTTAAGAGATTTCCTGATAAAAGACAATACCCAAGCCTTTAAAAATCATTGTCAGATTTTAAACAATAGTACCCGTAAAGCGCAAGTGACTAGTCACTACATTGTAAACAAGTTCAAATTCAATGTATTACTTTAAGATTTTGACAGATCCTGGCGTGGATGAAAAGTAATGAAGGATAAGGGTTTCAAAACACATTATCTGTAAGTTTGGTAAATTTGATATAACCTTTTTTTACATTTTATTTTTAGATAAATCATGTACATGTGTATATTTGGAATCTGATGATATCTTAACAAACCTGAATAATCTAGTCTTACAAATACATGTAGATCAAAAATAGTTAAATCTTGTGTTACAAATAATTCTACCTCCACTCTTTTATAAAACTTCGAAGATCTTAACTACATGTATACATGTATCTATGTCAAATAAAACAAAGACATGTAACATCCTTTGGTAATAGGATGCTTGATACTACAAGTTTCAATACATACCATCAATACATGTATTTTGTCCTTTATTAGGCTTTTTGAGTCCCTGACCTTCAAAAATGATTATCCTCCCTCTAATGAGAATGATGATGCTAAGTTTGTTTGTCTACTGACTTTTCACAAGGTTCAGGATACACATGCTGTGAGGCACACACAAAGTCAGCAGTGCTTATACATGTATATAATCTCCTACAAAACTATGTTTCAAGGAGACAATTTTAAAGCTTAAAAAACCCTCACTGTAGTGAGAAACATTCACTCAATTACATACATGTACATAGATCAAATATTCAACAGCATTACACTTACATAACAAGGATTTAGCTAGCACCTTGCAAAACATCTAAAGCCAGAGGGTAGTCCTTCATGAGGGGCCATGTCAAGATATCTTTGTGAATATCGTGAGTCAATTCCGTCATATTTCTCAGTGCCGTCAGTCTATCTACTATTTTACAAATTCGTTTATCAGGATCCTGTTTATTTCTCTTGGCCAGAATCCTTAAAGCTGAGATCAGCCTAGACTGGATCCTCTCTACCTTCTCAGGTTCCTCCAAATCACATCTGTCTGTAAACCAGATCAAAAGTAACATATAATAATAAATATGAATGATAAACAAATGGCCCAAGTGGGCCGATAATGCTCTCACGAGAAACCTGTACACTATAAATGTTTAATAGGAGTGACAAAAAAATCCATATTTCTTTGAAGAATTCAACTTTAGGCCAAAGTCTTCAATCATTAGATTAAAGTTACTGTAGTAATACTAACAGGGTTTTTACATTTGAATTATACATGTACATGTATGAAAGGACTATAGCTAACGTAAGCTGCAGAAACTCTGACATTCTAATGCACCCCTTTTTAACATGCATTCTGATTGTTTGCACGATTTAAAAACTGCGAGGGGATTCACATTTCACCGCAGTCTTTTCTATGACATCATGCATTCCTATGACAACGTTGTTAAAAGCAGACATTTTCTTAACTGACCAAAGCATTAGAATGGGGTTACAATGAAATTTATTGTTGATCTAAGGATCAATGATACCCCCGCCCGGCATATTTTACATATAAGCAATGTAAGCAATACACAAAAGGAGCTGTTAAGATAAGGGCCGTATTGAGCCCTGAATCTCATGACTTATTTTTTGCACATGGCGAATCGTATACAGAAAAACATGAATCATTATTGAAATAAAATGTATTTGCAGAACTTTTACATGTTTTACATTATGTTAAGGAACTCTTAAGGTTGTAAAATTAAGGTCGAAAGAGGTAGGGGTGCTCGGATAGAAAATCCGATAATATCGACAAAAAACATATACATTTTTGAATATTTTGTCTAAAATGGATAAATATAAGCTAAAAGACATCAAATATGTCTACGTTGTGTATCAGAAATAGATTTCGAACGTTCTACCTCCTTTTATTGGTAAATAATGAAATATGGAACTTAAAATACGGTCTTATTCTTCATTCAATGGCTACAATGTAAGCCTTTTAGCGCGAAATACACATTGACGGAGAAATGAACATCACTCTTGCTTATTCCGTTCCTAATTCTTGTATCTTTCATTCAATCATATTGAGTACACAATGTTTGATGGATTAAAGAGGAAAAATAGTCAAATGAGCAATATTTAATGGTCAAAAAGATCGATTCTTAAAAAATGCACCCCCCTTTCCATTTTTAGTTTTTCGTCTCTGGGGTAGTGTTCCCCCCCCCGGAGATACAGAACCCCACTTTGCAAAAAAAATTTGTATCATGGATACACATCTCCAGTGAAAGTGGCTTTCTGTATATCCGGGGGGAACAATGTTCAATAAAACTTTTCCGTTTTCTATTGATTTCTATGACAAAAAGATAAGTTTTGACCCCAAAATTAGCAATTTTATGCAAAACAGATAAAAAATAACTTCATATTCTGATGGGATGCCGTATAGGTATACATTTTACCGAAAAAGGTTCTTGAAATTTCAATTTTCAAAATTCCACTTTTCAGGGCTGATTTTACGCCTTATCTTAACAGCTCCTTAAGGAACATGACCCTTAATTTAAACTTGACCTGTATTTCTCAATGTAAAGCTATATCTAAGAAATAACAAGTTAAAAGTCATGTTTGTAAAACATTAATGCCCCCCTACCCCTTCTGTGATTAAAGTCCGTCACAACTTTATACTTGATTTTCATTTGATGTGTCTGTACACAAAATTTCATTTCAAATTGTGAATCCACTCCAGAGGTATTGAACGGAAACTGATGTCGTGGACCGACCGACCGACGGACTGATAGACAGAAAGTCAGACAGCGGCAAAGCAATATGTCCCCTCTTCTTCAAAGGGGGGCATAAAAATTTTTGATTGAACCCAAATATGAACTTGACCTAGATTTTTATTTGATGTGTCTGAAAACAAAATTTCATTTCAATATGTAACTCCACTCAAGAGATATTGAACGGAAACCCTGAAATTTTGGTATTTTTCGAAGTGCAAGGGGCATAACTCTGTCAAAATCTTGTTCATCAGACCTAAATATGAACTTGACCTGGTAGATTTTCATTTGATGTGTCTGTATAGAAAATTTCATTTCAATATGTAACTCCACTCAAGAGATATTGAACAGAAACCCTGAAGTTTTGGTATTTTTCAAAGTGCAAGGGGCATAACTCTGTCAAAATTTTTTTGATCGGACCTAAATATGAACTTGACCTAGATTTTCATTTGATGTGTCTGTATACAAAATTTCATTTCTATATGTAACTCCACTCAAGAGATATTGAATGGAAACCCTGAAATTTTGGTATTTTTCGAAGTGCAAGGGGCATTACTCTGTCAAAATTTTGTTGATTGGACCCAAATAAAAACTTGACCTAGATTGTCATTTGATGTATCCGTATACAAAATTTCATTTCAATATGTAACTCCACTCAAGAGATATTGAACGGAAACCCTGAAATTTTGGTATTTTTCGAAGTGCAAGGGGCATTACTCTGTCAAAATTTTGTTGATTGGACCCAAATATGAACTTGACCTAGATTTTCATTTGATGTATCTGTATACAAAATTTCATTTCAATATGTAACTCCATTCAAGAGATATTGAACAGAAACCCTGAAATTTTGGTATTTTTCAAAGTGCAGGGGGCATAACTCTGTCAAAATTTTTTCGATCGGACCTTAATACGAACTTGACCTGGATTTTCATTTGATGTGTCTGTATACAAAATTTCATTTCAATATGTAACTCCATTCAAGAGATATTGAACGGAAACCCTGAAATTTTGGTATTTTTCGAAATGCAAGGGGCATAACTCTGTCAAAATTTTTTTGATCGGACCCAAATATGAACTTGACCTAGATTTTTGTTTGATGTGTCTGTATACAAAATTTCATTTCAATATGTAACTCCATTCAAGAGATATTGAACAGAAACCCTGAAATTTTGGTATTTTTCGAAATGCAAGGGGCATAACTCTGTCAAAATTTTTTTGATCGGACCCAAATATGAACTTGACCTAGATTTTTGTTTGATGTGTCTGTATACAAAATTTCATTTCAATATGTAACTCCATTCAAGAGATATTGAACGGAAACCCTGAAATTTTGGTATTTTTCAAAATGCAAGGGGCATAACTCTGTCAAAATTTTTTTGATCGTACCCAAATATGAACTTGACCTAGATTTTTGTTTGATGTGTCTGTATACAAAATTTCATTTCAATATGTGAATCCATTCCAGAGATATTGAACGGAAACTGATGTTGCGGACCGACCGACAGACCGACAGACCGACCGACCGACCGACCGACAGCGGCAAACCTATATGTCCCCTCTTCTTCGAAGGGGGGCATAAATATATTCCCTGTTACAGTTTTCATTTAAATGTCAGGCAAGCACAGAATGTTGATTTTTTTCCAAGTTTAAAGGGGCACAACTCTGCATAAAATTGAGTCATATTCAAACCTAACCTGTAATTTTTGGTATAATAGCTACATTCAACAAATTAATTTATTATCTGTAACAGTTGTCCTTCTAATGTCAAGAAACCACAAAACTGTGAATTTTTTTAAAGTTTCAAGGGGCATAACTCTGCACGTAATTGAGGGACAAGACCTATATTCGATCTTGACCTGTATTTCTTGGTGTAATAGCTATATGCAAGAAATGAATTGATTATCTGTAACAGTTTTCCTTTAAACGTCCTGAAACCACAAAATTGTGAATTTTTCTAAGTTGCAAGGGACATAACTCTGCACATTATTGCGGGTATTGACCCATATTTGAACTTGACCTGTATTTCTTGGTGTAAAAGCTATATGCAAGAAATGAATTGATTATCTATAACGTTTTACCTTTAAATGTCCGGAAACCACAAAATTTTGAATTTTTCTAAGTTTCAAGGGGCATAACTGTGCATAAAATTGAGAGACGACCCATATTCGAACTTGACCTGTATTTCTTGGTGTAAGAGCTATATTCAAGTAATGAATTGATTATCTGTATTGGTTTTCCTTTAAATGTCCGGAAACCCCAAAATAATGAATTTTTCAAAGTTTCAAGGGGCATAACTCTGCAAAAAATTGAGGGACATGACCTGTATTTGAACTTGACCTGTATTTCTAGGTGTAAAAGCTATATGTAAGAAATGAATTGATTATCTACAAAGGTTTACCTTTAAATGTCCGGAAACCACAAAATTATGAAATTTTCTAACTTAAGTTTCAAGGGGCATAACTCTGAACAAAATTGAGGGACATGACCCATATTTGAACTTGACCTGTATTTCTTGGTGTAATAGCTATATGCAAGAAATGAATTGATTATCTGTAATGGTTTTCCTTGAAACGTACGGAAACCACAAAATTTTTTAATTTTCTAAGTTTCAAGGGGCATTACTCTGCACAAAATTGAGGGACATGACCCATATTTGAACTTG
Organism: Pinctada fucata; assembly: GCA_028142955.1. Classification (NCBI taxonomy): domain Eukaryota; kingdom Metazoa; phylum Mollusca; class Bivalvia; order Pterioida; family Pteriidae; genus Pinctada; species Pinctada fucata. The sequence goes on from AP027102.1 coordinate 12,087,883, forward strand.
ACCTGTATTTCTTTGTGAAATAGCTATATGCAAGAAATGAATTGATTATCTGTAATGGTTTTCCTTGAAACGTCCGGAAACCACAAAATTTTGAAATTTTCTAAGTTTCAAGGGGCATTACTCTGCACAAAATTGAGGGACATGACCCATATTCGAACTTGACCTGTATTTCTTGGTGTAATAGCTATATGCAAGAAATGATTTGATTATTTGTAATGGTTTTCCTTTAAACGTCCGGAAACCACAAAATTTTGAATTTTTCTAAGTTTCAAGGGGCACAACTCTGCACGTAATTGAGGGATATGACCTATATTCGAACTTGACCTGTATTTCTTGGTGTAGAAGCTGTATGCAAGAAATGAATTGATTATATGTAATAGTTTTCCTTTAAATGTCCAGAAACCACAGGTGGGACGCACGCACGCACAGACATCACTATATACCCCCACCATTGTATGGCGGGGGTATAAAAATAGACAGCGTATCAGCGAATCCCCTGTCAGAAATTTCTGTTTTAAACCCCAATTTCTGACAGGGAATTAGCTGATACCCTGTCAGTTTTTCTAAAACACACACATGATAACCCCAATTATGTTTGCAAACAATTACTGTGATTTTACGGTGCAATGATCTAGGTTTTGTCTGGCCCCTCTTTCACAGAGCCAAAAAATTGTTTGTAATTTTAAAATCAACCCATAAATCCATTTTACAGACTTCTTCAAATATCAGCCTAGATATCATTATAGCTGATACTGGCGTTATAACAAACGACCAAGCTTACCTGTAAAAGTGACAACAATTCCTCTCACTACTGTAATCTCCTCCCATGTTAAATTCAGGGCAAGAAGAGACTTTGCCACTGAGAATAAATTTTCTGTAAAATCTTTGCGTACGATTCCCTTTATCTCCGCTTCATGAAAGTCCCTTACGCCAACAACAACTCGTAGACTTGGATTTATACACTTGTGTGCAGCAAGGAACCAGAATTCAAAATGGGATGCTGGTAAAATAAAATCAGAAAAAAATTTAACAGCATTGTACAAGTATTTAAAAATTGTTTTAAAACTTTTAAGGAATCTTTATCAAACTAAAACAGAAACAGGATAGGGCCAAATATCTATATAATTGGTATCCAATTTTCACAGAAATCAATTTTAATAAATTCAATTTGGGGCCCTATATAGTTATTCTAAATTTTGGTCTCTAGATGGGGTCATAGTGATCTATCTTGAAGCTTAAGTAATGATTTCAGCCAATCAGCAATACAGGATATAAATTGTCATTTCCTATAGTACTGTACATGTATATTTTAAGATTCAACAGACACCCCTAAGATATGATGTTGATGTGCAAATTGTTCCACAAATTGATTATAGTAGCAAATGACTAAGTGTCCATTTTCCAGAAAATATTTACTACCATTTTTAAAAACCTTGATTTTATATGCACATTCACCAGTGATCACAAATTCACATCATTTGGCAGAATTTTGACGTCATATCTGATTGCACTGACTTTATGCATTGTGATGTTTTCTATATTGAAGTCACAATGACAATATTGCCAAATTGTGTGATATCTGGTGTCTGTCCGCCCAGTGAATCTACTGGACAATCAGCTATTGAATCATCTACATGTACATGTAGTAACTGGTTCCCTATGAAGTTTCAAAATTGCTACAATTAAACTGAAAAGCAGGAGATGCTTACACTTTATAAGGGCCGTCTGATCCGATACGGAGAGCTCTGTGAACATAGGAATGGACCGCACAAAATCCACCATCTTTGTTAACTCCAGTTCCATCCTCTCAAGACGAGACTTAATGAACTCCAGTCGATTGTCCAAATCAATCCCTGTGTTATTGAAAAATTCATTCCAGACATCTTGTGGGACGATGGAAAGTGACCCAAATGTCTCAATCTTTGCCTGGTAATCATTCTACAAAATAAACATGCATAGTTATCAAACAATTTCTCAAACTTTTGTCTTAAAGTTTTACAGATGGTCTTAAAGAGACAGACCAGTGCATATCCACTAATATACATGTACATTGCGTAAAAATAAATACATGTTTAACTGAGCTGAAAATCATAGTAATCCATTCATCTTTGTCACCTTATTTTACCTTTATCTTGTGCTAACAGATTTCTGTTTAAGTAAACTGCTTAACTCATATGGTAGCCTGAAGGAAAACTTTGATTGTCAAACTTTAAGGATCAAAGATATTACTACTACTTAATACATGTACTTAACAATTTTTTCTAATATCATATGGCCTAAAAGTGACAGATGAGTTCACAAGAATGCATTATTTCTCCTTTATTGTTATAAGTGACCATCAACTCACATAAGCCTTTTGCTGCCTCTGTTTGACAAATTCTTCGTCCAGTAAAAGTTTGGCCTCTGGACAATTCCTAAGCTGGACATCCCTCAGTACATCCAGTAGACCATCTAACTCTGCGCTACTCATGTACTCTTCATCAGCATCCTTAGATAGAAGCTTCCGTACCTCTACTGTGTCTTTTGTGCGTTTTTCATATGTATATCGACCAGTCTTGATGGCTGGAAACATAAATTGATTCAAATTCAAAAGATCTTCCAATCATGAAGATCCTAAAGACATAAACATGATATCGGTAAATATAATATACAGTCTTCTCTCGATAAGTCAAACTGAAAGGGACCATCAGAAAAAGTTTGATTTATCAGAAGTTTGACTTACTTTACACATGACCAACAATCAATTTTTAATAAGACTGATGTCCCTTTCTCTATCACCATTCAAAAATGTTTGTGTTGTCTCCTTTTAACGATCAAGCTACCTTTAATGTATGTAATGAAACTCCATAGCAAGAAAGTATCAATTATCTGTCCACTGATCTCCTTATAATTTTAAAATTGATTTTTGTTTAAGAATTAAAATTAATATTTGTGATTCAACTTATTGAGGTGAATTTTCAATAAAAAATGAGTTCCATGTATTGGACCTAAATATTAGTTTGACTTAACGAAAAGTTCCGAGTTATCAGGATTAAAAATGCATAGAAACCAATGGAAGTGAATCGGGACTTTAAAAAACAGTTCGAGTTGTGCAGAAATTTGAGTTATCCAAGTTTGAGTAAACGAGAGTAAACTGTAATCAATCTTTGTGAGAAGTTTGTTAATAAGGAAAATATAATTTATCAAATTCTCTTAGAAATGAAGAAGCTAAAAGATTATAAAGACAAAAATTAGTCTTACAGAGAGAGTCTTGATGAGTGATAAAAATTTATTGTAATATTTTTTCTTTTACAATAAAGGTGAAACATGTACATTTGTACATTTATCTTGCTTCTTTTACAACGGAAAAATTCAAGTTTTTTCTCATAATAAAATCACAGGTCATTATTGACATAGCTGTCAACTGACCCGATTTCCGCGGGTCAGTCCCGCTTTTTTACCCTTTGACCCGATTATTTTTTATCACCCGCGCAGGTCACGTCTTTCACCCGATTTTTCGTTGCTGACCCGGGAATCACCCGATTCCGATTTGGTTCCGTCTATAACTTGAGACTTTAAATTTCCAGCTGTGACTTTTCAATTAAAACACCTGCATTTACAGGTAAATTGGGACGTTTGTTTAGTGATATGGGAAGTAATTAGCCACTTTCATGTTGTTTTAACGACTTGGGCTTGGATTATTAATTGGGAATGTCTATGGAAAGACGATCGTAAACACGGAGATTTATGCAGAAGAAAAGGGACAAATGTTTTTATAGTGTTTAAAACAATTGAAGCAGTGAAATGTAGAGTTTATTTCACACAAAATCTTCATCATGGTATAGCAATGACTAAATAGAAATATATCTAGCGTAGCAAATTCAACTATGAACCTTCAGGCATTGATTAATAAGTCCTAAAATTTTACAGGTGCTACATTATCATGATTATGCAGTATTACAATTTAAATAAATGCTTTACATGTCTTAAATAATGAACTTTATTGACCTGTATTTTGGGGGGGGGGGTAAATTTTATTCATAATGACACAAGCAAAAGGTCGCGATTTTGTTTCGCGCGCTATGACCCTCTTTTTCATTTCCCAAAGAGGGTCATTGACCCTCTTTGGTCTGAAAAAAGTTGACAGGTATGATTATTGAAGCTGGTGATGATTAACTTTCAAGACATATTAGAAATAAGATAGGTAAAAATCCTCTAAAGTGACCTAAAGTGACAATAATTAAACATTTACATTGTTGATCCCTTTGATCAATGAGCCTATGTGATATGTATAAATACATGTATATACATGTATGTACATGTATACATGTATGTATCTTCATATCATATGATTACCTTCTACAGCCATGCCCGTAGCTAAACATTTCTTATATCTACAAGCGGCACACGAGTTCCTCTTCCCTGGACCTAGTATACAGAATCCATCTTTCTCAGGACCACGTTTACATCTGTACGTCTGGTTCTTCTGTTGGATTTTCACAATGCTCCGTCGAAAAAAGCCCTTAGGATTTGAACAATATGAATCTAATCACTATGGTTCTATAGATAAACTATAATACTAAATAAGTTTCAACATTTTTATAAAGAACAACTTGGCTCTTTAAACTCCTTTTTTTTATTTCCAAAAAATTAAGTCAGACCAAAAACAATCATCTTTTGTGTTGAAATCGTGATTTATGTTAACAATATAAAATGAAAAGATATGACACTGCTAAAGTCAGATAATACAATAACTTAAAAAATCTGTTACAGTGGTTAAGAAATTCAATTTTCTTTACATTTGAGTGATGGCATTGAGAGCAAGTTACCTTACAAGCTTCACATGAGTTAACACCATAGTGGAATCCCGTAGCAGGATCAGAGCACACTCTACATGGAGGAAGGAAGGCACTCTTTGTAGGTCTGCTGGCTTTCCTCTGAAGGAGGTTCTGTACAGACGTGATAGGTAGATCACCGGTAGCTGATACAGAGCTTGGACTCATACAACTACTGCTCATACTGAGGTCCTCGGAACGATATTCCTCTTCCTGGGACGGAGAATCAGCAAAGTCAGAGGAAGTCTGGACCTCCATGGTGTTAACAACCTCGGAATGGTCTACGGCAGTTACTTCACATTCATTACTGACGATGGAGGAAATGGTTTGGTTTATGGCACTTGATGACGGGCTACCGACCCGATTTATTTGCTCTAGCTGTAACAAAGCTTCCAACGCATCCATAACTGCTGGATTTTCTGGCTGAAAATATAATCATCATTTTTGTCATGTGATCTGCATATCAGCTCAGTTTAATATATTGTTAAAAATAGCTGCATAATTACTTTGTTTTCAGTTTTCAAAAATATGTAATGCACAATACACCTTATGTCTGTAATAATTGTTGGGTCTACATGTATCTTTTCATTTCAGCATAAGAATATGAACAAGTTAATTTCTTTCATTAAGAAACACAAGTATTTATGAAAATTAAATGACAGTATATTTCTAATAGTCTAGGGCTTTTGTAGGTGAGCTGCCGATTCTACCTGATCAGTTTTAATACGAAACTCTGGCCCTATAGCCTCTATGACTTTCTCCCGATGGAGCTGGAAGTCAGGTGTGGCTGTTTCAATGCGTTGTACAAGCACAGACTCCTGATTGTTACTGGTGTCCATGTTTTCTACTTCTATGATATATTCATCACCCACATCTCTACAGTTAGGCTCAGCTTCTGTGAAAATAATGCACAGAAAATATTTTACAACCACAAATGTAACTGCTTCCAAATCAAAGTTTGAAAGACATTTATAAGGAATGATTGTGAATTAGAATCTATGTTAATATATGTAGCACATGCACATACAATGTGATTCACTTTGCATTACTACTGTTTTGGAGTAGTTTTCATAATCTTTTTTTCATACTTTAGAGTTATCCGTCTTTGTCCACAGTAAGATGAAAACAAAATAAGTAATCAGCATAATTATTATGGAGAGGTTGCACATTTATCATGATGTAATACTAGTACCTAAAGTATGCTTTTCTTATCAAAAATCAATAGTTATCATAAAGTTACTTATTTTATAAACAAGAGATAAATGTACATGTACTTGCTGTTGCAAGTACTTGTACATTAATTGTTGCTTACCTGCATTGGCATTGACACTGTATATACAGGAATTGCACTGATATTCTTTTGCATCAGGACTTACACTGATATTCTTTTGCATCAGGAATTGCACTGATATTCTTTTGCATCAGGACTTACACTGATATTCTCCTGCTTCAGGACTTACACTGATATTCTTTTGCATCAGGACTTACAGATATTCTTCTGCATCAGGACTTGCACTGATATTCTTTTGCATCAGGACTTACACTGATTTCCTTCTGCATCAGGACTTACACTGATATTCTTTTGCATCAGAACTTACACTGATATTTTTCTGCATCAGGACTTGCACTGATATTCTTCTGCATCAGGACTTACACTGACATTCTTCTGCATCAGGACTTAAACTGATTTTCTTTTGCATCAGGACTTGCACTGATATTGTGATTTGTCGCAAATCATGACTTACACTAATACTCTTGCATTTATGTGTTAAAATTTGAATCACATTAAGGGATATAGAGAATATTTAGTATGTACCTGAATTGACTACTCTGATATCCACAACTGATTGGTCATCAAAGTATTTGGATAAAGTCTGTGAACAGTCGAGTTGTTTTCCTGATGTTTTTAGCTGAGTGAAAAAAAGAACAATTATCATTAATTTACTGATAATTCTTTGATACATATACATTTGTACTATCAATAGTATACAATGTATGAACCCTTGACCCATATCAAATAATTTTACAATTTTTTAAAAGTTTGAGTAGATTGTTTGATAACAATTAATATATGAATTTTTGCCTAACTGGAGAATTAGCATCTGTTACATCTCAAAAATCTTTTTCCTTCAACATTGTAGATTTGTTTCAAAATGAGTTTCATTCAACCGAACTTGTGAGACGAAAATAATTACATTTTACAAATACCATAGGTATATATATATGCCAGTTCATGAAATGAATTCAATTGAATATGAAAGTGATCAAGTTTGAAAAGAGAAATACAGAGCTATTCAATAACATGTTCATGTGTGTTGCCTATTCAATGTTTGACACTAAATATTTAATGACTCTGAACCTTGCAGGTGACCTTGACCCTCATTGGATTTGGAGTCTCATTATGCTTGACCATCCATGCAATGGATGCACAATGAATATAAATAAGTTATAGCAATAAATGTAATACTAAAAGAAAGACTACCAGACAGACGCATGGCAGACAGTTTGTCTTGCATTGCACAGGTGACAAAAAAACTATGATAATATACTGTTAAAGTATACCATTGAGGGAGTTGGCACGATTACGGTTCCACGAGACTAGACCTATCTCGCCTCGGGAAATAGGTCTGGTTGATGGGGACCAGAATCATGCTAACTCCCTAAATGGTGTACTTAAACTGTTTTATTATTCCGTCACTGTGACGTCATCAGCGTCACGTACAGAATCTCCGCCCCTTTTCGAGACTTACTCCCTAGGGAAATAGTCGTCCAAACTAACGCATCCTTTGCAGGGATATAGTCTTATCAAGTGAATTACAGCTAGATTTAATGAGTATCCTTTTATGTAGGAAACCAGAAGTCTCTGATGAGACTGAAGCTCTACTGGCTGTTTTGTTAAATTTACTGAGTTGACATCCATTTTCCAACCCTGGGGGACAGGGGCTCACACAAAATATCAGATGCACATCTACACCACAGACACATAATACATGTAATGCTAAAAGAATTTACTCTCCATGAATTATCGGTATACTTTCTGAGATCTGGTGTTCACAAGATTACAAAGACTTATACATGAGAAAATGAACACACCTATTTTCAAAGACGGGTAAGTCTTAAGCAGAATCTCAGGCACACAATCAGATCACAGACTCATGGAAATGAGAAAGGAAATATCTCTCTACAGTATCAATAATACTTTCTGAGAACTGGTGTTCACTAGATTACAGAGTTAAATAGGAGAACATGACCACACCCATTTCAAAGACCCTGGGGTTCAGATGCTGAAACAAAATAGCAGGAACACACATACAGTGTAGAAAAGAAACTGATTATAATGCAAAAAGAATTATCTCTCCATCAATTATACTTTCTGAGAATTGATGTTCACAAGGTAACATAGCTTATACGGGAGAAAATGACGTGTAGAACCAATGTCTTTTTGATCGCGGAAACTGCTCGCACAAAACACGTACCGACGTAATTCACGGTCTACGAGCGTCAATACTTTCAAGACATTCAATACACAAAATAATCATGACCATAAACAGATAAGTACGCGAAAGAAATTAAGAATATACATAGACGCATAATTATACATTGTTACGCAGATGACTACCGCAGTCTCCAAAAACTGGTAACCCAAAAGAGGAATTTTATAAAACGGAAAACCAAGGTCGCTGGTTTCGTTGTACAGTGTACAGGGGATGACAGAGTCAGTTGCATCATTACATTTATGTCTCTGTAAGCGGTCACTATAGAAAGTAATCTCAGGCAACAGTGCATAGCAAGTACATGTACATGTATTACAGACTGAAACAATAAACCTTGTGAAATTTTGATTATGTTTGTACTTTAATTTGGTTATTGAAGATGCACTGCAAAAGAAATAAAGTGCCTTATTTGCAAAAAAAGCTTATGTCTTGTAAAATATACTCTCCTTTGACTACATAATGAAAAAATGTACCCTCCCTTGCTTAGAGCACACCTATAAGTATAAATGTGCCCACCCTTGCCCTCAGCGCGTGCATGATGTGCCCTCTTTGGCCCATGGCACGCAGAAGTGCCCTACTTGGCGCCCTGCCCTTTTTGTTTTCTAGCTGGAACACTGTGACCACACCCATTTCCAAGACACTGGGGTTCAGGGGCTCAAACAAAATATGAGGGCACAAATAGACCAGGGACTGATTATAATGCAAACAGAATTATCTCTCTACCAATTATACTTTCTGAGAATTGATGTTCACAAGGTAACATAGACTTATATTGGAGAAAATGACCACACCCGTTTCCAAGACACTGGGGGTCAGGGGCTCAAACAAAATATCAGGGGCACAACTAGACCAGAGACTGATTATATTGCAAAAAGAATTATTTCTCTATCAATTATACTTTTTGAGAATTGATGTTCACTAGATTACACAGACATATATAGGAGAAAATGACCACACCCATTTTTGAAGACGCTGGGGGTCAGAGGCTCAAACAAAATATCAGGTGCAAAACTGGACCAGAGACTGATTATATTGCAAAAAGAATTATTCCTCTATCAATTATACTTTCTGAGAACTGGTGTTCACTCGATTACATAGATTTATATAGGAGAAAATGACCACACCCATTTTTGAAGACCCTGGGGGTCAGAGGCTCAAACAAAATATCAGGTGCACAACTAGACCAGAGACTGATTATATTGCAAACAGAAGTATCTCTATACCAATTATACTTTCTGAGAATTGATGTTCACAAGGTAACATAGACTTATATTGGAGAAAATGACCACACCCATTTTCAACACAATGGGGGTAAGGGGCTCAAACAAAATATCAGGGGCACAACTAGACCAGAGACTGATTATATTGCAAAAAGAATTATTTCTCAATCAATTATAATTTTTGAGAATTGATGTTCACTAGATTACATAGACATATATAGGAGAAAATGACCACATCCATTTTTGAAGACCCTGGGGGTCAGAGGCTCAAACAAAATATCAGGTGCATAACTAGACCAGAGACTGATTATATTGCAAAAAGAATTATTTCTCTATCAATTATACTTTCTGAATATTGGTGTTCACTAGATTACATAGACTCGTATAGGAGAAAATGACCACACCCATTTTTGAAGACCCTGGGGATCAGAGGCTCAAACAAAATATCAGGTGCACAACTGGACCAGAGACTGATTATATTGCAAAAAGAATTATTTCTTTATCAATTATACTTTCTGAGAATTGGTGTTCACTAGATTACATAGACATACATAGGAGAAAATGACCACACCCATTTTCAAGACCCTGGGGGTCAGAGACTCAAACAAAATATCAGGCGCACAACTGGACCAGAGACTGATTATATTGCAAAAAGAATTATTTCTATATCAATTATACTTTCTGAGAATTGGTGTTCACTAGATTACATAGACTTATATTTGAGAAAATGACCACACCCATTTTTGAAGACCCTGGGGGTCAGAGGCTCAAACAAAATATCAGGTGCACAACTAGACCATGGACCAAACTAAATGCAAAAAGAATAAGTTTCTATCATTTATTGTTTCAGAGGAGTTGCGCTCACAAAAAAATTGTTAACAGACAGACAGACAGACAGACAGACAGACAGACAGACAGACAGACGGACGCCGTACAACATGGTATCGCATAAGCTCAACTGGTCTTTGACCAGTAGAGCTAAAAATCAGTATAGGTATAATAACAAGAAATAAATCCCTTACCAGACTACAATCAAATCCTTACTTACCTTCTCTATGGTTATAATATCTTCTTGTATACTCTGTATCTGGGATATAAGTCTTCTCTCTGAATCTTCTGAAGATTGCTTCTCCTCTTGGATACTACGAATCTGATCTACAATTAAAAATCAGAGTAACTAGTCTGCAGTGAAAGACAAACTTGTTGGTGTGTGTAATTTCATGGTCTGCAAATGAAGTTATAATATCCTCTTAATTAACATTACACAAACTTTCTGAAAATTATGCGAACTTATTTTAGTGGGTTTCATATTTTAGCGGACTTAACGCTACCAAGAGTGCACTAACTTGAGACTTTGCTATATATTTTATCTGTCAGATTATTATGGAAAATAAGTCAAGTGTGCTAATTCATGATAACGCTATTATGTCCCTTTGTCTAATTTTATCCTGTTTGCACTAAAATTTGGTGGCACTAAAATATGTACACTAACAGCATTCAGATCTATAATATTTGACATCAGGCAATTCAGCAGGAATCCAATTGAATACCAGATTAACTTACCATACAACTGGTTAGTAACTCTGGTAAATTCCTCCTGTTTAATTTACCATACAAATGGCATACAACTGGTTAGTAACTCTGGTAAATTCCTCCTGTTTAACTTACCATACAAATGGCATACAACTGGTTAGTAACTCTGGTAAATTCCTCCTGTTTAACTTACCATACAAATGGCATACAACTGGTTAGTAACTCTGGTAAATTCCTCCTGTTTAATTTACCATACAAATGGCATACAACTGGTTAGTAACTCTGGTAAATTCCTCCTGTTTAATTTACCATACAACAGGTTAGTAACTCTGGTAAATTCCTCCTGTTTAACTTACCATACAGCTGGTTAGTAACTCTGGTGAATTCCTCCTGTTTAACTTACCATACAACTGGTTAGTAACTCTGGTAAATTCCTCCTGTTTAACTTAGTTACCATACAGCTGGTTAGTAACTCTGGTAAATTCCTCCTGTTTAACTTACCATACAACTGGTTAGTAACTCTGGTAAATTCCTCCTGTTTAACATACCATACAGCTGGTTAGTAACTCTGGTAAATTCCTCCTGTTTAACTTACCATACAACTGGTTAGTAACTCTGGTAAATTCCTCCTGTTTAACATACCATACAGCTGGTTAGTAACTCTGGTAAATTCCTCCTGTTTAACTTACCATACAACTGGTTAGTAACTCTGGTAAATTCCTCCTGTTTAACATACCATACAGCTGGTTAGTAACTCTGGTAAATTCCTCCTGTTTAACTTACCATACAACTGGTTAGTAACTCTGGTAAATTCCTCCTGTTTAACATACCATACAGCTGGTTAGTAACTCTGGTAAATTCCTCCTGTTTAACTTACCATACAACTGGTTAGTAACTCTGGTAAATTCCTCCTGTTTAACTTACCATACAAATGGCATACAACTGGTTAGTTACTCTGGTAAATTCCTCCTGTTTAACTTACCATACAACTGGTAAGTAACTCTGGTAAATTCCTCCTGTTTAACATACCATACAGCTGGTTAAGTAACTCTGGCGAATTCCTCCTGTTTAACTTACCATACAACTGGTTAGTAACTCTGGTAAATTCCTCCTGTTTAACTTACCATACAACTGGTAAGTAACTCTGGTAAATTCCTCCTGTTTAACATACCATACAGCTGGTTAGTAACTCTGGTGAATTCCTCCTGTTTAACTTACCATACAACTGGTTAGTAACTCTGGTAAATTCCTCCTGTTTAACTTACCATACAACTGGTTAGTTATTCTGGTGATTTCCTCCTGTTTAACTTACCATAGAACTGGTTAGTAACTCTGGTAAATTCCTCCTGTTTAACTTAGTTACCATACAACTGGTCAGTAACTCTGGTAAATTCCTCCTGTTTAACTTAGTTACCATACAACTGGTATGTAACTCTGGTGAATTCCACCTGTTTAATTTACCATACAACAGGTTAGTAACTCTGGTAAATTCCTCCTGTTTAACTTACCATACAACAGGTTAGTAACTCTGGTAAATTCCTCCTGTTTAACTTACCATACAACTGGTTAGTTATTCTGGTGATTTCCTTCTGTTTAACTTACCATACAACTGGTAAGTAACTCTGGTAAATTCCTCCTCTTTAACTTATCATACAACTGGTTAGTTACTCTGGTGAATTCCTCCAATTTAACTTACCATACAACTGGTTAGTAAGTCTGGTGAATTCCTCCTCTTTAACTTATCATACAACTGGTTAGTTACTCTGGTGAATTCCTCCAATTTAACTTACCATACAACTGGTTAGTAACTCTGGTGAATTCCTCCTGTTTAACTTACCATACAACTGGTTAGTAACTCTGGTGAATTCCTCCTGTTTAACTTACCATACAACTGGTTAGTAACTCTGGTGAATTCCTCCTGTTAAACTTACCATACTACTGGTTAGTAACTGGTGAATTCCTCCTGTTAAACTTACATGTACCATACTACTGGTTAGTAACTCTGGTGAATTTCTCCTGTTTAACTTACCATACAACTGGTTAGTAACTCTGGTGAATTCCTCCTGCTTTCTCCTCTCCAGGTCTATTTTTCCCTGCAGTTCCCGGACGACCTCTTTCAGCCGCTGACATGTCGCAGCGACATCCTGAAGTCCAGCGTTATGACATGACGGTACTTCCTGTTCTATATGCACCTCACTTTGACATGTGATGTCTATGCCTGGTTCTCTCCCAGTCTGGTATACCATGGTGTTTATGGTTCCATCATTCTGGCATATGGTGTCTACAACATTATCTTTTCCATTCTCAAGTATGGTGGTACATACGGGCATGGTTCCTCCATTTTGACATGTGCTGTCTACTTTCCCAGCCTCATATATGGTAGTACTCAATGTTCCTTCCCTCTGACATGGTACATCTGAGGCCTGTTCTGTCCCAGGTTGGTGACAGGGGCCATCTACACACTTTGCTATCTCCTCATACGATTTAACATCTTTATCGTGTATTCCTGTACCCTGACACATCACGGCATCTAGGACAACTTCTCCATCACCATCACACTTTGTGGCCACACCCTCTCCTTGTGTACACTTGTTAGGTGTGGCAACTGAACTCTCTGTAGATTTCTCTGAATCCATACTTCTGTAAATAACTACTTTCTTTCTTTTATTGATGAATTATCTGCATAACTGAAAGAAAACATAAAAGTTGCAATCTTGATACACATTGTATTTGCAAAAATAAAAAAAATAGAAATTGTGTTTCTTTAATATAATCCAGTTCACAAGTACTGGTATCTTTTGTACTTTTACTCGCACTTTTGTTGCACCCGAGTTGCATTTGCTTTACATAAGTGACATAATAGATTTGGAAAGTTTCTTAAGAGTGTCATACATTTGTGATAACGAAAAGACTCACTCACAATCCATTCCTGGATCATTATCAAAGTTTATGATCTATAGAGCTTTATAAATCAATTATATTACTAAAGATCTGTACATTATGTATTCCGGTATGAGTGACAATATTTTTCAACATTAGATTTTATATATTCAAAGGCTGTCATACATTTGCTTGACAGAGTTACAGCTCTCAGAGAGTACCGGTAACACACTGTAGGTGTCACCACTGTGCATCCTTGTAAACAGATGACATTAATTTGTATCTTGATGTATCATACCTGTACCTGTTCTTACAACATGGCTGTTGAGGTCATGTGATGCACTTAACCTACATGTATGAATGTCTGTTTGTGTGGGTACTATGCTCTCGTATTGTTGCTTTATGAGGGTAAATATAGCCCTAGCTACTACTCAGGCACTATTCCTTCAAAAAGCAACAGTATGAGAGTATAGTACCCACACAAAAGGGCATTAATAGGTAATTAGTGCATCACAAGATAAATCCTTGGAATTCCATTGGTTGAGCACGTCAGGACAATGAGAGATTTAGTGCCCGATGACCGGGCACTGTTGCTTTTTGCTTTACAGAATTACGTCACTTGGAGAGTAACACACTATAGTATAGGTGTTGCCAAATCCTTGTAAAAATTCTGGATGACTAAGTCTGTCCTGGAGGTCATGTGAGGAACTAAACCAATTGTCCATTTTCCAGATAAAAGATATGACCGTTCCTTACCTTGATTTTATACACACAGAGTCAGACAACAGACATCACATCATTTGGCAAAATTTTCCTTTTTGATGTCACATCTGATCGTACAGTCTTGAAGCACCTTGATGTGTTGTCATGCTTTTCATTTTGATGTCACAATGAAAATATCGCCGAATTTTGTGATATCTGGTGTCAGTCCGCTGAATGAGTCTATAAGCCTTTTTCACGTAACTGCGTGATCAGCATTTTGTGGACAGCAAGTACCGACTTTCGTTACGTCACAATTAAAAATTGATTGTCCTTGACGTCATATTGCGGGAAAAGTACTTATTTTACCGTCCAAAATAACTGGACCGCAGTTATGTGAAAAGGGCTAATTGGAAAATCACCTATTAATGCCTGTTTGTGTGGGTACTATTCTCTCATTGTGATGCTTTTGGAATGTCCCTAAGGAGAGTTACACATTGTAGGTCACAATCGCCACTTACCCAATGACTTCCTAATGCAACGCAAACAGGCATTAATATGGATAAGCTGTTTAGTGATATATAACATTTATAATAAAAAAAATCTTTCAACATTAAAGTTACCACATGAGAGGGATAACTCCTATGTGATCAATAAGATGGAAACGATAAATACTTTAAGAAGTAATTATTATACATAACTAAGTTTATATACATTTTGATAAGCTTTTAAAGTTTTATCAAATTCTAAAATTCGGACAGAATCTCCGGGGTACGTATGATCAGCTTGACCAAGAATAGAGCTGAGAACAGGAAGACATGATCCTACGTTATGTCTGTAATATTTTTTGGGGAAAATTATTGTTGACATAGTACAGATAACTGCTTTTGGTAGATATTTATGAGAGGTACATCATAACTAAAACATTTACAAACCGTTGTTTTCCTCCAAAGCAAAATCCTCAAGGTCTAGTTTATAACCTTGCCAAATCCATGTGGATGGCGGTCATTAAATAGGACCATTTCTGCCTATAAACTGTTTACCGAGTCGAAAATAGCATTATTTGATGGCATAAATGTTAACGAAGCCTTTAAAACTGAAGAAGGTCAAACAAGATACACAAATTACCTAAAAATGACCAAAATATCCGAGGTGACTTACGCGCTCGCCATAATCGTTCTCCATATTGTTGAGGTTACAATAATGGACAAAAATTAGGTCACGGATTGAATCGTGTACGTCATAAAAAAAAACGCCCTCTAATAGTACTGAACGACAAATCGTATCATAAAACTGAAACAGTGGCACTAGATGGGGCATCCGACTGTTGTATTTAATTGCACAAATGAAAATTATTCAGTAAAAGAAGAAAACAGCTTTGTTATGAATTTCTGAAGATGTTTAACAATTCATAAATCCCCTCGGGTGCCTCAATATGAAGTCGGTCGGCTTTTAACCTGTTTAGTGCGTCTCCTCGGAAAAAAATATATGTACACGTAATAATCATCGACACAAACAACCTCGTTCAAGCACACAGGCAGGATTATTCAGGTACCAATCAATTTAAAATACTGATAATTTAACGATATCGCAAAATTCAAAGGAGGGGTTTTTCCTACGTGGAAATGAAAACTGTTGTACGTAATATCGGACGAGATTTACTATCGATTATCGGACACAATCGGAGAAGTACTATCGACGGATTTTCACTATAATCGAAATATTTCAATTCAAAATGCTTTTAAAACCTTTTACTGATAACGTTCGATGATTTATAAAATTATTAAAGATAATTTTTTACTTGCTTTACTGATTGATCTCCCATCACTACTACATGTATTGAAATATTCAAATGAAATAGAGTAAATTAGTTTATTCCTCCTTCCCATCGCACCCCCCCCCCCCCCAAAAAAATTATAAGAACAGAACTAATCGATTTTTCTTTCAAAGAAACAGGGAGTTGTATAGAAGAAGAATATACCCAACTACCGCTTCTCTAAAACGAAATCGATAGTAATGCTAGGTTTACACTTAGCCACGATGCCCTACGATGTCTACGATTGAGCCAAATCGTGGAGCTCCACGATTCTATAAATAAAATTGGTCTTCACACGCTCTCCGACGCTCCATCACGCTCTGATACGCGCTGTAGCGATCTATTACGATTGTAGATAAGATCTGTTACGATTTGCATCCCGTTCTCTCAAGCTTCGTTACGTTCCCGTACGATTACCACAATGAGCTCTTCCGCTTTGCCACGCTCTATCACGGTTTCCAACGCTTATCAAGTTTTGTTGCGATCTGTTACGATGCAGGACTACGATTTGCCGCGATTTAACACGATTTGATATAGACAACCAGTTTCAATACCACTTGCAATATCCGAACAAGATTAAGCTTAATATCAAGGAGATGAAGATTTTATATCGCAAAACGCTGGAAATTGCATTGATTCACCTTATTTGATCTTTCTTTTTTTCTATCATTAAATGTAACATGTTTTGTTAAGCAATTCAAATCTTTGATTGCGTGTATATATTTAACTCGTTCGAAGACAATTAATGCAGCACCTCACTGATTATCAAGACTTCTTTTCTTAGTATTCTTCATATGTTAGAAATTGTTGCTGATGTTAAAAACTCTTGTGATCCATCAAAAACGGGTTGTCTTATTATAATTTTCATTATAGGAATCGCAACGAATCTTGCAGATCGTGGACTGAATCGTGGAAACCGTAACAAATCGTCAAAGAGCGCGAGTGAAATCGTAGTAGATCGTAAGAGAACGTGTTTCACCAAGATCTCCTACGATCGCATATTACGATCTGTTGCGCTTTGTCAAGATCTGTTACGCTCTACTACGCTCCATCACGTTCTCTACGCTCCACTACGCTCTCTCACGATGTAAGGATCAATCGGGACAATCATAACAAATTTTTTGAGAATCAAAAATTTTGCCACGATCTCTGCGATCTCCTACGATCATCACGATTCCATCACGCTCTCTTACGATCGTCACGATTCAACACCACGCTCTCTTACGATCTCTACGATTCACCTCAATCGGGGCAATCGGGGCGATCGTGGCTAAGTGTAAACCTAGCATAATGGCGGTATTGTCCAGCTGATAGCATGCGGGGACATTATCACCAGTTCGTCGGTCTGCCCGTCCGTTTGTCAGTCAGACACAAAAACTTAACCTTGGGCATAAATTTTGATTTAGAAGTAATAGGACTTTCATATTTCACATGTGTGTTTCTTGTCACAAAACCTTTCCGTGGGTACCAAAAATTCTGATCTTGTGACCTTGGTGGTTTGCCTTCTTTTACAAAAATTAAAACCTTGGGCATAACTATTGAATGGCAAGTGATACGGCTTTCGTATTTCACTTACACATGTAACAAGACCCTTCCATGGATCAGGATACCACAATGTTTGACCTTGTGACCTTAATTGCCCTTCGAGTTTGACCTATTTTTAAAAAAAAACAAAACAAAACTTTTGAATGAGTGATATCTAGGGCTTTCATATTTCACATGCGAATTACTTGTGACAAGTCCTTTCCGTGGATACCAACATTTATTACCTTACGACCTTTGAATTTGACCTTCTTCAAAACAAATTTAACTTTAACCTTGACTCTTACTTTTGAATGGTGAGTGATAGGGCTTTCATATTTCACATGTGTATTGATTCATTGTGACTAGACCTTTCCCTTGATACCAAAAACTTAAACTTCTTGACTTTGGAGTTTAGCCCATCTTTAGACTTAGTAATGAAATACATCTTAGAGATGGAGGAGGGTTCTTCATTTGAATTGCTTACGCACATATTAATGAAATCATGTGCAAAGTATAATAGCTTGAACTTTGAACAAATTTTGTAAGAACAATCATATGACAAGACAGACGGACGGACAGATGCTTCTAGAGGGATTCATTACTTTGTGACTCGAGGCCCTATCAAATCCAGGAGTGCTATCAAATCCAGGACTTCTGCACAATGATTGCATAACTCCTATAAAACACGCATGCAATGGAAAACTTGAAAAAATTCTACTAACAAAGAATCATGCAGATCAATTTTGTGAAGTTATTTTTACAGGCGAGCAAATTATACCTATCTTTGATATCTCTTTTATTGGCTGGAGTAAACTAAACGATATCTCCATGCCATCAATGTGTCTCCCCGCGATAGCACCATATAATCTACGGAAATTACTTGATCACTTCATACAATTGACGGTTTTCCTGTTGAGGAATAAAAATAGGGTCTGATAATTCAAATCCTATTATATGGAAGTTTTTCTATGAAGACAAAGAGTATCAACATGTATTCTAAAAATTGAAGGGGGTGGGATGGGTAATGAAAAGATTTCTCGAACCATATCGTAAATTTTATCAAATCGAATGATGCTTAAACTGAAATAGAAATGCAAACTCAGAACACAACAACGAAGCAACGACAATATACATTTATCTCACATTTCACAGGAAATATAGAATCATGTCGTCGGGGGAAGATGTAGTTTTACACCGAGGTGGGTGTCATTGTGGCGCTGTCAGATTTGAAGTGTGGGCGCCAAGACGTCTCCGTGTGGTAGAATGCAACTGTTCTATGTGCTACATAAAGAAAAACGACCATTTCATTGTCCCTAAATCCAGATTCAAGCTACTGAAGGGAGAGGAGCATCTGACAATCTACACATTCAATACGGGCAAAGCCCAGCATACTTTTTGTAAGGTGTGCGGAGTTCAGAGTTTTTACACACCAAGGTAACAATATCATCATGCTTGACCTAAAGACATCGTCAGGTCAAACAACTTTGGTGAAAGTAGAATAAAGTTGTGCGATAAAGCGTTTTCTGAATTAAACTCCATACTAGGAAAGTTTTCATTGAAGTACACGTCAGCCTGCATTCAAACACGTGCCACCCATTGCTTCTGTACATGCTGAATGTCAAAGTTATATTTTATGGCGAAGAATTTACATTCATGAATTACATCTTATTCAAAATATTCGAAAATAAATTTTGAGAATTGTACTGACAGATATCCCCTTGTGGAATGTTTGAATTCACAGGAACATTGAAGTACAAACAATTTTTACCAACCAAGTTTTATCCAAATTATTACTCCTTTGAGATATTTTGTACAAATTTTCAGAAGTAATCAAGATGGATACGGTGTGAATCCGCGTTGCCTTGACGACGGTACAGTGATAGGAATAGACTGGGAAACATTTGATGGTCAAAACTGGGAAAAGACATTTGCGACCTCTGATATCAGACTGAGATCCAAGGAGTGATATCAACACACATATTACAATGTACATCGATACACAATGTATGAGAACCCATGACAGAGGACATTTCAAGGACAAGAATTGCCCATATGTGACCTTCAGCAAGGCTACTTTGACATTAACAATTTTTTACAAAATTAAATGGATAAGGTAATGATTTTCCAGAAAAGACAAAATCAACACTTTTTTTTTGTTGAAAAATTCAGGATTTATTCTTTGGAGGCATATCTTTTAAAACTTTGAGAATACATCTATGAAGTGATCTGCACTGTGTGATTGTGCTTTATAAATGAAGCCAGTATATAGATATATATCTATGTGAAACTATACATCATATAAATATTTATAACAAAGAGATAAATGATCTGTATAACAAAAATCCTCTGGTACTTTAAAAATATTTGTATCACAAAATGCATACTTTTAAACAGGATGTAGCGACTTCAGTGTAGAGACATGCATGTATAAGCAAAAAGTTGGAAAGGGACTAAACATGATTCATTCAATGAATTGTTAATTTCTATCTGGAATACTATTAAAAACATGATTCAGAATTGTACAAATCAAAATGGAAATGGTAAATTGTCATAGAGAAGAGGTACATGTACAAGTAGGGCTATTGCTCATCTGATGAAAAACTACTTTTAAGAACACTGTAAATTCAAATGGAAATTTACCATAGATTTTGAAATAATAGTTTGTCAATTTCATATCATAAGACTGCAGTGTAAGTTTCTGTCACCATCATATGAACGACTTTTTTATAAGAGGGACAGACTGAATGGAGACAAGTGGACAGATAGATTATGGATTATTCAGTCAATACCTGACTTGTATACATGAAGGTTTAGAGTGAACATTGACAAAAAATTCAGAAGTTGAAATAAAACATATTGTCTGCTTAGATTTCTTTGCTTTTGTTTTGGCTCTGCCAAGTACTTTCAAAAGAAAATTCAATCATGTTAAATTTATCTGTTAAATCATTGTTGAGAATTTAATTATGCAAGTTCAATTCTTCGGATGAAATGAAAGTCCTTTGATTTACTTCAAAATGCAAGTAACAAGAATGTTGCATTTGAATGCTGTTTGAATACTCGATGTGTACTTGCTTACACTTAAAATGTTGGTACACCGTAAAATTCACACCTAAGAGAATCTTCAAACATTATTTTATTTGAAAAACAATAAATCAACAACAAAAATCAATCCTCATTTAAAGGATTACTCTCCGTAACAAAGATATCATAATGAACACATTAACAGTGGGTAAAACATATACATTATTTTCATGTACTTTATCTATCAACTTTTAATGTCCCCTTCTGACTGTAAATCATGCATCCAACACATGACACTGTGAAAAGATCCATCAAAATTAGTGTTATAGGCAGAAAACCGACAACATAACGTCATCAAAGTAAGGTGGAATGTTCACATAATTATGGATAGAAAAATAGGGAAATTGGCCCCCTACATTTGGGTAAATGATCAACATCTTTAACACCGTTTGGGATCGACATGTATCATGTTGTGATTCCAAAGACACTTTTATGGTATTTTTTCATTTTCGAAGTTAAACTTTACAAAACTGACGAGCCGTTGCAGTAGGACAATGCCCAATAAATCAATCCATATCATCTAAGTATATGAAAAGTTCATGGTTTTTGCAAACACTTCAATAACTTGTTGACGACAGAAACGTTTCTCTTGAAGTGTTTTCAAAAACTATAGACTTTTCAGATATATAAACGATATGGACTTACTTATTAGGCATTGTCCTACTGCAATGTCTTATCAGTTGTGTGCAGTATCACTTAAATGATAAGAAAAGAATAAAAAACCTCCTTAAGGAATCACAACATCATATGTTTCATGAGGTGTTTAAGGATAATCAATATACATGTATTTCATATTAAAAGTCTTAAAGGCATCTTGTCTTACATATAGTGGACGGAAAGCTTTAGGAAACCCAAAGAATCATATATATTTACAAACGACAATATCTACAAGTGCAACATAAATCTATCTTTAGGCACTTATGATGTCAACAATATGGATAAAAAGTACAAAATATTAATCACTCTATCACACTCATAGCATTTGGATTTATAAATATCACATAACAATTTATAAAGGGATGTTATATACCACATGGTATACAGGTATACATGTTCATAAAAATATATATACATACAATTAAGACTGATACCTATATTCAAATACAAATTACCAAGGCTCATAATGATACGTGAACACACGTAGAAATGACTGTTGTAACATGAAATCAGCAAAATTTTAATTAAAGCCTTTGAACCTGTAATTGATGTATGTTCATAACTTTCCTTAAAAATCTGTCCTATGATGAAATTAAAATACGAAAATTTTAGAGCACACTAAGAAATGAGCACTAAGAATCTTCTAAACCTAAAATTGTATGATAATAAAGTTTATAGGAATGTAAGTAAGAAAATTCTTTGGTTTAAAATGAAATTAAATCAATATTTTGATCTATGTACATCACAATGAAATACATTTTATTGAATTTTTTAAGTTGCATAAAATTCTTTTATTATTACATCTAACGATTGTTTGAATATTCATAAAACACATGCCGTACAGGAGTATGTCTCTTGTGGCAGCCATCACTGAAAAAATACCTTGACCTTTTGATCCCTAAAGCAAGAGGTTATTTCCCTTCTATTATGTATCCATATATCAAAATTTGATTAAACCTACAGGTTTTTGACACCAATATCTATAGTAAACATTTTTATAGATTACACCTTGACCTTGAGCACACTAAATCAATGTTTATCCTCTTACCTTAACAATCAAATCAACTAGTCAAATGACTCACCAATAAATTACATATCTAGAAGTTGAAAGTGTGACAAAAGGATGGAATGACAGACAAAGTAAACTCTTAATGCTCACGTTAATATAAGCAGGACTATAATAATATGTTTAACTCTGATCATTTCAAAATTTTTTTGACTAGGATAAAAGTAAGTATCCTAATGATTTCCTTATTGTGTACATAAAAAGTGAGATCTCTTGAAACTATACCCTAACATCCGCACTAATAAAACTCCTTATATATATTGCATCATTTACTCTTTTATAAAATGCATATCGCCGATTAATTATCAGAATTGTGCATAATATATATTTACAAAAAGTAAGAGTTATCATCAAGTATATTTATTAAGATTTTCACATTTAACCACAGACAATTGCATTCAGCTTATCTTCATTTGACAAGTTATATCACTGTTTACAATATGTTCAATTATTTATCATACAGGAACACCTTGTGCTTTCATCGTTTTAGGATTTTTTAAGAGTTCATGTCATCATGTGCTATGAGGCTCTCTTTTAATTATAACCAGAAAATTTCAGTGCATTGCAATAATTTCCTCACTGACATCATTTAGCCAAAGACAACCAAAGCCAAAAAATAGATTTTGAAAATTTGTGAACAAGATTGCTCTGATGACGCGATATCTATACTATTTTTTAATTATAGAGACAATAGGACCTTATTGTTAGAATAACTAGATACTCAGATACGTATAAGTCTCTTATTAATTATAAAAGATGAAGCACAGGAAAAGTGTACATTTCCTTCGTACATGGAAGTTATAGCAGAAATCTCATTGTAATTTAATTCCTTGTAATTCTTACCAGGAAATTATTCATAATAGATACAAACCCTTATAAAATTAGGTTAATCTGGAGTATGCCAATCTACAGTATGCAAGATGAACTCTGAGCGCTTAGAATTTTTGCTCAATTCAGGACATGATGTACTTGCTTGTCAGTCTGTCAGTGTACAGTAAAATGCACAAAAAAAAAGAAGCAATACTAAAACTTGCATGCTTTCTTACTCTACTCTTGATGTATTGATAAACACCTGAATATAATATGTCTAAGGCTTAGCTAAGTACACTGAACAACAATATCCTATATAAAAGTGTTTTCAAATAAATAACATTAGTCAGATTTTAAAAATTTCCTTTTTTTTTTAACTTTTCATGGGCCACCATTGAAAATAAACGACAAGTGCACAGATAAGGATGGTATTTGAAGTGGAGCGTGTCATTTCATTAATCTATACACAAAGCGTATCATCATCAATTTTTTTACTTCCAGGATATTACAATTAAACTCAAGTGAAAAATAGCAAATGCTCCTAGATCAAATTAGAAAAATTCTAAAATATATAAATCATTAACAATTTGATGGACACACGTTTTATTTTAAATAATCTAGTAAGGGTCACTTCCTTCTTGAAAAACACTAAATAACTGCAATATTAAAAAAAAATCATGAAATTTTCTTGACAAACTACATGTATGTTAAGAACAGTGTAGGCTAAATCCACCATATGATTGTCACACCTGTCCGACATATCTAAGTACATCCTTAGCTATTTCTATCCAAATAGGTTTGTATTTGTCCAAAGCAAAAAAAAGCCTCTCATAGACTGATTAAGAATATGTACATTACAACATTTTCTGTGACTCCCATTACACTTTTCTTTCACATAAAGATTACATTTCCTTCCTGCATGTGTGCTTGACCTAAGAAACAAAGCAAGAAGAATTCAAAAAGACTTGAATGTTTCAATGTAAAATTTGACAGTCATATTAGAGATCTTGTCTTTCCTCTTCAATAAAACATCTTGTGCTAAAAATCTAATTTTGATTAATCTTCTCATTAATTAATTAAAACTGTAACCCTTATATCATTTAATTTCCATTGTCATTTTCAAGAAACGAAGATTCTGATTGGCTGAGAAATTTTGTAGATACATCGATCAACACAATTTTTCACGGAAGTCTATTTATAGCACTATTTTTAGAACTGGGGGTTCCCTCAAACACGAATGAACTCGTTGCTGAAAATACAATTTGTTGATGTTTGCTTATCATTTCAAGGGTACCATTTCTTTTCTTCTTACTCAAAAATTAACAGTGCATGTAGAATTTGCTCAAACTGGTCCCTATTCCAAAGATATAGAGAGACGATCGTTCGCTGTTTGAATCATGGTGGCTGCCATAACTTGTTTTGGCAGACGTATCACTGCGAAACCCTCCGACTTACAAAATACAGTGCGGTGATTGATTGTTTTTAGATCCAAGAAAACAGTATGTTTTCCATAATTAAATGATAAGAAATGAATCTTAATTCTTTCTGTTGATGCAGGTATCACCCGAAAAATCGGACAGAAAACTTTTGCATCAATGCGCTACGCACATTGATGCAGTTTTCTGTCCAATTTTTCGGGTGATACCTGCATCAACAGAAAAAATATAAGATTTATTTCTTAAGTAATCTCGTGAATAATAAATGTCCACTGTAAACAGTACTATGTAAAGTGTTGGAACCAACCCAAGACTTAAAGTCCTCCCTAAAAATATGATAAATGTTTGCCTATCTATAGCACAGTGAAGTTAATGTGAGCTGCCAGAAACAAGGGTGACCATACACTGTTTACATCGACATCATCTCAAGGAGAAGTGGGTGATTCTTCAACACAGGGAAATCCATCTTGATTGTCTGAGCTATTCTGTTATTCCAGTCTGTAAGTGACCTTACCGCCACAATCCGATCAAACACTCTCGAAAGGAAGTGTTCACTTGGCCGGTGTGTTTTGTCAATCAAATGTTTAAGGCACATGATAATTCTCCATTGGATTTCCTCTACACTGTCTGGTTCCTTTAAATCACATCTGTCTGTAAAGTACAATAAAGGTTTAAATATTTACTTACCATTTCAAGATTTATGACAACTATTATTACAATAATGTATCAAAGTCTCCACATCAATGTCAGAATGAGTGAGTTTGCCGTGTTCAATTGAGAAAATGAGAACAAAAAATAACTACAGGGCTTCATTGCTCACATATGACTAGACTTACATAAGACTTGAACTAAACTTAAGCAAGTACTCAAGAACTACCATGTTAGTGTTTTTGAAGCTGATTGGTCTTGGAAATCTGTCAGTATATGTGATATGCACCAGCTCAATACGGTTTACATGTATTGGGTACATCTTTTAACTTTATGAAAGGGGCTGATAAGATAAGGGCTGTATTTAGCCCTGAATCTCAAGTATTTCTTCTACACAATGATCGAAATGCAAGAAAAACTTGATCATTACTGAAATGTAATGTATTTGGAGCTTCCTCATACAACTTTTATTTTGGTAAGCTTATTTCTAGATACTTAAATTACAGTCCAAAGAGAAGGGGGTAGCCATGTTGAAAAGAAGCTAATATCAACCAAAAAATGTTGAAAATTAAGAACTATCTGGCTTATATGGATATCAACTTTAAAATATAGTTATAGTCTAAACAAGATACTAGAAATCAAATTTCAAAGACTGGTCTCAACTTTAACCATAAATTTTTAAATCTTGAATCTGAAATATGGTTGTATTTTGTACTAATTGGCGATAAAGTAGGCATTTTACCACAAAATACACACTGTGTAGAAATAAACAGTACATTCTTGTTTATTTCATTTCAAAATCTTCATTTGAACATCAGTCTTTAGAATAAATAAATGAATGACTTTAAAAGGGAAAAATGAAACTTTGCTTATATTATGGCCTAAAACACAGATTTGTAAAAAGCCCCCACCCTCCCTTTTTCAGTTTATTGTCTCTGGGGCATCGTTCCCCCTCTAGCTACAGAACCCCACTTTGTCAAAAGAGGTGTATTAGTGATATACACCTTCTGTAAAAGTGGCGTTCTGTAGCTAGGGGGGACCTTTTCCATTTTCCATTGATTTCTATAGAAAAAAGACATTTTTTGCCCCAAAATTTAGGCAAACGGTGCACGATAAATCTTATCCAACTGCTGATTATGATGAAACCAAGAACTGGCATCAATTTTGAGAAAGAATTTTCTTGAAGTTCCTATTTTGAAAATTTCAATTTTTCAGAGCAGATTTTACGCCTTAACTAATCAGCTCCCTTTGTGCAGTAGTTCCAACAGGAAATTGTGAAATATGTCAGCCAATCAGAGCCCTGGGAGGGTCAGACCAATCAGCAACAAAAAACACTTCTATGGTAGTTCTTGAGTACTTGTTTAAGTTAAGTTTTTCAAATAAATTGTTTGTCACAAACAATAAACATGAGAAAAATCTAAACTGTATCTGATTTGGTCAAAAATTTAAGTTTTGGACAGAAAGACAAACAGACAGACAGACAGGACAAAATGATGTTCCCTAATGTTTGATATGTGAGCATGAAATATCATTTCTATAAGCTGAAGAGAAGAGAATCCCTTTTATAATTAGGAAAATCATATTGATCATCTTACTTGCATTTTCCTTAGATTATTTTTTAGTCCCCTACCGGCAACGCCGAAGGGGACTCTTAGTTTTTCATTCTTACCTCTTGACATAAGGCAAACACATCTAATAAGTGATATCTCTGTGTCTGTCAGGTGAAGTTCCTGTAAAGTCCCACAAAACTTGAAGAGGCCTTTCATAAATTCTTCATCCCATAGTTTACACAACTCATTTATATGATAACATCTTCCCAGTAAACTTGTAGTAACATTGGCTTGTGTGTTCACAAACTTGAAGAAGCCAAAGATCCAAAATTCAAACCTGGATGCTGTAATGATAACATGAATTTGTATCATACCAAATTACTTACAAAATCTGATATCATGTATATATCCATTACATTTACACTAATTAAACATATTCATTTCACTAATTCATCAAATTCTAGTCTGTCTTGAAAACCGAAGTATTAAAAGTAAATCCTAAATGCTGTGTGTACAGCTTTGAAATTGACCATACTCATTTGTCACTTTTGCATAATGAATACCAAACTGACTCTTGCAAAGGTCCATGACAAAACCTCTATTCAGGGCAAAAAAAAAATGAAAATAAAATGGGCAAATATGTCCAGATTGTATTGCAGATAAAAGCAATTAGCTAACTTCCTAACTCACACTTCACTAGACTTGCTTGGTCCTCCAGGTTGAGTTTACTGAAACCAGGGATGGTCTTAGCGAAGGTGATAAATTTTTGAACACCTCTTTCCATCGTATTGGCAAAGTTGCTGACCAGTTCTATCCTATTATCTACGTCAATTCCCGTTTGATTGTAGAAAGTTTTGAATTCTTCCTTCGATACACCATGCAAACCAAACATCTCAGACTGAATTCTGAATTCTTCCTGGAAGTAAAGCAGTGGTAATTAAAAATGAGTCACATGTATGGAAGTTCGTAGAGAGTAGCTACAAAGTCTAAAATTCTTAAGCATTAATCTTTCATCTGCTCTAAGTATTCATACATCTACAGTGATTTGGAAGGACAGAGGCCATGCAACATAGTCCAAGTAATATGAAAGATGGCCCATAACATCTGAGTACTTGTCTTCAGGAATGACCCATCGAGATTGTAGAAAAACATGGAAAATGTCCCATTCACCAAAATTACTTCCCAATCACTGCTAACATGTATGTTGATTATTGTACACAATTCCCTTACTGCATAAGCTTCAGTCCTTCTTTTGATTGATTCCTTATCAATCCAGAACTTGTAGAGTGGACCATACATTTCTACATGACTCTTATCCACCAGACCAATCAAATGGTCCAGCTCATCACTAGGAAATGGATTAGGATGAGGCAGTTCTTCTATAGGTTCTTCTTTGACGACATCCCCACACTGTAGTCTCTTTATCTCTCTGATATCTTGAGTACGCTTCTCATGAGTGTATCTACCCGTTTTTATGGCTGAAATGTAAAAAAGATAAATGTAATTGTTAGAATGCAACAAGAAAGGTTACTTTAATACTGCCTTGCTCCCTCCCCATCCCAACCTCTGACCCCCTTGTGACACTAAAAATGCAGTGGAAAAAATTCTTCTCCAATTTTGCTCGTACCCTGTGAGACAGCCTACATGTATGTGAGACACATAAGTTGTCTCTTAGGATACACATTGACTAATGATAAAAGAAAATTTTTTGTGACATCATAGTAACGTAGTTGATAGACATGGCGTTAGATGGCATGAAACATTGTTTGAATTTTATTTTTTCTTATGTTTCATGAAAAAGAAATAGACTCTTTCACTCAATACTGAGTTAGACATGAAAATTTAAAATGTAAGGGGGGAAAAAATGAAATTTCCATCACTCATGTAAATAATTATGTCTCTCACTCAGTAGATCATGATAGAACCTCTTATTCTCAGTCTGACTATCCAATATAGCTGACAGTTGCATGTGAAAACTAATTTCAACTGAAAGAAATACAAACACCCACAAATTCCTAACAACTTTTGACACAAGTCTGAGTGTAAATATGTTAACACATTCTTTCCAAAAATAAACTCACATTGTCACGTGTATATGCAACGTGTCTGAACATGGATGACACATCAATAAAAACATCATATATCACATGTTTGTGAGATGAAACCTTCACATTTCTCTTAAAAGTAGATTAACACATACTATGACATCTTCACACCTCTCTTGGAAATAGATTAAGCCATATCAAAGTCCTACAATGTATATGGGTTTTACATCTCCGACTTCAAATACTATAATGTACGTGTATCAGAAAGAAGCATCATATATGGATATGCAGTTGTATGGGGCCAGAACAGTTCTAAGAGTTGGAGTATAATTACAAAACTTATTTCAAGTTCACAAGGAAATGGAGCACATAATTTAACTCTATGCCATACACTCTGTGACCAATTACCTAGCAGAAATTACCTTGAATTATTAAGATCATGACATCCTCTTTAGTATCAACGCTTCTCCTGTTAGATATCATTCAATTCCACATACATGTAGTTCAACTTCTCATACTAAATTCCACATGGAGATTTATAATGGCTAAGACAAAGACTTTGTTACCATATACACTAATCTGACCTTGACCTTGCATAAATAATTTGCTTCAATGTCATTGCAAACTATTTGGTTTAACATTTCAATGAAGATAGCAAAACAGCATGACCCAGACATGATTTTACTGTTTATAAGCAATGTGTAGCTTTCACCTTTCTAATATCATGTGGCACTGCGTAACATTTTAGGGCGATAGAAATTAATCAAAATAGAAAACGAAGCATTTAAATAATGGTAATAAGTCTGAAAACAATGAAATTCACACAGGGAGCAAAATAGAATAGCTTTATTATTATAGTGATAAGTGAATACTTTAGAATGACCAATTCTTTCTTCGTAAACTAGGTTTTATGGCACCCCATATAAATATCAAACATATGTCATACAGACCTATCAAAAGGGCAGAAAAAGAGTAACACATTTGATTATTCCAAGAACCACTTCGAAAAAAGGTCAGATACCATTTGAGTACATTTCACAATGAGTCAAAGCACTATCACCTTTATGATACTATGGTTACTGAATATTATCATAATTATTGCCTTATCAAGTACATGTTTGTCATAATTGTTCTACATACATGTATTAACTTATTTAAACATGGCCAGGAACTATAAATAAAGCTACAATAGAACACTAGTACTTCCAAATGATTCCTCAGATAAAGAAAACATTTCCAATTCTATTTTAACTTTACTAATATTCTTTTGGGGACATACATGTAGATGTATATTTTTCCATGGTCCTATCTTTTGCTGTACATAAAACATCACTGTTTTTGTTAAGGATGTTAACCTGATAATAAGGTGCATAAAGTCACAAGGTCATAGTAACAAATATTTATGCTGTTCTACAATATAAATACGCTTCAAAAGGTTGTTTGTTCTTTTAAATTCTTATTAAACCTTAGTTCAAAATCAAGGTTATTATTAAAATGATGATGTGAACTAGCTCAAAGTGCATCACACATTACAGATGCACCTTTACTACATGCGGGTTGCAAAACTTGCACCTGAGAGTGAATAATGTCTTGCTTCTCTATTTCAATGCATGTTACTAGTGACCTAGAACTCATTTTCAATCATCAAAGTCCTTTGACCTTGACCCAATAGGGGCATCTTTGACACATGAATGACTTTCTGGAAAGTATTTTGATGACAGGTGTCATAAAAACTCAGTTATAATATCAATAAAGCCCAATAATCTTGACCTTTTCAGAAGTGCAGAAATCTTGAAAATGATGCCAGTCATTTGGACCGGCATCCAAATTAGTTAAGCCGGTCAAATGAGACTTTGCAGGTCCGAAGAAAATGTAAAGGTTTTACCATTTTAGTCGCCAACATTGCGTCTGTAAAATTCTGGGTTTGTGATTCAAAATCACTTGATTCCATGTAAGAAGGATGTTTTATCCGACAAAATGTCAATTGTGTATACATTTTTTCTATCATTGCTGCATAATCAATCATGCGTGTTAACGTATCCCTTAACGCATCAAAATCTGCTCAGGACGTTAGCATTTAGTAGCAAGTCCTTATGAATGAGTTTTAATTTTATATCACCCAGCTGTCCATGCCTACTTTTCACTACTTTTAACAAGAGGCCCAAGGGGGCCACATCGCTCACCTGAGGAGACTGTATGTATGTTTTCAATCAAAGTCAAGACCTGAAGGAAATTGCTTTTAGTGAAGCTTTGAGAATGACAAGGTGTACAAGTTAAATTACTTCCTGTAAAGTTTGGTGACACTCTGTGCAGTAGTTTAAGAGGATAAGTCAAAAATGTGTCATTCAAATAGAGCCTATAGAGGACATCATGGATTTCCAATTGGCTCAAAAAACACAAACTTAGTAGAGGGCAATGAGTACTTGCGTCCTGTGAAGTTTCAAGAAATTCTGTGAAGCGGTTTCAGAGGAGAAGTTGAAAATGTGTCAGCCAATCAGAGCCTGTGGCGGCCATCTTGGATTTCGTATAGGCTCGAAAAACGCAAACTTGATAGAGGGTATGAGTACTTGCTTCCTGTGAAGTTTCATGAAATTCTGTGCAGCGATTTCAGAGGAGAAGTCGAAAATTTGTCAGCCAATCAGAGCCTGTGGCGGCTATCTTGGATTTCTGATCAGCTCAAAAACACAAACTTGGTAGAGAGCAATCAGTACTTGCTTCCTGTGAAGGTTTGTGAAATTCTATGCAGTCGTTTAAGAGGAGAAGTCGAAAATGTGTCCGCCAATCAGAGCCTGTGGCGGCCATCTTGGATTTCAAACTGGCTCGAAAAACACAAACTTGGTAGAGGGCATTGAGTACTTGCTTCCTGTGAAGTTTCATGAAATTCTGTGCAGTGGTTATAGAAGAGAAGTCGAAAATGTGTCAGCCAATCAGAGCCTGTGGCAGCCACCTTGGATTTCCGATTGGCTCGAAAAACACGAGTTTGGTAGAGGGCATTGAGTACTTGCTTCCCGTGAAGTTTCATGAAATTCTGTGCAGCGGTTTCAGAGGAGAAGTCAAGAATGTGTCAGCCAATTAGAGCCTGTGGCGGCCATCTTGGATTTCCAATCGGCTCCAAAAACACAAACTTGGTAAAGGGCATTGAGTACTTGCTTCCTGTGAAGTTTCATGAAATTCTGTGCAGCGGTTTCAGAGGAGAAGTCAAAAATGTGTCAGCCAATCAGAGCCTGTGGCGGCAATCTTGGATTTCCGATCAGCTCGAAAAACACAAACTTGGTAGAGGGCATTGAGTACTTGCTTCCTGTGAAGTTTCATGAAATTCTGTGCAGTGGTTTCAGAGGAGAAGTCGAGAATGTGTCAGCCAATTAGAGCCTGTGGCGGCCATCTTGTATTTCCAATCGGTTCCAAAAACACAAACTTGGTAGATGGCATTGAGTACTTGCTTCCTGTGAAGTTTCATGAAATTCTGTGCAGCAATTTCGGAGGAGAAGTGAAAAATGTGTCAGCCAATCAGAGCCTGTGGCGGCCATCTTGGATTTCCGATCGGCTCGAAAAACACAAATTTGGTAGAGGGCATTGAGTACTTGCTTCCTGTAAAGTTTCATGAAATTCTGTGATGCAGTTTCAGAAGAGAAGTTGAAAATGTATCAGCCAATCAAAGCCTGTGGCAGCCATCTTGGATGTTCGATCGGCTTGAAAAACACAAACTTGATAGAGGACATTGAGTACTTGCTTCCTGTGAAGTTTCATGAAATTCTGTGCTGCGGTTGCAGAAAAGATATCGAAAATGTTAAAAGTTTACGTCGGACGGACGGACGACGCGCTATGACAATAGCTCACTTGAGCTTCGCTCAGGTGAGCTAAAAACAACAATACTTGTAGGGGACCATGATTACTTCATTCCTACCAAGTTTAACAAAAATCTGTTCAGCGGCTCTGGAGAAGAAGTTGAATATGTATGAAAATCATACCCCCCCCCTCCTTCTTCTTGAGTAATCTAAGTAACCTGAGAGAGATAGTTATACAGAAGCTAAAGCAAAATAACAGTCCCCCTCCCCCTCCTTCCACTGTGTTATTGATAACTTTGATCTATTCTTACATTAATATTTTGAGCTGCTCTCAATATTGTAATTTCAAAGTTGTATATCTAAGTCTTCACAAGATAAATTTGAAAATACTTAATCATCTTTTTAAAATCATTTAGTTTACTTTTCCATACTTATTTAATAATTCAAAATATATAACATTCAAATGAATAGATAATCCAAAAATTTAAACCTCAAAAACATATATCAATATCAAAGAAAGACAACTCTTGCATACATGAACATGTACCAACTTATACGAAACTAAAGTTACCAGGGTACCAGAACTTGAACCCACAAGACTTGGGTCCATGTTCACAGTAAACATATCTATTCATGATTGAAAAAATACTCATTAAAATCTGTTCAGCAGTTCTGGAGAAGAAGTTGAATATGTATGAAAATCACCCCCCCCCCCCCTTTCCTTTTCACATAAGAAAAAAATTCATAAAAAATCAAAAAAATAAAATTTCAGTATAAAATAAATATCAAAGCATTTAGTAACTTAAATGTGATAAATGTGCAGTTAATGAATGTGTAAAATCATACACATATTGAGTTATTTAAAGAAATAGTGCAAAAATGTGCATTTCTGACAAAGTCCGAAACGACGTCAAAAACGCGTCAAAAATTTGACTTCCGAGTGGAACCAAAAATAACAACACTTCTTGAGACATCTCTCTAGATCATCCTGATTCTTTCGGTTTGTCTATACGTGCTTCTGTTCTGAAGAAGAAGTTTGTCAAAGGAGGGTACCCCCTGTGACCTACTTTTGCCTGTGGTGGCGCCACCTGTTGATGGATCCGGACGAAAAACAACAACACTTGTAGGGGACCATGAGTACTTCATTCCTACCAAGTTTCATGAAAATCTGTTCAGTGGTTTTGGAGAAGAAGTTGAATATGTATGAAAATCAACCCCCCCCCCCCCCCCCTTCCTATTCACATAAGAAAAAAATTAATAAAAAATCAAAAAAATTAAATTTTAGAATAAATTACTTATCAAAGCATTTAGTAACTTAAATATGATAAATATGAAGTAAATGAATGTGTAAAATCATACACTTATTGAGTTATTTAAAGAAATAGTGCAAAAATGTGCATTTCTGACAAAGTCCGAAAAGACGTCAAAAACGCGTCAAAAATTTGACTTCCGAGTGGAACCAAAAATAACAACACTTCTTAAGACATCTCTCTAGATCATCCTGATGCTTTCGGTTTGTCGATACATGCTTCTGTTCTGAAGAAGAAGTTTGTCAAAGGAGGGTACCCCCTGTGACCTACTTTTGCCTGTGGTGGCGCCACCTGTTGATGGATCCGGACGAAAAACAACAACACTTGTAGGGGACCATGAGTACTTCATTCCTACCAAGTTTCATGAAAATCTTTTCAGTGGTTCTGGAGAAGAAGTCGAAAATGTTGAAAAGTTTACGACGGACGACGGACGGACGGACGACGGACGACGGACGACAGACGACGGACGACAGACGACGGACGCCGGACGGTGCGCTATGACAATAGCTCACTTGAGCTTTGCTCAGGTGAGCTAAAAAGTGTTTTTCTGACCTTACCATCAGTAACACATAACATCTTTGCCGCTACCTGCCTTGACGTAAACGAACAATAGGGGGTTTAAATGTCAAATACACAATAGATAACTTTCTGTCTTTTGTATTTCAGACGAAAAATTACTGAGAGTAGACATAGTTTTGATTATTACTGTCTGAGGGTTTTCTAACGTAAGGAAGTTTAGCGTTTAGTACGGTGGCTGTATGCCACATTATTTTAATACTGAATTTAAGCAAATTTGCTGTCAAATGGACATGAACTTTGCCGGTCACAGTAAATTTATGCCGGCCATGCCGTTTGGACCGGCAGATTTCAGCATCTCTGCCTTTTAAGCTAAAAATCAATCCATGACACATTAGAAACAATTCTGGCAAATTTCATGACAATAGGTGCAATACAAACTCATGTATTAACTTGGAACCATTTTCAACTGACAAAGTCCTATGACCTTGAACTTTATACATCAAAATCGATAAGGGACACCCTTGACTCATAGTGAGTAAGTGTATGAAGTTTCATTTTAATAGCACTTAACATATTGGACTTACCATCCAGGAACAAATTGTTGACACTGGCATGAATTAAGAGTTGAGTTTTGCAACTTGACTAAAATGTAAAAGCATGTACTTTTACCTTCACAGCTTACTGCTAAAGAAAACAACAACCAGATACAAACTTACCTTCTTTTGACATGCCGACAGTGAGACACTTTAAGTAACGACATTGTGGACAGCTATTCCTTCTCCCAGGCTCTATCACACACTGTTTCTCTCCAGTCACACATTTATAATCACACTTCCTCCTGAGGCTTCTCCTGAAGAACCCCTAAGTCAAACAAACATACTTTAAAGCTATTTAGAAAGTTCAAAAGTTTTATAAACTTACAATGAAAATTAATTGAGACAATTTCTCATTTCTGTTTCTCACATCTAACATATCTATTTAGATGATTGACTTACTTTTTTCCATTTTCACTGTTAACTTGTATTCTATTTTTTCAACTTGCATTCTATTCAACATATCATAAAGTCTCATCAAATTCAAAAATATGTAATAGAATACTAAAATAAACAAGCTGCTGCTTTTAATAGGTATTTCTAAACTCTGTTTACATAAGATCCTTACCTTACATGCTTCACAAGTGTTGACACCATAATGGAAACCTGAAGCTTTCTCACCACATACTCTACACGGGGGAAGTAAGGGTACTGTACTCCTGATATCTGGATTTCTATCAAACTCACTCTTACTCATCTGTGATATTTCCTGCATTCTCTGAGAATGTTCAGTTGAGTAGTTTGAGAACGGGACAGTGTCATCACTCTGTTTCTTTCTGTCATAGTCAGCACCAATGTCTATACCACTCTCGGGACTATTTGTTATGTCGTCACCCGAGCTATGTTGGTAAAAACTCTCACTGTCCATGTATTCACTCACGGCTTCTTTCTTTATATTTCTTGGAATGTAAGGATCACTTAAGGGAGAGAAGCTCTCCAGTCCTGAGTCTGGTGAATTTTCAGCCATGGCAGGTTGCCTCGTATTACTGCTCTCTCTAAGATGAACCTTCTCCGTGAAATCATTCTCGTTCACAAGTTTTTCCATCCCCAGCATTGACATTTTTCTCCTGTTTATGACTGGGTATATATAGTGTAGATGGTATGTTGATTCTTATTTGTTATTTTCTTCAGCATGACTAGTTCCTTTCTTTTAACAACTCTCTATCTGCAATATGATTGGTTTTTATTTTAAATCATACCATTAGCATTACATACATGTATGTAATTTACTCTCTAATTCCATAGCAAATTGTGGATTAGATTAAAACGTTTTACTTCTTATTTCTTTGATGAAAAAGCAATGACCTACAAGATACTAAAGGATAAAGATGATTGGACGTATGGCTTAAATGATCATTAACAAGTACACACTCTGTGATCGAGGATAGAATGACCCATATAATGTCTCCCTTCAACTA
Organism: Pinctada fucata; assembly: GCA_028142955.1. Lineage (NCBI taxonomy): Eukaryota > Metazoa > Mollusca > Bivalvia > Pterioida > Pteriidae > Pinctada > Pinctada fucata. Next base: position 12,124,781 of record AP027102.1, read on the forward strand.
GGTGACTAATAGGATCATACGAAAAGGAAAAAGAAATCTCCTAGTGAGTTTTCATCAAAAAGACGTCACTGATCTACTCTGAATCCAAACCATAATTTCTAACAATTATACAGAGGGAATATAATTTAACTTTTTCTTTGCAGGAAAAGATCAATATTGAATGACACAACTTTTTGTAGAATTTTGAATTAATATTTTGATTAACAATGAATTTTTGTGACATTGAATTCACAAGCGGGTGACCTGGAATTCACAAACGGGTGACCTGGTATTGCTGAAATGAATAAATCAATCAAAAAGCTTGCGACATGACATAGAGAATAAGTGCCTTAATTTGTATTTTGTTATGAGTATGTAACACACAGCAAGTGCATTTATTGTACCTGTAATGTGCATTAGCACTTACCATGCAATAAATGCACTTTCTGTGTGTTGCATACCCATAACAAAACATAAATTATGACATTTATTCTATATGTTTGCACCAAAATTGTCAGTTTTATTCTTGTTTTTAGAAATTGCATTTTCCAGATAAAAAAGTGATGTTAAATTTAAAGGTAATGGTAAATCTACGTTAAAGAAGATCCTGACGATAATGTCAATAGCACTCAAAATAGAGCACCAAACTGAGCATTGACCGACCCCTAGAAAGCCTGAGAAGGGTGCCCGGGAGGAGTAAGCATCCCCCGTTGGCTAGCCGCACCCGCCGTCGATGGTCATGCGCGAAAAAAATGAGTTAAAGAAGATCCTGACAATAATCTAAACAGCACTCACAATAGAGCACCAAATTGAGCATCGACAGACCCCTAGCAAGCTACAAGAAACATGACATTTCAACTTCTTGGTCCCATTTCTCACATTTTCCAAACCCTTAATACTTTTCTCGAGAACAAAGAAAAGCAAGGTGAATTACAAATTTACAATTTATGTCAAACGGTCAAATCTTAACAGACGTGATCAGAGATATCTGATAGCAAATCTGGGCCGGGAATTTCTTTGTCCAAAAAGTTGACAAGAATTATCTATCATACACCACTACAAAGACAATAAAGACAGTATGACCAGATTACATAGTAAGTTTTTGTCAGTATTAAATGTAGCCAATTGTGGTGGTTTTAATTTTGTGTCATGGGGAAGGATGCAGAAAAAACTTAAATACTCAAAGATTTTGTCAAGCAAGCAAACATGTTATTTGACTGATGTTTGTATTCATATTGTTGTTGTTATTTTAAAAGTGCTTCTCGTGGTAGTTAGTGACGAACACATATCAATTAGAGATGATTTCACAGGAGTGATTAAATATCAATTATAGAGTACGGATAATTTTGTTATTTAGTATATTTTCTGAGAGATTTTGCTTCAACCAAAAGCTTAAACCAAAATATTGTCAACAGATGGACAGATAAATGGACTGACATACATAAAGACACAATCTATCTATAGAATGGAATCGATTTACAATCTGGCCAGAAATGCTACAGATCTGAAATCTGCCTAAATGTACAATGCCAAATATGGTGTATTAGAAGATTATGAGACAATAAGGTTCGAGATAAACCCTTTACAGATACATTTTTAACAAATTGAATCACTCACCTTACTAAAATCCAAACGCATTCAACATATTCTAAAATCCCTTAATTTCATGTACCAGCAATGACCAGTAGGTATCTGCAAGTCTGAAATATCGGAAAATGTTTGTCAATAGAATTAATGCTTATAATTACAGCATGTAGAACATGACACTGTATATAATCAAGGATAAATACAGCATACGTATGTAAACAAAACTCAATAAGCTGTGAGCATGTCACACCATATAAGATGATCTATATGTGGGTATTCATGTTGCTATGGTTACTCTAGGTAATCAGTCAGTATAGATTCTACCAGAATGGCTAAATGTTCAAGGTTTCTTTCTGTGTTAACTTATATACATATTTCAAGCAAAGAAAGGTATATCCTCAGCTTCTATTCCATTCCATTTAAACAAAGCTGGTAGAACAACAGCAGTATAAAAAGTTTTAATTTAATTAATAATTTAATATCAATGGTTGGTTAAGGCTTTTTGAACATCAATATCACAACAAGTTTTATAAATAATTAACTAGTTTGACAACATGCCATGTTATATCACATGATAATCACATTTCATTATCTCTTTCACTACATCTTTTAAATTATAAATTATACGTAACAAAGGTGCATGACATGACCTTGTTGACCTTTACTGTAACAACCCTGGTAACACATGAAATATACCATATATGTAGTAAATTCTTGTGACTTTCTGGTAAATTACAGTCACATTTTAATACGTGTATATAAATATCAATTAAATCATTCATGAACCACAATAAGCCTTTAAAGATTAAAGTAGAGCATCCCTCAGGTCTCAAATGCTCATATTTCCTAAATAACAACTTTAACATTATTTTCATTACCATATATTCAAAGCTTATGTTAAACCTGATATACAAACAAAATATAAATCATGGTTTCATGATAATATCCAGAACTTAAGCCATTTGAACTTTAACATTGAAGCCTATGGGAAAAAAAAGAAAAATCCCTTTTGAGAGGTGATCAAATGTAACTATAAAAGTTTCTTTTCCCAAAACCATATTAGTTTGATAATCTGAACAATAATCTGAAGAGAAAAAAATAGGGTATCCAGGCAAAAAATTACCAGCAAATCTGAGGGATACTCTACCTTAAACAGAAATTCAACAGACAAATTTGCTTTTTAATACAACTTGAAGTTTGTGGAATGTCAATTCTATGATACAATGCAAAATGGCTGGATGAGAGAATTTTATCTTCCTATGCCTTTCAATAAATGTAGATAAAAGATTTCAACAACATTATGAAAATTCTCACGGAAAAGGGTCATCTGATAGAAAAGATATCTTTTCAACCTATATATACATCACGTTTAAGATCTGATAAAAAAGTTCACTTCCTGGAAGGAATCCAAATGCATTGATGATTTACAAAGTTTTCATTTCCTTGCAAGTAACAAAATTGCATGGGCATAAAGACAGAAATTATATCAGTAAGAAGGGAAAAAATACATTGTACTGACTACAGATCTATATTTGTACATACATATGTATTGTGCGAAGCCAAATAAATAAAACCTAGGCAACGCAAAGATTAGCATCTCTTCTCATGACATGAGGATCTACTAGTAAGATTTTGACCATTTCTCATCTGTGACCTTGACCTATGACCTTGAAAACCAATACGATTCTTCATCTTGTCACCAGCAATATGTATGTGAAGTTTGATTACAATCCAATCAAAACTGTGCCCTCCAAAGCTGAATAAATGAACAAGAATTTTACCATTTCTAATCTGTGACTTTGACCTTTTGAATATGACCTTGATCATCTATAGGGTCTTTTCTCTTGTCATACATGTAAGCAATAAGTGTATGAAGATTGGTTATGATCTAATCAAAACTGTGCCCTCTTGGCTGTATACTAGGATTTGAGCATTTCCAATCTGTGACCTTGACCTTTGACCTATGACTTTGAAATTCAATCTACCTCTTATCATAAGTAATGATTGTATGAAGTTTAATCAAGCTAACATCAAAACTGTGCCCTCTAGGCTGTAAATAAGGATTTTTACCTTTTCCAATCTCTGACCTTGACCCTTGATCTACGATCTTGAAAATCATTAGGGTTCTTCTTCTTGTCATAAGCTATCAGTGTATGAAATTTGGTTTAAGATCCAATCTAAATTACACCCTCCAGGCTATACACAAGGATTTTGACCTTTTTCCAATCTGAGACCTTGACCTTTGACCTATGACCTTGAAACTCAATGGGCTTCTTGCTCTTGTCATAAGCTATCAGTGTATGAAGTTTGATTAAGATCCAAACAAAACTGCACCCTCTAGGCGGTATACAAGGATTTTGTGATGCTCACACACATGTACACACTCGACCTCACATGAACCACTACATTACTATATCCCCCTGCAACTATGTTGCGAGGAGATAACTATAATGCTTTATCTGCGGCACTTCAATGTCTATGAAATAGATTAGAAGAAACTGCATGTACCATACATGTACACATTTTCAACATTTTGAGATTTTTTTTTTACTATTAACTGATGAATGAATCCTCTTAAATAAATCAATCAATCTGATTCTCTGTAAAACATTGTTGAAAATCACAGGAAATTGTGTACAATCTGTCACTTTTGGTAAACAAATATTTACAAACCACAAACTTCAGTCGAATCTGGCAGATCTTCTATGCAAGCAGCATAATTTTTTTCTACATTACTGTAATTTTTTTAAGAGGTCAAATTTTATTGACAATTTCACTTCATATACTTTAAGTAGAATTAAATTTGGTTGGAAAGTTGACTTCAGAAATTTTGTGAAGCCATTGCAGAGTAGAAGTCAAAAATGTGTCAGCCAATCAGAGCCCTGGCCGGCAATATTTGTTAACCGAACGGCACGATAAACACAATCTTGGTGGAGGACCTTGAGTACTTGCTTCTTGTAAGATTTTATGAAATTCTGTGCAGCAGTTGCAGAGGAGAAGTCGAAAATGTGTCAGCCAATCAGAGCCCTTGGCAGCCATATTTGTCGACCAATTTGCACAAAAAAACACAAACATGGTAGAGGACCTTGAGTACTTGCTTCCTGTAAGATTTCGTCAAATTCTGTGCAGCAGTTGCAGAGAAGAAGAAAATGCGTCAGCCAATCAGAGCCCTCGACAGCCATATTTGCTGAACCGATCAGCACGAAAAACACAAACTTGGTAGAGGACCATGAGTACTTGCTTCCTGTAACGTTTTGTCAAATTCTGTGCAGCAGTTGCAGAGGAGAAATTAAAAATGTGTCAGCCAATCAGAGCCCTCAGCAGCAATATTTGTAAGCTGATCTGCACGAAAAACACAAACTTGGTAGAGCACCTCAAGTACTTGCTTCCTGTAAAGTTTCTTGAAATTCTGTGCAGCAGTTGCAGAGAAGTTGAAAATGCATCGGTCAATCAGAGCCCTCAGCGGCCATATTTGTTGAACGATTGGCGCAACAAAAAAACTTGGTAGAGGACCTTGAGTACTTGCTTTCTCAAAGGTTTAATACGTCAAATTCTGTGCAGCGATTCGGAGAAGTCGAAAATGTGTCAGACAATCAGAGCACTTGGCGGCCATATTTGTCATCCAATCGGCACAAAAAACACCAACTTGGTAGAAAATCTTGAGTACTTGCTTCCTGTAACGTTTCTTCAAATACTGTGCAGCGGCTGCAGAGGAGAAGTCGAAAATGTGTCGGCCAATCAGATCCCTCAGCTGCCATATTTGTTGAAAGATTGGCACAAAAAAACACAAACTTGGTAGAGGACCTTGAGTACTTGCTTCCTGTAGGGTTTCGTGAAATTCTGTGCAGCAGTTGCAGAGGAGATGTCAAAAATGTAAAAAGTTTACACCGGACGGACGGACGATGGATGGCACGCTATGACAATAGCTCACTTGAGCTTTGCTCAGGAGAGCTAAAAACATGTGTTTGTGAAACATGAATGTCCCCATCTGCATCTTTGTCATTAAAAATTGTAAAATGGTCAAACTGCAAGGTCAAGGTCACAAGGTCAAATTCATGGAAAGGTCTTGTCACAAGGAATTCACCATTTTCTCCATAGAATACTGAATGCGAACACATGAAAGCACTTATTTGCATAAGGCTGGGACTGTAACATAACAAAACAACATAGGGGACGAATGTGGGACAAAAAGGAATCGACAATCAGTGTTATCAAAATCTGAGGAGAGAAATGTAATAGATGATAAACATGATAAAAGGAAAGAAATAGTATTGGGTTGGCATTGGACAGATAGAGACCTTAGACTTAGAGGACGACCCTGACATTGAAATTGAAGTCCGACAAGAAATTAGCAAAAGGGAGCTACAGTGTACATGTTCATATACATGTACATGTATATAGTCTTCCTTGTTATAATTATAAGATGTATAGATACAAGTTAGATGTGTATATATATCCACAGTATTTTGATGTGTGTATATATAATATAAATATACTGTAAATTGCTTTATTTTCGTCAGAACCAATTTTCGTCAATTTGTTCAAAATGACCATTTCGTCAGTACGTAAATTTGTCATCCAAGGGTCTCTAAAATGTAAATTCGTCTGTTCAAATGCCAACCTAACATTTAGATAGGCCGTATGCATTTGTTTACATTGTTTGTTTAACAATTATTGGTAAACAAACAATTAGAGACATGTATATCACCTAGCTTGTTGTGAAAACATATCATTTGGTAATTAGAAGCACATTATATGCGACTTTGTTTGGGTATTCAGATTTCAATGATTTATCATTTGCCTGTCGTAATAACTCCTAAAATTAAATCTATACTTCGTCAGGAGTATTTATATTCATTGATACGTAATTTCGTCAAGGGAGGCACTGACGAAAATGACGAAAATTGGTACATGACGAATAAAAACCAATTTACAGTATTCACAATCTATATCAAATATTGAAGAGGAACTAAATAAAGGCTAATCTTCATTCAGGATTTGGTGAACAAACACACGTGTGTTTAGTAGACTACACCTGCCTTCCATTCAAACCATCAAACATGTTGTATGAAAGTGTTTGATTGTCCACGTTCAACATGGTTATTTGAACGCAACATAATATCTATCCATGAGATAAACCTTAGTTGTTATTTTTATCTTTTTTGTGAGACTTTTAATAAGACAGTGAACAAATGTGTACATATAGTTTACTACATGTTTCGTAGTAACCCCACAATGTAAAGTTCATTCAAGCCATTGGTTGATCGTTGTAGTGTGATCACCCTGACCTTAGTATACATTTGTACGTGACATATTCAAACATACATGTACTGCATATGCAAATAGCAATTTCTAAAGCTTACCAAAATCATGTGTACACGAGAATAAAAACGTCTATAAACGAAAAATGCGAGAGATAATTTGTGGGGTAGTATTTAAAACCCATTCACGGTAAAACCTGTTTTGACAGTTTAATACCTGCGAAACCATATCACCGCGTGGGATCGAAACACATGTTTTTTTTATTATTCAAGTGATACTGCACAAAACTAATGAGACGTTTGCAGTAGGCCAATGCCTAAAAAGTAAGTCCATATCATTTATATATCTGAAAAGTCTATAGTTTTTGCAAACACTTCAAGTGTTCTGCTAGGTCAAGAACGTTTCTGTTGTCGACAAACTATAAGAGTGTTTGCAAAAATTATGAACTTTTCATAAACCAAGATGATATGGATTGATTTATTAGGCATTTTCCTACTGCAACTGTTCATCATTTTTTAAAGTTTAACTTAGAAAATGAAAAAATACCAAAAAACTGTCTAAGGAATCACAACACCATATTTTCCGATCCCATACAGTGCATATGTAACTTTTAAAGAATAATAAACTGGGTATACATTGCAAACATCTGCCTCTTAGTCTACAAATAATAAGTCATCTTTCATATCAATTGCATGATGATGATGATGATAATTCATATTTTTCATTTAAGTTTTTGCCCAAGTAAATTGAGGATGTCATGAAGATGGAGAACAATCTAAAAGTGCATGGAAACAAGTTTATCTACAAGTATTTGTGTTCTTCCGTATTTCATTTCTTTTCTTTTCTAAATTTCTCTACCAATCATAAAGAGCACAAACAACAAGAGAGGCTATGTGAACTCGTTGTCATCAAATAGGTACCTGAACTTATTAAAACAAAAACCAAACACAAATTTATTATCACCCCATATCATAAAATAAATTCATGTACCGAAACATCTTTATGTTGACTGTTGTACCGAAATATCTTTTAAATTAGATGTACCAAAACATCCCTATTAAGTATTTATACCAAAACATTTTTCTATTGAAACATCCTGGATCATTCCCAAGTTCCATATGCAAGCTTCATATAATTTTTGTGCCGTACACATGTAACAAAAAATCTCTTAACCTAGATTCTACTGTTCTATGTATGGCTTTAAACTGATGGTGTTAAGGTATGTTTTCGAGTCTTTCTTCTCAAATGATAAATATGGATGTAATTAATCTACCTCAAATTTTATCAGCTTATGCATCTGCAGTAAACAATTATTGTTTGTTACAATATATATTTTGAAACAAGTATACAGCTTATAATCTAATATTCTATTTTATTAAAATTACGTTTTTCTAAACTCTGTTGCTGGACACTATTTTAGTTTTTATGTTGAGGCAACTGAACTGTGGACTGAAGTACCCACCTGTTCTGCACTCTGAGAAAAATTGATCCTGAAATTACCAAAAGGCGACAATTTCACAACTCTGTGACAATGTGTAAAGTTTTATAATAGCAAATCTTTCTAAATATGATCTTGTTATCTATCATTAGACAAGTAGGTCATCTTAATCTATCTCCAACATGAGTAAAGTGCATGGTATTTACACATCCCAAGAAAAGTAGAACACTTTCTCGTCATGACCCCAAGAACTCATAAAAAAACACCAGGACGAACAATTAATTCTTCAAACAATTTAAGGTGAAAATCAAGAGAAGCTAAGTAAGGAAAGCACGATCAAGTTAAGCTACTTACAGATCAAATCACCAAGTACTTCTTGTCACGGATAAACACCTTTTCAACCTTCACCTTCCAGTTCTACTCCACGGGGAGTAACTCTGTAACATTTATACGACAAGTCGTACCAAAAAAGTTCGTTCTTATGATGTTCATTCCAGCTTTTCCTAGCTTGAATACATTCTGTTGGAGAGTATTCAGATTCTTTATTTCTAATAGGAGGAGTTGCAATAACAAACAGACGGACAGACACCAAAGAAACCCTCATTCCCCCTTTCAGTGGTGATTTCTTCTTCTTCTTCTTCCGAGTGAAGTTCATAGTATATAGTTTATTAGCAAAAAAAGTAGTAACGTGTAAGGCCTCTCTGTCTTAATTATACACACGTTTTGTATTTATAACAATGTATAACATATTATGGATACAGATCTGTTGAGACAACCTTTCAGTTCTTTTTTTTTTTTTTTTTTTCGTAGCAAGAGCTAGCGAAGACGGACATTTCCCTGGTCATTCCCGGCCTTTCATTATATAAGGATATCAATCTTGAGCAACTTAAAATTACGCATGAGTCATCATTGAATATTTTGTTATTTTAATTTATTTGATATTTCGCCCTTTATGTGTAACCAAACAAAACGAGCGAAATATTGACGGTTTTCGAACTAAAAACGACGTGAAAATAATTAAGAACGGTTATCTAGAATCAGACTGGTTTAGTTCTGTGTTTTTAACAATGAAGTAAAGTGATCAGGTGAGCAAAACAAATGAAAGTACGATAATACCTACGTATTACTCTCTTGAATGTTGTTATGCGGCTGATGCTTTCCAAAATTGTTACACAGCAAAAGGCAGCGCACGAGTGTTGCACCGCTCAGACCGCGACATCACGTACTGTGCAGAACGGAAATTTTAAACTGACTCATGCCCTTAAAATATATAAGAATATCTTAATATTCATTCAGTGTATACAAGGATGTAAAATTTGCAGTGATGACACAGATTTAAGGTCAAAAGGACCCACGTCTGTGGTTATCCTCCTGAACAATCATATTTCACTACCTACGTAATTCCGCCTGCCCACGATTTTAGTTATTTGACGACATTGTCTAATGTTATACACTTTTCTTCTCGGATGTCATTTGAGAATTTTTTTTTCCAAGATAAGGGATTTTACTCAAGATTTTTTTAAAGATATTGAAACTGAATTAAAATGGTCTAATAATGTATACATTCTTTTCTTTTTTCTTTTTTTTTTTTCCTTTTGGAAACGTTAATTTACGATTCAAGAAGTCTCAGAAAAATGAAAATCAAAACATTATAAATAAAAACACAAACACTCAAATACACAAATTTTCGGCCCCTTGGCCTTTATCAAGTGTAAAAAACGACGATCTATAACAATTCTAAGTAAAATCCATCCTTGCTTCTCTGGCGTTCATTGCAAAATCATCCCTTCCCTCTGGAAGAAATATTTCAATCTACTGCAAAACATTATAAGTTGCAATGGGAAATTTACTCTAGTTGTTTAGTTGAAAATGAATGCATTATAATGCGATATTTTAAAATAAAATTTGTTTCTTTGCCATAATTAGGCGTAGATGTTGAAGAGGGGCTTGTCGCAGTTTTAAGAACTCAGTGCATCAAAAATACTATAATTTTCCCCAGTTTATGTGCTATTCAAATTTAGGACTGAGCCCCACCCATTGAAAGGTTAATTGTCATGTTCCGCATATGCAAATGAGGAACTATATATATCTATAAACTATTATACATGTAATTTTATGATTAAGATGCTGAGCCGTGCATCGCCATGCGTCAGCGAGTAATATCGCTATTTCCTATTATTCGTGCAATATTACAATAATAATTACATAACAGTCCATACACTCCAATAAGTTTACAGCAAGACATTATCATCGTAGGTATCTATAGGTCCTGTACTTGATCGAGGGAAGAGGTGGGTGGTACCCTCAACTTGAAGGACTAGTATTTACACGAATGCTGTAATTTATATCCACACCCGATTTTTTTCTAAAATCCTAACATGAAGTGTCGAAAGAAGTTATCTACACAAGAGATATGCAAATAGTGCGCCAGTACAAAAAAAAACCCTTTTATTTTGACATTTTGAGAAAACTTTGTTGTTTTCACTGTTGGTGATCCACTCCCTCTTTGTGTTGTTTTATATTTTTCAAGAATGACCTACTAGATCATGGGTTAAAACATGAAATGCTCTCGGTCTAAGCTACCTGAAAGAAAGTAGGTGGAGAAAGTGAGAAAAAAATCACAGGGGTGAGGTATCATCGCTTGGTCACAAACCTATTCCTCAATACAAACACTTTCCTCTATAGTTTATTTCATATAGACTTATAGAAGAAAGGGTTTGTATTGAGGAAAAGTTTTTGTGACCAAGCGATGATTAATTGATACCCCGATCCAGAATGGGAAGTGGTGGGTGGGTTTGTATTGACCCAAAGGGTCTATTCGAAGCACGAAGTGCCGAGCGGGGGAGGGTACGGGAGGGGGTTGCCAAAGAGGTAGGGGGTGCTCGGGTAATAAAACTGATAATTTCGATCAAAAAGAAATTTTACAATATTTGCCTCAAATGGATAAATATTATCTAAAAGATATCAAATACATCTACATTGTTTATCAGAAATACATTTCGAAAGTTCTTTTTCCTCTAATCGATAAATAATGAAATCCGGAACTCAAAATGCGGTCTTATTGGCCGGATTGCAAAGCAATTCCGGTCTATAGATTGACGATGTCCGTTCGTCCGTCCATCCGTCTGATATATTATACATGGAGCTTTCCCATCACAAGACCTTTCAATTTAGGCCATAACATTTGACCTAGTGACCTTGGACCTAGTTAAAGATTTTGGTTAAAGTTTCTGGTTGAAGCAAAATCTATGGAACTGTATGCAGTAGAAACCTTATATTATACATTTAGATTGCCCATGACGAGACCTTTCATTTTATGCCGTAACAGTTGTCCTAGTGACCTTGACCTTGGATTTGACCTAGTTAAAGATTTTGGTAAAAGTTTCTGGTTTAAGCAAAATCTTAGGAACTGTATGCAATATAAACTTTATATTTTACATGTAGGCTGCCTATGACAAGAACTCTCAATGTATGCTGTAACATTTGACATTGTGACCTTGACCTTGGACTTTGACCTAGTTAAAGATTTTGGTTAAAGTTTCTGGTTTAAGCAAAATCTAAGGAACTGTATGCAGTAGAAACTCTATATTATACATGTAGGTTGCCTCTGACAAGACCTCTCAATGTATGCTGTAATATTTGACCCAGTGACCTTGACCCAGTTCGTGACAAAAACTTACTTTGCAATCCGACCATACCGTCTTTAGCGGTGTTTATTAGGTCTTCCGACTTCCGTCGGAAGACCTATTGTTTTCGTAACCGTGGAAAATTGGATCAGCGATTTCTCAAGAACCCTGTAAGCTAGGACAATGAAAGTTCTCCAACGTTACGTTTGGAGTAAAAGCTAGATTGGTCTTTTTTATTTTTGGTCTCTGTTATTTTTTTATCATGTTTTTTAGTAGATTCAAATATTTGACGGGAGCGTCGAATTACTCAAAAGGACCGAAAATTTCATGTTTTGCTATTTGTAAGCTTAAATATCTCGTATTTTGCTATCTACAATTTCCATTCTTTTTGAAAGTCGACAGCCATGCAAGATATGAAATGCTAGATGCACACTGTAACGATTTATTACGATGACGTCCTTCACCGTCCTTCATATTTCCAAATTCAGAAGTTCATAGGAGGAAGACACTTTTTTGCTTATAATAGTAAACAAAAATTAAGCTTATGAAGTTTCCTAAAAATTTCAATATTATTATTTTTTATCCATATATCTGTCTTATTTAGTCTTTCTGATTTTTCCTATCTCTTACTGTTGAAAAGATATGAGCATCGAAATTTTGAGTTGGGTATTTCGATACACCTTCACGCCAACAGATCGGGCGCACACTAAAATTGGTAGTCCGAGTCCGACTCGAGAAAAGCAGTGTTGAGATTTTCAAATTCCGATTTCACGGCAATGATGAATATGCATTTCATAAATACATTTCGATATACACAATTTGATTTTAAAACAGTTGATTAATTTAGAAGAGATCAGCTACAAACCAGAATTTACACACAAAAAGTGGTAGTTTGATTCCGATTTCTAACCTACAAACCTGTTTCTAAACTTCAATAACTAAATTTTGAACATCAAGTTTAATTTCTAATTCTAGCAAACGTTCGAACATAATTTTCGGTTGGTTTATTTACAAATTGATGAACAATTTCTCCAACATTCTTCCCTCTCCTCGTTTTTCGAAAACAGTTCTGTTTATATTGAACGATGTCGCCATCATGGAAATTCAAAATAAACTTTGAAAAAAGGGAAGGGGGGGTCCAAATTTGAACCTGCACAGCGAGAACCTCATGGTATTTATATATATATATTGAACGTAACTTGTTATTACCATTTCTCTTCTCAAGAAAATTGGTTCTACAGCTACGAGCTCGCCTTTTTTTATGGGGGAAGGGGGCAGGAAGAGTTTGCAAAAAAAAAATCCCGGCTCTGAAAAATGCTGAAAAAAATATTCCGGCCCAAAGGGCCGGCAATTTTTTTTTTCCGGACCATGCAAAAGTAAGGATACATTGCATGATATGGAAATTTTTGCTGGCCCTTTGTGCCAGACAATTTAAAGTCAAAAAATTGATTAATATAAATACAAACTGTTGACATAGCTGTATCTACCAGAGACCTAATACGCATAGGCACAAAAATCTAGATAAGGTTCTATTTAAACATCATACAATCTGTCTGAAATTCGCTAATTGCAAAGAGACATCTGAAGGAACGGTTATTAACTCATACTCTGTAACAGCGGGGAGTTTAACTTACACAGACATTCACAACATTTGACAATTTGTTTAAATCCGGCCCGAAGAACCGGCGAAAATTTCTCTCCGACTCTGGTAATGGCTGAAAAAAATGGCCTGCTCAGAAAATTGCTGAAAAAATTTTACCGGCTGGCAATAGAATTCCTAACCCCCCCCCCCCCCCCCCCCCCCCCCCCCCCCAAAATCAAATGGTTGCTCACCAACAATTATCGGTTTGAAAATTTAATGTTACTGCTATTTGAAAACTTAAATATATAATATAAATACATGTAATGTGACGTCCTTCATATTTCCAAACCAAAAATTGTATAGGAGGAAGACACTCTTGTTGCAACCGCAACAAGAAACCTTTCTAGTTTTATATGTAATGGCTATAATAAAAGCCTTTTAGCGCGAAATACACATTAGCGGAGAAATCCACATCGCTCCTGCTTATTTCGTTCCATCCTCGGTACCCCAGGCCATTTGCGCTTTGGCCGAATATATAGCCTGGAGTACCGAGGGTGATTTCGTTCCTAATTGTTGTACATTTCATTCCATCGTATTTAGAACACATTTTTTGATGGATTAAGGAGGAAAAATAGTCAAATTTTCCATATTCAATGATTTTAAAGATCGATTCTTTAACAAATGCACACCCTTCCTTTTTTGGGTTTTTCGTCTTTAGGGTAGTGTCCCCCCCCCCCCCCCCGGAGATACAGAACCCCACTTTTTCCAGAAAATTTGTATCATGGATATACACCTCCAGTATAAGTGGCGTTCTGTATCTCCGGGGGGAACAATGCTCAAAAAACTTTTCCGTTTTTATTGATTTCTATGGGAAAAAGACAAGTTTTGACCCAAATATTAGCAATGTTATGCATAATACATCTAGAATAGCTTCAGAGTTTGATGGGATACTGTATTTGTATTAATTTAACGAACAATTTTTCTTAAAATTTCCATGTTCAAAATTCAACATTTTAGAGCAGATTTTACGTCTTATCTTATCAGCTCCTTTTTAGCTCACCTGAGCGAAGCTCAAGTGAGCTATTGTCTTATCACGCCTCAGACAAAAAGGTTGGAATCTGATTGGTCAGATCATGGTCACATGACGCCGTGAAAAAAACCGTACCAGGCTTGTAAATCCGTATCGGGCGAGTAGTTTATTATGACGTCGTGAATTGTATGATACAGAGACCTCCACACATACAGTTAGAGGTCTTCGACGTGATAAATTCGTTACACGGTTAGTTACTAATAATACCGCGCCGTCCGTAGTCCGTCGTCCGGCTGGCGTAAACTTTAACATTTTCGACATCTCCTCTGCAACCGCTGCACAGAATTTCACGAAACTTCACAGCTAGGAAGCAAGTACTCAATGCCCTCTACCAAATTTGTGCTTTTTGAGCCGATCTTAAATCCAAGATGGCCGCTACAGGCTCTGATTCGCTGACACATTTTCGACTTCTCCTCTGAAACCGCTTCACAGAATATCTCGAAACTTCACAGGAAGCAAAACTCAATGCCCTCTACCAAGTTTGTGTTTTTCGAGCTGATTGGAAATCCAAGATGGCCGCCACATGCTCTGATTTGCTGACACATTTTCGACTTCTCCTCTGAAACCGCTGCACAGAATTTCATGAAACTTCACAGGAAGCAAGTACTCAATGCCCTCTACCAAGTTTGTGTTTTTTGAGCCGATCGGAAATCCAACATGGCCCTCACAGGCTCTGATTGGCTGACACATTTTCGACTTCTCCTCTGAAACCGCTGCACAGAATTTCATAAAACTACACAGGAAGCAAGTACTCAAGTCCTCTACCAAGTTTTTTTTTTTTTTTTTTTCGAGCCGATCGGAAATCCAAGATGGCCGCTACAGGCTCTGATTGGCTGACACATTTTCGACTTCTCCTCTGAAACCGTTACACAGAATTTCTGGAAACTTCACAGGAATCAAATACTCAATGCCCTCTACCAAGTTTGCGTTTTTTCGAGCTGATGGGAAATCCAAGATGGCTGCCACAAGCTCTGATTGGCTTACACATTTTCGACTGCTCCTCTGAAACCGCTGCAAAGAATCTCTCGAAACTTCACAGGATGCAAGAACTCAATGCCCTCTTCCAAGTTTGTGTTTTTCGAGCCGATTGGAAATCCAAGATGGCTGCCACAGGTTCTGATTGGCTGATGCATTTTCGACTTCTCCTCTGAAACCGCTCCACAGAATTTCATGAAACTTCACAGGAAGTAAGAACTGAATGCCATCTACCAAATTTGTGTTTTTCGAGCCGATCGGAAATCCAAGATGGCCGCCACAGGCCCTGATTGGCTGACACATTTTCGACTTCTCTTTTAAAACCGCTGCATAGAATTTCACGAAACTTCACAGGAAGCAAGTACTCATTGCCCTCTAACTAGTTTAAGTTTTTTGGAGCCGATCGGAAATCCAAGATGGCAGCTACAGCTATGATTGGCTGACACATTTTCGACTTCTCCTCTGAAACCGCTGCACAGAATTTCATTAAACTTCACAGGAAGCAAGTACTCATTGCCCTCTTAGTCTACCAAGTTTGCGTTTTTCGAGCTGATGGGAAATCCAAGATGTCCTCCATAGGCTCTAATTGGATGACACATTTTTGACTTATCCTCTTAAACTACTGCACAGAAAGTCACCAAACTTTACAGGAAGTAAGTACACATTGTCCTTCTCAAAGCTTCACTAAAAGTGATTTTCTTCGGTTCTTATACTGACTTTGATTGAAAACATACATACAGTCTCCTCAGGTGAGCGACGTGGCCCCCTTGGGCCTCCTGTTTCTAACAAGTGATGTGCAACATTTTAAGAATGTTTGTTTTTTATCAATAGAAATTCTTTATTCTTATTAAAACTCTAAAATATTACTTCTAAACAGAGAGATAGAGGTATTTTACAATGAAATCCGCAGTAAACAAAATCTACACTGCTAAAAAAAATTCCCATTGTAACATAATGGTACATACATGTACATGTAGCTTTGTAATATCTTTTGGAATAACATCATCACTGGCAGTTTCAATCTTGGCAGCTGGGAATGTTGAATCTGATTTAAAAAAAAATGCAATGATCGCTGTGCGATATAAGTCCCCTACCGGCGGCATAAATTTATGACTTGCATCTCTGTTCATCAGTTCATCTTCTGCAACAACAGCCAAGAAAAGTCTGGGAAACTGAATTCACGAAATTTGCTAAGTCCAAGGGCCATAACTCTTGTGAAAATTAGTCAATCTAAATTAAACTCAAATCTGCATCACGCTATAATATTGTATTCACATACAAAAAATCAGCTCATGATCTGCAAAAACAGGCATGAAAAAGTCCGGGAAACTAAAAATTTCATGAAATTTGCTAAGTCCAAGGGCCATAACTCTTGTAAAAATAGGCCAATGGAAACCAAACTCAAACTTGGTCTGTATCACACTGAGATGTATTCATTTACCAAAAATCAGTGCATTATTTGCAATAGAACCAAAGAAAGTCCAGAAACTGAAATTATCATAAAATTTGCTAAGTCCAAGGGCCATAACTCTTGTAAAAATAGGTGAATCTAAAGCAAACTCAAACTTGATCTGTATCCCATTGAGATATATCCACATACCAAAAATGAGTTCAATATATGCAACAACAGCGGAAAAAATACCGGAAAACTGAAATTTTCACAAAATTTGCTAAGTCCAAGGGCCATAACTCTTGTAAAATTAGGTCAATCGAAAGCAAACTCATACTTGATCTGTATCACATTGAGATATATCCACATACCAAAAATGAGTTCAATATATGCAACAACAGCGGAAAAAAGTCCGGAAAACTGAAATTTTCATAAAATTTGCTAAATCCAAGGGCCATAACTCTTGTAAAATTAGGTCAATCGAAAGCAAACTCATACTTGATCTGTATCACATTGAGATATATCCACATACCAAAAATGAGTTCAATATATGCAACAACAGCGGAAAAAAGTCCGGAAAACTGAAATTTTCATAAAATTTGCTAAGTCCAAGGGCCATAACTCTTGTAAAATTAGGTCAATCGAAAGCAAACTCAAACTTGATCTGTATCACATTGAGATATATCCACATACCAAAAATGAGTTCAATATATGCAACAACAGCGGAAAAAAGTCCGGAAAACTGAAATTTTCATAAAATTTGCTAAATCCAAGGGCCATAACTCTTGTAAAATTAGGTCAATCGAAAGCAAACTCATACTTGATCTGTATCACATTGAGATATATCCACATACCAAAAATGAGTTCAATATATGCAACAACAGCGGAAAAAAGTCCGGAAAACTGAAATTTTCATAAAATTTGCTAAGTCCAAGGGCCATAACTCTTGTAAAATTAGGTCAATCGAAAGCAAACTCAAACTTGATCTGTATCACATTGAGATATATCCACATACCAAAAATGAGTTCAATATATGCAACAACAGCGAAAAAAAGTCCGGAAAACTGAAAATGGGACAGACGGACAGACAGACAGACAGACAGACAGACCGAGAGGAAACTAAGAGTCCCCTTCGGTGTTGCCGGTAGGGGACTAATAAGCAAGGCTATATCATCAGGTTTTAGCAGAGTATATATAAGGTACAAGTAAGAGGGTCTGAGGGGGGGGGGGGGGTCTTCTGGACGAATCTTCGAATTTAGAATTGTACATTGGGGAAAAACTGAAGTTCTCCTACAAAGCTTGTATATAAAATTAGACTCTATGGCAATACATGCATCTGTTGATAGGGAATGCATTACTGGTATACTTTTCCCGATTAACATGCATTCTTTAGATATATTTCCAAATATGAACTTTGTCATTAAAATTAATGTATTGATAAAAAACTATACGGCGAATAAAAAAAATTGATATATATACATTCAATTGAAAACTGCTGCGAGCAAAGCGAGCCGGAAATTTTTCAGGAATATTACCGAAATTTTATGGTAATTTACTTCTAAGAGCAAGATTATTTTTTTGTTGACACACCATAAGCAATTTTTTGTACATCAAAATTCAGAGCAATTTTTTTTAAGACCCCAATCCCCCCCCCCCCCCCCCCGGAATATCAAATGGACGGTGCCTAAAGATACTCTAAAAGGATTGAATTGGATTTGAAATGATTTTTTCATTTTTTTTTTTTTTTTTTTTTTTTTTTTTTTTTTTTGCTGGATTGCACGTTGAATGTTTGTGGGGTTTCTTTTCTTAAGATACCCTCCAGTGGACGTAACAAATTTAAGGTAAAGTATCCCTCGGGTCAGAATTGCTGGTAATTTTATGTCTGGATACCCTATTTTTTCTCTTAAGAATATTATTCAGATTAACAAACTAATATAGTATTAGGAAAAGAAACTTTTATAGTTACATGTACATTTTTATCACCTCTAAAAAGGGATTTTTCTTACTTTTCCAATAGGGTCTTATGTTTAAGTTCAAATGGCTTAAGTTTGCGGTATAATCATATACATGTATATATATAATTATACTTTGTTTTTATATCAGGTCTAACATAAGCTTTGAATATATGGAAATGAAAATATTGTAGCCAGAAAACTCTGACGAGACTGTAGCTCTCCTGGTTGTTTTGTTTTATTCACTCATTGACAAGTCAATAAGATACATACACATAAATATCAATTTCCATTTTTTTAAAACCAAAGACCATAGGGAGCAGGCGCTCTAACAAAGTATAAGTAGTACAACAAAACAACATATCCATTAGACTGCAACTAGAATATAACTGATATAATTCATAATATCCGAGATATAGTATTTCAAAAAAGAATGTCACACGGCCCATTTTCCAAGAACCTTGGGCCCAGGGTTTACTAGCTCAAATGAACTAACCAATGACACAATAAGACCACATAGCCATCATATTGCATAAAGAATTAACTCTTCATCACTAATAGCTTTAGAAGAGTTGAGAACACAATTATATAGGAAAAAAAATTATCACAACCATTTTCTAAGACCCTGGGGGTCAGGGGCTCAACGAAATATCAGGTCACAACTAGACCACAGGCCCATCATATTACAAAAAGAATTAACTCTCCATCATTAATAGTGTCAGAGGAGTTGCAAGCACAAGATTACATAGAGTTAATAGGAGAAAATGACCACGCCCATTTTCTAAGACCTTGGGGGTCAGGGGCTCAAACAAAATATCAGGTGCACAATTAGACCACAGGCCCATCATATTACAAAAAGAATTAACTCTCCATCATTAATAGTGTCAGAGGAGTTGCAAGCACAAGATTACATAGAGTTAATAGGAGAAAATGACCACGCCCATTTTCTAAGACCTTGGGGGTCAGGGGCTCAAACAAAATATCAGGTGCACAATTAGACCGCAGACCCATCATATTGCAAAAAGAAATAAGTCTTCATCATTTGTAGTTTCAGAGGAGTTGCGAGCACAAGATAACATAAAATTATATAGGACAAAATGACCACACCCATTTTCTAAGACCATGGGGGTCAGGGGCTCAAACAAAATATCAGGTGCACAATTAGACCGCAGATCCCATCATATTGCAAATAGAATAGAGTCTCCATCATTCATAGTGTCAGAGGAGTTGCGAGCACAAAGACTACATAGACTTATATAGGAGTAAATGACCACACTTAAGATCCTGGGGGTCAGGGGCTCAAACTAATTATCAGGTGCACAGCTAGACTACAGACCCATTGTATCGCAAAAGAAATCAAGTCTCCATCATTTGTAGTGGCAGAAGAGTTGTGAGCACAAGATTACGTAGACTTATATAGGAGAAAATGACCACACCCATTTCCTAAGACCCTGGGGGTCAGGGGCTAAAACCAAATGTCAGGTGCACAACTAGTCCACATTCCAAGTCAAAAATGGAAAAAGAATTAACTTTCTATCTCCTGTGGTTTCAGAGGAGTTGAGAGCACAAGAATTGTTTACGGACGGACGGACGCCGGACGAAGGGTGATGACATAAGCTCGACTGGTTAGAGACCAATAGAGCTAAAAATTATTATTTTGGAAATATGAGCATCTGAGACCTGAGGGATGCTCTACCTTAATTACTACGGCCTGGTGCGAAAACACAGCTAGAGTAGGAGAGAACAACAAGAGACGTAAATAAGACATACGACATAGAAACATTATTAAAACACAAAAACACATAAATGAAATACTATATAACGAGTTTAGCTGTAGCATTAAGCTATGTCGCAACCCAGATTTGTAATAACGACCGGATTTGTAATAAACTTGATTTATTACATATTAGGTTATTACATATTAGGTTACACGTCCCAACCGGATTTGTAATAATACCCGAAATTGTAATAAACTACGAACATAGTCTAGGTCGCTCGGAAGTTTCTTCTTTCTTTTTCTGGCTTTCGATTCTCTTCGTCTGTCTGTCTCATTTTCCTGATGGAGAGTATACCATCTCACATTAATAACATGATAGATAATATTGAGGTGTAGTACGATAAAGAATCCGATAAAATCCATACAGATATTGAACTAGTAATCCTTTTAAAGGATCAAAAGTTTCGTCTCTCTGGATCAAAAGGAAGAATTCAAGACAAACCAGAAATCTCTGACGAGACTGTAGCTCTCCTGGTTGTTTTGTTTTTATTTACTCATTGACAAGTGAATAAGATACATACACATAAATATAAATTTCCATTTTTAAGACCATAGGGAGCAATCATTCTAACAAATTAAAAGTAGCACAATAAAACACTGCAACTAGAATATCACTTATATAATTCATAATATCCAAGATAAAGTATTTAAAAAAAGAATGCCACACCCATTTTCCAAGAGGGGCAGGGACTGCTAGCTCAAATGAACTATCAATGACATAACAAAACTGACAGATCCATCTTATTGCATTAAGAATTACAACAACTCTCATTCATTAATAGCTTTGAAAGGTTGAGAGCACAATTATATAGGAAAAATGACCACACCTATTTTCTATGACCCTGGGGGTCAGAGGCTCAAACAAAATATCAGATGCACAACAAGAACACAAACCAATCATATTGCAAAAAAAAAAGAATGAAGCCTCAATCATTTATAGTCTCAGAGGAGTTGCGAGCGCAAGATTACATAGAGTTATATGCTAGGAGAACATTACCACACCCATTTTCTAAGACCCTGGGGGTCAGGGGCTCAAACAAAATATCAGGTGCACAACTAGACCACAGACCTATCATATTGCAAAAAGAAATAAGTCTCCATCATTTATAGTGTCAGAGGAGTTGCGAGCACAATATTATATAGTGTTATATAGGTGAAAATTACCACACCCATTTTCTAAGACCCTGGGGGTCAGGGGCTCAAACTAAATATTAGGTGTACAACTAGACCATAGACCCATCATATTGCAAAAAGAATTAAGTCTCCATCATTTATAGTGTCAGAGGAGTTGCGAGCACAAGATTAAATAGATTTTCATAACCACACCCATTTCCTAAGACCCTGGGGGTCAGGGGCTGAAACCTAATGTCGGGTGCACAACTAGACCACATACCAAGTAGGATGCAAAAAGAATTAACTTTCTATCTCCTATGGATTCAGAGGAGTTGCGAGCACAAGAATTGTTTACGGACGGACGGACGGACAGACGCCGGACGACGGGGTATCGCATAAGCTCGACTGGTCTGAGACCAGTAGAGCTAAAAAGGAACCAAAACTGATACTAGAGAATTTATTACATATTAGGTTATTGCATATTAGGTTACACGTCCCAACCGGATTTGTAATAATACCCGAAATTGTAATAAACTACGAACAAAGTCTAGGTAGCTCGGAAGTTTATTATTTCTTTTTCTGGCTTTCGATTCTCTTCGTCTGTCTGTCTCATTTTCAATATGGAGAATATAACAAGATTATAATACTAGAAAGGTTTCTTGTTGCGGTTGCAACAAGAGTGTCTTCCTCCTATACAATTTTTGGTTTGGAAATATGAAGGACGTCACATTACATGTATTTATATTATATATTTAAGTTTTCAAATAGCAGTAACATTAAATTTTCAAACCGATAATTGTTGGTGAGCAACCATTTGATTTGGGGGGGGGGGGGGGGGGGGGGGTTAGGAATTCTATTGCCAGCCGGTAAAATTTTTTCAGCAATTTTCTGAGCAGGCCATTTTTTTCAGCCATTACCAGAGTCGGAGAAAAATTTTCGCCGGTTCTTCGGGCCGGATTTAAACAAATTGTCAAATGTT
Organism: Pinctada fucata; assembly: GCA_028142955.1. Classification (NCBI taxonomy): domain Eukaryota; kingdom Metazoa; phylum Mollusca; class Bivalvia; order Pterioida; family Pteriidae; genus Pinctada; species Pinctada fucata. Next base: position 12,147,531 of record AP027102.1, read on the forward strand.
GTGAATGTCTGTGTAAGTTAAACCCCCCGCTGTTACAGAGTATGAGTTAATAACCGTTCCTTCAGATGTCTCTTTGCAATTAGCGAATTTCAGACAGATTGTATGATGTTTAAATAGAACCTTTTCTAGATTTTTGTGCCTATGCGTATTAGGTCTCTGGTAGATACAGCTATGTGAACAGTTTGTATTTATATTAATTAATTTTTTGACTTTAAATTGTCTGGCACAAAGGGCCAGCAAAAATTTCCATATCATGCAATGTATCCTTACTTTTGCATGGTCCGGGGAAAAAAATTGTCGGCCCTTTGGGCCGGAATATTTTTTTCAGCATTTTTCAGAGCCGGGATTTTTTTTTTGCAAATTCTTCCTGCCCCCTTCCCCCATAAAAAAGGCGAGCTCGTAGCTGTAGAACCAATTTTCTTGAGAAGAGAAATGGTAATAACAAGTTACGATCAATATATATATATAAATACCATGAGGTTCTCGCTGTGCAGGTTCAAATTTGGAACCCCCCCCCTTCCCTTTTTTCAAAGTTTATTTTGAATTTCCATCATGGCGACATCGTTCAATATAAACAGAACTGTTTTCGAAAAACGAGGAGAGGGAAGAATGTTGGAGAAATTGTTCATCAATTTGTAAATAAACCAACCGAAAATTATGTTCGAACGTTTGCTAGAATTCGAAATTAAACTTGATGTTCAAAATATAGTTATTGAAGTTTAGAAACAGGTTTGTAGGTTAGAAATCGGAATCAAACTACCACTTTTTGTGTGTAAATTCTGGTTTGTAGCTGATCTCTTCTAAATTAATCAACTGTTTTAAAATCAAATTGTGTATATCGAAATGTATTTATGAAATGCATATTCATCATTGCCGTGAAATCGGAATTTGAAAATCTCAACACTGCTTTTCTCGAGTCGGACTCGGACTACCAATTTTAGTGTGCGCCCGATCTGTTGGCGTGAAGGTGTATCGAAATACCCAACTCAAAATTTCGATGCTCATATCTTTTCAACAGTAAGAGAAAGGAAAAATCAGAAAGACTAAATAAGACAGATATATGGATAAAAAATAATAATATTGAAATTTTTAGGAAACTTCATAAGCTTAATTTTTGTTTACTATTATAAGCAAAAAAGTGTCTTCCTCCTATGAACTTCTGAATTTGGAAATATGAAGGACGGTGAAGGACGTCATCGTAATAAATCGTTACAGTGTGCATCTAGCATTTCATATCTTGCATGGCTGTCGACTTTCAAAAAGAATGGAAATTGTAGATAGCAAAATACGAGATATTTAAGCTTACAAATAGCAAAACATGAAATTTTCGGTCCTTTTGAGTAATTCGACGCTCCCGTCAAATATTTTAATCTACTAAAAAACATGATAAAAAAAATAACAGAGACCAAAAATAAAAAAGACCAATCTAGCTTTTACTCCAAACGTAACGTTGGAGAACTTTCATTGTCCTAGCTTACAGGGTTCTTGAGAAATCGCTGATCCAATTTTCCACGGTTACGAAAACAATAGGTCTTCCGACGGAAGTCGGAAGACCTAATTAAGGTGTAGCACGATAAAGAATCCGATAAAATCCTACAGATATAAAACTAGTAATCATTTTAAAGGATCAAAAGTCTCGTCTCATTGGATCAAAAGGAAGAATTCAAGACAAAAAAGGGACCAAAAATGATACTAGAGAATTTATTACATATTAGGTTATTACATATTAGGTTACACGTCCCAACCAGATTTGTAATAAAACCCGAAATTGTTATAAACTACGAACATAGTCTAGGTGCTAATGTGTAATAACCTAATATGTAATAAATTCTCGAGTATCATCTTTTCATTACTTTTTTGGTCTTGAATTCTTCCATTTGATCAAGTCTGACGAGACTTTTGATCCTTTTAAATGATTACTAGTTCATTATCGTGCTACACCTCATCATTTTATCGGATTCTTTATCGTGCTACACATCAATATTATAATGTTATTAGTACGAGACGGTATATTCTCCATCCTGAAAATGAGACAAACAGACGAAGAGAATCGAAAGCCAGAAAAAGAAAGAAGAAACTTCCGAGTGACCTAGACTATGTTCGTAGTTTAATACAAATTCGGGTTTTATTACAAATCCGGTTGGGACGTGTAACCTAATATGTAATAAACTTATATATAATAAATTCGTTAGTATCATTTTGATCCCCTTTTTGTCTAGAATTCTTCCCTTTGATACAGTGGGACGAGACTTTTGATCCGTTAAAAGGATTACTTGTTTTATTTCCGTAGGATTTTATCGGATTCTTTATCGTGCTACACCTCAATATTATAATCTTATTATATTCTCCATCATGAAAATGAGACAGACAGACGCAGAGAATCGAAAGCCAGAAAAAGAAAGAAGAAACTTCCGAGCGACCTAGACTATGTTCGTAGTTTATTACAATTTAGGGTTTTATTACAAATCCTGTTGGGACGTGTAACCTAATACGTAATAACCTAATATGTAATAAATCTAGTTTATTACAAATCCGGTCGTTATTACAAATCCGGTTGCGGCTAAACTTGTTGCCTATAGTATAGGCAAGTTGCTTCATTTTACATTTATGTAAGGCACGGTCCATTTGATATTCTGGGGGGGGGGGGGGCTTGGGTTTTTTTTCGAAAAAAATAATTTTGCTCTGAATTTTGATGAAAAAAATAAATTTGCTTATGGTGTGACAGAAAAAAATAATCTTGCTCTTACATATAATCTGAATTTAAAGAACTACCATAAAATCTTGCTGAAATTCTTGAAATTTTTCTGGCTCGCTTCGCTCGCCACAGTTTTCAGTCTGTCAAGAAAATTTTGGCTCGCTTCGCTCGCCATTAGGAGTTTTCTTTCAAACATTATTTCATAATGTCAAAGTTCATATATTTGAAGATATTAAAAGTGTTAGCAATATATATGTATTACTATTAATACATGTTGAATGTATCCCATAGAGTCTAATTTTATGTTCTTGTAAGCTTGGAGGGAGAACTTCAATTATTCACCAATTTACAATTCAACATTTAAAAATTTGTCTAAAAGACCTTCCCCACAGACCCTCTTATATTCATGTAACTTACATAAATTTTGTTTATTAAGAATTGTATTGTAAAAATCTAGTTTTATCTCTCTATTTAGAATTGAATTGAATACTTGCATAAAAATAAAGTATATGTTAATATTTAGAGTTTTGAGTAAATAAATATAAATCATTTCTATTGATAAAACACAAACATTCTTAATTTATTTGCACATCATTTTTTAAAAAAAAATTTCCTTGCTCCGACTTAGCAAGAAAAAAATAAATTTGCCCCGGTCTGAGGTGAAAAAAATAATCTTGCTCCGACAAAAAACCCAAGCCCCCCCCCCCCCCCCCCCCCCCAGAATATCAAATGGACCGTGCCTAAACACTCAGTGTTTGTCCCAAGTAAGGGCAGCTCATTATTCCGTGGGCAGTTGAGAATGCTCTGAGCTGAACAGATCTCCCAGTGAGAATATTGTCGAAGTTGCACGAGGCTTTGACAATGCCAGACTTCAAACCTACAGTTTATTAATAAAGAGCGAAAACGCATGAAAAGTAGACAAATCATTTTTGTACAACATATGTCCCCGCTGAACAGTTTTACTGTCACAACTCTTTTTGACCCTGAAACCAATAAGCTTTTTCAATATTTGAGGTCTATTTCTCTTAACAGTGACCTTTACTTTTGACCCCAAGATCCTCCTCTCTTAACAAAATCCCCCATACATCGCTATTGGTTTAATAGGTAATACTTGAGTTGTCATTTGAAAACCAGCATTTCCAGTGTATTTTCCCTAACGGTGACCTTGCCCTTTGACATATTTTCCTAAAACTCAATAGTCTTATCGGAATATCCATCTCCTAATAAAAAAGCATATATCCTTTGGTTTGATAAGGTGAAAGGGGGGGGGGGGGGGCAGAAAGACTTAAGCTGGTTGCTCAAGCATGAAATATGGGTTAGATGCAGCTTCTGTTCCATGCATTACAGAAGACGTCCTCAGATGCATCATCCAAACAAGGTTAGATGATCTAGGACTTCTACTAGGCTGGAAATGGGCCTGTCTCATTTTACTTAACCTGGTCTCTCCGTCGGGAAATAAAGATCAGATGCAGCATCCGTACCACATATTGCAATAAGCTTCCTCATATGTATTGCCCACACAAGTTTGGTAGATCTAAAATAGGCTGGAAATGGACCTGTCCAAATTTCTTTAACTTGTTCGCTCAATGGTGAAATATTATAGGATACAGCATCTGTACCATGCATTGCAGAAAGCATCCTCAAATTCATAATACACACAAGTTTGGATGACCTATGACTTAAAATAGGCTCGAAATAGACCTATCCTATTTCACATAACCTGGTTGCTCAACATGAAATATAGGTCAGATGCAGCATCTGTTACATGCAGTAATAGTAAGCAGCATCATCCTACCAGACTTGTCAGAATGACAACATAGCTCGCCGGTGGCAACCATATGTAAATTGCAACAACAACAATAAAAAAGGTCTTATCACAAGGAATGCACATGTGAAATATCAAAGCCCTATCACTAACCATTCAAAAAATATGGCCAAGGTTAAAGTTTTTCAAAAGTAGGTCAATCATCTCCAAGGTCAAGGTCACAAGGTCAAAAATTTTGGTATCCATGGAAAGGTCTTGTCACAAGGAATACACATGTGAAATATCAAAGCCCTATCACTAACCATTCAAAAAATATGGCCAAGGTTAAAGTTTTTCAAAAGTAGGTCAATCATCTCCAAGGTCAAGGTCACAAGGTCAAAAATTTTGGTATCCATGGAAACGTCTTGTCACAAGGAATACACATGTGAAATATCAAAGCCCTATCACTTACCATTCCAAAAATATGACCAAGGTTAAAGTTTTTCAAAAGTAGGTCAATCTCCAAGGTCGAGGTCACAAGGTCAAAAATTTTGGTATCCATGGAAAGGTCTTGTCACAAGGAATACACATGTGAAATATCAAAGCCCTATCACTTACCATTCCAAAAATATGGCCAAGGTTAAAGTTTTTCAAAAGTAGGTCAATCTCCAAGGTCGAGGTCACAAGGTCAAAAATTTTGGTATCCATGGAAAGGTCTTGTCACAAGGAATACACATGTGAAATATCAAAGCCCTATCACTTACCATTCCAAAAATATGGCCAAGGTTAAAGTTTTTCAAAAGTAGGTCAATCTCCAAGGTCGAGGTCACAAGGTCAAAAATTTTGGTATCCATGGAAAGGTCTTGTCACAAGGAATACACATGTGAAATATCAAAGCCCTATCACTTACCATTCCAAAAATATGGCCAAGGTTAAAGTTTTTCAAAAGAAGGTCAATCTCCAAGGTCAAGGTCACAAGGTCAAAAATTTTGGTATCCATGGAAAGGTCTTGTCACAAGGAATGCACATGTGAAATATGAAAGCCCAATCTGTATTGGTTTAAAAGTTATAAGCAAGGTTAAAGTTTTTGTGCACGCGCACGCAGACGCAGACGCAGACGCCAACGCCGACGCCGGGGGTATGACAATAGCTCTCCGGACATTCGTCCCGGCGAGCTAAAAATGAATCACCCATACAAATTTGGTTGATCTAGGTCTTATATTATTAGGGTGAAAATGGATCTGTCTATTTAACTTAACCTGGTTGCTCAAGTGTGAAATATGGGTCAGATCTAGCATCTATAACATGCAATGTAGTAAGCATCGATAGATGCATCATCCATGTAAGTTTGGTTGGTTTAGGACTTAAAGGAGGCTGGAAATGGGGGTGTCCCATTTTCCTTAACCTGAGCGTTGGCGCCAATGCCGGGGCAATAGCATAAGCCTGAGGTGAGCTAAAAATAACTTCAATGAACTCACATGAACTAGTAACAGACGTTGTACTGTACTATTTCTCTAAAATAAACAAAGAAAATTATCCATATTTACACATTTTACTAATCCTTATTGAATAATATCAAATAAAGAAAATAAAGTTTGTGTAAAAAACTTGGTCAGAACATTCTCAATTAATTCACAACATAAACATTCCATACATATAAGGCTATTCTAGTCACTCTTCACACAAATATATTTTTTTTATATTGTAGTCTACACAATTAAACACAATGTAGTAAATTGTTCCCTATCACTTGAACATATATCATCTTGGAAATGGATCTTTTCTGTTCTTTCTAAGAGCAAATTCCACTTTCTTATTCATTTCTCTGTTGTAGATTCGTTTACACCTGGCTATAGATAACAGCACTCTTTTCTCATATGGTCTTCTGAACCACGTCTGCATGTCAACATTTTTTATGACTTTCTCTTCTCTCAGAAACCTGAAAATTAATCGCACAGCGATCATTATATTTTTTTTATCATTTCATGAAATGGTTCAGATGAGTATATGCATAAGTCCCCTACCGGCGGCATAAATTTATGTCCTGCATCTCTGTTCATCAGTTCATCATCTGCAATAACAGCCAGGAAAAGTCTGGGAAACTGAATTCACAAAATTTGCTTAGTCCAAGGGCCATATCTCTTGTGAAAATTAGTCAATCTAAATTAAACTCAAACTTGATCTGCATCACATTATAATGTATTCACATACAAAAATTCAGTTCATTATCTGCAATAACAGGCATGAAAAAGTCCAGAAAACTGAAAATTTCATGAAATTTGCTAAGTCCAAGGGCCATAACTCTTGTAAAAATAGGCCAATGGAAACCAAACTCAAAGTTGGTCTGTATCACACTGAGATGTATTCATATACAAACCAGAAGTCTCTGACGAGACTGTAGCTCTCCTGGTTGTTTTTTCTAAAACATCAATTTCCTTTCTTTTTTTTTTAAACCAAGACCATAGGGAGCAGGCGCTCTAACAAATTATAAGTAGCATGACAAAAGCACATATCCATTATACTGCAACTATAATAGCACTCATATAATTCATAATATCCGAGATAAAGTATTTCTAAAAAGAATGTCACACCCATTTTCCAAGATCCTAGGGGCCAAGGGCTGCTAGCTCAAATGAACTATCAATGACACATCAAGACTACAGATCCATAATATTGGATAAAGAATTAACTCCCCATCATTAATAGCTTGAAACGAGTAGAGAGCACAACTATATAGGAAAAATTACACCAACCATTTTCAAAGACCCTGGGGGTATAGGGCTAAAACAAAATATCAGGTGCACAACTATGCCACAGACCAATCATTGCAAAAAGAATTAATTCTACATCATTTATAGTGTCAGTGGAGTTGCAAGCACAAGATAACATTAACTTATATAAGAGAAAATGACCACACCCATTTCTGAGACCCTAAGGGTCAGGGCTAAAACATAATATCAGGTGCACAACTAGACCAGAGACCCATAGTATTGCAATAAGAATTTAGTCTCCATCATTCATAGTGTCAGAGGAGTTGTGAGCACAAGATTACATAGAGTTATATTGGAGACAATGACCATACCCATTTCTATGACCCTGGGGGTCAGGGGCTCAAACAAAATATCAGCACAACAAGACCACAGACCCATCACATTGCAAAAAGAATTAAGTCTCCATCAGTTATAGTGTCAGAGGAGTTGTGAGCACAAGATTACATAGAGTTATATAGGAGAAAATGACCACACCCATTTCTTAGAACCTGGGGGTCAGGGGCTCAAGCAAAATATCAGGTGCACAACAAGACCACAGACCCATCATATTGCAAAAAGAATTAAGTCTCCATCATTTAAATTGTCAGAGGAGTTGCAAGCACAAGATTACATAGAGTTATATAGGAGAAAATGACCACACCCATTTCTAAGACCCTGGGGGTCAGGGGCTCAAACAAAATATATCAGGTGCACAACCAGACCTTGCAAAACCAGAAGTCTCTGATGAGACTGTAGCTCTCCTGGTTGTTTTGTTTTTTATTTACTCATTGACATGTGAATAAGATACATACACATTAATATCAATTTCCATTTTTCAAGACCATAAGGAGCAGGCATTTTCTAAGACCCTGGGGATCAGGGGCTCAAACAAACAAAATATCAGATGCACAACAAGAACACAGACCAATCATATTGCAAAAAGAATGAAGCCTCAACCATTATAGTGTCAGAGGAGTTGCGAGCACAACATTACAATTTACAAACAGTTAAATGACCACACCCATTTCCTAAGACCCTGGGGATCAGGGCTCAAACAAAATATTGGTGCACAACTATGCCACAGACCAATCATTGCAAAAAGAATTAATTCTACATCATTTATAGTGTCAGTGGAGTTGCAAGCACAAGATTACATTAACTTATATAGGAGAAAATGACCACACCCATTTCTGAGACCCTAAGGGTCAGGGCTAAAACATAATATCAGGTGCACAACTAGACCAGAGACCCATAGTATTGCAATAAGAATTTAGTCTCCATCATTAATAGTGTCAGAGGAATTGTGAGCACAAGATTACATAGAGTTATATTGGAGAAAATGACCATACCCATTTCTATGACCCTGGGGGTCAGGGGCTCAAACAAAATATCAGCACAACCAGACCACAGACCCATCACATTGCAAAAAGAATTAAGTCTCCATCAGTTATAGTGTCAGAGGAGTTGTGAGCACAAGACTACATAGAGTTATATAGGAGAAAATGACCACACCCAATTCTCTAAGTCCCTGGGGTTCAGGGGCTCAAGCAAAATATCAGGTGCACAAGACCACAGACCCATCATATTGCAAAAAGAATTAAGTCTCCATCATTTAAATTGTCAGAGGAGTTGCAAGCACAAGATTACATAGAGTTATATAGGAGAAAATGACCACACCCATTTCTAAGACCCTGGGGGTCAGGGGCTCAAACAAAATATATCAGGTGCACAACCAGACCTTGCAAAACCAGAAGTCTCTGACGAGACTGTAGCTCTCCTGGTTGTTTTGTTTTTTATTTACTCATTGACATGTGAATAAGATACATACACATTAATATCAATTTCCATTTTTCAAGACCATAAGGAGCAGGCATTTTCTAAGACCCTGGGGATCAGGGGCTCAAACAAACAAAATATCAGATGCACAACAAGAACACAGACCAATCATATTGCAAAAAGAATGAAGCCTCAACCATTATAGTGTCAGAGGAGTTGCGAGCACAACATTACAATTTACAAACAGTTATATACTAGGATAAAATGACCACACTCATTTCCTAAGACCCTGGGGATCAGGGCTCAAACAAAATTTTAGTGCACAACAAGACCACAGACCAATCATATTGCAAAAAGAATGAAGTTTAAATCATTTATAGTATCAGAGGAGTTGCACACATAGGATTACATAGACTTATATAGCAGAAAATGACCACACCCATTTTCTAAGACCCTGGGGTCAGGGGCTCAAACAAATATCAGGTGCACAACTAAGAAAACAGACCCATCATATTGCAAAAAGAATAAAGTTTCCATCATTTATAGTGTCAGAGGAGTTGCGAGCAAAGGATTACATAGACTTATATAGGAGAAAATGACCACACCCATTTTCCAAGACCCTAGGGGTCAGGGACTCAAACAAAATATCAGGTGCACATCAAGAATTAACACAGACCAATCAATTATTGCAAAAAGAATGAAGCCTCAACCATTATAGTGTCAGAGGAGTTGCGAGCACAACATTACGATTAACCAGAAGTCTCTGACGAGACTGTAGCTCTCCTGGTTGTTTTTTCTTTAAAACATCAATTTCCTTTCTTAAAGACCATAGGGAGCAGGTGCTCAAACAAATTATAAGTAGCACGACAAAACAACATATCCATTAGACTGCAACTATAAAATCACTCATATAATTTATAATATCCGAGATATAGTATTTCAAAAAAGAAAGCCACATCAATTTTAAAAGATGCTAGGGGCCAGAGGCTTCTAGCTCAAATGAACTATCAATGACACAACTAGACCACAGATCCATCATATTGCAAAAAGAATTAAATCTCCATCACTTGGAGTTATTTAGGAGAAAATGACCACACCCATTTTCTAAGACCCTGGGGGTCAGGGGCTAAAACAAAATATCAGGTGCAACACTAAACCACAGATCCATCATATTGCAAAAAGAATTAAGTCTCCATCATTTATAGTGTCAGAGGAGTTGCAAGCACAAGATTATATAGAATGATAAAGGAAAAAATGACCACACCCATTTTCTAAGACCCTGGGGGACAGGGGCTCAAACAAAATATAAGGTGCACAAAAAGACCACACCCATCATATTGCAAAAAGAATTAAGTCTCCATCATTCATAGTGTCAGAGGAGTTGCAAGCACAAGATTACATAGAGTAATATAGGAGAAAATGACCACACCCATTTCTAAGACCCTGGGGGTCAGGGACTCAAACAAAATATCAGGTGCACAACTAGACCACAGACCCATGATATTGCAAAAAGAATTAAGTCTCTTTCATTTATAGTGTCGGAGGAGTTGCGAGCACAATATTACATAGAGTTATATAGGTGAAAATAACCACACCCATTTCTAAGAAACTGGGGGGCAGGGGTTCAAACAAAATATCAGGTGCACAACTAGACCACGGACCCATCATATTGCAAAAAGAATTAAGTCTCCATCATTTATAGTGTCAGAGGAGTTGCGAGCACAAGATTACATAGAGTTATATAGGAGAAAATGACCACACCCATTTCTAAGACCCTGGGGGTCAGGGGCTCAAACAAAATATCAGGTGCACAAAAAGACCACAGACCCATCATATTGCAAAAAGAATTAAGTCTCAATCATTTATAGTGTCAGAGGAGTTGCAAGCACAAGATTACATAGAGTTATATAGAAGAAAATGACCACACCCATTTTCTAAGACCCTGGGGGTCAGGGGCTCAGACAAAATACCAGGTGCACAAAAAGACCACAGACCCATCATATTGTAAAAAGAATTAAGTCTCCATCATTCATAGTGTCAGAGGAGTTGCAAGCACAAGATTACATAGAGTTATATAGGAGAAAATGACCACACCCATTTCTAAGACCCTGGGGGTCAGGGACTCAAACAAAATATCAGGTGCACAACTAGACCACAGACCCATCATACTGCAAAAAGAATTAAGTCTCTTTCATGTATAGTGTCGGAGGAGTTGCGAGCACAATATTACATAGAGTTATATAGGAGAAAATAACCACACCCATTTCTAAGACCCTGGGGGTCAGGGGATCAAACAAAATATCAGGTGCACAACTAGACCACGGACCCATCATATTGCAAAAAGAATTAAGTCTCCATCATTTATAGTGTCAGAGGAGTTGCGAGCACAAGATTACATAGAGTTATATAGGAGAAAATGACCACACCCATTTCTAAGACCCTGGGGGTCAGGGACTAAAACAAAATATCAGGTGCACAAAAAGACCACAGACCCATCATATTGCAAAAAGAATTAAGTCTCCATCATTTATAGTGTCAGAGGAGTTGCAAGCACAAGATTACATAGAGTTATATAGAAGAAAATGACCACACCCATTTTCTAAGACCCTGGGGGTCAGGGGCTCAAACAAAATATCAGGTGCACAACAAGACCACAGACCCATCATATTGCAAAAAGAATTAAGTCTCCATCATTTATAGTGTCAGAGGAGTTGTCCGGACAAGATTACATAGAATTTAATGACCACGCCCATTTTATAAGACCCTGGGGGTCAGGGACTGAAACTAAATGTCAGGTGCACAACTAGACTATGGACCAAGTACATTGTAAAATGCAAAAAGAATTAACTTTCTATCTCTAACAGTTTCAGAGGAGTTGTCCGGACAAGATTACATAGAATTTAATGACCATGCCCATTTTATAAGACCCTGGGGGTCAGGGACTGAAACTAAATGTCAGGTGCACAACTAGACTATGGACCAAGTACATTGTAAAATGCAAAAAGAATTAACTTTCTATCTCTAACAGTTTCAGAGGAGTTGTCCGGACAAGATTACATAGAATTTAATGACCACGCCCATTTTCTAAGACCCTGGGGGTCAGGGACTGAAACTAAATGTCAGGTGCACAACTAGACCATGGTCCAAGTAAAATGCAAAAAGAATTAACTTTCTATCTCTAACAATTTCAGAGGAGTTGTCCAGACAAGAATTGTTTACGGACAGACGGACAGACAGACAGACGGACGGACAGCGGACGAAGGGTGATCGCATAAGCTTGACTGGTCTGAGACCAATAGAGCTAAAAATCAGTGCATTATTTGCAATAGAACCGAAGAAAAGTCCGGAAAACTGAAATTTTCATAAAATTTGCTAAGTCCAAGGGCCATAACTCTTGTAAAATTAGGTCAATCAAAAGCAAACTCAAACTAGATCTGTATATCACATTGAGATATATCTACATACCAAAAATGAGTTCAATATATGCAACAACAGTGAAAAACCAGACTTGTCAGAATGACAACATAGCTCGCCGGTGGCAACCATATGTAAATTGCAACAACAACAATAAAAAAGGTCTTATCACAAGGAATGCACATGTGAAATATCAAAGCCCTATCACTAACCATTCAAAAAATATGGCCAAGGTTAAAGTTTTTCAAAAGTAGGTCAATCATCTCCAAGGTCAAGGTCACAAGGTCAAAAATTTTGGTATCCATGGAAAGGTCTTGTCACAAGGAATACACATGTGAAATATCAAAGCCCTATCACTTACCATTCCAAAAATATGGCCAAGGTTAAAGTTTTTCAAAAGTAGGTCAATCATCTCCAAGGTCAAGGTCACAAGGTCAAAAATTTTGGTATCCATGGAAAGGTCTTGTCACAAGGAATACACATGTGAAATATCAAAGCCCTATCACTTACCATTCCAAAAATATGGCCAAGGTTAAAGTTTTTCAAAAGTAGGTCAATCTCCAAGGTCGAGGTCACAAGGTCAAAAATTTTGGTATCCATGGAAAGGTCTTGTCACAAGGAATACACATGTGAAATATCAAAGCCCTATCACTTACCATTCCAAAAATATGGCCAAGGTTAAAGTTTTTCAAAAGTAGGTCAATCTCCAAGGTCAAGGTCACAAGGTCAAAAATTTTGGTATCCATAGAAAGGTCTTGTCACAAGGAATACACATGTGAAATATCAAAGCCCTATCACTTACCATTCCAAAAATATGGCCAAGGTTAAAGTTTTTCAAAAGTAGGTCAATCTCCAAGGTCAAGGTCACAAGGTCAAAAATTTTGGTATCCATGGAAAGGTCTTGTGACAAGGAATACACATGTGAAATATGAAAGCCCAATCTGTATTGGTTTAAAAGTTATAAGCAAGGTTAAAGTTTTTGTGCACGCGCACGCAGACGCAGACGCCAACGCCAACGCCAACGCCGACACCGGGGGTATGACAATAGCTCTCCGGACATTCGTCCCGGCGAGCTAAAAAGTCTGGATGGATGGACAGACAGACCGAGAGGAAACTAAGAGTTTCCTTCAGCGCTGCCGGTAGGGGACTAACAAGAAGTCTCTGATGAAACTGAAGCTCTCCTGGTTGTTTGCTTAAATTTATCTAAGTGAGTGACGCATCCATATTCCAAGACCCTCGGGATCTGGGGTTCAAACTAATTACAAGATAAGAGAATGATTAATATAATGGAAAAAGAATTTACCCTTCCGAAAGCGGGAAAAATTTGAGAAATTCCATGATGTCACAATGCAATTTTGATGTTTGAACGAGCTTCGAAGCTTGTTTGTCCGAGGTAAAAGCATTGTGACGTCACAAAATTTTGCATTTTTTCCCGCAATCGGAAGGGTCAATTAACTATAGATCTATCAATTATACATTCTGAGAATTGGTGATCACAATATTACACTGTGCAGTATTATGTAGGAGAAAATAACCACACCTATTTTCCAAGACCCGGGGGTCAGGGGCTCAAACAAAATACAAGGTGCACATCGAGACCATGTACTGAGAATAATGCAAAAACAATTATCTTTCTATCAAATATACTTTCTGAGAATTGGTGCTCACAAGATTAAATATAGTTGTAATTCACAGGAGCTCTATGCCAACAATCCACAAGTACATGTATATCTGCCTCTACTTTCCTTATATACTTTGACTATAGAGAGATGTGAAGGGGCGGGTGTCATTGAAGGTTGTTGGCATCAAGCTCCTATGACTATGAGTTATAACTTATATAGGAGAGAATGACCACACTCATTTGCCAAGACCCTGGGGTCAGGGGCTCAAACAAAATATCAGGTGCACAACTAGACCACAGACTGAGAATAATGCTGAAAGATTGATCTTTCTATCAATTATACTTTCTGAGAATTGGTGCTCACAAGGTTACATAGAGTTATATAGGATAAAATTACCACACCCATTTTCCAAAACCCTGATAGTTAGGGGCTCAAACAAAATATTAGGTACACAACTAGACCACAGACTGAGAATAATGCTGAAAGATTGATCTTTCTATCAATTATACTTTCTGAGAATTGGTGCTCACAAGGTTACATAGAGTTATATAGGATAAAATGACCACACCCATTTTCTAAGACCCTGGGGGTCAGGGGCTCAAACAAAATATCAGGTGCACTAGAGTACAGACCCATCATATTGCAAAAAGAATCATGTCTCTAGCATTTATAGTGTCAGAGGAGTTGCAAGCACAAGATTACATAGAGCTATATAGGAGAAAATGACCACACCCATTTTCTAAGACCCTGGGGGTCATGGGCCTTAACAAAATCTCAGGTGCACAACTACACCATAGACCCTTCATATTGCAATAAGAATGAAGTATATATCATTTATAGTGTCAAAGGAATTGGAACACAAGATTACATAGAGTTACATAGGAGAAAATGACCACACCCAATTCTCTAAGTCCCTGGGGGTCAGGGGCTCAAACAAAATATCAGGTGCACAACTAGACTACAGACCCATCATATTGCAAAAAGAGTGAGGTCTCTATCATTCATAGTGTCAGAGGAGTTGGGAGCACAAGATTACATAGAGTTAAATAGGAGAAAATGACCACACCCTTTTTCTGAGACCCTGGGGGTCAGGGGCTCAAACAAAATATCAGATGCACAACTAGACTACAGACCCATCATATTGCAAAAAGAGTGAAGTCTCTATCATCTATAGTGTCAGAGGAGTTGCGAGCACAAGATTACATAGAGTTATGTAGGAGAAAATGACCACACCCATTTTCTAAGGCCCTGGGGGTCAGGGGCTCAAACAAAATATCAGGTGCACAACTAGACCACAGACTCATCATATTGCAAAAAGAATCATGTCTCTAGCATTTATAGTGTCAGAGGAGTTGCGAGCACAAGATTTCATAGATTTTCATGACCACACCCATTTTCTAAGACCCTGGGGGTCAGGGGCTGAAGCCAAATGTCAGGTGCACAACTAGACCACATACCAAGTAAGATGCAAAAAGAATTAGCTTTCTATCTCCTATGGTTTCAGAGGAGTTGCGAGCACAAGAATTGTTTATGGACGGACGGACGGACAGACAGACGGACGGACGGGCGGACGGACTGACGCTGGACGACGGGGTATCGCATAAGCTCGACTGGTCAGAGACCAGAAGAGCTAAAAATTAAGTCTCCATCATTTATAGTGTCAGAGGAGTTGCGAACACAAGATTACATAGAGTTATATAGGAGAAAATGACCACACCCATTTCTGAGACCCTAAGGGTCAGGGGCTAAAACATAATATCAGGTGCACAACTAGACCAGAGACCCATCATATTGCAATAAGAATTTAGTCTCAATCATTAATAGTGTAAGAGGAGTTGCGAGCACAAGATTACATAGAGTTATATAGGCGAAAATGACCACACACATTTCTAAGGCCCTGGGGTCAAGGGCTCAAACAAAATATAAGGTGCACAACTAGACTACAGACCCATCATATTGCAAAAAGAATTAAGTCTCCATCATTTATAGTGTTAGAGGAGTTGCAAACACAAGGTTACATAGAGTTATAAAGGAGAAAATGACCACACCCATTTCTAAGACCCTGGGTGTCAGGGGCTCAAACAAAATATCAGGTGCACAACAAGACCACAGACCCATCATATTGCAAAAAAAATTAAGTCTCCATCATTTATAGTGTCAGAGGAGTTGTCCGGACAAGATTACATAGAATTTAATGACCACGCCCATTTTATAAGACCCTGGGGGTCAGGGACTGAAACTAAATGTCAGGTGCACAACTAGACTATGGACTAAGTACATTGTAAAATGCAAAAAGAATTAACTTTCTATCTCTAACAGTTTCAGAGGAGTTGTCCGGACAAGATTACATAGAATTTAATGACCACGCCCATTTTCTAAGATCCTGGGGGTCAGGGACTGAAACTAAATGTCAGGTGCACAACTAGAACTATGGACCAAGTACATTGTAAAATGCAAAAAGAATTAACTTTCTATCTCTAACAATTTCAGAGGAGTTGTCCGGACAAGAATTGTTTACGGACAGACGGACAGACAGACGGACGGACAGCGGACGAAGGGTGATCGCATAAGCTTGACTGGTCTGAGACCAATAGAGCTAAAAATCAGTGCATTATTTGCAATAGAACCGAAGGAAAGTCCGGAAAACTGAAATTTTCATAAAATTTGCTAAGTCCAAGGGCCATAACTCTTGTAAAATTAGGTCAATCAAAAGCAAACTCAAACTAGATCTGTATATCACATTGAGATATATCTACATACCAAAAATTAGTTCAATATATGCAACAACAGCGAAAAAAAAGTCTGGATGGACGGACAGACAGACCGAGAGGAAACTAAGAGTTTCCTTCAGCGCTGCCGGTAGGGGACTAACAAGAAGTCTCTGATGAAACTGAAGCTCTCCTGGTTGTTTGCTTAAATTTATCTAAGTGAGTGACGCATCCATATTCCAAGACCCTCGGGATCTGGGGTTCAAACTACTTACAAGATAAGAGAATGATTAATATAATGGAAAAAGAATTTACCCTTCCGAAAGCGGGAAAAATTTGAGAAATTCCATGATGTCACAATTCAATTTTGATGTTTGACCGAGCTTCGAAGCTTGTTTGTCCGAGGTAAAAGCATTGTGACGTCACAAAATTTTGCATTTTTTCCCGCAATCGGAAGGGTCAATTAACTATAGATCTATCAATTATACATTCTGAGAATTGGTGATCACAATATTACACTGTGCAGTATTATGTAGGAGAAAATAACCACACCTATTTTCCAAGACCCGGGGGTCAGGGGCTCAAACAAAATAAAAGGTGCACATCGAGACCATGTCCTGAGAATAATGCAAAAACAATTATCTTTCTATCAAATATACTTTCTGAGAATTGGTGCTCACAAGATTAAATATAGTTGTAATTCACAGGAGCTCTATGCCAACAATCCACAAGTACATGTATATCTGCCTCTACTTTCCTTATATACTTTGACTATAGAGAGATGTGAAGGGGCGGGTGTCATTGAAGGTTGTTGGCATCAAGCTCCTATGACTATGAGTTATAACTTATATAGGAGAGAATGACCACACTCATTTGCCAAGACCCTGGGGCCAGGGGCTCAAACAAAATATCAGGTGCACAACTAGACCACAGACTGAGAATAATGCTGAAAGATTGATCTTTCTATCAATTATACTTTCTGAGAATTGGTGCTCACAAGGTTACATAGAGTTATATAGGATAAAATTACCACACCCATTTTCCAAAACCCTGATGGTTAGGGGCTCAAACAAAATATTAGGTACACAACTAGACCACAAACTGAGAATAATGCTAAAAGAATTATCTTACTATCAATTATACTTTCTGAGAATTGGTGCTCACAAGAATTATAAAGGAGAAAACGACCACACCCATTTGCCACGACCCTGGGGTCAGGGGCTCAAACAAAATATCAGGTGCACAACTAAACCATAGACTGAGAATAATGTTAAAAGAAATATCTTTCTATCAATTATACTTTCTAAGAATTGGTGCTCACAAGATTATAGAGTTATATAGGAGAAAATGACTACAACCAATTTTCAAGACCGTGGGGTTAAGGGGCTCAAACAAAATATCAGGTGCACAACTAGACCACAGGCCCATTATAATGCAAAATTTATTTTGTACTATTCACAGATTCAGAGAAATTGCGCTCACAAGAGAAATTTAACAGACAGACATAGAGTTTATAGGAGACAGTGATTTTTTGCCATTTTTAAAAGCCACCCCTACCCTTCTGTTTGGGAAAATATGCGACATTTTTGCTTAAATTGTGAAATCTTAGACCAAAGCTCATTCTTATACTGAACACTCAAAAACTTGTTAAAAATCATGTAATGAAAGATTTGGGTAATGTAAAACACTCAAACTATCATTACATTCAATTTCTGAAGAAGATTCTTATTGCAAATGATTTGTACTTCAAAACCAAAATTTTAGGACTTGCAAATTGGGAATTTATACTTAATATTTTGGGAAAATAAAGCCAAATTTTGACAGGGGAAATAGCCAAAATTCGGTAGTAAATTGGGCCAAAAAATCACTGGGAGAATATGACTACACCCAATTGACAGAAAGACGGACGGCCGGATGTCGGACGCCGGACACAGGGCAATCACATAAGCTTGACTGGGTTTTGACCAGTAGAGCTAAAAGTAGCAATCCAAGGAATGCTTGTGTTGCCTGCGAAGCAACTTATTTTTTAAAAGTGGATCAAATATGTAGATCAAGGTCTGACACCAATGGATCAAAATTCTTGGTATCAGTAGGAAAGTCTTGTCAAATTTTCAAATGTGAAATATCTCTTACTGAACAATTTAAAATTATGCCAACCTCAAATTTTCAGAAAAAAGGATCAATCATCCAGGTCAAGGTCATTAAGTAAAAATTTTGGTAACAACAGAAATGTCTCACCATAAGAAATACATGTGTGAAATATTGTAACCATATGGCCTCTCCCCCACAATAATTATGCTTATTAAATATTCATATCAATTAAGGACATTGATATGGCAATTGCTAACGTGAGAGGAAATCACTCTAACTTAATACCTTGACTTTAAGTTCGAACTTCATATTGAGACAATTAACTTATTTTGTAAATACTGATATCTATTTAATATGATTACCACGATGCTGAGAACACTGTAGTAATTGGCACACCTGCAAGTACTTTAGCCTTTGTTTTCCATATGAGTTAATTGAAAGCTAATTGGAAATCTCCCCGTAAAAGCCATTAAGGTTCTCTATTTGGAAGAATCTAATTTCCAAAATGTCTTTTTAATGTCTTTTTAATCAAAAACCAATTACTTATTATTTTGTGCAGGTGTTTCCAGTTGTCCACATATATACTCGGCGCATTGTTTTAGTTTCAGTTAAGTTTAGTTTAAGTTCAGTTTAAGTCAATTGACAATACTGGTAGAAATTTTTGTTCCAGTATTGTTGTACAGATACTGGTATTCCAGTATTATTAGATAAAAAATTGTTTTATGCCGTTGACAATACTGGAATTCCAGTATTGTAAATTTAACAATACTGGAAGATACTGGAAAAAATAAGAATACTGGAATATCGATTTTACCAGTATTGTCAATGTCACAGTATTTTACCAGTATTGTACATAACGAACAATACTGGAAGACACTGGTGACAATACTGAAACAAAAATTTCCACCAGTATTGTCAACAATACTGGTGTACCAGTATTGCGATCGCCAAGTTTACATGATCCGAAAAGATTGAAGAAAACAATACTGTCTAAAAATCAACCAGTTTGGGCTGAAATAATTGATTGAGATTGACAACTCAAAAATAAGGTTTCCGGAAACTGTTCCAGTGATTTGCAAAAAAATTGACAAAATAGAGGGTAATAAATCCGGTTTAGAAAACATATTAGTTGATAGCGAGCAGAGCTCGCCGCAAAGCTCGCATTTATGGTAACGCGTATACGTAAGTATGGGAAAATGCACGAGCAAAAGATATACATACTTAGAGCTGAAAAAGTATGGTAACAGTATCGCGGATACGGGTAAAAGTGACTCGATTCCCTTAAACGACAGAACAGGAGAACATACCTTGACACATTCGCAATGGATAAAATTCTTCTATTTTATGGCGCAATAAAACTAAGTGAAACTCGCCGAATTGTTCGTCTGAAAATCAGAAATTCAGCAGCAACTAATCCGCCATCTTTATCACTAATGACGACACAACGGTACGTAACTCTGCAGTATACTTGACGTCATTATTCCTCTATATGTGACGTCATTGTAGCAGTGCGCCCATTTTCACGTGCAAGAATGGTACACGATTGTAGTAATGCAAGAAGGAAAAGTAACACAAAACAGCAGCGATTTTTTGACGCTTTTCAGTGTATCATACAAACAAGATAATTATGATCAAAATAATTATTTGGTAAAGAAGAAATTAAAGATAAAGATTTGATTTTTTTCAATTGATTTCAAGGTCATTAGAGAGGAAAGGGGAGGGATTTCAGACTCCCTCGCTAATGATCTACGTCTGTGTAAAGTACATGGGACGGATCCAGATTTGTTTTTTTTTTTTGGCAGTGGGAAGGGGAGGTCCAGCTTGACCGGCGGTGAAGGATTCCTGGAGTCACAAGGTTATGATTTTGATAAGTTTTCGATTTTGAGATCAAGGTTTTTAAGGTTTTACAAAAATTTTGGCGTCTTTTTCCTCCGCTCGCACATAAGGCTTTGCCTTGATTCATATTAGATTCATTATTTTCTTTCAACATGAGTATCCGTGGGAAGGGCATATAGCATTTGAGAGAAATTTGAATAACCTTCAAAATCGTCAGGAAACTGTTCCGACACCAGTATGTGAATAGTCCTGTTTACAAGACTCTGGTACTCTTTTTATGCTCGCGTCTGGCAGCGAGGTTATATGTTATAGAACTAGTATGTGAATAGCCTTACCTCTGTAGATTTTGATAAGCTTGTGCTACATTATTGTCCTTTACGAGAACAGTCCTCGCAAAGAACTTGAGATGCTTCGTCATTTTCTCTTTATATTTTCATAGCTCGAAATTGCTCTGACTGAAAGTCTCAGTCGTGTCGATCTTATTCTTTTTCGGCGTGTCGGGTAACTTCGCACCAACATTTTCGCACCTGTTATATTCTCGCCCTTGGAATCTTTGTCTACTGTCGTCCAAATAAGTTTTTGTGTAGTAGGCCTAATCTTAGTATGAATTCAATCCACATGATAGAATAGAATAGAATACTGTGCAGTGTTGTGCCGATTATCGCCGACGTCGGCGACATCGTCGCCAGACCCTTCTAATTATGACTAATCGATTATTCAGTGGCGGATTTAGCAAGGGGGGGGGGCACGTGCCCCCCCCCGGCATAGTTACAGTGCAGCGGAGAAGTGATCTGTTACAGGTGAGACTCTTTGTAGATTATACGGTCGTTTATCTCACCATCACTAAGGAGGCGGATTCCAGTACCCTCCACTTGAGATGACTTAAAAAATTAGAAAAATGGGAACTTCTCTGGGATATGGAGTTTAACCCAGGTAAGAGTTAGGTCATCCATGTATCAACATCAAGGTCACCAATTGATACAAAGTATATTAGTAGTGTAAGACGCCTAGATAGTCCGGTAGTATTTTTAGAACAGGGGAATTCCGTGTTTTGTGTATGGGAAAGGGGGAATTCCATGGGGAATTCCGAGTTTATTTATAGAATGGGGAAGTCCATGGTAAATTCCTAGGGAATTCCCAGAACTATATTTAGGTGTTTGGAAAGTCCCAGACCTATTTTTAGGAAAATTCTAGATGATTCTGATGACTACTTTTCTAAAAATAGAGGTGGCCCTGAAAAGGGCCGTTTTTGTTGTTGTTGATTTCTATTGTGTACATAGACAACAGTGATCTTCGTGTCTGATCTCAGGTGGAGCACTGGGGACTGCTCTGGCATTCTGTATCCCTTGTAGGATGGAGTACATTGTCTTGAGTACTTTTCTGGTCTTCTTCAATTCCTCTATTATTACTGTTTGGTTTTGTTGCAGCAGTTTAATTCTAAGTTCCTCGGAACATTTCCTCCTATCCTCCACTATGTGTTTCACCTTCTTAGGGTCGGGCTGCGGCGGTCTTTTGGGTGGTTCGACCTTGGCTGGTAGAGTCGGATAAAGGTTCTGTACCTCCATCGGTATGACTTGTTGTGGTATTGGTTGCTGTGGTTGCTGTGGTTGACCATTGGTCTGTTTGTCCATTTCCAGCTGTTCGTTGAGGATGGACATCAAGATTGGGAAATCGCTTTCAGTTACTTCCATGTTGAGTTGTCAGGAAAGACTGTTGAACTGACGAGTGCGTGCTGTATTTATAACCTATTGTGCGGACGTGAGAGTAAACCCAAAACATGTCAAGCGGGATTGAACATTTCAAAAAATTTTACAATGACGGTTTTCACGAGAATACATCTACCTAAATCATACTTGATGAATGAAATATGGGTTTAAACGTTACCATTTAATGTATTCTATCAAAAATACCACAAATTTTCACGAAAGCATGACCTTTTCTTTCATTATATGTCTTATTCTAGAAAAAATGTGACCTTATTGTATGATTACATATATAGGATTGAATACTCTATGATTCTAGAAAGTGTCACCTTATTGTATGATGAGTCACCATATCTTTAGAATTCCCGCCAAAACCAGACATTGTTTACATGGGCGTACTCTCACGTCCGCAAGTACTAGCATAAATAGGAGAGGTTTGAGCAGATGTGCTTCACTCCTTGCGAGAACAATCGAGAAGAAGAAGACGAAAATGAATTCATACGAGTATTTCGAAACATCACAGAAATTGACGGAGCATGCCGAAAAGCTGCTGGCCATGGCAAAGTATTTCCAGGCGATGGGGGAGAAAATGCTCTACCGGGAACATTATCCGTATCCATCCGGTAGAGAAGACTGGGACCAGGAGATAAGGGAGGAGGAGGAAAAGAAGAAAGAAGTCAAGAAGAGGCGGTATAGTTACCGGATGTTTGAGCCGAGCAGTACCACCACCAGCAGTACAATAGTGGAGCCACCTACATCACCAGCTATGGTAATAGACGAGGAGGAGGATTGGGAGCGGGAGATTACTATATGCCCGGAACCTATTTTCAAGGTGCCATCAGTACCAGCCAAAATGAAAGTGGAACAATGGCTGTCCTCTTGCCCTACCTGCAAGTCCAAGAGGTGTATCCACCAGCAGTAGATGACTTTTTTGTCACATCAAAACAGCCCTTTTAAGGGCTACCCACATTTTTCGAAAAAGTAACCATAGTTTCAGACGCTATCAATATAAAACCCCAGTCCCTTACAGTTAAGAGTTCATTTCACAAGTTGCATTGAAACAAGACAGACACACACGCAAAAATAAAAATGATGTATAGTTTATCCATTGCACGTTACATCATGAAAGATCGTACTTATCCCCACAATTTCGACGGTGACCATTTCAATACGTGGGCAGAACAAAAAGTCAATTCTTTTTTCGACGAAAGGAATTGGGTACCATGTACGGAAGAAGACGTGAGATTGGGAGAGGCGTGTTTCAACGACGAATGTAGTGACCCCCAAGACGGATTGAAATTGGTGCATCCCGAAGACCCTAATATGACGATCATTGCTTACTGTCAGTGTTGTAGAAGTCACCATTCGAGAATCTTGGAAAAAGAAATCAAAGACAGAGTGGTGGCATGGTGTAAATACGTGGCCTGGGATCGTTTCGAAAGTCAACGGGACTTGGTGGAAGAATTTAAAAAGAAGAAGAAAAAAGTGACATTTGATGTGTAATGTTATGTATATAGATGTTGTGTGAAAAATAAAATATGTGGAACTGGTGTTTTGTTTTTTGGACTTACTTCTGACTACTTTTCTAAACATATGGTTGGCCCTTAAAAGGGCCGTTGAATTTAGGTTGCCACCTATTAGCAATAGGGGCACTTGCGTGGTCTTCTCATCCTCCCAGATCTTCGTCTCGTCGTCGCTGCTACCTGTGTAGCTAGTCTCCCCTCCAGCCTCGTGACTTCCTCCTTCAACTGTCTATTCTCTTCGATGAGTCCCTCCAACCAGGCGATGATCTCATCGTTCGTCATCTCCGGCTGTGATGGTGACTGGTTCGCTGGCTGGGGTGCTGCTGGTGGTGGTGGTGGTGGTGGTGGTGGTGGTGGTGGGGCCGATGTTACTGCCCCATCATCTTTCTCCATTATGAACACGAGGTTCAAAACCGCCATCTCGTCTTCGCTGATTGTCGCATTGAATTCCATCTTACTCATCTTCTATCTCAAAGTCTGTGTGAAGCGGTTAAAAGATTCTCCTCCTATTTATGCTAGTACTTGCGGACGTCGAGGAAAGCCCCTAACCGACTTTCTGAACTATCAGAACTCTCTTTCCCGTTTGGCGCGCAAATTGTCCAATCAGCTCCTCGTACAAAGGCCAAGGTTGTCCGCCCAGGTTACATCCCATCTTGTACGGGAAAGCAATAGTATTTACCTCAAGGTCACCTAATGCTTCTAAACATTCTCGAAACCATTGTGTACGTTCTTCCCGTGTATCACGATAGGGAGGAATGTGACGTTTATGTCTTTGATGTGCTGTACCGTAATCCCATTGTGCTAAGAGGGATACGATGTATTGGTGGTGACTGTAATATGTGACGATGGTACCCGGTGTGCCTCTATCTGGGTAGACAGCCAAGTTTCTACCCCCTTGTGACCTTCTCCGACCGTATACATCGGACTCTGGATATCTTTGGGCAATGGTTAAACTCAATCCATGGGGACGAACGCAAAGACAATTGACGACGTGCGCTATGGCTTCTACCTCTAAAGTCAAAAGATCACCTCTTACGTATTCGACAGACATGATTGAAATGTTACTAGATTTTGTAATCCTTCATATATATATAAGAAAAAAGAGATCACGTGACATTCAATACTTTAATGACATTCAATACTTTAATTCTATACAAAGTTCAAGAACAAACAAAAGTTCAAGGACAAATATTCATATGTTCAAGGACAAATATTCAAAGTCAAATGTTCAAGGTTTGTTACAATATAAAAAAAGTCACTGTTGCATCTCTTCATTGTATCTTCTGCACTTGGGACAGATTTCCAGCATTTGTTGATTTTGGTGATCGTCGGCACCCGCACATTCGGGATGAATGGCCGCATAGATGACCTCTTTGACTTCGGGTTTTTCCTTTTTCATCTTTTTCTGGGTCAGTCGTTTCGGTTCCTTTTTCTTTTTGATGAATTTCAAAACTTTCAGACCGATCCGGGTCGCTACAAAGTCGACGGAACCGTCATCGAGATGAACGAACTCGAACTTGCATTGTTTCGTGGGTTTGTCCACCAATTCGAAATGGCCACCCAAGTGTTGATCCATTTGTTCCTGAAATTTCATCAGTTGTTTGACATCTCGTTTCTGTTGTTTCTCCAGTTGTTCGCGATGAACAATTTCTTGATATTTCATAAAGTCATCGTACGAATCGATCCCCATCTTGTGCCTTTGTTCTTGATAAGCGGCTATTTCTTTTCTCAGTCTTTCACATCTCTGTTCCGTGTCGTCATCTTTTTTAGTGTCTTGAGTTTTATCGACAGTAGCAGCAGCAGCAGCAGCGTTCTGTTCACACGTCTGTTCCATTCTGAAGTTTTTGTCTGAATGAAGTGACGCTTGAATCAAAGTTCCTTATATTATGTTGAAACGACCTTGAAATTACCACCGCCACATCTGACCTCAAAGAACTATTTTAAAATCTTAAAATAGAAATTTCTGGAGTCGGGTAATTCTTCAATGGCATAGACATCAGGTAATTCTACTGTTTTAAGGTCATCGTCATCGATACCATTGGCAAGGAATCTTATCACCGACTTTAATTGTATAAACCTGAGACTAAGTCCCCATCCGGATAATTTGAACTTGTTTCCTTCTTTAACCCTTTCTCTTCTATCTATTCTACGTTCTCCGTCACATTCGATGACTTTGATAAATCTATCGTCGACCGAATCGATGGAATTTTGTACTTGGTTAATGTAAATCCTGATGGGATGAGGTAACTGTTCTAAGAGTAGTTCTCTCTTCAATGGATGTTTACATTCTCTGATCACTGCTCTAGCGGCGATGTCTTGTAGAGATTGCATTTTGAATTGACTCATTAACTTTAACTTGCATCCCTCGTCTGGTTTCTTCAACGGATCCATGATTTGATGACATTGTTCAAAAAGTTTCTTGTATATATGTGTACAAAACGTCCTTGACCTTGTTACTTCAATTTAAATCCGTGTGCACTTGACCTTTGAAATCCCAGGACATCCATCTTGTCTTCCAGGTCGTGTCTTCTCAAGGTTGCGGGTAGTAACGAATTGGCCCAGTAAATGTGTCTCATGTCAGTAACGGTACACGTGGGTGGCACGTACACGCGGTTGTACGCGTGTCGACACGTACACATGCATCTGCCGTTGATGGGGCAGTATAGGATGGGTAGTCTTTTGGCGGCACGGCGTCTGACATTTTTCATGTAGGCACATTGGTGATTGAGTCTACAACACACCCGTTTCTGTTGACTGGGTTTGATGATGAGTTTGTCTCTTTTGTCCGATACTTGAAAGAAAGTGTTATCTGCCACCCGGATACCGTACCCGTACTCTCGAGGTCCTCTCGTGCCGAATGCCCAATGATACCAGTAATCGATCATGTCCACGTGCACTTGATTGATTAAATTGACAAATATGGATAATGACCATATCCCTGTCTACAGTACAAAATCGATAATTCAGAAAATCAGAAACCGAAGGCATACAAAATCAGGACAAAACAGGAACCGAAGCAAACAAAAACAAAAACCTCCACCATATGAAAAGAAGCGAACTCCCGATATGAGAGTGAGACCAGGTGCCCAGGAAGAGTAAGCATCTCCTGCTTGCATGCAACACCCGTCGCTTCAATTCGGTAGAACTGTCACATCCGGTTGAAAGAAAGTGTTATCTGCCACCCGTACTCTCCGGATTTGTTGCGGTATCTGTTTCAATAGTTTTTCTCTTTGAAGGGGTGGTTGAATTTCCTTAATGACTACTCTGGCAGCTAACGTTTGAAGGGTAGGCGTCTGTTGGACGGGTCGCCTTAAATGGTACCCGATGAAATCTGGATCCTAAGGTAGCAAGTGCAATTCCCTCCTCACTCGTCCATACGTATGATATTCGTTAGGTCGATAATCGTCCGTGTAATACACCGTGTGATTATACGTGTCCTCGTCTGGTATCTTTATCGGATTCATGATTTGATACTGATGCCAACAACAATCCAACGTCTTTTATATATACATATATGTACACGTCCTTGACCTTTTAACCGCACACCATTTTGACATATTTGCACTGAGGACTGAATCTAGCATGTTCTTTGTAAGCGCAGTCGTTGGGTTCCCAGAACTTGAGTCCTAATCCACATTGGAAACAGACGACCTTGTCCCCAATCTGAGAATAGAATAATCCAGAACGTGCCATGTCCTCGACCTTGGGACAACGCAAGTATCTAGGCCAAGAGTCCTTGAACGTTTTGAGACGTGTTGAATATCCCACGTATTCTGGATACAGCGGTTGTAAACTGTAGACTTTCTGAGGTTCGGGAGCCAGAACTATTTCTTGTTCTATACTGCGGCGATAAGTAGGAGTAGCAGGAGGAGGAGGAGACTTCTCTTCCCATAATCTATAGTAAGAAGGTACCGAATCGGTTTCGATATCGTTCTGGATAGAATGCTTGGCAAAACCACTAGCGTCCATCGAAGAGGTGCTTCCTTGTCCAGCCATCGTGAACAAATGATGGTGTGGAGAAGAAAACAGCTCTTTTATAAGAAAAAAAAAGTCACGTGATTCAATTGCAACTGTTTTAATGGTACCCCGCTAACACAACGTGTCCGACAAGGATTAGGGTCGTCCCATTGTCAGACACTTACAATTTTATTGTGTAATACAGAAATATATACAACATGAAATGTTCAAAGAATAAAAAGGCCATCATAGTTTCGAGCAAGTCCTGTGGCGGTCTTTTCGACGTGGTCGACACTTTTGGCATTTCTGTGGAGGGACTGGGGGGATCCGATATCGTCTCCGAAACCATTGGTACACGTAACGGTCGTTCCAAAGTTTCTCCATCCCCCGGGGTGTTTTGGGATGAGGTAGTATCTGGAATGGGTTCCGAAGTCCTTGTCTTCTTCAGGAAATAAATGCAATAATGTCCGCATACGCTGGTCTCGTCGCTTTGATAACACACTGGATTGTACGTCATTTGTCGACATCTCGATGCCATAAACCGTTCAAATTCCCGGAGGGGTGGTAATCCGTAACTGTCAAAATATTCTCCTATCCCGGTACGGGGATCGATGTAGATACACACCCAATGTTCACCTGGTTCCGATGCCGTGTCCGTATTCAAGACGAACGTTTGACCTATAGAATTCGAGGGTAAACGGTCCCTAGCATACACCCCGCCAAAATGAGGTCCCACGTCGGGATCTTGCGATAATATATCGTAGATCTGAGAGGTGCTTAGTCCTTGCATAATGTTAGTAATCCACACTGACTTCTCTCTGCTTGTTGATCTCCAACACGTTGTCGAATTCTCCGTACACGATACAGTTGATGGTGTTTGCCAAGGCTGCTGAAAACTGCAGTTCTATTCTCATGTTCCCGGTTTTTATCAGGTGAAATTTTTCGAAACTCTGAGCATTCTGATCCGGAGTGAAATCGTAACCCCACAGGGTAAATCCTTCACCGTATTCTTTGTAGCTGATGGCGGGTGCCCAGTCTTCTCCGATACGTCCCAAAGCTTGATACAGGGACATGTATGAGCGCAGGTAAAAGTTATCGTCAAAATCGGGTTCAAAAGGGCGGGTATTCTGTGTTTCTCCGTTCAGGCTGATCTCCACCTTGGTACAGTTGAAATGTTGAAAATTGAACGGGTTGGTACCGATACTCCCGTTAAAGGCCGTATTCAACACCATGCCCAGGAAAACTCTCTTGGGTAATTGTCCGGCAAAGACGTTGTCCGTGATTTTAGAGCGGGTACCGGCAGGAATGGTGAAGGACTTGACTTCTACCCGTCTCAAGGGATACTTGGCCGTACTGCTATTCAATAATGCGTTGGCTCGATTGATGATACCGGGCATCGGACGCACTTTGCGTACAAATAACATCATGCTGGAAATCTTGATTTTTCCGTCGGCAGTGCCAAACAAACAGAAAGGGGTGCTGGCACGATTGAATCTCAGACGTACATCGACACCGTTGACCAGGTAATTCTTTTGTTGAAACATGTCCAAGTGGAGACGATCAAAGAGTTCCACTTCCTTACTTCCCTTTATCAAACTGTGTCTGGTTTTCAGGGAAGCATTGTAATCGTCTTCAGTTTTATCGTCTTGGTGGGGATTCCCAGCATCCATCTTTCCCCCTTCATCTTTGACCCATAGATTGCTGGCTTTGATAGCTTTCTTCAAGGTATCGGGTCTGTAAGACAACAAGGTCTCCAAATAGGCTCGATACGGATACGTGTTGGTACTGGGTGAAATGATTTTTCCATTCAAGGACAGATCGATCTCGTTAAACATGCTGTGTAAGAAATTGTTGACCGGGGTCGTCTGGGTATCGTTGGCCAAATCGTTGCCATTGGTTTGGGTAATCTTGAGTTTGATGTACACGTAAGTCTGTGTCAAATCCAAAAAGTCTTCACCGTGACCTTTGATCTCGAATTCCACTGGTGCTCCGGCATTCCTGTTGTCTATGGCATTGAGAGGATAGTATTCTTCCCATTGAGCTTTCTCTAAAACGCTCATGGTTTGAGGAACCCGATCAATCTCTAATCCCTCCGTCGAACATTCGCATGATTCGCGGTGCATCATCTTGGACACTAATCAAAGATGTCTATCGTTCTTTTAATGATTCTTTTGACTTTTTTTCTATTAATCCTGCTGGCTTTTCTCAATCTTTTCCCGAGAATCCTCTTGAGAGCTGCTGACCTTCTCCTTCCACGACCTCTTTGCAAATGAGGCCTTGACCTTTTGACACGGCTTTTATGGGTACGTCGAGAGGCTGAGGATGCTGGTGGTGGTGGTGGTACTCTTCTTCTCTTTCTTCTCATGCGATTTACCACGGCTTGCCTCATATTCTTTTGAAGGGTCTGTACCTGTCTAACATTTTTTGATGCACGGGCGTCTCTCATCACGTAGGGGGCTTCCCTGGCGGCCGCGTATGCAAATTGTTTACCCCGGGTCATTAACGAGTCTTTGATAGGTTTACCGTGCATCAGGTCTAGTCCCACATGAAAAGCCGACTTTAAAGCTTGGGGACCAATTCGCTTCATGGCCGCTTTGGCTATATCCATGAATCCTCGTCCCGTCTGATGATAAGGTCTCATCCAACGTCCCACATACCCTCCCCCTCTTCCTCTCTGTCGCGGAATTCCTCGATGTACGATCATAATTGCTTTCTCCGGAAGTGTAGTTTCACGATGGCTTTACCGGAAAAGAATGGCACTTTTTCTCCCATGTCGTTCCTTATGTGGATATCAATCGTGTCGAAATAATGCTTGCTGATCGGAAGGTACTCCCGATGTCTTCCTTCCCATTGCGCATGGCCATTGGTATTGTTCTCTTTCTGGTTCTCAAAAGGAATGATTCTCATCAACTGTAGATTCTGTGAACCCACAATCTGTGTTTGCACCACATCACTGTACAAGTACAAGCCACTCATACCCATGTAGACGTCCGGTGGTACGGGGGCTAATTGGTTGGTACGTAACCAATGAGTGGGATGACTACCGTGTTGCGTGGTGAGGAATCCTAGTTGTAAGGCTAACCGATTACAGAATCGGACGAAATAAAAATGTATGGTATTAATGGTAGCTCCCGTAAATTCCAACGCCACACGATTGTAGGACGTGTTGTATACCAATCGAATCTTGTTGGGGTTGGGGGGATTGGCATTAGAGCCTTTCATCACCGGATCAATGGCATGTTCCAAGGCGTAATTGATTTCATCCACCAGTTCCCGCGCCGATCGGTAAAAACCATGTTTAATCGCTATCCTGAGGATATTGGCCCTAGGGTTTTGAACTTCACCTCTCTCATTGGTAGGTCGTGCTAGTCCCGGAATCTCACTCAATGTGTGGGGTGTCCTACTCTTCATAGTAATCCGGTATCGATTGGTATCCGAAGTGTGCAAAATAAAACTCCCAGCACCTTGATAGTAATAAGGCACCACAATTTCAAAGTAATTACAGCCGTCATCCACATTATTCAGAACGGTAGGATACACTACTTCCGAAAGGGCCACTTCCCAGTCTCTTTCCTCTAATTTCATAGTTTGAGGTAATCGTGTTCGAAACGTTGAAATGGTATTTTCCGGGAAATCCTGCATCGATCCATCGCTGGGTAAAGTGACGTAAAAGTCACTCATGATGATGATGATCCTTATTGGTGTGTCCTTCTTCCAGGTAGTTTAGATTCTGACATCTTTAAGGTGGGACTGGGCATTATATAACCCATGCAACCACTCAACATGACCATCCAAAATTCTTTGTTGTCTTTGTCCAGGGCTAAGCAAGCGATGCTGGCTATAATGACCGTCATGGCCAGAATCATTTGAGCAAAGAAGACGATCTGTCCTTTGGGTAGAGCTTCACCACACCATTTCCAACGTACGGAGGTGGTAGAGGGTTCTCTACTCCCCAATCCCACGTCTACCGTATCATGTCCTTCTGGGGGATCCATGAATCAAAACTAGGAGGATATCCTTTCCACCGGACCAACACTTCCTCTATCGTTTTCTTGCCCACTTTCCGTTTCCGGGTTTTCAAAATGTCTTCCACTTCGTACACGTCGTCTCTCTTGATCACTTTCTGTAATTCCGATTCGTAAAAAGTACCTTCCAATTCTTCACCGTGATCGTCCTGAACCACGTAAGCGTAAGGTACGCGTCCCACCACTCGACGTTTAATGGTAAACAGTTCCGTCGTCCAATTGGGGAGATATCCTTTCTCGAAAGTGTGTTTGGCTTTACTGATTCTGACGCGATCACCCGCCTTATATAAAGGTTTCTGCTTCTTTTTCTGGACTCTTTGAGGGGCATAGGCATACAACCAGACGTCCAAAACGTTTTGGTGCGTCACGTCCCGAGGGGCTCTTCCGATGGTAGAATGCTTGGTACTGTTGTAGCCTTTAACCAAACGGGGCAAGACCTCCACGTATCTCCTAGTTTTCTTGTGGGTAAAATATTTCCACATCCGTCCTTTCAAGGTCCTTTGAAACCGTTCTACGATACTGGCTTTGGTTTCCGTGTTATGGGTGGTGAAAAAATGAATGTCTTCTTCTTTCAACATCTTTTGAAATTCCTTGTTGAGAAATTCTTTGCCTTTATCCGTTTGGAAACGTCTAGGTTTCCGTCCTTTAGCTCTTTTCAAGATGGTACCAAACCCTCGGATCATTTCTTTTGACGTTTTGTTTTTCAAAGGTTCCACCCAGGCATACTTGGAAAAGACGTCAATGACGCAGAGTAAAAAGGTGTTCTTATCGTTCCAGTCTTTCATGCTAGAGACATCGGCTAAATCCCCTTGCCACTGTTCGTCCATGGTAGACACGATGGTACGACTACGTCTGAATTTACGTTTGATCGGTTTGTGTAACGTATACGTCGATTGTTCTTGTATCCAATCCACCACCTCTTGTTTGCGCACCACTTTAGGATAAATACGTTTGGCCTCTCTGTACAAAGCCTGTATGCCGGCAAAAGCCACGGGACTCTCGGGATCGTAATACAAACGGTGTAAGACAGAAGGTAAATCTATTTTTTTCCGAACAACCATTTTTGAGGTGAGGAAAAGCCGGTGGGGAGTCTCAACCAACTTTTCTCCAAGTCCGACTGACTTTTCTTCCCGATGCCCGGTGTTTTTATACGTGAAGGGGTGGCTAAAATGGTAGAAGCGTCGACAAATCCACTCTCGTCTTCATCCTCGTCATCCGAATCTTTGCGGGCCGCCGCTGCCAGCGTGGGTAAAGTAGGTGTCGATGAAGCGGCCGGTTGGCTAGTGGACGGCTTGGGGGAGGGTGCCACTTTAAAATGTTTGATGAATTTGGCATTCCTGACGTAATCTCTGGGCATATTCATTTCACTCAATCCTCGACTAAAAAGTTCGATGCCTTGAGGACGGTATCCTTTCCGTTCCGTGGAACGCACGGAATCACTGACCAAATCGATGATGTTGGCATTGGGAATCACTCTACCCCGGTACTTGACCCGTCCCTCGGGATCCCACGATAATATTTGAGGATGACGTTGCATGTGTTGTAGCATCATCTTGGCTTTTCCACGCATGGGTTTAGGGGCACTGGACACGATCTGATCGATCAATTCTTCGGCCGGAGGTTCCACGGCGACGTCATTGGAAGCTGCTACTGCTGTACTAGTAGGTGTAGTAGGTGCTGGTTTCGTTTTGGTCTTATGTAAATAGGTCCGGTACCGATGCAGTTCTTGTCCATACAAAGCAGCCTGTTGAGCCGGAGTCAAGTCTCCTCGTTGATTCAACGTGTCTAACGTTTGACCCGCTTTGACGGCTGCCGTTACTTCGGGGGGATAAGGTAAAGGATGGGGTAAAGATAAAATATCTTTTTCCCGACTCTGCTGCATCTCTTCCAAAAAGCTTTGAGGTACCAATACCATCTTGCGGGCCATCTTAAATACCTTTCAGTAATAAAGGTGCGATCATGGATATCAAGGGTAAAATAGGTAGTCCTTTACCGGTTTGACGGACCAGTGTTCTGCGGCGTTGTTGCACGGACAAACCCGGTTGCACCAGTTTCCTTAACACGTGCTTGCTAGGTGCTAACTTGCGTTTCTGACACTTGCTTAATGGTACCACCCCTTTTAAAGTGTTGTAAATGCACTCGCACAATTTACTTATGGTAGCGTTAGGTGCTTCTTGTAACACACGTTGTTTGAACTTGGTGGAATATCCTTTGTTAGCCAACAGTCTTAGGATATCCGCATGCGGTTTTAATCCACTCTTGCCCATGTTACTCCATCTATGTCTGGGTACACTATGACCTTTTCATTCCACCTCGCTGCCTTTTATACACGTTTGGCCATTTTCCAAGGTCCCCCTCTATCTCCCAATTTCTTGCGCGCCGTAAACTTGACGTTTTTTCTTCCGGGGGCATACCGTATGTGTTGGGTGGGACCCGACTGCGGGGATAAGCGTATGTGTTGGCGGGAATGAAAAGAGGTACCCGGCTGCGGGGATAGGCGTTGGTGGGAGGGACCCGGCTGCGGGGATAGGCGTTGGGTGGAGGGACCCGGTTGCGGGGATAGGGGCAGCATGGCTTGTAAATGGGGAGGGAGACCTATTTGACGATTCAATGCTTGCAAAGCCGTCGTGGCCGGTGCACTTAAAGGGGTGGACGTCAAAGGATGAAAGGTAGCTCTTCCCGTTCTTTGAAACTCGTCGGCACTGGCAAATCCAACAGGTGTAGCTATGAGTCTTTGTGGGGTCTTCTTCTTCTTCCTCTGGGGTGATTTCTTTTTTTTCTGGGGTGCTGCCTTGGGTGCTGCTGCTGCTGCTGCTGCTGCTGCCTTGGGTGCTGCTGTCTTCTTTTTCTTGGGTGCTGCCTTCTTAGGTGCCCTCCTCCTCCTTCTAGAAGATTTTTGAGGGGAACCGGTTTTGTATCCTCCACTCTTTTTGGAACGTATCGTATAATATTTCTGACGATTAGGTTCACGTTGCGGTCATTGTAACATGGTACGGATGATGATACCACCTAAAAACCCGGCACCTCCTCGTCTCAAGATGATTTGACGTTTTTCGTCGGCAGACGAGTGTCGATCCGCTAAGGTTTTCAAGAGCTCGAAATTTCTCTTGACGTAGTTTTGGGTAGGTTTGGTCAAGGGTAAACTCCCGTTGATCATATTACGGGCACCCATACTGAACCATTTCAACAAGGCTTGACGTCCCAAATCCACCAAGTCTTGACGTTTGTTATCATCTTTTTCATTCCGTAGTTTTCTTAAAATTTTCACCAGTTCACTAGAGGCCGAAGGTAACGCCATTTTTCTTTGATGCGATCGCAGTCTCTACCAGTGTGATACTGACCTCAGAATAGGTACCACACTCATTTTTATATGTTTTTGGGACTGTACACCACGATCCCTCCTGCCAGGGGGTGGTGGAACACATCCGTTCTCAACCTTAAAGTATCGGGAGTAGTGGGTGTCATGTCTACCACCAAGTACCCGTGGGGTTTACTGGTAGCATCCTGGTACGCATAATTCAAACAGGGTAGTTTTAATTGTCTGGACAACACTTCAACTTGTGATTTATCTCGGGGATTTTTAAACAAGACCATGTAATGTGTATTGAGACTGATGGTGCGGTGATGGGTACTGCGGTCAAAGACGTTTTGTGTAATGTATACGACACTGGTATTACGATGATGTGCTTTGCGTGTAAACCAATCTACAATGTATTCACCACTATGACCACCCATCATGTCGTCAAAGACCAACAAGTGTCTGGTGTTGAGGTCTGACACCAAGATTTCGTCTTCTGGTGGAATGTCCTTGACAAATTTGACTTGACCTTGCATACTCTCGTAAGCTTTTTGCCATTCACGATAACACCAGACTACTTTTTGAGGAGGAGGATGAATGACCTCGTCCTTGTATCGAACTAATTGTTTGACAAATTCGGTTTTACCGGAACGACTGGGTCCGGCGACCACCATGGTAAACTTGTGTTTAAACACGAAAGCACTCAAGTCGTCTAACGTCTGTACGTGAGTACTCATGTTGAAAGAATGACAAGAGAATTCAAAGAACATTTTATTTATAAAGAACAAACAAAGTTTTCTTCAAACGTAGGTTCAAGAGAATGAATGTAAGCCAGAACTAATGTATACATCATAGGTATGTCATCATCAAACACTTGTGGATCATTAAACATGAGACGTAAGAAAAAAATAAAGTCTTGCATAAAAGTTCCATCTTTACCGCCTTCAAACATGGCGTTGTAAGCTCCACAAAATCTCCAAAAACACTGTCTGTCTTTACATCCCGGACACTTGTGCCTCAGTCCCGACATCCGTAAGTTCATGCCTATGATACAGGTAATGATGTGATGCAGTGAAAACGACAAGTATTCGATCAATGGGTAGGAGGGCAGTACAGCGTCATGGCTACTTTGGGCGTCTTTTTGGTGACCAGGATACATGGTGATCCGTCTTTAAATGTTCTCAAAATAAAGTGTTCGTCCCAATCCCAATCGATGTAAGGACAGTCCGCCGTACAAAAGTATCCAATCAAAGTTAGCAAAGTCAAAAACATCAGGCTGCTTCAATCAATCTGTGTCTGTTGTGACGACGTATGGCTCGTCTCAGACGTTCGAAAAAATCATCAAAGTCTCTATGGTGCCTTCTTCTTCTTTGGAACCAATAGTATATGTACAGTAAGGCAGCCAGCAACATTCTGAATGAGTGGTGAAAAGAATCAAGTCTTTATATATACAAACTGTTTAAACGTCCTTGACCTTTCAGAATCCGTAAGGTAAAGTGTTCAGGTTTTCCAGAATCTGACGTTTGTCATACACGACGCGATAGTCCTTGGTCATGTCCTTGGAAAATAACTTGTGATCTTTCCCGCGTACAATCTTGGAAGGGTAAGTGACCGTGACCTTGTCCACATCTGTTTGATTCAGTACCATGTTTTTCATCGTTTCGAAATTGATGATTTGACTAGTCTTGTAATCCAAGGTCATACCCTTGACTTTGCACACGGTACTGCCGTCGTTCAATTGGTAAGCGTAATTCTTGGGTCCGCCCGACACGAAGGTAGTGATCTTTTTCCCGCCTAATTCGTCGGTCCAACATCCCAAACTGTCTAAGATAGGGGGACTCCATTTGTGATCGTCGTGTACGTAGATGATGCTGTCGGTATCAAAGTACAGGACTCTGTCGTCCAATCGGCGCAAGGCATCGTACAATTTCAAGCGGGCCAAAGCTGTAGTGTAGCAGGCGATCACCACGTTCCCGAAATTACAAGTCGGTACAAAGTCGTCGTTCTCGGAAAAGTTGGCCAAGATCAGGTCCAGTTCGTCGTTCTCCTGGTTTTGAATCAGTTCTAAATGCATCACCTTCTTGGTATCGTCCTGCATCAGTTCCAGGAGTTCTCCACGATCCGACAAGTACCTGTAAATGTATAAATTAGTATTAATAAAATATCATTTTTAATAAACACAAAAAATATGATTTTAGATTTGAAATAAAACCTCACCTGTTCTG
Organism: Pinctada fucata; assembly: GCA_028142955.1. Classification (NCBI taxonomy): domain Eukaryota; kingdom Metazoa; phylum Mollusca; class Bivalvia; order Pterioida; family Pteriidae; genus Pinctada; species Pinctada fucata. The sequence continues at coordinate 12,184,898 of AP027102.1, forward strand.
AGTCAGTTGTTGGCGTTGTCCGAATTTTCCCCATAGGCAGTTTAAGAACATCTTGGCTATGGTACGTAGGACGGGGTTTTTGTTGACATCTCCTAGTCTGATGCCTTCTCTCCGAAACACTTCTTTGATGAATTCGGCTTTCTTTTCCACGGTGTCACATTCGGGAGGAAATCCGCTGGCTTCCTGCTTGATTTTCAGGAACGTGTCAATATAGTCTTTGAACAGGGTCCTGGAAGTCTGAGGGAAATTCCACACTTCGTGGACACAGTCCATAACATAACCCATTTCCAAAGCCATCTTAACTTCCTCGATCACCCAAGTTCCGGTCAAGGCTCGTGCTTGGGCGTTGTGAGTGCATCGGTAGTCGGGGCCGATCTCTTCTTTCATCTCCACGCAGGTGCGGCAAAGGGGGAACAGTAATTTACCTCCGTAACGGTAAGGTAATACCGGATGGTACAATTTGCGTGGCGGAATGATGCGGCATTTGACTAAGCCCGTGTAATCTCTGATATCGTCAAAGTTCTCGGTAATCAGAACCGGATGTCCGATAGGGAAAGTCCCGTGTTTTAGAACAGAGGGGTAGAGGGAACAGACATCGATGTAACGCATGTCTCCTTCGTCACAGTAGAGTCTAGTGGCATTAGTTCTACCGCCAAACAAAGCATCTCTGGGCTGTAAGGGGTCCACGATTTCCTCGGCCATTTTCTTGGCGAACGCTCCGAATTCCGGATCCTCCTTACACCGACGATCGTAATCGTGTTCCCAGATGTGTTCTACTCTAAATCCCAACTCGTTCAAAAAGTTTTGGCGGTCCTGGGTGGCTTGATACAGTTGCTGAAAGGTGCAGTCGTGTCTGACCGGATGTTCTTCCAATTTCATGTTGGGGTAGCATTCGGGACACCCGTGCCAGAAGCAACCGTAGAACTCGTAGACGGTCTGCATGTTCATGTTGTAGCCGTCGATAGACAGGTGGGCTATCTTCATCTCTCCCCCGTTTCTGGCATGGCGGATGTCCTGGTTAGTCTCGTGGGCAATCCATCTCAACCATCTCAAAGCTTTGATGGAGTACTTCCGCTCGGGTGAGTATCCTTCCGGGGGTAAGATGGCTACAGTTTCCCTAGGCATGAAGTTGCGGCGGAAAGCTAGATTGGCTGTACTGGCAAAGGTAATGCATTCCACGAACGGGTCCACTTTGACGAGGGACAGGAGGGTGCCTCTGAACTTGCCACAGCAACGTCTCAAGATGTCAACGTCAGACCTGCAGTACTCCTCCATCTCTTTGGCAAAGTTGAACTCCTCTCTCCTCTGTACTTTGTTTTGGTACCAGGCCAGGAACTCCTCTCGGGCTTTACCTCTCATTCCGTCGGGTATGTAAGTCTCGATAGGTGGATACAGTCCCACATAGTTTTGGTTTGCTGTAGTGTTAAACAGATGAGGGAAGTAACCCTTCTTCAGCTCGGTCAGTCCAAAGGCAGATGGTAGACGGCTCAAGGCATCGGGTAGGAAGTTGTAAGAGTCCACAAACCTCACACCGTGCGCAGACATCGTCATGATCTTGGCGCCATTCATCAGTACCTGTTTAAAAATAAATAAAGTTTTTGAATTTCAAATAAAGTTAGTTAGTTTAGAAATATTCAAGAAAAAGAAAAAATTAAAACTTACATCTGGTTTAATACAGGCACGGTTGACCAAAAAGTGTAGGATGAACTGGCCGTCGTATCCCTTCATGTTGTGGGCGATGGCTGTGGCTCCCTCATGACACATTTTCTTGTGTTTACCGTCATTGGAACAGGTGTTGAACAACCACACCATGAATTGATCCAAGGTGGTCTCCCCCTTAAAGATGACTTCGCGTCCGCCTCCCGGTAGGTTGGAACATGTCTCGCAGTAGTCTTCGATAGGTAGGTTGATGCAAGCTTCACAGGCCCGGTGAACCACGCAAAAGTTGGGGATATGCTCTCCGGTTTCCTGGGTACACTCGAAATCGTAGAAGATATATAAGTCACTCTTCTTCTTTTTCTTTTTAGGGATAGGTACCGTCTGCACGTAGCACAAGTGTCCCTCTCCCACCTGCTCCTTACAGATGCTACAGTAATGGTCTTTATCGGCGCATTTGTGGACAGGTTTCAGGCGTTTAGTGATCCAGCTACCGCATTCTTCGCATCTAGTCATCAGGTCGCATACGCTATTACCGGCCTTGTTGGGTTTGAAATGGTTCCAGTAGCATCTCAAGCTATGGAAATTTCCACCACAACTGTTACATTCCACATTGGCGTCTTCCCAGGGACAAGGGGGTGAGGACAGGCACCAGTAACATCTGACTGGGCAGACACTCCTATGGTTATCCACGTGAGAGTACCCTACATCGCAAAAGTCGCAATAGTATTGTTTTTCTACCAGACCAGGCATGGAGGTGATGGCATCGTAGTGGTTGTCAGAATATAGTACGTGCAGGATCTTGGGTCTGATCCTATCATTGGTTACGGCCCCTCTGTAAAGAGAAAAAAATATTAAGTACATGGAATCACAAATTAATTTCAATGAAATGATCATAATGATTATAAAATATACTTACTTGTACAGAACGTCAAACTTCAGAGTTTTGGCTACAGCGTTCTGTTTATAGATTTTCAGCCTGTAGTTAGGTGTCAGGACTTTTTGGAATTTCTCCCATTCTGTTGGACCGCACCCATGTTCGCTGGAGACCCCTGCCTGGTCGCATAGTGTTTTAGCCCTTTCCTTCTGTAATTTGAAATTTTTTGGTCTTCTTATCTTGTCCCATTCCTTGTTCCATTCTTCTGAGTCTTTTTCTGGCTTGTTGGCATGGACCATGGTCACGACGATGGCACGAGACAGACACATATGGTCCTCGTCGTTTTCTATCCTAACTATTGACCTCTTCCCCTTTCTGAATGTCTCTTTATCCGAATGTAGATGTTTCACGGACCCTCCACCACTTCCCATGGGCATCTCAACGTGCAACAAGTCGATAGTAGTCTGCCCGTCCTCCATTTTAAAGTCTTCGTTGGATTGTTGGACCTTCTGGACCTCTTTCAAAATGGCGTCCCCGGACATCTCGGTACTTTGGGAGAACGGGATCCAGATTTCTGATTTTAAAGAAGGGTGGTGTACGATGGCCCGTACGTAGTCAGCATCCTTAATCCCGTTTTCGTCTTTCAAGTCATCGACCAAAGTGTTCATGATCTTGGGCAACACTTTGGGAAACTGGGTTGGAGAAATGTCTTTACTCATATCTTTGAACTGGACAGTGTACTTCTTTCCCATGGTCCTAAATTTGCGGGACTGGTAGGCCTTATTAACATTGATGTCGTAGTAATCCCGTACATCTTTAGCGTCAAAGTCACGCTGTTTGTTAGTTTCTTCTTCTCTTTTTTCCCTCTGGGTAGATTCAACATCTTCCCGGGTCTTTTCTCTAATGTCAGCAACAGTTTTCTTATCAGCAGCCATCTCGGTCTCTTGTCAAGGACAAAATGATGTTGGCTCTGTGAAAATTGGGGTTTATATATACATAGGGAATTCTAGAACATTCGGTCACGTGACTGATCACGTGATCACGTGTCATTTGACCTTCAGTATGACCTTGAGTTTTACATCCATAACCTTGACTCTGTCCTTGAATGGGAAGTACACGTGTCACATATATATTACCTAAAATGTTCTTGGTAAGTGCCTGACCTTATTGTACTAACCATTTTTTTTCTACAGGATTCCAGGTGACTGACTTTATTGTACTGACCGACTTTTCTATGTTCTTGACACTTCTAGAAAGTTCTTACTGGCAAGCTGCCAGCGCGTGCCGTTGACACGAAAGGTTGTTTGAAAGTCAAAGTAGCACGTGCTGTTGACACGAAAGGTCGTTTCAAAGTCAAAGCTGCAGGTGCAGAGTAAATGACGTCATATGTTTTTGACACTTCTACACAGTTCTTACTGGCAAGTAGCCAGCGCGTACCGTTGACACGAAAGGTCGTTTGAAAGGCATATGTTCTAGAAAGTTCTCACTGGCAAGTAGCCAGCGCGTGCCGTTGACACGAAAGGTTGATTGAAAGTCAAAGTAACACGTGCTGTGAAAGGTCGTTCAAGTGCACTTAGAGCTAGGACATATGCAAATTAGATAGAACACTCTAGAACAATGATCTGAGTATATATTTCACACACATTTTCAAAGCCAGTCATTCATGCTATGTGCTTCATAGGAGACACAACTAAGATGGCATCTCAACAAGTTTCTGATATTGATTTAACCAACTTTGACTTTCAATGGCCAAACGGCAATGTACAGCAGCAGCCTGCAGACAACAAAATGGACGACATCCATAGCAATTGTCGGCGCATGACTGCCATGATGGAAGATGTACAGACATCCATTTCCAAGATGCAAGCCGACATTCAAACATTGATGGATAACAAGAGAAATGCCGAAGAGGGAGACGAACCACCCAAGAAGAAAGCCAGATACGTATGTTACAATTGTAATGAAGAGGGACATTTTGCTACCGAATGTCCTCAGCCGCCCAAGAAGCAGAGCGACATTTGCTACAAGTGCCAAGGCACGGGACACTGGGCCAAAGACTGTCCTGTACAACAGGAATACAACACGTATCCAAACAACTACGGAAGCTACAGGCCAAATTACCCCAGACCTATCTATGGAGCAAATAGAGGACGACCCATCTATGGAGCAAACAGAGGACGCTCACCTATGGCGAGTCAGAATGTGAGGCCACAGTACAGTGCATAGACTTTTTCTGAAATATGTACAATGTTGAATAAAAGTTGTATAAACTTTCAATTTGTCTTTATTTATTCTTTTTCATCTAGTTGTAGGGGGAAATTATTCCTTCCACGAATAGATGATTTTCTAGAACAACACTTAAAAATAAAACTGGGACTTTCCAAACACCTAAATATAGTTCTGGGAATTCCCTAGGAATTTACCATGGACTTCCCCATTCTATAAATAAACTCGGAATTCCCCATGGAATTCCCCCTTTCCCATACACAAAACACGGAATTCCCCTGTTCTAAAAATACTACCGGACTATCTAGGCGTCTTACACTACTTATATTTTACATGGACAGGTTCTTGAAACCACGTCTTCAGCCATGCAGGTACCTTGGTGTTGATATATCGGATGACCTGAGCTGGAAAGTCCATATCAATAGAATTACTACAAATGCCAATAGATCCCTGGGTTTCCTGAAAAGGAATATCCGGACAACCCAGCCGCAGCTCAGAACTGTAGCTTACAATGCCCTTGTTCGTCCTAAGTTGGAATACGCCTCATGCGTTTGAGATCCCCATACAGCTACACACCAAATTGAAATGGTTCAAAGGAGAGCTGCGCGATGGGTTGTCCGCGATTATGCCACTACCTCCAGTGTGACATCCATCATAAACAACTTAGGCTGGAGGTCTTTAGAACAGAGAAGGAGCGATGCACGACTCTGCCTCCTATATAAGATTGTTCACAACCTTGTGGCTATTCCCTCCCATCAGTTGATCTCCCCAATAAGAAAATCTCGGCACATGCACCAGTTCTCTTTCATTCAAATCCAGGCTACAAAAAATGTCTTGAAATACATGTATTCGTTATTTCCACTTGCTATTGTGCAGTGGAACAGACTGCCAGACAGCAATTGTCTCATTGCCAACCATTGACCAGTTCAGGGTGGCAGTGAGGCATATTCACCATCTCAAACCTAAACAGTCAAAATTCTTTTATCCTATAAGTCTTTTAGGCTCACTGTTCTTCTGAACTTTTATCCCTACTCACTTTCTAACTCTATCTTCTTTTCTCCCTTAGAACCTCTTTTCGCCTCTATTTTCTTACCCATTTTATCTTTTAACCTGCAGCGCACCCTAAGCAGAGTACTAAGATTTGAGGGCGCTTAGTAGAGAGATAGATAGATAGAGATAGACAGATTTTACTGTGCCTTAAAAAATTAACAAAATATCACTTCTCCGCTGCACTGTAACTACCAACCAGGATCCAGAAACCACCGATTTGAATAATTTTTCCAAAATTCCTTCCAAGAATTTGCAAAGAGTCAAAACTGCATGTTTTTCTTTATTCTTTTAGAATCGAATCGCTAATAAATAATTAAACTTTCTATCTGAACGATGTCATCTTAGTGTACTTAAACTTTTCTTGATCGCCTTATGGTGTCCGATGTACAACTGGGCATTTTTCCATGCATGGTAAGGTACTAAAAACTATATATTTTCTCAAAGGTTATAATGCCCACTGCTCAGAACTAAAAATTTTGGGCCCAGAAAAACAAAGGGGAATAACTGATGAAGCATCTAAAATGTCTATTTTTTTCTATATAACATATGCAAAATAACAAAGTTGTACAAAAGTTTTTAAGACTTTGGAGTCTTACATCTGTGCTCAGGGCATTATTACCTTTCAGAAAATATAGATAGGCACACGATACGCGTCCGCTACGATAGTGAAGCGAGTGTGATAAGAATAGAGAAGAATGCGACACGAATGTGCCACGATAAAAAGACACTGAGACGAATGAGAGGCGAATGCAGGAGATTGAGACACAACTTTAACCCGATAGCGCCGCGATGCAGGAGATTTAGACACGACTTAAACCCGATAGCGCTGCGATCTTGACAAGAATATGACAAGAACAAAACCAAAATCATTTGACATACCCAGGAGCATCCAGGAGCCCTTTGTTGACTTTGACATCTTTCCAGGTTGTTTTCTCTTCGACTTGAAAGGCATTGCCAAAGTTTCCAAAATATTGATCCGCACACTTTTACATCAACTCTGAGATAATTCTTCTTGTCACTGTCGTGGCAATATCGTGTCATTTTCGTGTCAAGATCATGGCTTGACTAACGTTGTTGTTGTTGTTGTTGTTTTTCATTTAGCGTCACATTCTTGGCGCATTCGCATCACAATTTTGTCAGATTCTTTCTTGTCGGGGCTCTATCGTGGCTCATTCTCCTCCACCTTGGGAACAAGAATGTACGGCTACACGAATGAGATGAGAACGCGCTGCGAGTGGAGGAGAATGCAACGCGAATGCGCTGCGCATGCGCCACGCGTGTGAGGCGAATAAGAATTCAGACGCCGTCGGTGCCGCAAACAGACGAGAATACATGCAGAAGAATATGACATTTTGACACGATGAGACAAGAATGTCCGCGATTGAGAGGATAATACGCTACGATTAAACAAAATTGCATCCGCGACAGTGGAAGCCCGGCTTTAGGAAATACTGAACATATGTTGACTTCTGCATGCAGTGCAAAAACAATACAGCATCAGACATTGAATGTTGAAAAATTTTAAATATACGAATCATATAGTTACCGACACTCAGACTGAAACATGCGCGCATAATCCCTTCTAAATTCAGCTCAAATACGCTTCAGATGACTAAAGAAAATATCCTACATAAAATAGTCAACATTCGTCCTCATGACAAACCTTGGTTCAACACAAATAACACTTAGAAGAGACATTTTAAAAAAAGAGACAGAATCCGGAAAAAAGCAATGAATACCAATTCTTTAACAATATACGAAATATATAGAAAACAAAGAAATCCTGTTTACAAACAATTTGAAGAAATCTCTAAAGCAGTCGTACTTTTCGGATGTTCACGGGCCTATCATGATAATTATTCAACAGACAATCATCAAGATTTCTGGAAGTTAGTACGAAAACTTACTAAAGATTCTAATAGTATTGTAACTAGAAAGGTTTCTTGTTGCGGTTGCAACAAGAGTGTCTTCCTCCTATACAATTTTTGGTTTGGAAATATGACGGACGTCACATTACATGTATTTATATTATATATTTAAGTTTTCAAATAGCAGTAACATTAAATTTTCAAACCGATAATTGTTGGTGAGCAACCATTTGATTTGGGGGGGGGCAGGAATTCTATTGCCAGCCGGTAAAATTTTTTCAGCAATTTTCTGAACAGGCCATTTTTTTCAGCCATTACCAGAGTCGGAGAAAAATTTTCGCCGGTTCTTCGGGCCGGATTTAAACAAATTGTCAAATGTTGTGAATGTCTGTGTAAGTTAAACTCCCCGCTGTTACAGAGTATGAATTAATAACCGTTCCTTCAGATGTCTCTTTGCAATTAGCGAATTTCAGACAGATTGTATGATGTTTAAATAGAACCTTTTCTAGATTTTTGTGCCTATGCGTATTAGGTCTCTGGTAGATACAGCTATGTGAACAGTTTGTATTTATATTAATTAATTTTTTGACTTTAAATTGTCTGGCACAAAGGGCCAGCAAAAATTTCCATATCATGCAATGTATCCTTACTTTTGCATGGTCCGGGAAAAAAAAATTGTCGGCCCTTTGGGCCGGAATATTTTTTTCAGCATTTTTCAGAGCCGGGATTTTTTTTTTTTTTTTGCAAATTCTTCCTGCCCCCTTCCCCCATAAAAAAGGCGAGCTCGTAGCTGTAGAACCAATTTTCTTGACAAGAGAAATGGTAATAACAAGTTACGTTCAATATATATATATAAATACCATGAGGTTCTCGCTGTGCAGGTTAAAATTTGGACCCCCCCCCCTTCCCTTTTTTCAAAGTTTATTTTGAATTTCCATCATGGCGACATCGTTCAATATAAACAAAACTGTTTTCGAAAAACGAGGGGAGGGAAGAATGTTGGAGAAATTGTTCATCAATTTGTAAATAAACCAACCGAAAATTATGTTCGAACGTTTGCTAGAATTAGAAATTAAACTTGATGTTCAAAATATAGTTATTGAAGTTTAGAAACAGGTTTGTAGGTTAGAAATCGGAATCAAACTACCACTTTTTGTGTGTAAATTCTGGTTTGTAGCTGATCTCTTCTAAATTAATCAACTGTTTTAAAATCAAATTGTGTATATCGAAATGTATTTATGAAATGCATATTCATCATTGCCGTGAAATCGGAATTTGAAAATCTCAACACTGCTTTTCTCGAGTCGACCTCGGACTACCAATTTTAGTGTGCGCCCGATCTGTTGGCGTGAAGGTGTATCGAAATACCCAACTCAAAATTTCGATGCTCATATCTTTTCAACAGTAAGAGATAGGAAAAATCAGAAAGACTAAATAAGACAGATATATGGATAAAAAATAATAATATTGAAATTTTTAGGAAACTTCATAAGCTTAATTTTTGTTTACTATTATAAGCAAAAAAGTGTCTTCCTCCTATGAACTTCTGAATTTGGAAATATGAAGGACGGTGAAGGACGTCATCGTAATAAATCGTTACAGTGTGCATCTAGCATTTCATATCTTGCATGGCTGTCGACTTTCAAAAAGAATGGAAATTGTAGATAGCAAAATACGAGATATTTAAGCTTACAAATAGCAAAACATGAAAATTTCGGTCCTTTTGAGTAATTCGACGCTCCCGTCAAATATTTGAATCTACTAAAAACATGATAAAAAAAAATAACAGAGACCAAAAATAAAAAAGACCAATCTAGCTTTTACTCCAAACGTAACGTTGGAGAACTTTCATTGTCCTAGCTTACAGGGTTCTTGAGAAATCGCTGATCCAATTTTCCACGGTTACGAAAACAATAGGTCTTCCGACGGAAGTCGGAAGACCTAAATATACCCCCTCTACTCAACCCAAACACCGATGAAATTACAACTGAGGATCAAGACAACGACAGCGACGTACCAAATTTTCCAGACAGGACAGACGAACGTCTTGAGACAATTGAAATAACAGAATCTGAAATCATAGATACTATTGGAACCCTGAAACTAAACAAAGCCTCAGGATTAGATGACATGTAAGTCATACTATGCTAAAGAACACAACCAAAACTGTTTGTAAACTTCTTCTACTCCTGTTCAAAAAACTGCTTACTCTCTTCTGTATTCCCCGAAATTTGGAAAGAAGCTCGAATTATGCCAGTTTTCAAAAAAGGCAACTCTCACCTTCAAAGCAATTATCGACCTATAGCTCTGAATTTCTCTTGACAAAATATATAACACGTTTATTCTCTACAATTATTGACTTTTGATGAGGTCTACTCGTGACTATACAGACCTGGTCAGGTATTAGTTGACCGAGGCCGACAGCCGAGGTTAACCAATGCCTGACCAGGTCTGTTTATCTACAGTCACGAGTAGACCGACATTATTATAAATTTGCATTGTAATGATACGCGAAGTCAAAGTTCTAACACTACAAAATTCAACGCACGCGCTAATCCCGAATAGACCGCTTCGCTTTGGGTCCCTGTAAAGTGTGAAACGAAACAAAAACGAAACGAAACGAAACGAAACGAAACAAATCGAAACGAAACGAAACAGATCGAAACGAAACGAAACAGATCGAAACGAAACAAAACATAAATCTTAAAGAACTTGAGAAAAATTGATGTAAATGCAGAGAACTAGCAGAAGATTAAGAAGAAATATGAAAATAAGAACCAAAACGAATTAAAAGTTTAGAATTTTATTTCCTTATCAAATGTATTGAAAATATCGATACTCAGCATTTGTGTATCGATACGTATTGAAAATCTCAAGTATCGATACTCTTCAATATTCCAATATCAATATACAGCACTACCTTTTATATGTAAATCTTAAGGAATCTTGATTACTTATGATTACCTATGGTGGTTTTCCGACACAGTTCCTGTATGGTCCTCTTCATCAGACTCTTCACGTTGTAAACTGATGTTGTTACTTTGTTTGTGACTTCCAGTGGTATGATTGTCAAATTTTGCTTTCTAGTTGTATAACACTTCCTGATTACTCCAATATCTATCTGTTGTGTTTTGTATGGGTGCCATTCTGAGTGAGCTCGCATAGTCCAGATGTGTTCTGGCAAGAGTTTTATATAACTTTTATATAACGGAATGAATTATTTTTCGTCTAGATGATGAAATATTCTTCTAATAAGTGCTGATATGGATGTTGCTTTCTTTACTTTTCACTGATGTGTTTGTCAAAATTAAGCTGGTCATCGATGATTACTCCTATATCTTTCTCCTGATCTACTTGTTCCAATGTGTTTCCTAAAAGCTTAAATTTGAATTCTGGATCTGGGTCTTTCGAATTCCTTCCTATTTGCATATGTTTGCATTTATCAGGGTGAAACCTTAAAAGCCATTTCTCACTCCATTCTGTCAGTTTCTCGAGATCTTTTTGTAATGTTTCCTTATCCTCCTTATCTTTCGCTATGTTAAAAATCTTCGTGTCATCAGCAAACAGATACACGATTGAGTCGACAATGTCTGGCAAGTCATTTATGATAAAATGTTATGATTGCTGAGCGATATAAGTCCCCTACCGGCGGCATATATTTATGTCCTGCAACTCTGCCTATGAATTACTCTTCAATTAAACATGAGTGTTAATTAAACTTACTGTCTGTGCAGCTCAGTTCTGAGGTTTTATCTGCTTTATCGATTCGAAAAAGAATTCAAGCGTGACGAAAGTTTAACTTGCTCTGTAACTATCCAAGACTAAGCTGAGTATCAAATTTCATCTGAATATCTCCATCTGTTGCAGGAAAAAGTCCGGAAAACTGACAAAAACTGAATTTTCCAAGACATCAAGGGGCATAACTCCTCGAAAAATAGGTCAAGCGTGACGAAAGTCGAACTTGCTCTGTAACTGTCCATGACCAAGCTGTGTATCAAATTTAATCTGAATATCTCCATCCGTTGCAGAAAAAAAGTCCGGAAAACTGATCAAAACTGAATTTTCCAAGTCATCAAGGGGCATAACTCCTCTAAAAATAGGTCAAGCGTGACGAAAGTCGAACTTGCTCTGTAACTATCCATGACCAAGCTGTGTATCAAATTTCATCTCAATATCTCCATCCGTTGCAGAAAAAAGTCCGGAAAACTGATATTCGGACAGACTGACAGACGGACGGACGGACAGACAGACCGAGAGGAAACTAAGAGTCCCCTACGGCGTTGCCGGTAGGGGACTAAAAATTATGAACATTATCGGCCCGAGCACCGAGCCCTGCGGGATGCCGGAAGTAACACTATGCCAGATTGATGCTGTGGTGTTGACTGCAACATGCTGTTGTCTATCAGTCAAGTAGTCCCTAATCCATTCAGTCATCTCTGATCCTATGCTGTAGGCTTCTAGTTTCTTCAGTAGTCTCCTATGTGGTACTGTATCGAATGCTTTTTGATAATCCATGTAATATGCAGTCAATGTCATATCCCATATCTATTGCTTCTGTCACTTCATCAAGTACTTTCAACAGTTGTAGTGATGTAGACCTCCCCCTACTAAATCCAAACTGTTTCGATGTAAATAGCTTGTTGTTCGTAAAGTGGGCTACAATGTGGTCTCTGACTAGCTTTTCCACAGTTTTGCATATTATAGAAGGAAGACTAACTGGTCTGTAGTTTCCAGCTAGTGATTTGTTGCCTTTCTTGTATATCGCACTAGTCCGTGCCTTGTTCCAGTCTTCTGGAACCTTCTTCTCCTGTAGCGATTTGCGAAATAGTATTGTTAGCGGGGTGGCCAATTCGTTGCTGAGTTCCTTCAGTAGCATAGGGTGCATTCTATCCAGCCCGGGTGATTTATCTACTTTGATCTCCTTTAGAATCTTAATTATTTCTTCCTCCTCTATTGTTAAATATTTCCATTCCATCTCCATGTGTCGTTTCTCGATATCTGGTAGCGTTCCCTCGGGTTCTTTTGTAAAAACGCTACTAAAAAAGTTTGCCAAGATATTAGCTTTCTCCACATCGCTGTCTGTTCTTTCTGACTTTGGGTCCTGAGGGTCTATGCACAGATCACTTATTCCTTTGTTTTGCTTTTTGAGTTTATGTACTTCCAGATTCCTTTCGGATTCGTTTTTGCTTGTTTAGCTATATCGCACTCGAAGTTTTTCCTCGCTTTCCTAACTCTTTTTATGACTTTATATCTGATTCAGTTGTACTTTTCCCTTATATCTGGGTCCTTTGTTTGCACAAATTTACGTGATCCTTTATAAGCTCCAGTGTTTCTCTATCAAGTGGTGTTTGTGATTTATTTGATTTTATTTTCGTCATTTGAATATATTCCTCCTCCAGTTCGTAGATTTTTGTTTTGAAATTTTCCCACATTTCATTGATATTCGAGTTTTCGTTGAGGATCAAATTCCAGTCAGTTTTCCTACATTCCTCCCTAATTTCTTTATATTTTCCTTTTCTATTGTTCCATCTCTTCTGCTCTCCTATTCTTAGCACCACTTAGACTAAATAATCCAGTCTCTCCGCTGCAGCGACAGCGGAGAGACTGGATTATTTAGTCTAAGGTTATGGTTGCAACTACAGGGAGATTCTATTTTCATATCACGTAATATTTGAAACCGACTTGGGCGATAAATGGTACATAAACTCTGTTTGTTACATTATTTCAGAAAAAAAATCATATTTCTTGAAATTTTCATTGCCTAATGGGTATTTTTGAGAAAATGCATATTTTTCAATGAATAATCGCCGAAAATAGGGGAAAAAATTGTCATTTTCGCACGAGTTCTGCCTCTAAAGATTCAAACATCAGAATATATACTATTCATTATACTCTTTAAAAATGAGAGATTTAGAAATTCGAACTTCGAGTTCATCTCTATGTTTTTGGGGTCAAAATGTTGATTTTTTTGCATAAATTATTGCGCTATTTATAGAAACAGTCATTTTACTCAAAAACTAATTCGGGTACATATTGGTTCGACTGCTTTAGGATAAAGCAATACCATAGCTCTATACATAGAAAAAATGTGCAACTGGCGACCTTCTACCTATTAATGAAAATAACGAGTTGTTGCCATGGCAACCAGTAAACTCGTATTTATAAGAAAATGCACTCCTGAGAACTGTTTATTTCATCAGAATTTCTCAAAATAGGCTTTAATTCATACACAAGCTATAAAGAATCCAGCAAAATAAGGGTATCTATGACTGTTTGAAATTTCATGCATTGCAGAGTTATGTAACGTTACGATGTGGTTTTCTCTAAAACGACGAAAATGTTAAAATAGGCCAAAAAAGGACGTTTTTAGCCAAAAAATGGAGACGGGCAAATTTTGATTGTTTGGTCTGAATAGTTCCTCTACATGTGGACATATCCATCTTTCTTCTACCCCATTTCTATTAAAAGTCGCCACCTGACCTTAAATAGATTAACTGAAATACCTTCAGGAGGTTAAAACGAATCAGCTACAAAGGCTCGACTGATATCAGGGACATGTATATTTCCCTGCTGATATCAATATTAATTTGTTTCTGAAATAGTTGAAGAAAAATATCTGAATATATAATTATAATGACAACTCCGTAATGCCTGAAGTAGAAATGTTGTATCATCGTTACTCTCGCACTCTGAGAATGGAGAAGCATATCAATTTTGAAAATATTGCTCCCTCCCCCTCCCTTATAAATGATGAATCGTGAGTAATAATCCGAAAATTGTGTTTTTTTAATGTTTGTTTGCATACGCGGATCTAGGGGGAAGGAGAGGGGGGGGGGGGTCCGGACCTCCCTTGAAAATTTTTAAGAAGGGTTCCGAAATTTGTATATAGAGAAAAATGGGGTATTTAACAACTTCATTCTCTAAAATTCATCCGGCTCACCTCGCTCGCTCGCCTAATAATATTCTAAGTCCCAGTCTCAAAGATCATTATAAATTGATTGTATATGTAGCATTGGCTTAACAATCGTTGTATATTTCACCCTGTACTACTTATAATGAATATGATTAGATCATTAATTTTTATCACTTACTTCAATACAAAAAAAGTAACGTATTTTTCCAAAATTTTTGGTCCTTTTTTTTCGCTTCGCTCTCCAAAGATTGTGAATGTCAAACGGAATTAAGTAGAGTCGGGAAAAGGTAAAGATGCGGGTCATATGCATGGGCATAACAGCACATTTTCAAACTTGATTTTTTTATTGATAAAAATGGAAATTGAGCTGGTTAGGTTTCACGACTATAATTTGGACCCCCTCTTAGATAAAATGTTAGATCCGCGCCTAATTTGTTTTTCATGTTTTTGTTTTGTTTGATAAATTAATTAATTAATTTTTTTCGTTGGGTTTCCGACGTACGTGTAATCAATGAATGAAAATTTGCAGAAGATCTATCTATCTAGAGCTGTCATGTCACGTGGCCTGTTTAATATAGATCTACCCATGTACATGCGCGGATCCAGATTAGTTGGGGGGGGGGGGGGGTCAGTCTGTGGTTCTAAAAAAGTGTGAATACGACGTGAATGTCAGAAAGGTACACATTTTTGACGTATTTTAAATTTAAAAGGGGGAACCTTACCCTTTTACACTTATAGATCATGTAGATCTGCGCATGTTAGCAGGTAGCTGTAAGTATGTCCCTGATAAAATTTATATGCTTGATAACAGATTACATCTATCTTGACTCAGCCATTTCATGATTTCAAGCTTTTTATTTATACGGTAAGATTTCTCGCGGTTGTTCTTTTTATATATGATTCAGATAAAAATTAATAATTCGATTTTCTAATTTTCAACTCGGGTGTTTTCTAACATGCATCGACGAAGGCCGGTGAAAATTCAGGACAGCGACATTCGGGTGTTTTCAGACTTTCCATCATATAAGAAGGCTATTTTCGAATGGGGCACTCAAAGGATGTAATGAATTATTACAACCCTTTTCTTCCCTTTTTGCTTGTTTGTTTTATTTCATAACTTTTCATTTTCCCATTCGATAACTTAGGTTACTATACAGAAAACCCCTAAATTGCTTACAGTACTAGTACAAATGTACCAATCTTTTTCTTACGGACATCGTTACAATGCGTGTATGTTACAGTAAAAGTCGTTTCGTACTGAACCATTTATAACTTGTAAACAGAATCATGGCTGCGCCTGTGGAAACGCAATCGTAAGAACAAAATAAATATATATATAGTTTCTCCTTTTATTTTTAGGTTTCCCATGAAATAAAAGGTTTCAAGGTCTTATTATTTCACTCTTTTTACACCGGGTGGTTTTGATCTCCCACAACCATCCGATATATACAACTAGTAAACAAATATTTATTTCTTTACTTTAGTTAGGGCACCCGGCAGAGATAATAAGTAAGTGAACACGGATTAATGTCCGACTGTTTGTCTCTCCTGTCTGCCCGTCCATCCACACAAGCTAGTTAACTAATGCCAGATTCTGTGAGGTGCGGAGGGGGTGTCTTGCATATGTAGGAAAATAAATAGACGATTTTCACATTAACGCAGTAGACTTGAATATTACACAGACCAAGACCCTGTTACGTTTCTAGTAGTGGTGGCTAATATATAATAATCCAACGAGGATATATACATTTATATATTTATTCTATATACATGTTACTATGTACAGTGCAAGAGTAAGAGTTAGACTGACTTTCTATGACATGTCGTTATACAGTATTACAGAGAATTAGCTTACAGCATCTGGTAACAATCATCAGTTCATCTGAGGTTAAGTTTGATCGTGAGAATGTCAGAGAGTAACTGATATGGCTGCCGGCCGTAGGTCATAAAACACATATCATTACAGACCCGACATGACAACATTTGACATAACTTTTTAATTGTGACATCGAAACAGATCTATGAAGTCATTATGAAAAATTATGTCAAAATTGTGATGTAGGGTCTTGGCTCCGAGTATCTAAAATGCAGGTCTATGGAATGCCAAATTAACAGAAACTCAAATAATTAGAGAGCAGCTCTATAATTCAATTAAAGAGCTCTTTAATTCTCTTATTGCGCTCTTTTATTGTGTCGCCTGCGAAGCATAGCGACACTTAGGGATCACTTTTTCCGTTGTCCGTCCGTCTGTCCGTCCGTCCGTCTGTCCGTCTGTCCGTCCGTCCGTCTGTCCGTCCGTCCGTCTGTCTGTCACACTTTGAGTGTCACAGCCCATAACTTTTGATTGGTAAGTGATAGGGCTTTGATATTTCACATGTGTATTCCTTGTGACAAGACCTTCCTACACATACCATAATTTTTGACCTAGTGACCTTGACCTACATATTTGACCTACTTTTCAAAAAACTTAAGAATTGATATATCTTTTGATTGGTAAGTGTTAGGACTTTGATATTTCACACATGCAATCCTTGTGGCAAGACCTTTCTACCCATACCATAATTTTGACCTTGTGACCTTGACCTAGATATTTGACCTACTTTTGAAAAAAAGATAAAGATTCGTTATATCTTTTGATTGGTAAGTGATAGGGCTTTGATATTTCACATGTTTATTCCTTGTAACAACGCCTTTCTACACTTACCATAATTTTTTGACCTTTTGACCTTGACCTACATATTTGACTTACTTTTCAAAAAAATTAAGATTGTATATATTTTTTGATTGGTAAGTGATAGGGCTTTGGTATTCCACATCTGTATTCCTTGTGACAAGACCTTTCTACACAGACCATTATATTTGACCTTGTAACCTTGACCTAGATATTTGACCTACCTTTCAAGAAAAGTAAAATTGGCTATATCTTTTGATTGGTAGGTGACAGGGCTTTGATATTTCACATGTATTTTCCTTGTAACAATGCCATTCTACACATACCATATTTTTTTACCTTTTGACCTAGCTATTTGACCTTCTTTTCTTAGAAATTAAGGTTGTATTTATCTTTTAATTGGTTGGTAATAGGTGTTTGATATTTCTTATGATGAGACCTTTTTGTTACCAATTTTTACGTAGTGACCTTGACCTAGATGATTGACACTCTTTTCTGAAATTTGAGAATGACCATATCTTTTAATTTGTAATTAAGAGGTCAGATATTTCAAATGAATTTCATTTGACAAGACATTTCTACTGATACCAATGATTTTGATCCACTTTCTAGAATAATAATCAAACCGCTTCGCAGGCGACACAAGCATTCCTTGGATTGCTATTTTTCATTCATTGCGCTCATAAATACAATTAGAGAGCCCTCTAATTCTTTTAAAGAGCTCTTTAATTCGCATCATTTATTGAGCGCAATAAATGAATTAAAGAGCTCTCTAATTTTATTATTGAGTGCAATAAATGAATTAAAGAGGGCAATAATTGTTTTGTTGCGCTCAAAAAAACAATTGGAGAGCTCTTTAATTTTTATAATGAGTGCAATAAATATGTGAATTAAAGAGCTCTTTAAAAGAATTAAAGAGCTCTTCAATTAATTACAGAGCCATATAAAAGAACTGAAGAGCTCTCTAATACAATTATAGAGCTCTTTAATTCATACAAGGCCGATTTTTGTAATTAGAGAGCTCTTTAATTTAGTTGAAGAGCTCTTCAATTTGTTTTAAAGAGCTCTATAATTCTTTTAGAGAGCTCTTTAATCATAATATGGATATGTCCCTTTTAAAGAGCTCTCTAATACAATTAAAGAGCTCTCTAATACAATTGAAGAGCTCTCTAAAAGAATTAAAGAGCTCTTTAATTGAATTATAGAGCTCTGTAAAAGAATTAAAGAGCTCTAAATGTGTTGACCAAATATGCAGTAATTAAAAGAGTGCACAGATCACATTAATATAGAGTTATCCAAAGAAAAAGTTAAAAAAAAAAAGAGCATTTCTAACAAAGTCAGAAAACAATTGTAAAAAAGGCGTCAAAAATTTGATTTCGGAGTGGAATAAAAAATAACAACACTTCTTTTAGAAGAATCCCTCTAGATCATTCTGATGCTTTCGGTTTGTCGATGCATGCTTCATTTCTGAAGAAGTTTGTTAAAGGAGGGTACCCCCTGTGATGGTGCCACCTATTGATAGATTCGGACAAAAAACAGCACTTGTAGGAGACATAAAGTACTTCATTCCTACCAAGTTTCATCAAAATCCCTTCACTGGTTCTGGAGAAGACGTCCAATATGTATGAAAATACCCCTCCCCCTTTTCATTTTTTACATAAGATTAAAATTAATAAAAAATCCAAAAAAAAAAAAAAAATTTTCACTCAAAGTTAATGCTAATCCACTGAACAATTATCATGTGAGAAATATGCAGTGCACAAAATCACACATTAATAGAGTAATTCAAAGAAAAAGTTCTAAAAGGAGCATTTCTGGCAAATTTAGTCAGAAAAACTAGACGTCAAAAACGCGTCAAAAATTTGACTTTGAAGTGTAACCAAAAATAACAACACTTTTTGAGAAATCTCTTAAATATCACCCTGATGCTTTCAGTTTGTCGATATGTGCTTCAGTTCTGAAGAAGAAGTTTGTCAGAGGAGGGAGAAGTCAAAAATGTGATAAGTTTATGACTGATGACAGACAGACCCTGGATGTCTAACTCTATGACAGCTTTATTATAGCTCACTAATTGAGTTTCGATAAGGTGAGCTACAAAAATGTAAAAGAAAGAAAAAAATTGGTACCACCAGGATTTGAACCCACTACCCTTGGGTCCATTGGGCATGGAAAACATGCCATAAATACAATTTTTAAAAAATTCATTAAAAATCTAAAAGTTTAAATTTTTACCAAATTCTTTCACAGTTGCATTTCTAACAATAAATATTAATAGAAATTAAATGAGAAAAAACTGTAAAAAGGAAAAATCAAAAAATCAAAAAGTATATAAGCAATTTCAGGGGAGAAGTTGAAAATGTTAAAAGTGACCATCCCCCCTTTTTGCAGTCCAAAAAATTCATAAAAAAAACTTTTCAGCAAAATTCTTCCACATAAGCATTCTTATATTTTATTATGGCTAAAATGAACTAAATTATGGTAGCAAATTTAGCCAAGAGAGGTAACTAAGTTGAAAAAGACGTCAAAAATGTGTCAAAAATTAGATATCAGATTTTGATGAAATGAACAAACTTGAATACATGTTACTTGATACTTTATTAGACCAAAAGCAATAGCTTATAGGTATACAATACATAAGTAATCAATACAAACTCAATGCATGTAATACTAGCAATGTAACATAAACAAAATATTAATCGAACATGAAATGAAATATACATGTAATTAAACATAAAAGGAAAATGAGTCAAATATGAAATGAGAGAATAGTCAAACCTGAAATGAAAAATTAGAGCCTACATGAATGGATATAACAGATAATAGAAATAAACATAAACTACATGTATGGTAGTATTATGGTTGAAATATATATACCATAAGATAGATATCATGATATAGTACGTAAGTATGTAAGCATGCAAGCGGAAGCGAAAATGTAATACATCCTTTTTGATTACTCGGATGCCATTAGTTTTTAAATCCATGCAGCGGTTCTGGAGAAGATTTTTTTATAATTGATAGAATGATAATTCTTTTAGCATTATTGTCAGTCTGTGTTGTAGTTGTGCACCTGATATTTTGTTTGAGCCCCTGACCCCCAAGGTCTTGGAAATGGGTGTGGTCATTTTCTCCAAGATAATTCTATGTAATCTTGTGAGCACCAATTCTCAGAAAGTATAATTGACAGAACGATGATTCTTTTAGCATTATTCTCAGTCTGTTTTGCAGTTGTGCACCTGATATTTTGTTTGAGCCCCTGACCCGCAGGGTCTTGGAAAATGGGTGTGGTCATTTTCTCCTATATAACTATGTAATCTTGTGAGCACCAATTCTCAGAAAGTATAATTGATAGAACAATAATTCTTTTAGCATTATTGTCAGTCTGTGGTTAAGTTGTGCACCTGAACCCCTGACCCCAAGGGTCTTTGAAAATGGGTGTGGTCATTTTCTCCTGTATAACTCTATGTAATATTGTGAGCACCAATTCTCAGAAAGTATAATTAATTGAAAGATAATTGTTTTTGCTATATTCTCAGTCTGTGGTCTAGATGTGCACCTGATATTTTGTTTGAACCCCTGACCCCAAGGGTCTTGGGAAATGGGTGTGGTCATTTTCTCCTATACATGTATAACTATATAATCTTGTGAGCACCAATACTCAGAAAGTATAATTGATGGAAAGATAATTCTTTTAGCATTATATTCAGTCTGTGATTTAGTTGTGTAGCTGACATTTTGTTTGAGCCCCTGACCCCCAGGGTCTTTGAAAATGGGTGTGGTCATTTTCTCCTACATAACTCTATGTAATCTTGTGAGCACAAATTCTCAGAAAGTATAATTGATAGATAGATAATTGTTTTTGCATTAGTCTCAGTCTGTGGTTTAGATGTGCACCATGTACTTTGTTTGAACCCCTGACCCCCAGGGTCTTGGAAAATGGGTGTGGTAATTTTCTCCTATACATGTATAACTCTATCATGTAATATTGTGAACACCAATTTTCTGAAAGCATAATTGATAGAGAGTTAATTCTTTTTTCCATTATATTAATCATTCTCTGGTCTAGTAATTTGTTTTAGCCCCTGATCCCCAGGGTCTTGGAAAGTGGGAGTGTCACTTAGATTAATTTAAGCAAACAACCAGGAGATTTTCAGTCTCATCAGAGACTTCTGGTTGATTTTCAAGGTCAAATGCCAAGGTAAAAAAGAACATGAAATTAAGAAACTATACATGTACGAGGGCTGTTCCATAAATTTGTAGACAAGTTTAATAAAACTTGCACATGTATTGTGATCGTTAAACATTTTTTTCATATACCAATTTATTATTAAGATTGGAAATTCTTGTTATGCAAAGTTTAAAGCAATTGGTCAATAATGAAAGAGATATGTTGTTTTTCTTAAGGAGTCACTTCGGAAAGCGGCGCAGTAAATGACGTCCAAAACAATGCCACGCAAATTACAAAGTACTTATCGTTTTTCTCCTTTTTTCTATCTTAAAAATTGAAATCATATTTGGACATAAGTCGTTTATTTTATGTCAATCGGTGCAAACATAAATCATACAGATTAAATTAGGCAATCATGCGCTCAAATCATTCTCAAGCCCAAAACTATCTGTTCACAAAGATACATCAAGAATTTCATTTCAGAACGTTTTGATCGGTCATTGTGCTCTTTCAGATCATCCAAACCATCCCCTATGGACTATTTTTCAACACATTATCACCTTCATTGCGAAATGTGTGCATATTGATGTGCGCTCGAATAATTTTCTTGCATTCCATAGACATATGTAAAATCTATAAGATCTTTTGTGAAGTTGGCATTAGCTTGAATAAAAGTTTAATGATTCCACATAGTTTAAAAATTGCAGGGAGACGTCATTTTTTACCACGCATACGTATTGATGGCGCTTCTTGTAACAGCTAGTGATATCTAAATACAAATGTATCATAACAAGCGCAACTTTCTGCATGATACCGGTAACTTTTAAATACTATAAAATAACTAGAATATACATTGACTTTCTCGGCCTCCGAATTTAGTAATAATAGTGGAGTAATGCGCGTGTACACAATTTTGGGTATCTCGATTTTCCTATTGCGCCGCTAAACATCACGACACATAATTAAAAGCATTTTAATATTTAAATGACATAGTTTTTTCAATTACCTTGATATTGTATGGATTAATTACAATATACCCCATGAATTTATGGAAAGAAAATTGTGCAATTACTGTCACGAATTTCTGAAATATTTGGTTGTCTATGAACTTTTCGAACAAACCCTTGTATCATACGTATGTGATTTTCAAAGTCAAATAGAGTATTATATTTCAACTGTATTTATACTATCAGGGATATATCTGGAAATGTGACTTTATGAACCAATGGCCGTGATTAAGTCCAAAGAACCATGCACCAAGGACATAGGGGACATTAAGGCTAGGGCTGATTATTGAAACTAAATTTTCGATATGATACAATACAGTACTACAACACTTACAGAAAACTGATAGAATTCAAGGTGAAAAGTAACAAAGAAAAAAGTGTGACTGATTTTGTTAGGTAACCAGTACATGTAGGTCCAGTACTATGGATATGCAAGAATATTTCATTTATGCTTTTAGTTTTCTTCTATTTATGTAAACATGCTATTTGGCTCTAATATGTACTTCGATATAAATATATACATAATGTGCATTTATGGTGTTTTTTATTAATTAGGTCTTCCGACTTCCGTCGGAAGACCTATTGTTTTCGTAACCGTGGAAAATTGGATCAGCGATTTCTCAAGAACCCTGTAAGCTAGGACAATGAAAGTTCTCCAACGTTACGTTTGGAGTAAAAGCTAGATTGGTCTTTTTTATTTTTGGTCTCTGTTATTTTTTTATCATGTTTTTAGTAGATTCAAATATTTGACGGGAGCGTCGAATTACTCAAAAGGACCGAAAATTTCATGTTTTGCTATTTGTAAGCTTAAATATCTCGTATTTTGCTATCTACAATTTCCATTCTTTTTGAAAGTCGACAGCCATGCAAGATATGAAATGCTAGATGCACACTGTAACGATTTATTACGATGACGTCCTTCACCGTCCTTCATATTTCCAAATTCAGAAGTTCATAGGAGGAAGACACTTTTTTGCTTATAATAGTAAACAAAAATTAAGCTTATGAAGTTTCCTAAAAATTTCAATATTATTATTTTTTATCCATATATCTGTCTTATTTAGTCTTTCTGATTTTTCCTATCTCTTACTGTTGAAAAGATATGAGCATCGAAATTTTGAGTTGGGTATTTCGATACACCTTCACGCCAACAGATCTGGCGCACACTAAAATTGGTAGTCCGAGTCCGACTCGAGAAAAGCAGTGTTGAGATTTTCAAATTCCGATTTCACGGCAATGATGAATATGCATTTCATAAATACATTTCGATATACACAATTTGATTTTAAAACAGTTGATTAATTTAGAAGAGATCAGCTACAAACCAGAATTTACACACAAAAAGTGGTAGTTTGATTCCGATTTCTAACCTACAAACCTGTTTCTAAACTTCAATAACTATATTTTGAACATCAAGTTTAATTTCTAATTCTAGCAAACGTTTGAACATAATTTTCGGTTGGTTTATTTACAAATTGATGAACAATTTCTCCAACATTCTTCCCTCTCCTCGTTTTTCGAAAACAGTTCTGTTTATATTGAACGATGTCGCCATGATGGAAATTCAAAATAAACTTTGAAAAAAGGGAAGGGGGGGGGGGTCCAAATTTGAACCTGCACAGTGAGAACCTCATGGTATTTATATATATATATTGAACGTAACTTGTTATTACCATTTCTCTTCTCAAGAAAATTGGTTCTACAGCTAAGAGCTCGCCTTTTTTATGGGGGAAGGGGGCAGGAAGAATTTGCAAAAAAAAAATCCCGGCTCTGAAAAATGCTGAAAAAAATATTCCGGCCCAAAGGGCCGGCAATTTTTTTTTTTTCCCGGACCATGCAAAAGTAAGGATACATTGCATGATATGGAAATTTTTGCTGGCCCTTTGTGCCAGACAATTTAAAGTCAAAAAATTAATTAATATAAATACAAACTGTTCACATAGCTGTATCTACCAGAGACCTAATACGCATAGGCACAAAAATCTAGAAAAGGTTCTATTTAAACATCATACAATCTGTCTGAAATTTGCTAATTGCAAAGAGACATCTGAAGGAACGGTTATTAACTCATACTCTGTAACAGTGGGGAGTTTAACTTACACAGACATTCACAACATTTGACAATTTGTTTAAATCCGGCCCGAAGAACCGGCGAAAATTTTTCTCCGACTCTGGTAATGGCTGAAAAAAATGGCCTGCTCAGAAAATTGCTGAAAAAATTTTACCGGCTGGCAATAGAATTCCTAACCCCCCCCCCCCCCAAATCAAATGGTTGCTCACCAACAATTATCGGTTTGAAAATTTAATGTTACTGCTATTTGAAAACTTAAATATATAATATAAATACATGTAATGTGACGTCCTTCATATTTCCAAACCAAAAATTGTATAGGAGGAAGACACTCTTGTTGCAACCGCAACAAGAAACCTTTCTAGTTGTATATGAAATTGCTTCCAATATAAAGTGAAGTTGTGATATTTACAGGGCCAGGTTACCATGGAGGTACTTGGAGTGGTTCTACATCTTGATGAAGTAGAAGAAGACCATCATGACTTACTCAGTATCTATTACAAAGGATTAGATATCATTATGGACGAAACAGAAATCTCTCAGGTTATAAATGTCGATACAGTATCTCCAGAGGAAAATCACTGTGAGGGTGGTAATACAGATCTCATGTCACTGATGGATTCAAACTCACATAATAAGGATAAGGATGTTCACATGCAGAAATGTGACGATGTGTTTGATGTAGGCTCATCCTTGTCAGAGGTACAGAATGGACGGCAAAGTGTATCAACAGACAGTGAAGCTAGTTCCAATACTGGTTGCCTTGAACATAGGTCAAGGCCATCAAACTTGACTTTCGAAAAAGGGTCAGACTTACAGACTGTGGATGGGTTATTAAGGAGCAAAGCACCAAAACCTAGTTCTCCGTCCAGTGCCTTTTTACCGCCTTGTCGTGTATGTTCAGATCCAGCTTCAGGTTTTCACTATGGTGTCAATACTTGTGAGGCATGCAAGGTAGCTAGGATAGGATTGTATGTGGTATTTAATGATTGAGATGCCGTTAACTGTGAATTTTGTGCTATAATGTACTTTGAAATTCTAAGGAAAGTTAAAAAATAAAGATCTACTATTGAAAGATATAGTGTCATTGTAACAGCAAGTAAATGTGTACCAGAATCATAAATTCAGATATGATATATTGTATTCATCATTCTTGAATGAAATTAAAAGATCAAGATCACTCCAACCAAAATTAAACTGAATTTTGCACACAGTTTTAGATTATGATATAATTGTATGTCATGGTATATTTTGAATTTTTTATGCTCCCATAATCAAAGATTTAGGGGTACTAGTATATAGTTTTTGGCCTGTCCATCTGTCTGTCTGTTTGTCTGAGTGTTCGTGTCAAAAACTTTAACATAGGGCTTGATCTTTGAATGGTTACAGGGCTGTTGCTAGGGCCAATTATGGGCCTATATTCGGCCCCATTCCCAATGCAAAATATTAAATTTTTTCCCAATTTAGGCCCTGAAAATTCTCAATTTTCTGTGGTCTTACTTGACCATCTATCAACAAAGAATCTTGCCTTAATAAAGGGTTAAAATGAGTATTCTTGATATTTCGATTCCGTTGTAAAATTCCCAATGTTGCATAAAATGCCACTATTTTATCAAATTTGAAAGGCCCTGGTCCCATTTCAAAGATACCCTGCGACAGTGATAGAGCTTTGATATTTCATAAGTGTATTCCTAGTGACAAGCCCTTTCCATTTATATGAACGTTTTTACCTCATGAACTTGACCTTTCACCTACAGTAAATGGTGTTAATAATGACAAAGATGCCAACGGGGGCATTCATGTTTCTCCAACACAGATTTTATTTTTTTCTATTTTCACCTTGCAGGGTTTTTTCAGAAGGAGTATAATCAAAGTCCAACAGAAGAATCAAGCTTACAAGTGTAAGGCAAAGCTCAAAGAAGAGAAAGGTTCATGTATACTGGGACCAGGGAAAAAGAATGTGTGTGGTTCATGTCGCTATCAGAAATGCCTGGATGTTGGAATGTCACAAGATGGTTAGCTAAATTATTTAGTTTGATGTGTCTTAACCCCAACATAGTTGTTGGTATTAGGAAATGCCTCTCAATCAATAGACCATTTTCATGTTACCGCTTAACTAGCATCATAGACACTCCAAGACCTGACAACACACTTAACTTTTTATGTGAAAATCTTACTGTATAATGTCCAAAATCACCTACAACATTACAGTAAACAGTTAATTTAAATATTGTGATGTCAGGTCTTAAATTAGCTTGTGTAAAACGCAAGTCCACTGCGGTAATGTAAAAATGGTATATTGTTTCTTCTTCAGTTTTGCTCGAAACCCTGTGAGACAGCCTAGCTATGTGAGACACATAAGTTGTCTCAAAGGCTGCATCATCCAATCAATAAACGTAATATACCTATCAGACCACCAATCAGAGATATCGTACTAAAGACGTGTGCGGCTTTTGAAAGCACTTTCTGTAAATGGCAATGAAATGGTGACGAAGCTTGAGTTTGACGTCAAAGGCTATCGTGTGATTTTGCAGATGTGTAACAAACTATTGTGAAATTCCATTTATTAGTAAGAATTGTTATCTAGTCGACACCACTGTTCCCTACCGGTTAGCATTTTGTCTCGACAATTCGTAGTAACCGTTGTCAAGGAGTTACGACAAGAGCATAGCATAACTTAGAAATGAAGAAGAAATAGATTCTTTCACTTTCTACTGAGTGAGACATAAAAAAATTACACGTATGACGGAAATTTGTCATCTTTTCCTGAGTGGAGTGTAGCAGAAGGAGGGAAAAAGATGAAATTTCCGTCACTGGTGTAAATTTTTATGTCTCACTCAGTAGATTGTGATAGAACCTATTTATCTCACTCATGGACAATAACTTTCAATCTCTGCATCAATTATAAATAATACTCATTCATCATTTACCATCCACAAAATACTAGTCACATAGTTATCTTGAATAAGCATATTTTACACTTGTCGGATTCACTTGATTTCAGCAATAAAAACGGGCAGGTATACATATGAGAAGAGAACCAAAGATACAGTAGAAGTCAAGCGTCTCCTTGCCAAGGATGGTCGAGTTATAGATGAAATGATAGGAGAAGATGAAATAGACAGTATACTGTATAGCCTTAATAATGTACAGCTCAACTACCCTGACATGCATCTCCTACAAAACAATGAATTTATAAAGCAAAAACAGATGAAAATATATGTAAGTGATGTTCAAATACTTAATTAGCGTAATCTTACAAGAATTTGAATTATTCATTTAGCGTAATCTTACAAGAATTTGAATTATTCATTTTTGCTAAATTTGCTTAAAGCAACCTTTAATTTTTATATCCCCTGCAAACAAAGCTTGGGGGGTATATAGGAAATACCCTGTCCGTCTGTCCACCTGTCCATCCAGTTAAGAAGTTCTTAAAGCGGATAACTGTTCAGTTACAATGTATAAATGATAGACCTTTCATTCAAGTTTTTTAATGCATATATTTTTTCACTGTCTGCCTGTGGTCAGAAACGGCAAGTTTGTGGAATCTACCTTGGAAAATTTAGAAGTTTTCGAAATCTTTTGGGTCAAATAAACGGGATCTTGGTTTTAGTCCAGTTGATTACAGCTAGATTTATCATAGACTAGATAGAAAATGTTTTTGTGCAGAGATATTCAAGTCAATAAAACAAATGACCTGATTATGCGATAGTCAAACAAGTGGAGTCCTGTATATGATAAACGTCATAGTACCTTATTTTTCAGACCGACCACCAAGCTAAAGTAGAGACATTTGGTTCCATGTCTGTGATTCCAAAGCAGGTATGGGAGGAGTTTTTTGAGAGGACGGGTATTGACCTTGATGATCGACAACAGGTCATGAAAGGAATGGCGGAGAAGATGGAGGTAGCGATAACAAATATGGTGGACTACGTACGGACAATACCTGGCTTTACGGAACTTACCGTGGCAGACCAAACAGCTCTTGTCAAAAGTTTGTGATACGATAGTTGATCTCATTAATTACAGAAATTATGAGAATGGTGGTTTTATATTTCATTAAATGATAATGCAAATTTAGAATTACAAAGGCGTGCGCATTTAAAAAGTTTTGTTAATCATTTACATATGTTATAGGTTTTAAGATTTTTTATTGCGTTGATGGGAAATTGCATGCCAAAAGGTGGGGGGAGGGTGTTACACATAACTTAAGGTGAATTTATACACAATGTGTATATATAGGAAGTGTTTATGAGAATGTCATCATATATCCCATAACTGTTTATTAGGATATACCTTTCAAGGCACTTAAGGTCATTCATAAATGTCAAGGTCATTTGCATTACTGTGTGAATATTTAAGAAATTCATTAAAGTCTACTTCAATTCAAAATGGTAAGAAATTTTGATTATTTAAGGGAAAAAAATCATGTTCATTTATATAAGCTAAAGGTTTTAGAATATTTTTTTTTGTATTGATGAGAAATTGTGTTCCAAAAGGTGGGGGGAGGGGGGAGGTTGGTGTATACACATTACTTCTGGAGGATAATTTGTTCAAACCTTAAAAACTATTTTGCATGCTGTGGGCTTTCAGACAAAAGCCTTCAAGGTCATATTGGGGTTAAAGGTCAAGGTCATTTATTATCATTTCTGAAAGGTCAAAGACATTCAGAAAATCAAACTTGTGGTATCAAACTTATTGTGTTTGGGGAGAATCCATCAGTTTGACTGATTTTGTCTTTATTTATCTCATAACTTTGACCTTAGAATTTGATGTTCTGTTAAATTTCAACAGTATCTCTTTGATTAATGCTGTCCAAGCAGGGAGATCAGTTTTTCACAAATACATGTATATCTCTATCGTAATGGTGATTCAATATTTAAATTTCTTGTGTTATCAATAAAGTAAAGCTCAGTTATTTAAAAAAATGTTTTTACATTTGAATAAAACTTTTTTTTTTCAGCATCTCATTTTGAGTATTGGTACGTAGGTAATTATCAGTTTATCGACCCTGATCTGCGAGTCATAACAGGACAAAGTGACTTTCATGAGTCTAATGTACAGTCCATAATTAGACAAGACTTTCTGGATGCAGTTTTCAAATTTACTAAGTCTATGCTGGCTCTAGATCTCAACCCAGAAGAAATTATTTTGCTACGAGGGATTGTTGTAACATTTACTGGTATGTTGACCTTTCAGATTTTGCTATTTTCATGTTGGATGCTGTATATAGTCTATGCTGAAACAATCTCTGTATTCAAGAACACAATTATTCGAATGTATTGCATCCTCACGATGGAATTAATATTGTGTAATAAATTGTAATTAGGGTCTGCCAAGTGGAGGGTGCTATACAGACCTTTTCACATTATCTGCGCTCCTGAATTTGAAATTCATCTAAGCCTATGAGACAAATAATCGATTGCGCATGCACCAGTGATGTCATTTGATTGTTATAAGACGTTTTTTGCAGAGACAAAACATGATTCTGTGCATAATGTTTATTTAGTGAATAACTATCTTCTGACGTTATGTTTGCGGACGGAGTTTTTCTGGCGACTCGTTAGCAGAGCATGAAAAACGGATGTTTGCACTGCAAAAACAGCATTTACCGTCAGCAAACATAACGACAGTATCTAGTTATTCCCATTCTAATGCAATGTATATTTTGTGAATGTAAAGCGAAATGTGACGTTAGGCCATTTCTTTGTTATTTTCTGTTTTGCGTCCCCTTGCTGGTAGGTTTTGAGTCCAAAGTCGTAAAACAAAACAAAATTAAAATACAAAATGTTTTGCAAATTAAATGTGTGTTTTTACAAAAACTTAAGAAAAATTGTATATTTCTTTATATTTCATGTAAAAATGTAAAAGTACTACAGTGACTCATTGTCTATCATTCTTTTCTTCTCTAAAATATGTCAAGATGATCGAATGAAACAAGCACACAGTCACATAATATGAAATTGCAACTTTGTTTTATATATGCTTGTTTGTTTTTCTCCCTTGCTGGCTGGTAGGTTTCTCAATTTCAAAAGGACACAAAACAGAATTAAAACAAGAAATGGCCTTAGCAACATCAAAGCTTAGTATGTTCTCGTTTTACAGCCGCAAATAAGGAGCAAACAACCAATGAAGTTCGACGATTTAGCGACATTGCATTAGAATTACAATCAAATGTCATAACTGTTGTATGTACAATCTATTTTTTTGTCCTCAGAACTGAACTTCAAATTCTGTAGAACAGCTGATGTTAAAGGGTCTATTGAGTCTTTACTCAGAACAGAGTTATATCCTATTTGAGATGGGATCTGATCTAAAACCATTATGACATCATGGAGCTTGTATGGTATTGTCAGTTTCATACTGCCGTTTCCAGTCAAGAGTTTTAGGATGGTAAAAAAATCCATGTATAGAATTTGATGATGTAACAATCTATGTCAGATACATGTCTAAACCGCAAAGTAACTCTGGTTATTGAAAATACTGAATATTTGTAACCACTGTGTTATAAAGACCCGTTGGCATAATGATATGCAATATAATACATGTAATAGTATGGTAGCTTGATCAGTATACTGTCTTTTGTTCGTGGCATCTTTTATTCACAAATCCGAATCCACTGACCTGTTCGCAGCGTTTTATGTTGGCGAGTATTGAGGTTATGTCAATAATGTAGTTGAATTGAAATATGTTCGCAGTGTTTAATTTTCGCGACACAAGCCAACTTGCGAATATTGTGAAAATTAAACGCATGCGAATAAAAAATGATTCCATCAAATAACTTTTATTTTAGATCGATGTCCTCTGGAGGGACCAGAAAAGGTAGAAAGGATCCAGTGGAAGCTTATATCAGGGATTTACCTTGTAGCTCGACGAAATAAACAAAACCCCAACAAAAGGATCTGTAAAATACTTGATCGATTGACAGAGCTCCGATGCCTCACAGAAATGAGTAGGGAGTTAGATAAAGAGAAGTTAAAATGGCCAATCATCAAAGATTACCCTCTTGTTATGGATGTCATATCAGTCTAGTCTAATGTTTTCAAATAGTAGTCAATTGTTCAAAATGTTCATTTATACTTTTTATGCTCAAGGAATAAGTTTTTGAGAACCAGGAATAAAAGATTAAGCATGTTCAGTGACATACGGTTTTTGTTCTGTCTGCCTGTCTATCCATCTGAATTCTGATAGTTTATTTGTCTGTACAAAATATTTTTATTGAAAGAGCTTTCATGTTTGGTATGTGTAATCCTTGTAAAAAGACCTTTCCATTGGTACCAGAATGTTTTACCTTTTGACTTTAAAAATACCTTTGACTTTTGAAAAATTCAAATTTCTTTTGAACAATGATTTGTAGGCCTCTCTTATTTTACTTGTTCAAGATCTAATAGGTCTCAGAGGGTTTACCAAGTAAGAATCTTTTCCTCCTGGATGAATTGGAAAACTAATGGTACATGTATCTGAGTGATAAAAGGACGTATGATTTATGTTGGTTCATTTTGTTAGTTAACCAGATATCTATAAATCCTTGTACATTTATGGGGCATCAGTGTAACACAAACACATCTTGTTATCTGTGATTTTTGAGAAATTTTGCATAGGGTTATGCATATGCATTATTGAGATACTGATAAATTTCAAGTCTTCATATCATTAGTGTTTTGAGTATTTAAGAGCAGCACTTTATGTCCCTAGTGAATACATACTGTGAAATCATTATATTTCTATATTTTGCGGGGGCTCAATTTTCGTGGATAGCCTCATCCATAAATTTACATCCCCAACGAATGATTGTACGTAAAGCAAGAATTTTGACAAAATTTTAATGACAAAACAAGCATGCATATTTTACAGGCAATTGACGTGTAAACACCTTCCAATAACGTGGACACCTAAGCTACATGTAAGTGCGTTTAATTGCACTGCTTGTCAACACTGTTTAAGAACTGTTTGTCACAATTTAAGCCACCGTACCTTCTAAAACCCGCTTTTAATTAGGCCAAATTTCAGCAACATCTTGGCTCGAGTGGCAGTAAGCCAGTTGGCATGGAGGGGCTTTAAGGTTGATGTTTTAAGATGGACGTTAACGTAATCGTGGCCACTTTCAGACTTTACAGATATCTTACTTTGAATGGCGGCATGCACAAAATTACGTCTCCACGAAAATACTGGATCTCACGAATCCATGAGAATTGGGCCCGACAAAAATAAATGATTTCACAATATACACAACTGAAAACTAAGGTCTTCTGAGGTATGTGTGGCTAATTCTAATATGACTTGAGGTTTTCTCCCTACATCTACTACAGACAGATAGAACTTCCAGTCCACTAAGCTCCACCCATTCTCATGCTATAAAACTTGCCTGGTGTAAAATCTCCATCAAACTTTTAGTCCATTAAGCTCCGACTATTGTTGTCTGCAGAACAATATTAGAATATAAGAAATAACAACTAGCTAGCTGTGATTTATTGTCCAGTAATTCCCTGAGTCACACGAACCAATCAAATCATCACCAAGCTGCTTCTCGGATGATAATTTGATTGGTTCATGGGACTCAGGTAATTACTTGACAATAAACCATGGCTAGCTAGTTGTTATTTCACAAATGCAAACTAAGGTCTAAGCAAAAGCACAGAATATCAAATTCAATGTGTACAGCTAATTTTTCTAATCTCTTGGGATTTGTTAATTACAAAGCTAGAGTGATTTAGTTAGATGAGTTTCTCAACAAATTATTCAGAGATTCTGTGATTTGCTTCTTTCTGTTTCTTGATCAGAGAGTAATTCTGAATATTTACAGGTGAAATACATGTACCTGATCTATGCATTCCATTGAATGTGAATATTGTAATCAGTGAAATCCATTTTACCTCTATCATGTAATCAGTATTTTGTTGTGATTGCTTAAGTTTATATGAGATATTTACCATATTTGTTGCTAATATGAGAAAATTATTTTATACAAAGGAAATGTGCCATATAACTGTACAAAGGAGTAGATTTTTATTGTTTAATTCTTTTTAGCCAACACATTGCTTTATTTTGACTTGTTGCTGCAAAGTTTAGACTCATGATTGTATATGATTACAGATTGCCTCTGATCACAGCTTAATTATATGATAGATTGTTTCAGAATTTTAAATGTCTGAATTATGATTTGTGTAAGATAATTTCATTCAGCTAACAATACTACCTCTTTACATGTTTACAAGTGTTGTACATGTATAATGTTATTTTATGTCTCAGAAATATTAAAAAAAAGATTACTATTCGATCTGCCCAACATAAAGACCAAAAGATCTAAATACATGTATTGAATTATAACAGCAGTAATACAAAATGTACCTGTATTATAATGTTTGAAGGTGCTAATATTGTCTGATTATATCACAGAATGAGGATTTAATCAAGTTTCCATTATTTTGTAAGATTTTGTTTTGTGGATGTGTGCAACACTATGAAGGATGCATTTCTATCAATTCTTTTTTAAACTTTCTTGCTCAGTGTACAAACTATACATATATATGGAAGAACGCTAATGATTTTAAAGGTTATAGTTCTAAGGCCAAGGTCAAAGTCAGAACTTTGTCAAAATCCTCACATACAATCAAGTAGATGTAATCTTAACCCACTGTCAAACTTATTTTATACTTATTGGTGATAGAGATGGGAAGAATCCTAATGATTTGTGAAGTCTATCAGAATTGGTGAAAACTCATGCATAATTGATAGGGCAATTTTCATCAGAACTTCATCAAACTTGATATACATAATGATCATATTGATTTTCAAAGTTAAAGGTAAATATCTCAGATGCTTATTGGTCAAAATCCTTTTATACACTGAAGAAGGTGCAGTTTTCAACAGAACTTCATGAGCCACGGTAGCATACAAATGTAATAGCCTTATTAGGAAGGACCCTAAACATTTTGAAAGTCATTAATGATTGATTAAAGTCACTGATGGGAAATAGTCAAAACACCTCTATGCTCTTTAACAAGCATATTTTTCAACAGGAATACTTGCACATTATTTTGTTGTGAAGAGCCTTGTTGATTTTCAAGATCAGGGTTATGCATGGAAATTGCCCATGATATTTTTTGTATACTTTATAAGGCACATATTTCAACAAAAAATTTATCTATATAGTAAAGCTGCCCCCTTTCAGAGCAAAATCTTAAATTTTTATGAAGTAATGAATTTGTACCAATATTTATTCTGTGTGCAATGTAGGCTACTTATGAAATGATACATAACTTCTAATTTCCTTTCTCAATTTCTTAGAAATTGGGCTTCAAAAGTGATATATCTTGCCAATTTTCCAGGAAAAAGTCATTTTGGGGCTAATTTTCAACAAACTTCCTATTAGTTAGTATCAAGTGGGCTTCTGAACAACTTCTATATTTTGATATATTGATACCTTTGCACTTCTTCAGGTGCATGCAAAAGGAAAAAGTTGTTCACAATCCCGCTTGATGTTATCTCAATGAAAATAATAAAGAATTCTGCTATTTTTCATGAAAAATTGACAAAATCACCAGTTTTCATGATATTCATGCAAAAATGTACAATGTTTTGGAAAGCAAGGAGCAGTTTTTATAACTAGATTTCTCAAAATATAGATATTTTACTCTCTAAAAATGACAACAAAATTTAAATTTGGAGAAGTCGATTTTAGGGGACCACTTGACTATATAAACCATATGTACTCCTTTGTTATACTGTATGGAGGAATATTATGGTTATCTAGGTCAACAGAAAACTCTTTTGATTCCAAGGTTAAAAGGTCATTCATTGTTGTTAGTTGAAAGTTAGTGAAATGTGAATAATCTGAGTCATCTGAGTGTAATATATGTCTTTTTTGGGGATACTACATTGCTTTGTGCTGTCTTGAATTTTATTATACTTCTTATTTACACACAAGCATTATACATGTACTTATAAATTTACAATATGCTTTAATCTTTTACTATACGTGTATATTCTTACATACATGTAGATGCAGCTTATAATATGGACATTGGTATATTTTTTATGTACATGGTCTAATACAATGTAATTTTACCCGGAGAATGTGCATTCTAGGATTTAATAATTTATTCGATTTACTGTATTAAAAATTGCGATCAGCTTATATTGAAACGAGAAATTGGTTGTAAATTGTTTAAATTTTTGCAAAGCACATGTACTAGTACATGTATGTCAAGTTCTTATCTTTGTACCAAAATTAAGTTTATGGACCACATTATCTGTCGGGCATTAGGGTCTAAATATTTGTTATTAAATGTCATTCATTAATAGTACATTGTATGTATATGTACATGTATATGTTAGCATCATAGTCTACTTGAACATTCAATTTATTTTCTCTTATCATCATGTGTATATGTACCGGTATTGATAAATCACAATTCCAAATCAGATGGCAGCTTTAAAAACAAAACAGAAATCATTCAATCATGAAAAGCTGTTGTAGGTTCAATTACATACTGTAAAACGAGAATATTTAGCGCTCGATTTATTTTAGCGCCATTAGCGCAAAGGTATGGTTGCGCTAAATTAAGTTGTGCGCTAAAATTTTAAGATTCAGTATCAAATTTCAATAAGAAAATTTAAGGATAAAGTATTCGACAGTTTATTCAAAGTGCATTACACTGTGTCAACGGCATGGTCTATCCGGCAACGCTTGTTGTTTTATAGCTAATTAGATAATTGTATTAATGCTTGGGTAAGATATTGATAGTACATGCGCCGTGATTAACATGTACATGTATTTATGAAATTTGTACTGAGTAGATCATGATTGTCTACGTGCCGTAATAAACAATTATGAAATATAAATCAAAAGAGAGTCGGACGAGATTATTTTAAACAACAACAAAAAATGGAACTTGCATTTCATCAAACCTACTTTCATTCCAACCAATCAGAAAAAATCTGCAGTCGTAAATTGTAGTCGTAACTAAATGCAGAAAGAGACGTTCATATGTATATTTTCTAATAATAATGAGAAGACTTTTTTCTCTCTTTCTTATTTATAAATGGCGTTACGATAAAATTTATATGAAAACACAGTATTTTGATAACGCAATGTACATATCGTAAAAAGAAGAGAGATCTATAAAAAAAAAAAAACTTTACAAACATAAATGCAGCAATTTGGCATGTAGTCATGATCAATAGCTCTATGTACATAGATGTATATCGCTGTGAACTTGTACAATATATGATGTACGTACAGTCTTTAAAGGGATTTATTTACACAGCTTGAATAAAATCGGGATGTCATTACTCTATTGTAAAAGCCATTTCCGTAAAATTACTCGCGACGCCAAGCCGAAAAATTGGGACGATATATATTCATCCATGGTACAGAACAACTTTATTTCCTTTCATCACATTTAATAGAATTGATATTTATTTCGTATTACCAATGATCGTCCAAACATGAGACACGACAGATATTTTTTGTCTGACGTTACGACCAGATGGTGTCAATGCGCTAAATTTAGTTTGCGCCAAAAGGTTTTCATCCCTCATTGCACTAAAATATGTTTGCACTAAATATTCTCGTTTTACAGTAGTATATGGTTTGAAAAAAAGTTGAAGATTTCTTTTATAATTTGTGAAGGGTGTTTTCGTTGTTTTTGCTTTTTTGGGGGGGGGGTGTTTAAGTTTAATCCAAAGATCCTTCATTTTCATCAAAGCATAAATAACTTGCTGTAAGACATTGCAATTGACATCTTATTATCTATACGGAAACAGATGTACAGGAATTTCTCATGAGAATCATTGGAAACATGAATATATTTTTTTTAATCAGAATTTTGCTTCCTAATTTTGCTTCCTTTATCACCAGAAACAATGTATATGACCTCAACAATACAGTTCTGCAGAATAGTGTGTTAAAACTTTTTGTTGGTTAGTGAAATAAATTGTATTTCAAAGATTATATATATGCATTCCAACCCAAATAGATGTTCAATAAAGATGAAGATATCTTCTCAGTTTGGCATCTTTTGGAGGAATACTTACAGAATAGGCATCTCTGACACCTAACAACATTGGCCATCTAAACTGTCTACCGAAATTATAATGTACTTGTAACTTTGTTTATAATATAAATATACTTAATTATGCAGGTGATTTTCCCCTAGCTGTTAAAAACACTTGGTTACTATACACAATCTTGTCCATAATCTTTTATCTCATTCCCTAGTGTCAATAAAAGTTAAGAAATTTCATTCATAAAATTTTTAAGAAATATATTATTTTTTACTCACTGCCCCCTTTCTTTCATTAAAACATGTGAAGAGCATTTGATTATTTTTGTGATGCCTTAAATATGGTGATTTTGAGCAAAATCAATTTAGAATATACAAAGAAATGTTTATATTCATTATTTTGTAGATGATTTTTACATATGATTGTTCCAAGAAATCCAATAAAATTTATCAATTCTGACTTAAAGTATATCTTTATACAAACATTAAAGCAATTAACAGAACTAAAGATGTTTTCAGTCAGTCTATCTGATTGTTTGTCCATCTTTTACTATGATTTGCACAGTCTGGTCAAAATTTTCTCTGCCTGAATTGATTGGAACATATTATATCTTGCAGAACTCTTGCTTCCTATTTGTCATGAACTTGAACCAAGTTTGTCAGTCAAAAGAAAATGGTGGATAAAATTCTGTGTGGGTCATCATTTTACAAAATAATGGCTAAGAACCCAATGGTGTGTGATGACCTTGAACAGTGTCAGGCCAAGGTCACAGCAAGAGCACTTTAGCTATGGACCAAAGCTTCTAACCCTCTTACACGGACCATATACCTTTTCTTTGTGTGACCTTGAAACTAGGTCAAAAGCAGATTTTACAGTGTGCTTGGTAGTTAGATTATTGTTTTGGCCAAACATTTTCATAGATATTACTTGTTACCCAGGACCCAAAGATGTGTTGGCATCATAGTTCAAAGTTAGTGCAGTTGTTCCTTTAAATATCACCCCTGCCATATTTCTTTATTAGCTACATGGATTTGATTCATATTGTACCAGACCTAACGATGCGTCCTAAAATGTGACTCTTGACCCAATAATGTGCACTTGCTTTGATTGAAGGTCATGAGTTAAACTTTTAAAGACATGGATGAGTTTGAAATTCATATTACTAATGAGAGCGTGTTGTAAAATGCTTTTGTTCCTTGCGGTATGCTTCTGTGTCCTGATCATAAAGTCCGGGTCAAATGTCAAGGTCACTGCGGGCTTTGCATGTCAAATATTGTCCTCTTTATCATGCTGTTTCAGAATAGATTCATACTTGATACTTCTAACTGTTCCTTCTGAGACGCTTGTCATTAATTATAATCATGACTTGAACATGGTCATGGTCACAGTTGACTTATTTTTTTCTGGACAGAACTGTTCGCTTCCTGGATAATTTTCCACAGTTCTAAACGTCTCCAGATCTTTAATCGTATCTGCCACTACCAATTTTACAATGTAATAAGACCAGGTCAGAATTTGATGACCTAGTTTTTTCTCTCGAACTTTTGGCAAGGACCGAAGGGATAACATTCAGCTACTTTAAGGTTAGGGTTCAAATATCAATGTTGCAGTATGCTTGTACTGTCATTTGTCTGGTCGGCAACTTAATGGAAGCGATCGAGCATAGGTGCTCGTGGACGTTGATAATCAGTCAATAAGTATCCCGAAATGGTTCCCGGTTTTCTGTGTTTTAGGGCATGCAAAGCGCCGTGGACCAATTGACTGACCATCTGACAGAGATAAATTGGAATTAAATAAACCACGTCCGCGAGCACCTTTCAAATCCTATATGAGTACTAAACATATTGACTGAGATCAATATGGCATTAAGTGCATATGTAATACCAGTGTAACCTGTTCGAGTCATAATCATTATTTGCTATTCACAGAAATATTTGCTTCCCAGGAGCTAAGTTTGTGCCATGACATGAAATCAAAGTCATAGGTCAAGTGACAAGGTCATAAGCCACCGTTCCACTGCAATCACGCTGTACCTGCGACCATTCCCGATCGCAATTTTCACAAGAGCGGGTAAAACTTTCCCGACCTTTTCATTTTTTTCTTGACATCACGCTCGATTCCCGACTGATTCCCGATCAATTTATGACCTATTCACGTTTCATCGCGGACTTACTCACGTTTTACCCGCTCTACTCACGATCATATTACCGACCAAGTCCCGTTCTATCCGATGAAACTCCGATCTATTCCCGACCAAATCCCGATCTATTCCTGATATAATCCCGATCTATTACCGACTGTCCCCGACGCATTCCCGCTCAAAACATAAATTCTAACTTAAACTGATCTCATTTGTCATCCAATGATCATATCGACCAAGAAGAAGCCTATGTTTTTCGTTTTGACCAAGCATTACCCAAAAGTGTCGCGATCAAAATTTTAAAAAATCCATACTTAATGCTGGCGTCACACTGTCCCGATTTAATCAGCCGATAGCCACACGATAAAGGATTTTTTTAATTCGGGTGTGATCGTAATAGCATCGGGCTATTCGTAAGGCCATCTTGAACCATCGTATGACCGCCGGCTTGATTTGTCAAACTTCGGGAACAACTTCGGGAGTGCTGTCAAAATCTTTGGCATGCCAAAAAAATCCCGATGGCACTCCCGAAGGACCATCTTCGAAACAGGTTCGTGTAATCATCTTGCCCTTCGTAAGACCATCGAGAAGGCATCTTGCGTATTCGTAACATCTTCGTTTCTCCTTCGAATTACCATCGGGACCATCGGGGAAATTTTGCCATACGAAGGCATTACGAACGTGTCAAAAACCTCCTGATGGAAATAGGAAGGCTATACGACTTCGTGACAACCTCGCAATTCCATCGAAATGACATCGTAATGTCATCGTACTCTAGGACGATGACGTTAAGATGGGATCCCGATACAAAAGATGACAGACACAAATATTAAACAAAACATTTCAAATACATAATATTCAAAGCCATTTTTAAAGTATATTTCTAAGTTAATCCAAATTTATCAAAATAAAAACTTTTCTGTCTTCTTCAAAGAGGAAGGGGCAAAATCAGCTGTTTTTGGCCCCAATGTTTGCGATTTTCAAAAATTGTTTTCAATTTTTTTCCACATTTCAAATCATTGTTGAGATATTTTTATTTACTGAAGTAGTGTTGAAAATAGATATTCTAAATTCATATTAGTGATATTTCCTGCCAAAATTGGACATTCTTACTGAAAATAGTAGTGAAATGATAGGAGATTGGATTCCAACAGGTAGTAAATGATTGTACATAGAGCAAGTGTGTGTAACAAATGTTAAACGTCTTCAGATTCAATAGCATTATTTAAGACCAGATAAATTTGCAGCATGGACCAGACATGCACGTTTCGGATACTTAACCCTCGTCAGTGATCCTAAGTCTAAAAAATAAAGTCATGCTTTGCATGTACATTTGCAATGTGAAAAGGAATGTCCCATAAAAGTTTAAACTTGTTACATGCACTTGCTCTGGGACATACAATTATAAATGCTTGTCTATTGGCAGAAAATCTTAACTTCTATTGTGGTGTAATAGAGCTGAATTTTCAATGTTTTTGCCCCAAAAATTAGGATCATCAAGAAATAGTATAAAATAAGTACTTTTTTTAAATTACAAGATGCATATGGAAGAAGAAAAAACGACTTTTTAAAAAATTCGGATTGGGGCAAAATACGGTCACTTTTGCCCTACCCCTTTGCAAGTTCAATTTGCAAGTTAGCAATGCATTATAAAGCAAAATGACGTTCCTTGATAATGTTACAATAAGGAAAAAGAAGGCAGCAGCATTGCTTCTTTAAATGCATCTGAGAGAGCATGTACAGACTCAGTCTGGTAAAACTAGTACATTTTGTATATTGTTTTGACATAAATCCATTTTCTTCTTTCTTATATTGAATCATCACGTCTTCCACTTGTTTCCAACAATGATATTTATTTATGAAATTCGTGATATTTTAAGATGATTTTTGGTCGACAATAATACATGTCAATTGCTATGCAAAGGTCACTAATAACTGAACCCGTTGTCTATTTGTCCGTCTGGTAGTCACACTTTCACATAAAGAACTGTTATGATATGCCTTGTAAAATCAAACTTTCAAAGATGGTCGGGCATGATAAGAATCAACACTCATATATCTTGGCTAACCATGCTACATAGACCGTCAATTCAGATATTCGATAACATATATTTGAGTTGCTAACTTTTGGGTATTTTTGTATTTTTCTGAGACAGAAATAATAAAAGGCGGAGGAGAAAACCTTTGATACTGTGCTACTAATTTAAAAAAGAATTTTTAAACATCCAAAACGTGATGCATTCCTGTTTATAATCCGATGCATCGCATTCTAGATAAGACGTCGTGAAGCAATCTAATAGCCTTCGTTAATACATCGTAAGCCTTCGTATGACCTTCGGATATGTTTAAGAAATAAAAAATGACAAGCCGGGCTCTATTGTCTCATAATGCCCGAGCGTTCTCAGCCAATTGCATTTATTACCGAGCCGCGTCAGCGGCGAGGTGATAAATATGATTGGCTGAGGACGCGAGGGCATTATGAGACAATAGAGACCGGCTTGTCATTTTTTATTTCTATTCTAATGATGACCAAACTTAGACCTTATGATTCTTGGTAAAAACCAGTTCCTGCCGGTTTATCTGTTTTCAGAAAATGGGTAGGCGTGGCTTATCGCTATAGGGCCTATATTGGAGAATAGAGCCCGGCTCGCGTCTGCTGTCTTAATAGGGAAAAAGAATCAAGTCATATTAGAATTTAAGATAAAATTCGTCCCGTCGTGTTGTCATCGGGAGCGGTTCGGATACAACCGTGTAGTCATCTTTTGGCATCGTGTAATCATCGTTTAGCATCGTAAAAACATCGGTTGCTGAGCGGATCTTAACCATATTCGGGAGTAACTTTGCACGAAATTGAAAATTTCATATTCGTGTGTCCATCGGATATCATAATCGGGACAGTGTGAGGCCTACATAAAAATTGACATGGGATAGCCAAGAATCGTCACCGCGACATTTTGATAATAAATATTTTAAACAAATTAATATCAGAGCAAGAAATGAATAAAATATGCACAAATCGTATTCGAAGCGTCATTTGGTCGTAACTTGGTCATGTAGATCGTGAATAGGTCGCAAGATGGTCATGAAAAGGTCTTGCTAAGATCAGCAAACATTGAATCTGTAGTGGATAGATCGTGGTAAGAGCGTAGAATAGACGGGTAAAGATCGGGAACAGGGCGTAGTTAAAGCGTATCTTGTGCGTGAAGAGAGCGGAGTTTAGTTAAATGCCGATCAGACCACGCTAAAGCCACGCTCTTTCCCGACCAGGACACTATTAACCTAGGCTGTATCCCCGACTATCCCGACCAAGCGCCGTCTATTTCACGACCAAAAAGAGAGCGGGAAAGTTTCCCGTATTTTTTCAACCGGTTGAAAGAATACGGGAAACTTTTCCCGACCTCTGAAGCGTGCCCGCTCTAATACCGATCGATTTTTGACCAACATACGCTGTACCAGACCAAGATACGACTAAGAGCCGTTCTCTCCCGACCTGGCAAAATTCGAGGTCGGGAATGAACGTAGGTACAGCGGGATTGCAGTGGAACGGGGGCTATAATTTACATCTCTTTGGAACACGCGTAAACTTGCGTGCTGTGGCATTCTTGTCGGTAATGATGCATCCCCTCCCTTCTTTATCTTGACAGTATCGATATGATATCATTACATGATGTTATGATAAGTCCTTGATAGTACATGTATATTTCTGAGAAATTAAAACATGTATTTTATAAGAGGCTCTCGGTTTATGAGGCGCCGTTTTACTATTTATTCCCTATTTTTTGACATCACAATTCGAATTTGTGATATTACAAATTCGATTTTTTGATATCAGAAATTCCGTCATATTTTGTGATATCATACAAAATCTATTTTTTTTTTTTTTTTTGATATCACAAATTCGAATTTGTGATATCACAATTCGATTATTTGATATAAAAAAATCCATTTTGTGATATCAAAAATTGTAATATTTGATATCACAAATTCGATTTTTTGATATCAAATAATCGATTTTGTGATATTAAAAAGATAAATTTTTGATATCAAAAAAATAATTTGTGATATCAAAAAATATACTTGTGATATAAAAAAATAGGGAATAAAATAAATAGTAAAACGGCGCCTCATACTCGGTAACTTCAAACTTCATTGTCCTTGGTCAAAGTTACTTCATATGCATTTC
The DNA here is from genome assembly GCA_028142955.1 of Pinctada fucata. Classification (NCBI taxonomy): domain Eukaryota; kingdom Metazoa; phylum Mollusca; class Bivalvia; order Pterioida; family Pteriidae; genus Pinctada; species Pinctada fucata. Next base: position 12,228,736 of record AP027102.1, read on the forward strand.
AGTTTGTGACTACTGTAGACGATACTTGGGTTTTAATATGAACTTTTAATTTTAGCTTTTGTTTTGTTTGGGGTTTTTTGTAAGTACTTTCTTCCTTGTACATGTATGTATAATGATTTTTTTCCTCGTCGTAAAAGTATGTCTGTGAAAAGACTTTGTTCATTCGGGATCTGTAAACAGCGAAATCCTACTCAAGGAAAGCACCTGTAACAGGGGATTCCCCTTTTTTGTGTACCATGATGATTGCCGTGGTTGTTGGTCTCCTGTACATATTTTGGTCTGCTGTTAAATTATATGTGTTTGGCTTTCTGTCTCTAGTACGTCAAGTCTGTCAGAAACATAAGGCTCCAAGTAAGTGTGATGACATTATTTTTATTTTAGTTAGGGGGGGGTGTACTGAACAAATGCAAATACTGAAATAGAAAACTTATTTGGATTGATATCCTATTATGGATCTATAAATGAGTTTCCTAAATATGTCGTTCAACATACATGTATGCATTTAGGGAGCAATCATTTGATTTTTATGGGGGGGGGGGGGGGCAGGAAGACTTTGCAAAAAAAATTTTCCGGATCGAAATTTTAGGGAAAAAAATTTTTCCGGCCCAAAGGGCAGGCGAAAAAAAATTTCCGGATCATGAAATTGCCCCTCCCCCCTCTCTTCCAACCTTTCCACTGCCAAATAAACACTTTTTTGTGTATCATAAACAAAGTATAAAAAAATGGAACAAACTTTACGCAATTTGGAGTGAATAAATAAAATTCAAAAGTCATTAGCACCATATAGCCTGTCTCCGTTGAGTATCATTTTAGTAAACAGATTATAAGCACCATATGCCATTCAAGAAATTAAAATGAAGTGATCTGCTGGCAAGAGATGAACTCATTGTGTGTTTGATGTTTAATATGGCTGAAAAATCATGCTGAATTATTTAAACTTTAGAGTAATTTTCAACATTGGAAAATTATTAAAAAAAATAATCCGGCCCAAAGGGCAGGCGAAAAAAATTTTCTGGCTCTTAAAATGGCCGAAAAAAATTTTCCGGCCGGCAAAAGTCTTCCTGCCCCCCCCCCCCCCATAAAAATAAAATGGTTGCTCCCTTAGTGTAGAAAAAATGTAGCCTTATAATTAGACAGGCAAAATCAATGTTGATGTTCTTTTATGTTTTAAAACTCATGTACAGGTTTGAGTCTCCATACACATAAAGTAGCCATTGTAACTGGTGGCAGCAGTGGGATAGGATTCCATGTCAGTAAGGGATTGGTGGCCAAAAATGTCCATGTTATTATGGGTAACTAACTCTCTCTCTCATCTTTAGTAAGTCAGAATTGTATATGTTAACAAGTACGTATTTATCATAGCTCTGTAGATGCTTACAAGATATAAAAATACTTTCTCCCACATATGGATTCTATTCAATTCTTCTATATAAAAAGATGCTAAATTTTTACTTTTTTATTATTTAAAATTTGCAGCAGGAGAATCTAAAGAAAGAGGGAAGAGAGCAATTAATGCCATTAGGGAGGATTTCCCAAATGCCAAAGGTAAATTCCAACTAGAAACTCAGATCTTACAAATTATAATTACTGTGTTACATTTAAAAATGATATTACATTAAACAATTAACATCAAATATGTACAAATAAATGATGTTTGCTAGGGGTCTGTCGATGCTCAATTAATTATTTGGTGCTCTATTATGGAGTGCTATTAAGATATGATGTCAGGATCTTCTTTATCTCATTTTTGTCAGACTTATGCCCTTTGCCGTGTGGATCTCGTAAAAAAGTTCCCCACGGTGGGTTTGACAGTGTTTCAAATGTCTTTCCCTGACGTAGCATGTGACCTTGACCTGAAAATGTGAAACTACTTTTCAGCTGTTTTACTGTCAAAGATGCCAACGGTGGCATTTGTGTTTCACAAACACAGGTTTTATTTTTAAAGTGAAAGTGCACACCATTCATACTTTTTTCTGAGTTTTGAATCATGATATGTAAAACACTAAAGGATATATTTTAATGATAATCATTATTGTTGCTTTTTTTGTGTAGTTGATTTTATGGAGCTGAATTTAGCATCGTTTGGATCGATAAAGAGCTTTGCTGAAGACTTTATCAGCTTGGACATCCCTCTTCATATCCTTATAAACAATGGTGAGTAAGATGGCTGAACATAATACTTGAAACAGATATCTATAGTACAACTCATCATTCTCAAATACATACTGGGTTATGACATTGACAATTTCAGGTCCCAAAATAATTTAGGACAGGTGATACATCTTTTTCCAACTTACAAAATTGACTAGACTTAAAATGTCGCTATTCTTGTTATTCCTTTTCCGCTGACATCTCCAGAAATGCTCTCCACTGGTTCTAACATGTATTCACTCAAAATACTCCACAGTATAAACAGGACCCTAGAGCCGTGAATTCACAGCATATCTTGGGATGTCAGTAGAAGAAATGAACAGGTTTGTCATTGATTACTTAAGTAAATGAAAAAAATTATCGATCATAGACTAGAACCGATGATACCCCCGCCCGGCATATTTCACATATAAGCAATGTAGAAAAAGTTTGAAGGGGCAAATCTTTACACAAAATTGAGCATCATGATCCCTGCCGATATTTGAACTTGATCTGTATTTCTTAATGTATAAAACAATATCTAAGAAATATATTCCCATTGACAATTTTCATATAAATGTCAGGAAACCACAAAATATTTATTTTTTCAAGTTTCAAGGGGCATAACTTTGCACAAAATTGAGTGATATGACCCATATTTGAACTTGACCTGTATTTCTTGGTGTAAAAGATACTTCGAAGAAATGAATTGATTATCTGTAACGTTTTGCCTTTAAATGTCCGGAAACCACTAAATATTGAATTTTTCTAAGTTTCAAGGGGCATAACACTGCACAAAACTGTGCGACAAGACCCATATTCGAACTTGACCTGTATTTCTTGGTGTTAAAGCTATATCAACGAAATGAATTGATTATCTGTAACGGTTTTCCTTTAAATGTCCAGAAACCACAGGCGGGACAGACACACAGCTGCACAGACGGACATGTGCAACACTATATACCCCCACCATTTTTTTTTTTTTTTGCGGGGATTTAAAAATAATACATGTATATGTATCTCCAAGGCTTCATTAGACCAAAAATGTTCAGTTTTATTTTTCCACTGTTATCATACCCAAATCTCAATTTGAGGATGATAGCCGGATTGGCAAGCCTCGTCATGGACTTCAAATCTTTGATACTCAGGTGGGATTTCCCTGTCCCTGTACAAAGGGGTGATGGATTCTATTAGTCCGTTGTCAGTCTGTCACACTTTGGGTGATTAGTTAGTGATAGGGCTTTGATATTTCACACATGTGTTCCTTGTGACAAGACCTTTCTACACATACCATAATTTTTTACGTTGTGACCTTGACCTAGATATTTGACCTACTTTTCAAAAAAGTTTTGTCTGTCACACTTTGGGTGTCACACCAAATAACTTTTGATTGGTAAGTGATAGCGCTTTGATATTTCACATGTGTATTCCTTGTGACAAGACCTTTTAACAGATACCATAATTTTTCATGTCGTGACCTTGACATAGATAATTGACCTACTTTTCAAAGAATATAAGATTGGCTATATCTTTTGATTGTTGATATTTCACATGTGTATTCCTTGTGACAAGACCTTTCTACATATACCATAATTTTTTACCTAGTGACCTTGACTCAGATATTTGACCTGCTTTTCAAAAAATCTAAGATTGGCTATATCTTTTGATTGGTAAGAGATAGGGCTTTGATATTTCACATGTGTATTTCTTTTGACAAGACCTTTCTACAGATACCATAATTTTTACGTTGTGACCTTGACCTAGATATTTGACCTACTTTTCAAAAAAGTTTTGTCTGTCACACTTTGGGTGTCACACCAAATAACTTTTGATTGGTAAGTGATAGCGCTTTGATATTTCACATGTGTATTCCTTGTGACAAGACCTTTTAACAGATACCATAATTTTTCATGTCGTGACCTTGACATAAATAATTGACCTACTTTTCAAAGAATATAAGATTGGCTATATCTTTTGATTGTTGATATTTCACATGTGTATTCCTTGTGACAAGACCTTTCTACATATACCATAATTTTTTACCTAGTGACCTTGACCCAGATATTTGACCTACTTTTCAAAAAATCTAAGATTGGCTATATCTTTTGATTGGTAAGAGATAGGGCTTTGATATTTCACATTTGTATTTCTTTTGACAAGACCTTTCTACAGATACCATAATTTTTTACGTTGTGACCTTGACCTAGATATTTGACCTACTTTTCAAAAAACTAAGATTGGCTATATCTTTTGATTGGTAAGAGATAGGGCTTTGATATTTCACATGTGTATAACTTTTGACAATTTTTTTAAGACCTTTCTACACATACCATTTTTTTTTACCTATTGACATTAACCTAGATATTTGACCTACTTTTCATAAAAATAAAGATTGGCTGTATACGTTCTTTGGTAAGTGATAGGGCTTTCATATTTCTTATGATGAATCCTTTCTTTTGTTACCAAAAATATTTACCTAGTGACCTTGATCTAGATTATTGACATTTTTTTCTGAAAATTTACCAAGCATTCCTTGAATTGCTATTTTTTTAAAGTTGACATATTTAGACGTCTATTTCTATTATTTTCAGCTGGTGTAATGTTTAAGCCTTATACACTGACAGAGGATGGACTGGAATATCATTTCCAGGTTAATTATCTGGGTCATTTATACCTGACTGACCTACTTATAGGAAAGCTGAAGGAATCAGGGGCAAATAACTCCACCAGAATAGTGAATGTGTCTTCAATAGTCCATAATGTTGGAAGACTAGATGTAAAACATTTAGATGAAAAGTAAGTAAACAGAAGAATTTGATTGGCAATCATCATCCATCTTTCTTTTTTTTTTTTAAGTTCACTTGGATGATGTTGGTAAAATGGGGGGGGGGGGGGGGGGGGGGGGGGGGGGGGGGGGGGGACGGGACAAGAATGACAAATAAGTTAGCTGCAGAGCACTATAGTATTTTATTTTGACTTTAATAACTAAGAACTACATGTACATGATGTATAAAGGAATAAAAATTCAGCATGCCCATGTATGTTGTTAAAATCCTGCCTGTACACATATATAGACAGTATTTAAAGTTGATGTACTTGAAATCTTTCCACACATATTATTGCAAATATGTATTATCTTGTCTGTTTATAGATTGTGCCATTGGTGGGAGTATTCATCATATGCAGCGTACGCAGACTCCAAACTTTACATAGTGCTGATGTCAAGCTGGCTTGATATACTACTGAAGGAACATAACATAATGGTGAATTCTCTACATCCCGGGATTGTTAATACCAGTCTGTATCAGTATGTACCACGCTGTATAAAATGGCTTCTGGACATAGTGGCCACATTTACATATAAGGTAACAGTAATGGATTTGCATTTCAAAAGTAATGAATTTGTACCAATATTTATTCTACAATGTAGGCTAATTAATGATAAATAACCTTTAATTTCCTTTCTCAATTTGTTAGAACTTTGGCTTAAAAAATGGTGTATTTTGCCAAATTTCTGGAAAAAACATCATTTTGGGGTTCATTTTTGACAAACTTTCAATTAGTTAGTATTGAGCAGGCTTCTGAACAACTTCTATATTTTTATATGTTGTTACCTTTGCATGTCTTTAAGTGAATGCAAAAGAAATTTAAAAGCTGTTCATGATCCCGCTCGATATTATCTCAATGAAAATGATCAAGGATTATGCCATTTCTCGAGAAAAATTGATGAAATCACCATGAGTTTTCATGGTATTCAAGCAAAATTTACAATGTCTTAGAAAGTTAAGAGTAGCTTTTGTGCCTAGATTTATCAATATATAGATATTTAACTGTCTAAAAATGACAACAAAATTTGATTTTGGAGAAGTCAATTTTAGGGAGCCACTTTACTTTATAAACCATATATACTCCTTTTCAAGTGTGTTTAGTACAGCAGTCTACACAAAACTTCACATATAAAGCATCAAACCAACATCAGACATTTTTAAGAAATAACAACTAGCTAGCCATGGTTTATTGTCCAGTAATTCCATGAGTCGCTTGAACCAATCAAATTATCACCGAGCCGCGAAGCGGCGAGGTGATAATTTGATTGGATCATGTGACTCATGGAATTACTGGACAATGAATCACAGCTTGCTAGTTGTTATTTCTATTCTAATATAGCACGTGAATGGGCGGAGCTTAGCGCACTGGAAGTTTGTTGGAGATTTTACACCAGGCGAGTTCTATGGTACATATAGGGAGAAAATCTCAAGTCATATTAGAATTAGATGTAGTTGAGGATGTAAATCAAAACGATTTAAATTTACCAGACAGGTCCAATGGTCTGATACGTCTTGTATACACTGTGTCCAGTAATACATTTTTTTTGTACATGTAAACATTTAAAGATTTTTCAAAACACTTTACAGCTATTGAAAGCTACATGTGCTCTTGTTTTACAGGTACCTATGCAAGGGGCAGATACAATCCTTTATCTGGCTCTATCAGAAGATATAAACTCAGGGAATGGTTACTATGACAACTGTACATATCAAAAGACATGTCAAATTGGCTACAGTCTGGATACTATAGAAAAATTATGGGATATATCACATGTTATAATAAATAAACATTTACCTGTCCAGGAATGAGTTTATAAACTTGTAGTCTACACATACATTTACAATGTACCTCAAAGACTTACTATGTACCTTGTGTGCAAATGATGTTTACATATCCTTTTGTCTGTGATGAAATGCTCAAGTTAAAAGAAACATCAAATTCTGTTTTAGTTATCATTTTTAAAAGTGCAACACATTGTCTTAGAGTTTTACCCAGAAGAATCTTGGTACCTTTACTCAGTATATCATAAAGGTGATCAAGGTCATGAGGTCAAAAGTCACTATGGATATATTTGAAATCATCAGGATTCTTTGTCTTTTTATGATGAATCATGATTTCAGCTTTCATACATAACCTATAGTTAGGCATAGTCCATTTGATATTCCAAAGTGTGGAGGGGGGTTTCGAAAATAATAATTTTGCTCTGAATTTTGATGAAAAAATTAAATTTGCTCAATAGTGGGCCATGTGTCAGAAAACAATAATCGTGCTCTCACAAGTAGACTGAATTTGAAGAATTACCATAAAATTTCGCTGATAGTTCCTGAAAATTGTCCGGCTCACTTCGAATGCCGCAGTTTTCAATGTATATAGACATTTTTTGGCTCACTTTTATAAAAGTAGATTTTTATCAAAACATTAATTATCAATGGCTAAGTTCATATTTGAAAATATCAAAAGAATGCATGTTAATGGAAAAAGGGCTTCCTTTGAGGTTTAAATACATTATCAGTATATTATTATATATATTATGCATTACTATTAATAGATGCATGTATCATCATAGAGTCTAATTTTATATACAAGCTTTGAAGGAGAACTTCAGTTTTTCCTAAATTTACAATTCTAAATTTAAAAATTTGTCTAGAAAACCCTCCCCCCAGACCCTCTTATTGTTTACTGAGGATTATATTGTAAAATACGTACTTCTATCTCTCTGTTTAGAAGTGAATTAAATTTTTCATAAAAATTTTAGAATTTTGAATGAAAATCAGAATTTCTATTGATAAAACACAAACGTTGTTTTAAAATATATTGCACATTACTTATTAGAAAAAAACATTATTGCACCAACTTTGCAAGAAAAAAAGAATTTTGCTCCAGTCCAGGGCAAAAAAAAAAATCTTGCTCCGACAAAAAACCCAAGCCCCCTCCCCACGAATATCAAATGGACCATGCCATAGGACTTTCAAACAACAAAGTATATAACTTGTGGAATTTCACAACCTGCCTTTTATGGTGACATTAAAAAACAAAATTACAAAGATCAAAGGTGGACAGAATTTCCATCCAAAATGCTTCGGAATCATCAAACGCCTTTTATACCGTGGATATGATTCTGCTGCCACCAGACGGGCACAGCATGGTTCTTGACAAATATACAGCCTTGTATCAGTGTTTTCTTTAGATTTGATTTCTGTTTGAGTATGACGACTAACTCCATGATGGGCCATACCCAAACATTTGACAATATTGTGACCTTGAGCCAAAGCAGTGGCAACAGAGCATTGATATACCCAGCTCTTTACTTCTGTTATTATTGTTAGAGATCTATTGAATAATGTATATGAAGATCCCTCTCTACACAGAGTTGTTGTCTTTTTACAAAATCATTTACTGTCCAAACAGCTTACTTCAGAAATGGGAAAAATGAAGTTTTCTCAACTTTGTTGGCAAATTTCCCATTTAAATTTATATAGGGGAAAGATCTCAAACTTTCATAACTAACGGTGTATGATATATCTGTACAACCAATACTATGCTCACAGTGAAAGAAAATAATTTTAGATGGGGAGATGTTAATTTTAGCGTGACATAGTCGACGTTCTCCATAGACTCAGTATTGAACACTGGCAACATCGCGCTAAAATTAGCATAGAAAACTCCCTATCTAAAACTATTTTCTTCCACTGTGAGCATAGTATTAGTCGTATGTACACATATCATACACAGTTAGTTATTGGTGTTTCGAGATCTATCCCCCTATGTAAATTTTAATCGCAAAATTTGCCGACAAAGTAGAGAAAACTTGCATTTTCTGATTTCTGAAGCGAGATGCGCGGACAGTAGAATCCTGATCAAAGTTACTATGATGTCAGAATAATGTTACACTTGATAATGTTTTATAGTAGCAAGTCTGTTACCAAGATAATGAAAAGTTGTTTCAACATGTCTTGTATAAAGTTAACATTACAAACTTACTTGCTTTCACACACATTTTATATAATTCTGCTCTTTTTTTTTGCCAGGATTTTCAAAAATCTGTTAATAGTAATGATGACAAACAGTAATGGTTAGTTCCCTCTGATGTCAATAGAGAACGACTGGAAAGGTGAACTGATTGTTGTGTTTACTGTCAGTGTATCTTATTTCTCTACTTATACACCAGAAAGACCAGACAAAACTATGACCAAGTGCCTTCATGCTTCATATGTGGAATGTTTTTGAATGCAACTTTACACCATTTCCCATCATTTACCTTGACCTTAGACCAAATACAATAATTACATTCTTGCTATATTTTGAAGCAACCAAGTTTGACTAAAATCTTCTAGAAGACATATTTTAAAGATATCAATTCAATCGACTATACTAGTACCCTTTTTCATCAATATCACATGCAGTAAGATGCACTTTAGAGTAAGTAATGACATACATGTAATTTCCTGTAAGTCTTTCAATAATAAGGACATACAAACTTTATATATAAAAAGAAATCAAGATTAAGACATTTACTTTAATCATTAACTGACTCATTGTAAAAGTCAATAAAAATATCAATAAAACAGGAGTTCATACAATGAAAAAGTGGAAAGTCAGCAATTATCACATGGTTTCACATATTATATATCAGAGTTATATTACATGTACACAGACATAATCTAACACATACATATAGTATATCATTGACATCACATACAACCTCACTGCCTTCCTCATTTTGCCTTACCATATACATGTATACCATAAGGACTTTCTTGACATTTCACTCAATGAACACCAATAAAGGATCTTCAGGGAGATAGTGATGTTGGAAACATCAGGATATTTCCAAGACTTGGTCCTGAGCGCAGACCTGAACCAATGCAAACCAATTATATTTTTCATGGATCATATTTTATTCTTGGTTTTGGAATAGTGACTATCACTATAATAAAGTCAATTCTCTTTATTTAACATTATCTCTACCAAATTACTTGACCAGGTGGAGCTGATTCAATATTGCAGATGAGACGAGTCGATTAGATTTTAGGATACATAGACTATGAACTGCATGCAGTAATTATTAGAGTAAATACTCATCACCTGTAATTATCATAGCTTACATTACCTGGTCAGAAGTAAACTCTTCTGATGACCAAGCAAAAATAAGCCCCGCCCGGACAGGTCAGTTTGCCACGACAGTATACCACTAACATTTTTCTCTTTTTTTTTTGTATTTTAGGTGTAAACTACACTCAATTACATAGGTATATTTTTAACTTTTTCAAATTTTGCAGATGAAGTTACTGTTCACAAAATCAAGTTTCAACACTTCCCTACCAAATCCCTTGCAATTTTGTACTTGCTGCCCCCTGAAGATCCTTTTCAACACAATGGGTCATTCATATAACCATAAACTGACCATAGGCACAACAATGAAGGCTGGACAAGAAAGGTTAGGTAAAAATAATAAATCAACAATGCCAAATTAATTGTTAGGTTCCTTCAACCTACTATTAATTTTATTTGAGTTGAGAATCTTTTCTAAGTCTAAAAATATTGCACAAAATCTGAAACTTCCTAATTATTTATCTCTTCAAATATATTGAGATCGTAAATTAAGGGAAGATAACTCCCTTACTTTAAAAAAAAAAAAAAGAATGTCAGCTTCATCTCCTATATTTACAAACAAACAAAAAAAAAGAAAAAAAATAGAAATGGAAAAAATATTGAAAGGAAGTTATCAAAATGTTAGTTTATTTGAAGATTAATATAATAACCTAAACCCAAGTCAACTTCGAAAAAAAATCCCAGTAAACTCTACTTTACCCTGAGACATTTTTAGCAGAATTCTGTTAGCATTTGTTTTAAATTTAACATATCAAAGTTTCATACTTAATCTTTGATATTAAGGGATATTTAAAAGGGTACATGTAACCTTATATTTCACTATTAATAGGTTTGAGAACTTCACAACATTTTTGAAAGTAAAGATAATTTCCAAAACAGCTTTCAGACATGCTTCCCAGGGGGAATTTGTTTTAATCTTTAAAGAAAATTTTCTGACAAACATCATCATACATGTACATTCTACTAATTCTTAATGACTATATTAACTTCTGACATAATAAAAGTGAATCTCTGGAAAGTACTAGAAACAGGGACATTAACATTATTAAGAAATTACTCACTTATTACATGATACAGTGTTGTCTTTTTCTTATTATTTATAAGAACATCTTTGTATTATAATTTCTAAATATTTCTGTCTAAATCTGGATTTCTCTCAAACGAAATATACAAAAACAGCTACAAATTCCATTTCTTTAAATCTTTGATGTATGTGAAAAGAATTATAGATCTAAGTAAGAGAATCTGACATAGGATTTACATTTCTGCTCTGCTTTTAATATTTCTGCTTAGATTTAATGTTCACGCAAAGTCACAACCATAATTATCATAAATCTTAAATTACTCCTTGTTTCAATTCCATAAAGATATATTTGTATGATTAACTTACATCCATGTAAATCTCTTTCAATTTCTGTATCATTCTCATAATGCCAAAAACTTCACATCATTTCTACAAAACTTTGGGTTAGTTGAAATTACACTTGAACTCTACGACTTGAAACACAGATATATGGACAATTCTATTTATAATACAACTTTATCATTTGTTAGTCAGGAATATTGAAAGAATCAAGAATATAATATTTCATCTGTATTGCAATCTATTTGGTTTTACAGACTGAGTAATTATGTAAAAAAATCTAGGAAGAAAATACTATAAAGAATATATTACAAGGGCTGATTGATATGTTGTGAGCCTCGTATTGAAGAATTTGAATTTTATGAGACATTTTGCATTATTTTTCTACATAATCCCCATTAGTATCTATACACTTTTGCAACCGGTGTTTAAGGGCCTCTCTTGACTGGTCAGAAAGCCATCCACTGCAAGTATGATGTCATCATTGGACTGAAAGTGGGTGCCACAAAGAGCTGCTTTCAGTTTTGGGAATAGAGAAAAGCCTGATAGAGCAAGATCAGGTGAATAAGGTGGATGCTCAATCAATTAAAGCCACAATCATGAATGGCAGCCATGGCAGTGACAGACTTGTGAACAGGAGCATTGTCCTAATGGAACAACACACCTTGAACTAGTGAGCTTTCCGCGGCACTCAAGTTTAATATTTTCCCGCAACTGTGTCAGAAGTGAAGCATAGTACAGTACGTGCCATTGATTGTTTGTCCTTTTTGGAGATAATCCATCAGCAGAATACCTTCTGCATCCCAGAAAAAAACTGAGGCTCACATTATATCAATCAGCCCTCGTACATGTGTTCATAATTTGTAACTTTCTGACAATGTACATTTCTCCTCATGCCTATTTCATACTATGTAAACTCTTTCATCTTCATTATACATTACAGAGCAAAATTCCACAAATGAACATGTACATGTATTAAATGAATCAAGCTTGAATAAATGTTCTTTTTTCTGACTGTAATTTCAAGTTTGAACAAATTTTCATATTATTTTTTTCTTTGAACAATATCATATTGTTATAATATCGTAAACCAATTTCTGATGAAACCCTAATTCATGGTGAATAAATAAATCAATAAATAAGATAAATTAAATAAAATTGATATTGGATATATCTAACTGAAGAAACAAACAAACTAAACATAAGGCAATCAAAACTCACATTTGAATTATTTATAATAGAGTATCTTTATCCCTTTCCATTACCCAGAAGATGTTTTTTTTACAAATGGTACAACACCCACATACCTATTCTCTCTCATGGAATACCCAAATTCCAAGATAAATGATCAAGGCCAGGCTAGAATCAAGGACCTTTATACACAACCATAATACACATATTCAGTATATGTAATCGAATACACTCATCGTAATAGTAATTATACGGGGATCTGTATAATCCATGTAATGCGAAATACAGAAAATGAGTTCAGAACAATTTCCCACTCAATTTTACTGTTCATCAAAACTGAAGACCAAGGTGCACAAGAACAATTTCCCACTCAATTTTACTGTTCATCAAAACTGAAGACCAAGGTGCACAATATAACACCAAATTGAACTGTTTCTGAACTACCATTAGTCCCCATGTTAAAGAACTGCAGAAGAACATACAAATACCATTTGTCCAATCCAAAGTGATTAGACCCCAAAGTAATGGTGAAATGCACAACTTTACTCTCAAGTTTTCCCTAACTTGAGTCCCTGTGACAATCATCATACAAAGTCTAGTAGAGACTTAAATTGCTGATACCTCACTGAAAACTCTCCAAATACAAAATGAGCAAATACGCTTATTGAAACTTGACAAACTACCCCTCCAAAGGTGGCTCAATCTTCATCTTTGACTTACAAATCTAAGTTTCAGCCGAAACGTTGGGACTGAGCAATTTATTGACTGTTGTTATACGTAAATCTAAGTGTATAACTATTGAAAGACTACATCAAGTCAATTGGTAACATGTATGATTCAGTATGGGCTGGTATAGTGATATAAATGATGGTCAGGCAGCAGATAGAGAAACAAGATAACAGTCATACTGAATTGACTCCAGTCATTTTTGCACTAATTTCCCTACTTGTTTTAAAACCAAGGTAACTGTGTACTACTAAAAGATGTAAACAGGGAATTTTTTTTCAACCATGTAGATTTTTGTAAAGTTTTTCATTTGTAGCAGATAATTTTTTTTCAAATTGAGTCAAAAAAGGTGTAGATAAAAGCAAGTATATTTAATCAGGATACATATAATCTAGCATAATATTAAGACAAAATAGACTTCTAGACTTCAACAGAAAACAAAAACAATTGAAATGAAAAACAAAGAATTTAACTGGGCACCATCCTTCAGCTCTATGGGTCAACCTTGACCTTGACCCATCGACATGGAAGCCTTGACACACATACAGTTTATGAACACAGGGAAATCTATGAACAGGACTGTCACCTCATCAAGCACTGGTCATAAAATGCAGCACTGAAAAAAAATATAAAGTACAATTGTTAAAGTTACAAGTACAGTGTATACCTCATATATATTCAAACTACATACTAAACATTTTGACTGATGAAATCATAAATATTTGTACCTAAATTTACAAGCTTTTCATACCTAACGATCATGTGAATTGAACTAGACAGAGGAAAGTATAAAGTATATGATATAATGCTTTACAGTTCAAACATTTTTCTTTCTCACTGATTATCATACATGTATAATAACACTGTAACATCACATTCGTTTCTCTTAGATTATACAAAACAGCTGATCGTAGGATTCTAATTTTGTTCATTCTTTGAATGGACAAGTATAACAGATCCTGAAGTGCAGCCTCATCTAATAATCTCCAATATTGTAACGGAAACATTTTTAAAAAGTAAAACAAACAACCAATTTAATAAATATATAACAGTTCAGGTATTGTACCCAATTATATCAAATAAGATTAATTGGCAAGATAGCATAAGATCTGTGGTTCAATTCCCGTACAGATCACATTTTTTTTATCTCCACCCTTGTTAGGTGCCATTAGAGTGACCTCACAGGTTTTGTTCATTTTTTTTGTTAAATGTGGGAATTGACTTTCCTTCATTTTCATTCATTCTGAACAAATGACATAAGACTGTAACATACCTTATCAAAGTACATGTAATACAATGGTTACCCTATATCAGGATGATTTTTCTTTTTACTGTACAATTAATTATGTGATGCTAGTATTCGCTTATGTTCTTCTTTAAATAATGTCTGACAGTTTAGCAGGATCATGAATTAAGTCTTTCATTTATGTGGAAAATAACAGTGAACACTATAAACTTAATTAAATCAACTGAATAAATGATTTTTTAAAAGATTTTAACAAACATGGAAAAAACAATAAACAATTACAAAATTACTTTCATACTGCCCCATGTAATGCTCTAGTATTACATCCTACAGATACTGGGAGAAAACGATCACATACTTGTTAGTTTGTCATTTTTGTGTGTGTGAGGATGTGTATGAGTACATAACTCTGTGTGCAGTTTGAGTGTTGGTAAAAAGCTTTATAGAGACTTTCAATAATACAGCCAATGGTTAGTTTCTATATCATTTATTAGTGATGTGACAATAGTTGCCAACTATCGATAGTGGATTGATGAAACCCCTTTGATTTTCGATAATCGATAGTAAAATTGACAATCGATTGTAATTTGATAGTTCCGATAATCAATTGATAATTAGTTTACGACGGTGTCCCGATAATCGATAGTAAAATTTGTCAGATTGCTCATCACTACTATTTATGATATAATAAGAATAATGTTTGCAACATACACATGCAACTTACATTGTCTTTTGATTTATCACGTTCTCTATCCCTGTCCCTGTCTCTCTCTCTTTCCCTTGACCGTCTGTTGGATGGTCCCTGTTGTTGCTGTTGTACAGCTCCTGACCTTGGTGACCTCTGACCTTGACCCTGACCTTGATTACGCTGCTCAGCAGCAGCTTGGGCTGCCCTCTCGTCTTCCTCTGCCTGTAATCTGGCAGCCAGTTCTTGACTGTTGAAATGAATTTAATGCACATTGTAATAAACGTTAACAAAATTATTCATTTCATACAGAAAATAAAGTACAGCAAATGGCAAAATATAAGCCTGCAAAAATCCAATTTGGAATTCAATTTTTTTTCACATTATAACTTGACAGAATATTGCAAAATTAAGATATATTAACATACAAAAACTTTTATACATACCTAATGAGTAAAATTCCAGTATGACACTTAATATACAGAATAAATATAAGAGGTTAACTCACTCTGATAATTGCATTTGTTGTTGTTGTTGTTTACTCTGTTCCCAAGCCAACTCTGGATCTGTGATTTGTTGTTCTTGTTGTAGAGACATGGCTAACAAATAACTGTAAAATAAATCTTAAAATAAATTGAGAAACTCTCAAGGTCATGTAAAGGACAGTAGATGACAGGAGAATGTCTCTCATGATTTTTAGTGGAGCTCCAAAGCTTTGACTTTTTAAAACTAAATGGGACGAGTATACTCCCTAAACTTCATTACCAGGGGTATGATAAAGAATCCAAAACTTCTATACATGTACAAAATCTGGAATGCTCAGGTACACAAATTTCACGTGTCATGATATTTGACTCTGAATGTAAGACATTGACCTTCATTGGAAGTATAATCCATATATGACAAATAATACCAAAATTAAATGTTGTCTGAAATGTTCGAATGTGACAACAAGACAGACATCAGACAGACAGACAGACATCAGACACAGTGATCCCTATATGCCACTTGCTTTGCTACAAGGTGACATAAAATGCATTAACAAGCTGTCTGAGATTGAACAAGAGATTGTATGAAATTAACATAGGGAAAATAGACCTGGAAGATCCTCCAAAGGAAAACAAAAAGAAATATTCAAAAAAGAAATAAAAAGATCAGAATTAAGTGATAAGTTTTTGGTTTAATAGCTGCTTACTCATGATCGACTTGTTCCTCTGTGCCAACATGTACATCACTGGGTATAACTGGTTCACTGGATGGTGCTGGTTTGGTGTACGTGTGGAAGTTAGCGTCCACAAAATAACCATCTCCCTCTACGTTACCCAGAGTCTCCCATACTACATTACTTTCATTCAGGAAACCTTGGTCAGTGACTAGCAAAAATAACTCATTCTGAAATGTAAATAGATTAGAAAACTTCTTTAAATACTTGAAAATATGACAATTTGCTCTTGTATCTTAACCTGTGTTCAGAGAGAGAGAGAGAGAGAGAGAGAAATCTTGGACTGAGAATCAATTCTACTTGATACCCTTGATTTTGCAGATTTTTTGATACCACTTAAGACCAGAATTGAGATTTTTCTCAATCTTGTATCACAATACATGTATATGTACTTGATGTTTTCCTGATTATTCTTTTAAAGGCAACTCAAAACAAAATCAACTTTAAATAGTCAATTTCTAGAGTGATGAGTAATCAACCAAAATTTGTCTTATATAAGCAGAGAGAGTTTTAGGAAACTGTATAGCATATCTTAACACTTACATCATACAATGGAACCATTATATGCACTTGCTCTGATAGCACAAACATGAAAGCTAGAGGAAATTTATTACTACTATTACACTTTGTACCTTCTTTAAAACCTCAACACTCGAGAAACTTAAAAAATAGTTTAATTACAAAAATCTACATTTGAAGGGCAAAATCAAATAACTCATTAATTATTCATAAATCAAAATAGGAAATCATTGAGGAAGGGAAGAAGCTATTTGAGAAATCATTCTTTTTACTTCTTCATTATGGACAGAATGTGGACATACAGGCAGACAAAGTGGTTGCTATAAATCTCATGTTTTATTTGAGTGGACTTTAACATTTCTTCCTTGTTCTTCACCTAAATCATCCACATTTACACTGATGTGTTATTCTATAATCCACTTGACATTGTGTTGAGAAATAATGACTTTTCTTCAAGTATGACTTTCCGCTGTCATCTTCTAGCTAAGACAACAATCGTGAGTGTGTAACGCAAAGAGCTCGGCCTACACTAGGATAAACTTCCTTATTAGTAATACTTACTTACAAGAGTGCTGAAACCTTTACATGATGTATATGGTAAACACTGTGTCCATACTTGACAATTAAAAGAGGTAGGTCAACATTGACTTAACATGTAAACAATTATCAGATTCAAATCATTTGTTATACATGTACATGTAGATGTGTATGTTTTCAGTATTATGATAAGTTTCAAACATAATCTAGCTTCCCTTTACATTACATGCATTATGCATAAAGTGGTGTGATGTACCAGTATGATCAATTTTTTTACATTATCTGACACTTCCTTGAATAGAATTATCTCTGTCTTGTAACTGATCTGTGTATATCAAGTTTACGAATTAATTAAACATGAGACACATGTAATGTATAAGATATGGAAAAGTTGAAAATAAAGATACTGATTTAAAGATACACACTGATTATTATTCCCTTCATTTAAAAGATATGGTCTAAGTCCAATGATAATATATAGATAAGTTATCAAGTAAAATACATGTATCAGCAGTTTATTTGGTAAGTTCAAAAAGAGATGCCAAGTGACCTAGAATTCTGACGCCATAACTAAGGAACATTATGTAACATTTGAAACATAAAAGTATACATTGCCATTTATAAGAAATGCCCAATGTAATTCTTATCATGGAGATGTGTTAGTGAAATAATGATGTCCCAGCTTTTCATATAAAACTAGAACACTGAAAAAGTCATGAAGGGCCCGTTGAACAGGCTTTTGAAATTTTGGATTTTATATGGTCCATCCATGAATACTCTCTCTACATTATGAAAATAATGAAAATTTTTATATAGAAACATGCCCTTCTCATCATTATTCATTAGTACGTTGAATATGAGAAGTGTAAGTTGAAAAATCAAAGCTCTATTGTAAAAGCTGGAGTTATTGGGTCATATTAAAATAATAATCTATCAAGATCTGCTAAAAATTGACCTTCCTTGACTTTCATCCGTGATAGTATGGGATTTCTTGGATCTTTCTATCATAATTCTGAACAAGAAGATGAAATATCAAAAAGCTATCTTAAATACTTCTTCAGTAATTGCATCAGAACCGAAGTATTGATATTTTATAAGATGACCTTGACCTTTGGCCTTACACTTTCAAAATCTATAGGCATGTTCCTCTCATGATCCTTTATCTGTGTATCAAATAGGAAAGCTGTACCTTGAGAAATACTTGAGTTATTGTGTCAGAGCCAAAGTATTGATATCTTATTTTAATTTTTCCTAAGTTTTACCTTGATCTTTGACCTTACAAGTTCAAAATTTATAGACATATCCCTCTCATGATGCTTTAACTGTGTATCAAATATGAAAGCTGTACCTTGAAAGCTATCAAGTTATTGCGTCAGAACCAAAGTACTGATATTTTATTGAATTTTGCCAAAGTATGACCTTGACCTTTAAGGTTTAAAATTTTTAGTCATGCTCCTCTCGTGATCCTTTAACTGTGTAGGAAAAATGAAAGCTGTACCTTGAAAACTATTCCAGTTATCGCATTACAACCAAATTGTTGAAGAATTAACGGACAGATGGACAGACAATTTTGAATACATGATTCCTACAAGGCTTCTGCATTATCATGATGTGGGGCTTTAATAATGATTTATTCTGTCAGGATAGGTCAATTCGGCACTGAAAGATATGCCTGACTAAACAGTACGCACTTTATACAAATTTGCCACTCTTGTGTGCATGTCCACTGAAAATTGTCACTTAAATTTGAAAGAAATCCAAATCATCACATCTGCATGTTAAGCTCATCACAAAATAAGTTTAAATCTTTTTATTTCCTATTTGTAGCTTTTTCTCCTCATACCATAATTTGAAAACATAAAATTGATTCGAAAATTGAATTTTGACAGCCTACTAAACCTTAATTTATATTGCAGCAATGCCCGTACATCACTATGTACATGTATACATCAGTGTTCAACCTTAGTGTCCTGTACGTCTGTCTGTACATAGTAAGTGTGACTGGTACAGACATGGGTGGACGATGTCTGATGACAGCACAGGCTGAATGCATGAATAAATCTACAGCCATTTTTATAGCATCACTTAACAGACAATATGCCGATATCTGCAGGTACGTCTCATAAATAATCTATGGTTACACATATTTTCTATTCAAAATAATACAAAAACTTTTTTAAAGTCCTTATTACAATGTGTATGAATAATAACATTCATATAACTTCTTAACATCATAAACCAATTTCTTCATTTCTAATTTGGAAAATTATTCTTGATCACACATAAGAATTGCTGTATTATTATGTTGTAGATTGGTTAAGGGGTACCAGGGTTGTATAGAGAACAGTGTCAACAGTAAACTAAAGTGCTGTATAATTATGCTGTAGATTGGTAGAGGGGTACCAGGGTTGTATACAGAACAGTGTCAACAGTAAACTAAAGTACTGTATTATTGTGTTGTAGATTGGTAGAGGGGTACCAGGGTTGTATACAGAACAGTGTCAACAGTAAACTAAAGTACTGTATTATTATGTTGTAGATTGGTAGAGGGGTACCAGGGTTGTATACATAACAGTGTCAACAGTAAACTAAAGTACTGTATTATTATGTTGTAGATTCGTAGAGGGGTACCAGGGTTGTATACAGAACAGTGTCAACAGTAAAAAATTATGATCGCTGAGCGATATAGTCCCCTACCGTTGGCATATATCTATGTCCTGCAACTCTACCAATGAATTACTCTTCAATTAAACATATATGAGTTTTATTTGTTGCAGAAAAAAGTCAGGAAAACTGACAAAAACTGAATTGTGCAAGTCATCACGGGGTATAACTTCTGGAAAAATATGTCAAGCGTGACAAATGTCAGACTTGCTCTGTAACTATCCAAGTCTAAGCTGAGTATCAAATTTTACTTGCATATCTCTATTTGTTGCAGTAAAAAGTCTGGAAAACTGACAAAAACTAAATTTTGCAAATCATCAAGGGGCATAACTCCTCGAAAAATGGGTCAAGCGTGACGAAAGTCACACCTGCTCTGCAACTATCCAAGACCAAGCTGGGTATCAAATTTCACGTGAATATCTCTATTTGTTACAGCAGAAAGTCCAGAAAACCGACCAAAACTGAATTTTCCAAGTCATCAAGGGGCGTAACTCCTTGAAAAATAGGTCAAGCGTGACAAAAGTCAAACTTGCTCTGTAACTATTCGAGACCAAGCTGTGAAACAAATTTCATCTGAATGTCTTAATCCGTTGCAGAAAAAAGTCCGGAAAACTGAAAAAAAACTGAATCTTCTAAGTCATCAAGGGGCATTACTCCTCGAAAAATAGGTCAAGGGTGACGAAAGTCAAACTTGTTCTGTAACTATCCAAGACCAAGCTGTGTATCAAATTTCATCTGAATATCTTCATCCGTTGCAGAAAAAAGTCCGGAAAACTGAAAAAAAACTGTATCTTCTAATTCATCAAGGGGCATAACTCCTCGAAAAATAGGTCAAGGGTGACGAAAGTTAAACTTGTTCTGTAACTATCCAAGACCAAGCTGTGTATCAAATTTCATCTGAATATCTTCATCCGTTGCAGAAAAAAGTCCGGAAAACTGACAAAAACTGAATTTTCCAAGTCATCAAGGGGCATAACTCCTCGAAAAATAGGTCAAGCGTGACAAAAGTTACACTTGCTCTGTAACTATTCAAGACCAAGCTGTGTATCAAATTTCATCTTAATATCTCCATCCGTTGCAGAAAAAAGTCTGGAAAACTGACAAAAACTGAATTTTTCAAGTCATCAAGGGGCATAACTCCTCGAAAAATAGGTCAAGCATGACGAAAGTTAAACTTGCTCTGTAACTATCCAAGACCAAGCTGTGTATCAAATTTCATCTTAATATCTCCATCCGTTGCAGAAAAAAGTCCGGAAAACTGATATTCGGACAGACGGACAGACTGACAGACAGACCGAGAGGAAACTAAGAGTCCCCTTCGGCGTTGCCGGTAGGGGACTAACTAAAGTACTGTATAATTATGTTGTAGATTGGTAGAGGGGTACCAGGGTTGTATACATAACAGTGTCAACAGTAAACTAAAGTACTGTATTATTATGTTGTACATTCGTAGAGGGGTACCAGGGTTGTATACATAACAGTGTCAACAGTAAACTAAAGTACTGTATAATTATGTTGTAGATTGGTAGAGGGGTACCAGGGTTGTATACATAACAGTGTCGACAGTAAACTAAAGTACTGTATTATTATGTTGTAGATTCGTAGAGGGGTACCAGGGTTGTATACATAACAGCGTCAACAGTAAACTAAAGTACTGTATAATTATGTTGTAGATTGGTAGAGGGGTACCAGGGTTGTATACATAACAGTGTCTTCAGTAAACTAAAGTACTGTATTATTATGTTGTAGATTCGTAGAGGGGTACCAGGGTTGTATACAGAACAGTGTCAACAGTAAACTAAAGTACTGTATAATTATGTTGTAGATTGGTAGAGGGGTACCAGGGTTGTATACATAACAGTGTCGACAGTAAACTAAAGTACTGTATTATTATGTTGTAGATTGGTAGAGGGGTACCAGGGTTGTATACAGAACAGTGTCAACAGTAAACTAAAGTACTGTATTATTATGTTGTAGATTGGTAGAGGGGTACCAGGGTTGTATACATAACAGTGTCTTCAGTAAACTAAAGTACTGTATTATTATGTTGTAGATTCGTAGAGGGGTACCAGGGTTGTATACAGAACAGTGTCAACAGTAAACTAAAGTACTGTATAATTATGTTGTAGATTGGTAGAGGGGTACCAGGGTTGTATACAAAACATGGTCAACAGTAAACTAAAGTGCTGTATAATTATATTGTAGATTGGTAGAGGGGTACCAGGGTTGTATACAGAACAGTGTCAACAGTAAACTAAAGTACTGTATAATTATGTTGTATGTTGGTAGAGGGTTACCAGGGCTGTATCCAGAACAGTGTCAACAGTAAACTAAAGTTCTGTATAATTATGTTGTAGATTGGTAGAGGGTTACCAGGGTTGTATCCAGAACAGTGTCAACAGTAAACTGAAGTGCTCTCTGTCAGACAACGAGCGTAACCTCCATAGTAAAAATATTTACGGCTACAAGGATGCACCGTACAACTGTCACATCACTGGATCAGGTCTCTTTATATTGTATACCTTAAAATACAGTTGTCGTATCACTGGATGCATCTTGTACCTAGCTGTATAACTGTCATACAACTGATCATTTCTCTTCAATTTTGTGATTCAACAGTTTATATGGAATGGGAAATCTGTCATTAGATATTGAGTATGAGAATTTATGGAACATACTTTAATTATCCAAATTTTGATTCTATGAAGTTGCTAACTTTCAAGTTTTACAAGTCATTAATAGCTTCTTGAATAATTTGCCCAATTTTATATGATAATGGCTATTATTAACTGATCAGAAATAATTGCCGATTTTGCTTATTTCTGATTGGTGCAGACGCTGTTTGATAGAGTTGACCGCTAACGCTCCAAAGCGATATATTTGGGATTAGCGCATGTGGGACCAGTGCGTACATTGATTTTTGTAGAGTTAGATCTTTGACTTCGCGCATCATTACAATGCAAATATTAATATAGGCTTAAAATGCATCAAAGATGCAAAGTGCAGAGTTGCAAAACTTGAATGGTCTCGACAGATGGGAAACATCACAGGCACGTTTCAGGTTGATACACATTCATATATAATTCAGAAACCATTTTCAATTACCTGAGTCCTATGAATTTGACCTTTGATCTTTTGATCCCAAAATCAATAGGGGTCATCCTTGATTCATGGAAAACATTTCTGACAAGTTTCATGATTATAGGTGCAATACATTGTACATGTTCAAATATAGTCTCGAAACCATTTTCAATTATCAGAGTCCTATGATATGACCTTTGACCTTTTGGTGCCAAAATCACTAGGGGACATCCTTAATTTATGGGAAACATTTCTGGAACATTTCATGATCATAGGTGCAATACAGGCTCAAATATTATCTGGAAAATATTTTCAACCATCAGTGATATGAGCTTGATCTATGACCTCAAAATCAATAGGAGTCATCCTTGATTCATGGAAACCATTTCTGGCAAGTTTCATGATTGAAGGTGCTATGCAGTTTCTAACATGGTCCTGAAACCATTTTCAATCATCAAAGTTCTGTGACCTTGACCTTTGGACCCATAAATCAATAGGGGTCATCCTTGATTCACGAGAAATATTTCTGGAAAGTTTCATGATCATAGGTGCAATACAGGTTTTAATATGGTATGGAAACCATTTACAATCATCTGAGTCATATGACCTTGACTTTTGACCTTTTGACCTCAAAATCAATAGGGGTCATCCTTGATTCATGGGAAACATTTCTGGCAAGTTCTGTGATCATAGGTGCAATACACCCTCTTGTATCATCAGGAAACCATTTTCAAACATAAGAGTACTATGACCTTGACCTTTTGAACCAAAAATCAATGGGGGTCATCCTTGATTCATGGGAAACATTTCTGGCAAGTTTCATGATCATAGATACAATACACCCTCTTATATCATCCTGAAACCATTTTCAAACATCAGAATACTATGACCTTGACCTTTGACCTTTTGACCCCAAAATCGATAGGGGTCATCCTTGACTCAAGGTGAGCATGTGTATGAAGTTTCATTGCACTAGCATGTATCATACTTGACTTATAGTCCAGAAACCAATTATTGACACCAGCCCGTCCAACCGCCGAGATGCCCGTCCACCCGCCCTCATGCCTGCTCGTCTCGCATCAAATTAAGAGCCGAGTTTTACAACTCAGTTATACAGGCTAAAAAATTCTGATAATCTAATAAAGCAGTAATTAACTTTTGATTTCAGTCTACTTGTGACTATACAGACCTGGTCAGGCATAGGTTAACATTGGCCTTCAGCTTTGGTCAACCAATACCTAACCAGGTCTATATAGTCACGAGAAGAAATCATTAAAAGTCAGTAATTGTATATAATGATGCATTTATCTGTGCAAGCCATGTAAGTGGGCCAAATACTTATTAAGAAATGTTCAGAATCAACTTAACAGCAAAGTTTGTTTTTTGCATAGTGAATTCTTCCTTCCTCATAGACTAGAAACCTTTCCCATTTTCCCTAGATGAAAGTAAGTGCACA
The DNA here is from genome assembly GCA_028142955.1 of Pinctada fucata. Lineage (NCBI taxonomy): Eukaryota > Metazoa > Mollusca > Bivalvia > Pterioida > Pteriidae > Pinctada > Pinctada fucata. The sequence goes on from AP027102.1 coordinate 12,253,497, forward strand.
ACTTCAAGTTGTATCCTTTTATGTATCAAAATCTACACTACAGAGATATAGAATACATCATAATAGCATTGAAGTATACAGCTCATGTAAAAGTATGTACATTTATCATGAAGGTATACGATAATAAGGGCGGAATTTTGTTTTTCTATCATGCTATTTTTAAGCGGGAAAGGAGAAAATATGAGAATTATGTCACTGTTACTCAATGCCAAATCCACATATTACGGAACTTAATTTGTGTATCCCATTAGCTTGATTATATGTAATATGACAACCAATAAATTAGCAGTTAAGCTATGATAGATGTTTTACAATGGAGCATTGTGCAAGCAGTATTGATTTTACAATCACATGTACTCTGGTGGCCCAAATACTAGATTGCTTCTTGTTATATCACTGTTTACTCTCACCTGGTATGTTTACACGGTAGAGTTACTGCGGTGGTTAACATCGTTAGATTTGTTGAATTAGGAAAATCAATGCATAGTTGATGATAATCAAAGTTATAAACTATGTAAAAATTGATATTATCGGAGAATCAATTAACGTAATCACCTGCTTCAATGATTTGATTCAGACTAGGATAAGAATTGTGCACTTGATCACATTATAAAGACGACTGTTCTACCTAACAGAAATGATCATTCTGCATAGCTATGATATCCAAAGATTCTTATCTATAGAGACAAGGGTTTGGAAAAAGGGTACTACATGTATGAAGAAAGAAGTATTAAACTAGGACAGAACACTTATTACCTACTAAACCAAATTTATATGCGATGAAAACTGATCAGAATTCTTGTCTCTCAATTTTGACTAGTGCTAAGCACTATATCCCCAAAAGTTTTATAAAAAGAATAATTTCCTCATGTCAAATTAGAATACTAATGTGAGTCATACTGTGTAATAGGTGAGGGATATGGAAGGAAAATAAATTTGATGCTAATTCAGTGGTTGAAAACAATGCTATCACTGGGTATAAAATTCATCAGGAGAAAGGTTATCTTTCTTCTTGATCTCCTGCATCAGTATTAGATTTGTTGTACAGTTCCATTGGTCAATGTTTCAGTTCCTACGTTTTATGAAAGCTGCAGTAATTGAAATCTGTACTGATTTTGGGGGGCAAATAACTGCACATGAGAATATTCCTAAATGTTTTAGTAAGGAGGTGAAGGTAGCCAACTAGTAATTTTTTTCTTATATTTAGAGCCACATAATTACTTAAATGCAAAATTCTGTGCTGAAGGTGATGTGAATTTTACTCTTTTAATTTTCAGAGTTTGCTGCACAGAACTTCATCATTAGGGGAAGAAACACAGCATCAATGATGTACCATCAACAATACCTGCTGAATATGACACTTACATTTCTTATCAATTTTCTTCTGAATAGTTTAAAACAGTACTGATAAAATCATCTTTCATGAAAACTGGATCAAATAAATTGTTTGCTCCACACACTGTTTCAATGTTGAAATGTCTTTGTATAACACTTAATATAAAAACTTACATGTATATGAAAATTGTTTTTTTTTTTTTTTTGTCTAATAAATAATATTTTGAAAATACATGGCGTATATGACCTTGTAATGAAAGCCGCCAACATTTTCAGTAGAAAGAAATTATGTGTTTTTGAAACACTGTTTCACTCAGACAGCAACTAAATTTTCATGTAAACACTGGTTGGTAACATGCTTCAAGACAGAAAATCAAATTCAAGGAAGTTTGGTCCCCAAGTTTTGGTAGTTTGTCTTTATAGAAATGCTTACAGACCATCCCTATGTTTTAATAATATATCTCGTGTTAAATCATACATATATTACTAAATTTTGTCACAAGGATGAAAGTTTGGTACCTATGGAAAAGTCTTGTCACAATAAATACAAAAATGAAATATGTGAAAAAGTATCGCAGAGAAATAAAAACACTCATCAAAAAGTTTCAAGACATCCAATATTTGATTCTAGTGACACAAAAAATCAAGATTAAGTAGTTGGTACTTCATACGTTTATGACAACTCTAAGAATTCTTCACATCATAAGGATACAGGATAAAGATAAGGAGATAAAGATGAGGAGATAAAGATGAGGAGATTACTTTTATGATTTCTTACCAGCCATTACACATCTACAATTGTATTTCCCATTTTATCAAGGATATGACCTAAATTGATCCAATATCAGCTATTTCTATGGAAATTGATTTATATAAAATTCAAGGAAACAAAGAATTATTTTAAAACGTCTTACCAACTTGGATACATATGACTTGGCATAATGGAGGGATGTCTTAATGCGTGTTATGATCGTACTGATACTGACAGATATATAACTAACCTTATGTCTGTACATCGTGCTGAAGTGATTATTCCTGAAGAAGACGCACAGTTCATCCTCCTTAACACAAGCACTCAGTTCGCACAGACCATGGTAAGTCAACTGTGACGCAGTCTTATCGAGAAAGGCTTCAGCTAGCAAAGCTAAAAATATAGAACTGCTCATGTCATAAATCTGTAATATTTGAGCAATGTGAAAGTTCATTTGAAGAAAAAATGATTTGATTTCAATTTGAATATGATTTTACTTCAATGCATTTTACTTGATTGCAAAACAAATTTTCACAAGAAGAAACAAACACATGAAAATCATGTCTGTATTAATGTCCACTCCAAAGAAATGGAGAGGCTAGCCACAAACACATGAAAATCATGTCTGTATTAATGTCCACTCCAAAGAAATGGAGAGGCTAGCCACAAACACATGAAAATCATGTCTGTATTAATGTCCACTCCAAAGAAATGGAGAGGCTAGCCACAAACACATGAAAATCATGTCTGTATTAATGTCCACTCCAAAGAAATGGAGAGGCTAGCCACAAACACATGAAAATCATGTCTGTATTAATGTCCACTCCAAAGAAATGGAGAGGCTAGCCACAAACACATGAAAATCATGTCTGTATCAATGTCCACTCCAAAGAAATGGAGAGGCTAGCCACAAACACATGAAAATCATGTCTGTATTAATGTCCACTCCAAAGAAATGGAGAGGCTAGCCACAAACACATGAAAATCATGTCTGTATTAATGTCCACTCCAAAGAAATGGAGAGGCTAGCCACAAACACATGAAAATCATGTCTGTATTAATGTCCACTCCAAAGAAATGGAGAGGCTAGCCACAAACACATGAAAATCATGTCTGTATTAATGTCCACTCCAAAGAAATGGAGAGGCTAGCCACAAACACATGAAAATCATGTCTGTATTAATGTCCACTCCAAAGAAATGGAGAGGCTAGCCACAAACACATGAAAATCATGTCTGTATTAATGTCCACTCCAAAGAAATGGAGAGGCTAGCCACAAACACATGAAAAACATGTCTGTATTAATGTCCACTCCAAAGAAATGGAGAGGCTAGCCACAAACACATGAAAATCATGTCTGTATTAATGTCCACTCCAAAGAAATGGAGAGGCTAGCCACAAACACATGAAAATCATGTCTGTATTAATGTCCACTCCAAAGAAATGGAGAGGCTAGCCACAAACACATGAAAAACATGTCTGTATTAATGTCCACTCCAAAGAAATGGAGAGGCTAGCCACAATTACATGAAAATCATGTCTGTATTTATGTCCACTCCAAAGAATTGGAGAGGCTAGCCACAAACACATGAAAATCATGTCTGTATTAATGTCCACTCCAAAGAATTGGAGAGGCTAGCCACAAACACATGAAAATCATGTCTGTATTAATGTCCACTCCAAAGAAATGGAGAGGCTAGCCACAAACACATGAAAATCATGTCTGTATCAATGTCCACTCCAAAGAAATGGAGAGGCTAGCCACAAACACATGAAAATCATGTCTGTATTAATGTCCACTCCAAAGAAATGGAGAGGCTAGCCACAAACACATGAAAATCATGTCTGTATTAATGTCCACTCCAAAGAAATGGAGAGGCTAGCCACAAACACATGAAAATCATGTCTGTATTAATGTCCACTCCAAAGAATTGGAGAGGCTAGCCACAAACACATGAAAATCATGTCTGTATTAATGTCCACTCCAAAGAATTGGAGAGGCTAGCCACAAACACATGAAAATCATGTCTGTATTAATGTCCACTCCAAAGAAATGGAGAGGCTAGCCACAAACACATGAAAATCATGTCTGTATCAATGTCCACTCCAAAGAAATGGAGAGGCTAGCCACAAACACATGAAAATCATGTCTGTATTAATGTCCACTCCAAAGAAATGGAGAGGCTAGCCACAAACACATGAAAATCATGTCTGTATTAATGTCCACTCCAAAGAAATGGAGAGGCTAGCCACAAACACATGAAAATCATGTCTGTATTAATGTCCACTCCAAAGAAATGGAGAGGCTAGCCACAAACACATGAAAATCATGTCTGTATTAATGTCCACTCCAAAGAAATGGAGAGGCTAGCCACAAACACATGAAAATCATGTCTGTATTAATGTCCACTCCAAAGAAATGGAGAGGCTAGCCACAAACACATGAAAATCATGTCTGTATCAATGTCCACTCCAAAGAAATGGAGAGGCTAGCCACAAACACATGAAAATCATGTCTGTATCAATGTCCACTCCAAAGAAATGGAGAGGCTAGCCACAAACACATGAAAAACATGTCTGTATTAATGTCCACTCCAAAGAAATGGAGAGGCTAGCCACAATTACATGAAAATCATGTCTGTATTTATGTCCACTCCAAAAAAATGGAGAGGCTAGCCACTAAAACATTTAAATGTAAATTGTCTCAAAATAGAATTGAAATCAGAGATTTGTAATTTGAGAATAAAACTGGTAAGTCTATGATTTCCAGCAAGTTCATAATCAGTTTGATGTACAAAATCTATATATTATTTACCCTCTGTGACTAGGGATTCCTTGTCAGAGGTTCGGTTAGTGATTATCTTCTCCACAAGTTGGTTATAGCTACATGTGCCGACAGCATCAACTGTTTTCTGGTCCTGTGGGTCAACCAGCCAACCATGATATAGGGAGATCACCAATAAATCAAATATTATGCATTCAGGGGTATACTCAAAATCTCTGACGCTAAAAAGAAGAAAATTAAACATAATTTATCCATTAGGTAACAGTAACACAAGTTAGTTCAGTGATATGAATCATACCGGCAGATAGGTATCAATAATCCATCAAATGACAAATTTTTATACATCATCAACGATCAAAGTAAAGTCATACCGTTACTACATGTAGCAGTAACTTACCCTGTAAATTTGACATTGACATCAAGTCCTGTTTGTAGTTTATGTATCACAGCCATAGCATCATGCATGTTTTGTTCATAGTTCAGCACTATTGCTTCTGGACTATTCTACAAGAAAACAAAGCTCTTGGTGTGACTGAAAGCTCTCTGTATGATAGTATCAATCTAAGATGAGTAAAATACATGTAGGGCATAAAAACATGATATTATGACCTCTTTTCAAAGTTTCAAAAATGTTTAAATGTGATAGCAAGGTCAAGGTCATAAATCAATGAAATCTGTGTTTGTGAAACTAGAATGCCCCCGTCGGCATTTATGTCAGTATTAACACCATTTTCTGTAGGTGAAAGGTCAAGGTTATGAGGTCAAAAATGTTGGCATAAATGGAAAGGCCTTGTCATAACGAATATACATGAAAGCCCTATCAGTTACCATTCAAAAGTTATGCCCAATGATTAAGTTTTTGTCACGGACAAACAGACAGACAAACAAACAGACAGGCCAAAAATTATATGCCCCCAAACCTTGGGGGGCCTGGAGAGGGGCATAAAAATTTTTAAAGCAAAAGATAAGTCGTGTCGTGCATCACCATTCTTTGGTGGAGTTATAAAAAAATTGAAAGTCTTTATCATTTGTATCAAAAGAAATGGCAAATATCATTCATACTAATTCTAAAAGCAAAAGATATGGCCAACAATATCATTCATAATTATTTGAAAAGCAAGTAAAAACAAGGTAGAAAATCATGAATCATATAATTTTGTCATTACGCAATTAAATTCTTTGAAAGACAGGTTAACTCATCTCTAACATCCCAGATTACAATATATCACTGACTCCTCTACATTTGTACCGTCAAAATGATATTCAGTATATTGATTATATTAAATTAATGTAAAGGCTAGTATATACTCTCTCTTTCTTTCACTTAGTGCAAGTGTGATGATACAATGTTATATTTTATATAGTGTATTTGTTTAATACTATCAAACATGGAACATCTAGAAAATAAATTATTCATCACACAGAATAAGCTAGCATATATGATACTGCAAAATAAACAAGTATAACTGACTACCTTTGGGGCGTTTTCTAGGATGCACTCTCCTAGATGAGTCATCAGCTGTTCTGCCGTTATAATCTCAGTCCCTATAGTAAGCCTCACTTTCCCTTTGACAAGAAGCACGTTCATAATGGCCAGAAGGGGACACGGGCCATTCTCATTTTGAGTTATAATGGGAACTTCTTTACTTTTGAAGTTGATCCATTTGACTTGGTACACGTTTGGTCCTTCCTGGTTACCCTCGGTGTCATCACAAATAGCCGCAGCCATGGCATCCATAGCCAGATCTGATAACGGCATCTCACTGTCCGCTTTAGAAGCAGTTTTATCGTCACTTTTACCGTTCCTATCACATTCTTGTCGGTCTTCCTCCTCAGAAGGCAGTTTGACTTTGAGCCGTGCCTCCTCACTGATGAGTCCTTTGTTATCTATGGTACACGATTCCGTCTCCATCGTACCAGCATCAGCTTCCTTATCATCACTTTCACCAACCTTTGAACTCTCCACTTGTTTTTCTTTAGAATTCTTCACTTTTTCACAGTTGTCTGTTTCTTTACTTTCACTCTTCTCACCACTGTCAGCCCCATCCCTGTCATTTTCACTTAAATCTTTTTTTCCATCTCTTTGTTTATCTGAAACAACAAATAACATGTTGATTACAATCACTTCAAAGTTCCTGAATTTGTACACATACGTACATGAAGTTAAACTTCCTATGTAACATACCACTAAATGTAACAGTATTTACATTTCCTTCAATCATTACTAGAACTAAAGGTCATTATAAACACATTAACATGCAATACTTCATTAAAAAGCATGTAGTTGAAGCTTGAATGATGTATGATATGTATACTTCAACATTGTAGTAAATCTTCTAGAAAATACAATAATAGAATCTATCACCAGGTGTGACAAATGACAAGGAAATCTAAACTAAGTATCCAGGATTTGCTTTGAGACTTGCAGAGTCATGGAAAAAAAGCAAATCATGGACACAAGGGTTGGATTCCCTTATCAATTATCTCACTCTTTAATTATTTTTCCCCCTGAGTCTGAAATAATTTCAGTACCCATTTTTGCCATGATTTTATCCAGCTGCATGGACCAAACGTGTCTTTTATCACTTCATAGTCAATGTTCGCACAAATGGATGATGGATTTGTCATTTAGCACACTTTGAGTAAAACTCTGTATATATGGGAGAAATAGGAGATTAAGTATTCATTCTCGAAAGTTCGCTGTACATTTTGTACATATGAATAAATCTTCCGAACCTACCCCCCCCTCCCCCCCCCCCCCCAAAATAAAAACTGCCCAAAAGGGACAGATTACACTCCCACAGCATTTCTTTCTGATCAGATTCAATTTTATGATGTGAAATTCAATTATTCACAGTGAATTCTCTCATATGATGGATTTCCTTGTTATGCTTTGTGAATGACCAAACATGATGTCGGAAAGTTATAGCAATTAACGTAATTTTTTTCTTTTATAAATTTGTTTATGATATGGCAGCAGGAAAGGGGGAGCAATACAGGAGGGGGCACAGGGTACAGGTCATGCAACTTTAAGTATTGGTATATTCAGGTGCAGCTTTCGCTGGAAAATATTATCAGATGAAATGTTACAGAAAGACACTGAAGGGTCTTTATCATTTATTTATCTATTATAATAATGCATATGACACAGGACAGCCCCATGATTGTTTAAAATAATATGCAACGTACTGACTAGTTGTGCAAACTTTAGTGGGTATTGATATCAATTTTCGTCTCTGAAGGAATAACACAGTCTCATAAACTTAAGTTATGCAATGCTTTATATTTCCTTCTTTTCTGTTTAATTACGGACTATATATATATACTAACGATTCGAATACCAATTTTCCATTCGAATATTCGCTGAAATCTATTCATTCGCAAATATTCAAATGTTCGTTTCAGCTCTACTGTAAACTGTCTTTTATTCACAAGCATTTTATTTTCGAGATATTCGGTCTGATGGTCAGGTCAAGGTCAATACCTGAAATAAACTTAAAAGTCAACCCATAATGGCATTATTTCCTATCTGTATGCAAAGTTTGAATGTAAAATTCCATATAGTATATGTACAATATAGATTAACTCTTAATTTTTCAAGGTCAAGGTCAAACCTCAAGGTCAAAAACAATACCTACATTCAGATCCCCTCACTGTGCTATATCTTTTTACCAAGTTTGAAGAATGTACCCCTTATAATTCTTTCAAAACTAAAACTTAAACACAAAATTACATTTTTTTCAAGGTCAAACCTCAAGGTTAAGGTAAAAAAAACAATACCCTTTCACTCTGGCAGACTGCTTTATCCCCATACTGAGTTTGAATATTGTTCCCCTTATAGTTCTCTCCAAGCAACCTAAACGCAAAATTTTTCAATATCAAGGTTAAATCTAAAGGTCACAGTAAAAAAGAATGGTTGCATTTAGATCCCCTTTTCATGTTTTATCTTTGCACCAAGTTTGAAGATTGTCCTCTCATAGTTCTTTCACAACTACAGTAACCTAAATCCAAAATGATATTTTCTAAGGTCAAGGTCAAATCTCAAGGTCAAGGTAAAAAACAATACTTGTGTTTAGATCCTCTCACCATGCTTTATCTTTGTACTAAGTTCGAAGATTGTACCCCTTATATTTCTTTCACAACTACCCTAAATCCAAAATTACACTCTTCAAGGTCAGTGTCAAACCTCAAGGTCAAGGTCAAAATCAATAACTGCATTCAGATCTTCTCACCCAGCTTTATCTTTGTACCAAGTTTGAAGATTGTTCCCCGATACAATACAATGCACGAGATGGTGATACATGATATAATGGCAACGGCAGATCCAGCACCCCTTTGCCAGGGGGTCAAGGGGGTGAATTTTAGGGCTGGGATGATACGGGTTTCATGCGTATCCCTACATATCAAGATACAGTGCCTACAATACGATATGTATCACCATATTTCAGATGTACATTGCTGTAATGAGGATTCTTGCTGTATTGAATGAAACTCAATTATAACATTAAAATATTTTGATAAAACCTATATTTTTCTGGATCCTGGAGACAAAATCAAGATTGATAAAAAATCCCAAGTAATAAAACAAACAAACTTCTGAAACTTTGAACAATAACATCACAAGTTATTACTGATATTATTGGCTATTCGGCTACAAGTCAAGCTACAAAAACATATTTGTACCTCTTTGTCATGATATTTTTGCAAATGAAAAGTTCATGAATTTATGTAACAGCTCCCCCCCCCCCCCCCCAACTCCTTTTTTCAATACATAGAATTACATTGTATATCTCTCTTTTAAGTTCCCCTTCCTGTTTGAGTAATCCTAAACTGAATATTTTTTCATGAGGAATTCTTTTTTAAAAGTATAACACAGCATAACATATGCTCCTTTCCCTAGAATATTGAAAGACTTGCAGCATAATTGTTGTTTAAATGTGTTTGATTTTATCTGATGGGTACATTTACATCTTTAACTTGTTTAAGGACAAAATGTTTTCCGTTTCTGTACGTATCATTTTATGTGCATGTATTATCACATTTTGAGAAATGGGAGAAAGATGAGAAATGAGAAATGAGAAAGAGAGAGAGAATGCATTAAATTAACCATGTGGATGTGATCTTTTATGATTTTGATACTGGAGTTAAACTTGTCGCTGGCAAGATGCGTGTTTAATGTTTAGAAAAGAATATAAAATACAGATAATAGACAGACCTTTTTATTTTTCTTCAAGGGGTGTTCCCGACGTTCAATCAAGGATTGACTCAAGTCGGTTTAATATCAAAAATTTACAAAGTTAAGTAACTATAAAGTTCGCATACGATTTCAGAACTCTTTCTTTCAGATAAATAGATAAAATTATCTTAAAATTGAATAGATTTAGGTTGAATGCCAGTATCTCAAAATCAATAAATAAATGGATTATGAGCGCATGAATAGCTACTGGACAATAATTACTTTACTGTACGACTAATACTACACTCAGAGTGAGAGAAAATAGTTTTAGAGAGGAGTTTAGAGCGACGTCGTCGATGTTTAACAGAAAAAATAACACTGAGTCTATGGAGAACGTTGACAACGTCATGCTCAAATTAACATAGAAATCTCCCCATCTAAAATTATTTTCTTTCACTGTAAGCATAATATTGGTCATACAGACATATATCATACACCATTAATTATGAGAGTTTGAGATCTATCCCCCTATATAAATTTTAATCGGAAAATATGCCAACAAAGAAGAGAAAACTTAAATTTTCTGATTTCTGAAGTGAGCTGCGCAGACAGTACTGTATCGATATATTGACCACCCCTATTTACAACTAAGCGAGATCTGTATACGTATGGATACATTGATTCACCAGTACTGGCCTATGATCAACAGGATGAGCAAGATCTATTGAATGCTATTATTTTCCATAGCTGTCAACTGACCCAATTTCGGCGGGTCAGTCCCGCTTCTTTACCCTTTGACCCGATTATTTTTTATCAACCGCGCGGTTTTTCGTCGCTGACACGGGAATCACCTGATTCCGATTTGGTTCAGTCCATTACTTGGGGCTTTAAATTTCCAGTTGTGACTTTTTCAATTAAACACCTGCAGTTACAGGTAAATTGGGTTGTTTGTTTAATGATATGGGAAGTAACTAGCCACTTTCATGTTGTTTTAACGACCTGTGCTTGCAGTGTTCTCCCCAGAAATTTCAGATAGCATGGTGCCAAGTCTTCGCGGTGCACCTTGCGTTGGGATGCGCATCATTGCTCGTATTGCATCATTGCATACTGTTTCATGTGTTGTTGCTTTATTACTACACTGTTCAAAATAATTTTGATAATGAAATAAATATGTTAATAATACTACATTCTTATCTACATGTCAATTATCATTAAATTTTAGACAGTGAGGTCATTTGTGTTCTATTTGTAAAGAGAGATTCATGACAGTTTTAAAACTCAATTAGTTTTGGGCCTTTTGAGAAAATTATCTAGAGACTGTCTCATGACCATAACTCCAGGTACCTTAGTGTAAAAATTTAGCATATTACACTGATTTGGACATGTTGGAAGGAAATTCAGTGAATAGGCCATTTTCCATGATTTTTAAAATATCAATGGGCCATTTCTTTAAAAAAAAAAGTACTAAGTTTTCAATGGGCCATTTTGCAAATCAATGGGACTATGGTGCCTGTTCCTTGTCCTTCCTAATCACTGATATTAGTGAATCTAAGTGTATAATGAAAAGAGAGTCAAACCTAGAGTTATGAGAATTTTTTGGTTCAAGGAAAGGGCAGGTTTCGCCTTTTAAAAAAAGTTGAAAATTATCTTTAAACAAATTCCTACATGAAACAAGTGATTGGGTCCAATGATGGAAACATTTACCCCCCCCCCTCCTTATTTGCCATTGCAATAATGTTTGAGGTAATCTCTGGCAAAGAAAGCTGACAATCGTTCTACTTTGCCCACAATGAATATTGAACAAACCTACCCCCTCCCCCTACATCCCCCAAGAAATCAAGATCTATTTAATATGTCAATTGTATACAAAGCCTTCTATATCACGCTCACATATTAAAACGATGGTCCATGCACCATGTTGTGTTTTGATGATTAATTTCAACTATCCGTCTAAACTTCTTATTAACTAGATAATCTGATTCAAGCGTATTTCAAAAAAAAAAAAAAAATACGGACATACCGATTCCTTATCTATTCAAAGTAAAATGATTTTGCGCGAGCCAGATAAGCTCTTTCTTATCTTGTAAAAGCGGTATTATTTGTAGGACAAAGACGGCGAGGTCGGGTAATACGTCGAACAGTAAGACGGATTAAAAACATATTTAAATGACATCTGATATAGCATATTTCTATTACCATCACGCTGTAACTATATGACAGGTGCCGGTCAACACTATCTAGTGATTATACAAGTAGATGAAAAAGTTTTCATAAACTACGTTATAGAATGGTCGTCTTTTGTTGGTCACTCGATAGACATTGACAACGTAGTTATTTTAAATGTCCGATAGATTGACGTGCGCCGTAGAAGCCAGACACGTTCTAATCTCAGGTAAAGCTTGCGGGGGCTACAAAACGTTTAACACCTCGGATTGTATACAGCCGGGGCTAAATAACCGGGAATGCGGCGGTTACATGTAAATCAATCAATTAACGCAAAGGGGTACACAAAATTGTTAATACACGATTTTTTTAGGGAAAAAAATATAGCATGGCAGCCGTAAAATATAGCGTGGTGCTAATCCCGATAGCGTGGCGGGGCCGCCACGCTAAAACAGCCTGGGGAGAACATTGGCTTGGATTCTTATGGGAATGTCTATGGGAAGACGATCGTAAACACGGAGATTTATGCAGACGAAAAGGGACAAGCTTTTTTATAGTGTTTAAAACAATTGAAGCAGTGAAATGTAGAGTTCATTTCACACAAAATCTTCATCATGGTATAGCAACTAAATAAAAATATATCTACATGTAGCCTAGTAAATTCAACTATGAACCTTCAGTCCTTGATTTATAAGTCCTTTGCTACATTATCATGATTATTCAGTATTACAATTTAAATAAATGCTTTGCATGTCTTACAATAAAATGAACTTTATTGACCTGGTTTTTTCTTGGGGGGGGGGGGGTTAAATTTTATTCACAATGCAGTGGCGGATTCAGGGGGGTGCGGAGGGGGCGCCCGCCCCCCCGGCACTGACCCAAAATTTTCCAAAACAGGTATATTTTGGCCCAATTTGAGTCAAAATCGGCAAAATTCGCCCCTTGACCCCCCGGCAAAGGGGGCGCTGGATCCGCCACTGCAATGACACAAGCAAAAGGTTGCGCTTTTGTTTCGCGCATTATGACCCTCTTTTTCATTTCCCAAAGATGGTCATTGACCTTCTTTTGTCTGAAAAAAGTTGACAGGTATGTTATTTTCATTTAAATTGTATGATTAACTTGTCAAAATCGCTTTAATCAGATGTATCCGCAGTAAGCCAGGGATTTTTTTTGCCCCTTTTTGGGGCCGTTATTCGGCCCCATTCCCAATGAAAAATAGTATCTTTTTTTCCCAATTGTGACTCTAAAATTTCCCAATTTCATTCAGATGGAATTATCAGCGAAAATAGTGAAAATAACTGGTTCAAAAGTAGCAAATTTACTAATCATTTGCCATATTGTTGTAAGCATAAGAAATTAAATCATATTTAAAGAAAATTATATGATTAAACATTCAATTCTTAACTTTTGATTGTATAAACTGTCATTTTACTTTGATATTTAGTACTTCCCAAATATTCCCAAATGTCGTTAATTTTCCCAATTGCAAGGGCCCCGACCCCATTCCCAAATTACTGAAAAAAATCACTGTAAGCTTGCAGACAGTAGTCGCGAAAGCCTGGAGCAGTGCTAAAATCGATTCATTACAAGCAGACGACCAACAGACTAAGGATTGAACATCTGTTCATGTTATCCGGTAAGGTGTGACACTGCCATAAGCAAGATCTATTGAACTGTGTCACCATCATCTGAAGTTTTGCATGATTATAAAAGCTGTAAAAATCGTGTTTTTCCAGTTTCCGAAGGCAAAGTGTTGTGTGGACAGCAAACCTGTGACACAGACAATAAAGATAGACATGCATATGACCAGTTAACGCCAAACAAACTTAGCAATATTAAACAGCTAGATTTCAATAACTAATGGACATTGCAGTGGAAGTGTTTCCAGCCTGTCCTGATCCTGTTAGCCATGTCATTTGAATGACTCACTTTCATCTTGGCACTCGAAGTCCGCTAATAAGACATCATCTAAATCCGCATCTGATTCGCTCTGAGAGGAACTTGATAAGTTTTCGTTTGAACTTGGATCTGTTGCCATAATTACGATTTCTTTAAGCTTGAAGATCAGACTTTGACAACACAACTCTGCAATCCTGTGACCTCCATCTTGAGAATCGCGTGTAACACTACAAATGTTAATAGTTCGTATTCGTATGTCCGCCTTTCCTTTCTGCAAACAGTTCTTCCGAAAAGGCAAAGCGTTACTACGGCACTTGACCCGGCTGTATAATTAGGTTGCACTACACAGTATTGGCCATTGAAAATTGAGCGTTTTTAATGAAAGGTATGCAATAGTTGACGTTATATTAATAATTTCGTATTGCTCATACAATGTAAAGCTACATATCAATAAAAAGTACTCTTATTGCTGATTACTTCTGACATGGAAATGGGGCATAACCCCTCAAAGTAACTCAAATTTGACATCCTTCTCAAATGATTTTCTTAATAAACTGTATGTCTATTTGTTATGTATATTATTCTATAATATGTGCAATTTATTTGAATTTTCACCTGATGCAATTCGAGAAATATGACGTCAAAGTTTTCTTACCTAAATACAGCACTCATTTCTTTGCCCATAGCTAGTCACATCCGGTCATACTATACAGATGAGGTATACAATGGAAATAATGGGCTTTTCTCAAGACAACCAGCTAATTATTTCTTCCAAATATCAAAAATCATAGTTATTTCAATTATAAAGCTCACATAATGAAGCTGGACCCCATCTGTCCCCTATTTCAAAAATCATCCCTGGCCAAATTCCGAATGCGACACTGCGGATAATATGTAGTATAACAACTTAATTTTAATCATATTGGATATACAAAAAAATGTATGTAGAAAAAACATGAAGCTATTTAGAAGCATAGAAGCATACGTGGACTCGTAAGTCCTAACACTACAGTAGTAACAGATCACCTTCATAACAGCGAAGCTCCGTCAAAAATAATTCATGGGGTGTGGAGGTGGAGCCCCCCCCCCCCCCCCCCCCCCCGCCGGCACTGACCCAAAATTTTCCTAAAACAGGTATATTCTAGTCCACTTACAGTAAAATTCGCCCCTTGATCCCCGATAAAGGGGGCGCTGGATCCGAATGGTCATTCAGGATTCAAGAAATAACAAAGGTTGGAGAGGCCGATTGACATCTTATACGTGTACTTACAGAGATTAATTTAGATTTTTCTGGAGGGGCGAAGATTTTTTGGGAAAAAAGACTAAACAGCGGGGGAAATCGGGGATTTTTTTGCAAAGCCAATGGCGGATTCAAGGGTGACTAAACGTAGTTACGCGTGTACACGTGGAATCAGTAGCGGATTCAAGGGGGGGGGGGGGGCGTAGGGGGCGTACGTCCTCCCCCCCTAAAATGTGCAAATCATAGGTAAAACGATAATTTTCCATATAAGAGTAAATAATAGTAAATATTTTTAAATTACCTGTTAATATAATTGTCAAATGCATCAATTTCAATTCATTAATCAATTTCATTAATGAAAATGGGTCCGCAAAGGCTGAAATTCGCTAGCTTCCGGGGGGGGGGGGGGGTTCGCCCCCTGCTCCCCCTACCTAGGCGGTCCCCAGTCCCCCTCGCCATTTTTTACGCCCCATCTAACTCAAAAGTTGGATCCGCCACTGGGAATGAGACTACGTCAAGATATTCAATCGGCTTTATAATGTGAGAATAAGAGCAATCAATATTATACAAATATGGACTGGGTATGAGTTTGATATGCAAAAATATTGCACGGCTACGACATATTATATTGACCGAGGCCGAATACCAGTCCATCTTTTTCATATTCAGGGGGCCTAAATACTAATGAAGAATTCGTAAACGAGGATTTTAATACTTCCGAATTGTTAAAAATGGATACAAAAATATTATATTTTCTTAAATATCTCTCTTAATTTTCGCCAAGCGCCTCGCCTTCTATGGGCTTTATCAACCCGACAGATTTCCGTGTAAGGTCAGTAACAAACCTAATAACTGATTTGTTTTGTCGAGGACCATTTTGACATGGTGATTCCTACTGTCCTCCTGCTTTACCAAGCAATAGTGCTGTAAAGTTTTACCCAGTTTTGCTAATTGTCGGCCATTGCCTTACAAATTTTTGAAACTGACTTTCCACAAGAATTTGTCGGGCAGTCACATGACCAAATTCAAGCATTCCCATTGGGTCAAACTAGTCCGAGGCAAAACAAAATTTGATATGCTATTCGCTAATATGTTCTAATCGAGCTCTCGCTAGCATACTTTAATGCCCTATATTGGTGTTATTCAACATAGAAAGTTGCAGAAGTACCGAGTTCAAACTCAAGACAGCTCAAAAAATTTAAGGGAGCAAGGAATATACTTCCATTGTTAGATATTTGCAGTTGCTTATTCTATGTTATCAACAAAAATGCATTTAGACATATCCTTGCTTACCTGTGTCTGTATCGAACAGACGAACTGTTACGCTTGATTAGACATGATAAGATAGCCATGATGGTACCAAAGAATATTTCATTCTTTGTACTATTATATTACAATGGGAAATTTGCTCCTTCAACTTTTTTAGCAGTGTATATACATGTAAGCACAATCCTCCTGTTAAAATCTAAATCTTACTAGAGGTCTTTGTTACTATCCAAACTATAATCACTTTAAATATTTTACCACAAGATCTACCTATGTTTTTTATATAATGCAAAAAATGATTATCATCACTCGGCATTTATAGAGACTTCATATCACAAAATAAACATGCATTAAACGTCGCTTCTCATTTGGCGTCGTATTTGACATCATCGACGTTACGACGTCATTTATCATATGACGTCAAGTACATATCAAAATCTACCTGTTGCACGAATTTGGTTCATCAAACATCTTTACTTTTCATGATTTATCGGAATCGCTACCCAATCGTGAGTAATAATTCATTTCCTCCTGATTCTAGATGTAGAATCGAAAGCAAGGCGCACAGCTGTGCACTATCGTAAAATACGGAATCGCTGGCTAGCTGTCTGATTGGTTGATACATGTACATATCACTTATGTAATATGATTTACTTCCGTCTAGATTTTACCAAAGTGCTACTGTTTTCCGTCAATAAACGTTCGAAAGACGCACAACACTGTTGCTGTGACAGCATCGTTGCAATCTAATCAGTACTTTTAAATTCATTATCTTCATGGATTCTGGAAAGTACTTTTTTTTATAAAAATCATGTTTGATAGTTGTTCAAATATTATCGGAAAATCAGATTATTTCACGGAGTTTGAAGGAAGACTGTCCGGCCTATCTATACGTGTACAAGTAAGTTGCAGTTCACAGATTGATGAATCTTGGCGAATACCACGAAGATCTACTTTGTTTTAAGACCATCAATCAAACTAATATAACAAGAGCCCCAGAGGGCACAACGCTCACCTACCCATGCACACTCTTAAGCTACTGATATTGCATTATGATAGTGTCAGTGCCAGAATTTGAACCCACAACCCTGGGACTATATACACATAAACCTTTTTTTCAAAATTCAAAAATATAAAATAAGCATGAAATATATATCACAGCAATAAAAGACTTAAATATGTCAAATACACAGTGAAAGATTGTGCAAAACGGGTAAAAATGAAAATGGAAGAAAAACATTTTTTGGTCAAAAATGAAATTAAAGGTTTTTAGATGATTTAAACGTGCATAAAAAGGTGACAAAATTGAAAAAAAAAATGAAAACAGAAGAAAAAAAATGGGTGCCGGCACAAGGCGTAGAAGATGGGGGCAGTGGGGCACATGCCCCCCCCCCCCGGTTGAAAAGTGGGGGGGGGCACAGCCATGTTTGTAACCCCCCCCCCCAAAAAAAAAAAAAACAAAACAAAACATGCATTAACATTGCTTAATATAGCAACATTTTGTACAATAAATCTACAATTTTTCGGTCAATTTTCAAAAATTTTCTTTGGCTCGCTACTGCTCGCCAGTTCTTTATAGACTTTCTGAATAATTTAGCTATTCTGATCCATCCTTTATACATATTACGTTATCAATGTACATGAAGACATTTAACTCAAACGATATAGAATATTATTACATGTACTTGTTAATGATAGAGGGTATAGAAAGTATATTCTGATAAATAAAAAAAAATTCCTACATTTATTCATGTGCTTAAAATTTTGAATTACACCAGAAATGTTAAAATGTGTGAATACAGAACATGAAACCCCATATATATTTTTCAATCTTTTCCTCCACCCCCCCCCCCCCCCCTTTCCTCCACTTTTTCAGGCAGAGCTACGACGTTGGGGCATAACCCTGCACAAAATTAAGCAAAGTGACCTTAAAATTCGAAAACTTGACCTGTATTTCGTGGTGTAATAGCTACATTCAAGTAATTAATTGATATTCTCTAACGGGATAATTTAACCCTTGAGGAGGCAGACGAAATTGAAAAAATCGAAATAGACGATTTTCATATTACAGTTGATCTGTATTTTACACATCCATCCTAAGACCCGACATCACAAAATTTGACGTAACTTTTAACTGTGACGTCGTATCTGATTTATGACGTCACAATTAGAAATAACGTCAACAGTAATGATGTCGGGTCTTGGAGTGTCTAAAATTCAAGTATATCGGTAATATGAAGATTGAAGCGGGTCGAATAATAACTGGGGCTACTAAATCTTGCAGTAAATCTAAAGTTTTATCAGAATCTGGACTGGAACCTTTATCCAAAAGAAGATACAAACACAGACTCATTACATTTTACAAGATGTTCCATCACATTTCACCACCATATCTTTACCTTTTGATACCACAGAGTAACTTCCAAGCCAGTCAGAGAAATCTTCGATCTAAAAATAATATTCATAACATTACTTTTAATTCGAACTTGTACGAAAATTCATTTCTTCCATCCATAATTAGAGATTGGAATGCGCTACCAGAACACATTAAAAACCAAACTTCATTAAGTTCTTTTAAACATTCCCTGAACCAAGATCTTACTAAAGTTCCTTCGTATGACTGTATTGGGGAAAGAAAACTTCAAGTACTTCATATCCAAGGGATGAATTGATTTCCTTTACATGTCCAGAAACTGTAAAATATTGATTTTTTCTCAGTTTCACTTGCATTTCTTGGTGTAAAAGCTATATCCAAGAGTTGAATTAAAATTAAAATATGCAACATTTAATTTCATCGATATATATATTTTTTTCCAATGCTACAGTATGGAACGCCACAGCTGCCTTATGACAGCGATAGCCATATCATTAAGGCATTTCGCTATACTACTTTGTCATTTTTCTATATCATTAAGGCATTTCGCTATACTACTCTGTCAATTCGATATATCATTAAGGCGATTCACTATACTATAAAGACGTATTGATATAACAGGAAGCCATTTTTCTATATCATTAAGGCATTTCGCTATACTACTCTGTCAATTTGATATATCACTAAGGCGATTCACTACACTATAAAGACGTATTGATATAACATGAAGCCATTTTTCTATATCATTAAGGCATTTCGCTATATTACTCTGTCAATTTGCTATATCACTAAGGCGTTTCACTACACTATAAAGACGTATTGATATAACATGAAGCCATTTTTCTATATCATTAAGGCATTTCGCTATATTACTCTGTCGATTTGCTATATCACTAAGGCGATTCACTACACTATAAAGACGTATTGATATAACATGAAGCCATTTTTCTATATCATTAAGGCATTTCGCTATATTACTCTGTCAATTTGCTATATCACTAAGGCGATTCACTATACTATAAAGACGTATTGATATAACATGAAGCCATTTTTCTATATCATTAAGGCATTTCGCTATATTACTCAGTGAATTTGCTATATCACTAAGGCGATTCACTATATTATAAAGACGTATTGATATAACATGAAGCCATTTTTCTATATCATTAAGGCATTTCGCTATATTACTCTGTCAATTTGCTATATCACTAAGGCGATTCACTACACTATAAAGACGTATTGATATAACATAGAGCTCCCTTTTCAAACTATTTTGTCAACTCACTATTCTATCATCTCATTTTTACATATCATGAAGATACTTTTTAAACTATAAAGATATCTTGATATAACATTGTGCTACCTTATTACACTATTATATCAGCCCAATACTCTGTTATTTTCAGCTAAAAATAGCAATATTTTGGTAATTCATTTAGAATCTATTAGTCGAAATTCTTTGAAATTGATTATTTAAAAAAAGTCAGATAAATTCCTAATGTTAAGAATTTTTTCGTTTTCACAAGAATTTGTGCGGATGAAGGGGTTATTGTATTTGATCACATAAGGGTAATGTAGTTAAAACTTCTATCCTCTTTTCCTGTGGACAAAAGGTCATTGTTGTTGTGGGCAAAGGTCAATTAAGGTCAGCTATCAAGGACAAGGTCGTGTTGGTCTAAAATAAAACAGTAATAAAAATATACTTATATAATTATGTTATTGCAGAATAATAACATCTAAAGTGCATGTTATAATCCAACATTTTGTAATAAGAAAATTCTTATTTTTTTTATCAATATCAATATCAAGCTCGGATCCAGAGGGGAAGGAGTCCAGACACCCCTCCCCCGCCCCCTGGAATTTTCGAAG
Source organism: Pinctada fucata (assembly GCA_028142955.1). Lineage (NCBI taxonomy): Eukaryota > Metazoa > Mollusca > Bivalvia > Pterioida > Pteriidae > Pinctada > Pinctada fucata. The sequence goes on from AP027102.1 coordinate 12,274,355, forward strand.
CATAGTTAAAAACTATAGATAAACATATTTCATAAGATTAAGTCCTGAATCCCCTTTTGTTGTCACAATATTTGAAAAACATGACATGAATTTATATCGGAAACTTTCATTTTGATAATATTTCGCCGTCAACATTTGAAATTTCCCCCCCCTCCCCCCCAAAAAAGAGAATAAGATAAGATAAGATAAGCTTTATTTAGAGTCGACATGTCACAATAACAGGTATAAAACATAAGCTAGAGATACTGAGATTTTAGACCGACATAAAGAATTACCGGATCATGAAACCCCCCCAGTCTTCCGACCCTTCCACATGCCTGCATGGTAGGTGTCATGAACTAAGTAGAATCAGGAATGAAACAAACTTTATTCAAAGGAACGAAATTGTCCTGTCTGTGTTGAGTATCATTTAAGTTAAAAGATTATAGGTTTCATACGCCATTCCAGAAATTTAAAAGATTAGTTATCTGCTAGGAAGACATGCCTTAATAAACTCTTCCTTGGTACCTGATCTAATAATTTGATATGGCCGATTTAAACTTTCAATATTGGAAAATTAAACAAGAGGCCCAAGGGGGCACATCGCTCTCCTGAGTTGCAAACAAAAGAATGTTATTGGACAATTTGGTTGAGGCCTTGAGTACATGCTTCCTATAGGGTTTCGTGAAATTATGTACAACTGGTTTGGATATGTCGAAAATGTATAAGCCAATCACAGCCTTTGTAGATGACCTTGAGTATTTGCTGCCTGTAAGGTTTCGTGAAATTCCGTGCAGCGGTTGCAGAGGAGAAGTCGAAAATGCGTCAGCCAATCAGCCCTCGGAGGCCGTATATGCTGACAGATCGGCACGAAAACACAAACTTGGTAGAGGATCATGGGTACTTTTTGTGAAATTCTGTGCAGTGGTTTCACAGGAGAAGTTGAAAATGTGTCAGTAAATCAGATCCTTCCATGGCCATATTTGTTGACCAATCTGCACGAAAAACATAAATATGCTAGAGGACATTGAGTACTTGCTTCCTGTAATGTTTTGTAAAATTCTGTCCAGCGGTTGCAGAGGAGAAGTCGAACATGTAGAGAGTTTACGCCGGACGGACGGACGACGCGCTATGGCAATAGCTCTTCGCTCAGGTGAGATAAAGATTAATAGAATCTATCCCCAGATGTGATCTAGGACAAGGAAATCCAACCCGAGTGTCCAGGATTTGCTTGTAATGTACCACGACGAGGCTTGCCGAGTCGTGAACAAAAGCAAATCCTGGACACGAGGGTTGGATTTCCGTGTCCCTGATCACATCTGGGGATTGATTATTTTTCTCCCACTATCAAAAAGCTAAAAAAAAAAAAGATTTTATGTATTCTTTTTCATAGTTTTGATCGGCTAACGAAGCAATCGTGCATGACATCACAATTGACGTTACAGTCAAAAGGCACGTGAAAATGTTATCTTGCCCCATAGGGGTAAGGGTCCGCTCACCGGTTTTTAGAGTAAACTCAAAATGTCCAGAGTGGAAAAGCTGAAATAGGGGAAATTGAGTGGTTTTGAAAGGTGGGTTGAGAAGACCATTATGAAGATAGTCTATAATGGTTAGATGCATATTGTAGAGTATGCCTGCCTTGTGTAAGAGCAATAAAAATTTTAGGTCACATGACTAATTTAGTCTAAATATAGATATTTTAAAATGAGTACCGGATTTTCCCTGTTTGACAAGACTTCATAAGGGAAAATATGAAGTTTTTGGGTTTTTTACACATTTTTTGAGTTACATGTGTTGGGGAATTTTTTTTAATTCGGCTAGAATGGAGTATAAGATAATAGCTTTAAGGAAATATAAGCATTATTTCTGAAATTTTTCCAGGAGACCAGAAACAATACACAGAAAAATGGCAAAAACCATGAATTTTAGGCCAATTTTCTTAACCCTTTTCAGCAAAAATGTATGATATTTATTATGTATAGCAATCTTAACATGACCTTGAGACTAGTATCACATAAAAGCTGTAGATATAACAAACAGATTGATATATAGTATAATAATGTGAAATATATAGAAATAAAATGAGATGAAGTCAAATTATGTATGATTGCGCAATATTTCTGTGCCGCATGACCGGGTAAGAGAAACTGGTGAGCGGATCCTAAGACAAGGATATCTTTTTCCAGCGTTTCCGTGGATATCCCAGTCCACAGTGGGAGAAAATTATAATACTAATCCGGCTGGCAAAAGTCTTCCTCCTCCCTCATAAAAATCAACTGGTTACTCCCTTATTACATACGATATTTTCAAATGATGCTGCGCTTTCCCATACAATCCATAAACACGTACACTACATCTTGGCACTAAAAGCCCCGTCACACTATGTACCGCGTTCTGGAGTGCGTGTGACAATGTTTGAAATAAAAACATTTGCCACACGCTGCCGAATGCTGAGGTCGGTTATAAAAGATCAAAAGAAACCGCTTTCTGAGCGTTTGCCTAACGCACGACTAAAGTGTAACAGCGACTGCAAAACGTTGATACTTAGCGCGTGTGTAACGTGTTTGTAACGTATGTCAGCGTACGCCAACGTGTACCCAGCACATTTCCAGCGATCTCGACGCAACGCTATTACATTTGTATAACGTTTTGATTGCGTGTTGGAGCGTTGTATGAGAATTTTCATTTACTTTGCGCCGAAGTGGTTAACATTGTTTATACGAGGAAACTTTATCATTTTCATGCCGGAAGAAGAAAAAGAAGAACGTTAGATGTCTAATTCATGGCCTTGCATGGTTGTTATGCCTTTTTCTCATTCCTTATCTCTTGTTTTGTCTTTATTACACGTAATATCAATTCAAATGTGACTACACAACGATTTCAGCTTATCATCATAAAACTTTCTTTTACTTTTTTGTAACTATAATCATTTCAAAAAAATTGTAAGAAGGATATAAACAATACAAAAATTGATAATGAGATAAAAGTTTCTTTTACATTTGATGTGATTCAGCTTGAATTTCAAAATAATTTTTCCAGTATTGAATTTGTTTATAGTGTAAGTGATTTAGTCGCTACTCAAAAAGTTTCGTACACGCCGAGAACGCCAGGCAGTCGTCAGAGACAGGCTCCGTACACGTTACAAACACGTTGCGCGAACGCTAGACTATTACGAGAGTGTTCGTAACGTGTATTAACGTGTGAGTCACGTTCGTGCAACGTATGGCAGCGTGTGCATAACGACTGTATTGCGTTTGAGTAACGATCACGGAGCGTGTAACCAACACGTTCGGCACACGCTGCCGATTTTGTGCAGGTACAAAATTTTTCGAAGCCAATTGCGTATAGCACCGCGTGAGAGCGCTCTCGCAGCGTCATCATAACGTCGCCGGAGCGTGTACGACGATCATCCAGCGTGTTAGCCAGCGACCCTACACGCTGGCATACGCTGCTGTCAAACGTTGTACTTAGTATGACATGGCCTTGGGAGTAATGAAACTGATAAAGACACGAATAGAGGAGATTATTCCAGTTCTAAAAAAAAAAATAGATAAAAAAAAAAACAACAAAAAACAGACAAACAAAAACAAAACAAAACAAACAAAAACATTGCAAGCTCGCTTTCGGTCGCCATTTGTTGTATTTACTTATTAGAACTATTCAAGATTTTTTTAAAAGCTTTTTGCTTTATTTATGATTAGAAACAGAATTGTCAATTATTAATCGAGGACTTTATTTTCTGGTGTGTGCTTTTTCTTTGCTCTTCAAAAAATTGGACTTCAGGGTCATCCTGAAAACAAGAGGCTGAATTGCCACATCACAGGCACATGTAGAAAGAGGGTCAATATCCTGTATCACTGTTTAAAAGAAATCTCAATTTTTTCTATTAAAAAAAATAAGTCGGAAAAGGCGTCAAAAATAGGCATCGGGTTTTTACGAAATGAACAAACTTGAATAATACATCCTTTCTGATCACTCAGATACCATTTTATCAAAATTCTCCGAGCGGTTTCGGAGAAGTTGAAAATGAAGAAAGTTACGGACGGATATAGCGAAATGCCTTCACGATATAGAAAGATGGCTTCATGTTATATCAATACGTCTTTATAGTAAAGGGAATCGCCTTAATGATATATCGAATTGACAGAGTAGTATAGTGAAATGCCTTAATGATATAGAAAATGGCTTCATGTTATATCAATACGTCTTTATAGTGTAGTGAATCGCCTTAGTGATATAGCAAATTGACAGAGTAATATAGCGAAATGCCTTAATGATATAGAAAAATGGCTTCATGTTATATCAATACGTCTTTATAGTATAGTGAATCGCCTTAATGATATATCGAATTGACAGAGTAGTATAGTGAAATGCCTTAATGATATAGAAAAATGGCTTCATGTTATATCAATACGTCTTTATAGTAAAGGGAATCGCCTTAGTGATATAGCAAATTGACAGAGTAATATAGCGAAATGCCTTAATGATATAGAAAAATGGCTTCATGTTATATCAATACGTCTTTATAGTATCGTGAATCGCCTTAATGATATATCGAATTGACAGAGTAGTATAGTGAAATGCCTTAATGATATAGAAAAATGGCTTCATGTTATATCAATACGTCTTTATAGTATAGTGAATCGCCTTAGTGATATAGCAAATTGACAGAGTAATATAGCGAAATGCCTTAATGATATAGAAAAATGGCTTCATGTTATATCAATACGTCTTTATAGTGTAGTGAATCGCCTTGGTGATATAGCAAATTGACAGAGTAATATAGCGAAATACCTTAATGATATAGAAAAATGGCTTCATGTTATATCAATACGTCTTTATAGTATAGTGAATCGCCTTAATGATATATCGAATTGACAGAGTAGTATAGTGAAATGCCTTAATGATATGGCTATCGCTGTCATAAGGCAGCTGTGGCGTTCCATAGTGTGTCCAGTGGCGCGGCGTTTGAGAACGTCAATTTTCGAGCGAAAGATTCAAAACACGATACGTTCTCGGGAGAAAGAATTTACTCGCGTGTACCGTGACAGAATTTCCCGAGGTTCCGATGGGTTGCACGAAACTCTGTTTTTTCACACGATGGTAAATGACAAGTCACTAACCATTTCAGTGTCAATCGCACTATATTTTCTTCTTGTTTTCTTTAAAAATACATCAAATATGTTGGTTTCAAATCCTAACCATTGAAAGATAGAAAAATATGATCCACAAGATGTTGAGGCACTCCAGGGGTAACCGAAATGTTCGACAAAAATCGCCATCTTGCAAACTTTGGAAACTTTTCGTGACTTTGTTTTCGTTTATATTATACGCTTAAATGCTAATATGTACGTAAATGTGGATTTCATCTAGATTCTAGTTATATTTATGAACATTATAATCAGCTTTAATGAGACGGAAACCTTTTTGTTGATGCACATAAAACTGATGTCCCAAACTAGGTCAACTTCTAGACCAAGACCCGAGAAACTTCAATTCGTATAAGTTTCGGCTCAATCTTCGATTATATCTTGATTGTTTATTTGAAAGGGTAAGTATTCATTACACTAGGTAAATATGAAATATATTTTGAGAGTTACATGACAGTATAACACTTTTAAAGGTTTTTGTTAATGATTTAAAATACCCCTTTGTTTCAACTTCACAAATGTCATTTGATAACTCATTGTTATAATGTTATTTACACTGCAAACGTCTATTAAAGTCTAGATGTAGCTATCCTTTTGGATATGCATGTGTATTTTATAAAATATGAATCGTCGAACAAAGAAGCGAAATATGTTATTCATGTGAGGAATGAGATTTATTCTTATGAAAGGAGAAGAAATCACCAGTACAAATTATATCAAGAAAGAGTACTAATATTGCTGCCAAGACAGATGTTTGATCTAATTTGATGATAGCAACAGTCATTTAGCTCGGCACTGCTGCCCCATCACGTCGTTTGCTAGTCCTTGATTGAAGTTTACTGTTCCCCGACTCGTGGGAACACCTGCTCCTAGATCTTAGATTCAACCAATCAGCGACGTGAAAGGTTTCCCATGTGCTGTTACGTCCTTTTGCTTTACAGCTGCATTCTTTTGTTCACACGGAAAAAATAACTGAAAATCGAATAATTTTTGGTCTTCACGTTTGATGGAATGAAATATTGTAATATATTATTTCTATCTTGATAAATGATGTTGTATGCAACTTCGTTATTTGTAGGATTTTTACTCATTTTTATCAGTTACTGCCCATTTTCTCACGCAGGAGGAAATTTCAACGGTCATTGACCATTGTTCTCACGATCGCAAGTGCATATGTAAAATTCCCACGGGTTTCGTTACGCTACAACTGACGAATTCCCACAGTAGACGTATTTGTCTTTATTATGCACTGTGCTATATTTCGCTGATTTCTGAAGAAAAAAGTCACGGAATGAAAAAAATAATCTGATTGATAATAATTTCTGTGACTATGTACATGAGTTTATCAGTATCAGTGCCACCTTTTACACAGAAGACCGAATTTATTCTGAATCGTAAATTTGTTTGAATATTCAGGGTGTTATTCCACGGAGTGTTAAATCGATCACATAGATTTTTGTGTATTTGAAGATGAATGAACAACATTTATTTGTGTCCCAGGTAAGTTAAATCAAACAATTTCATTTGTGGATTTTATATTTTGAAGTAATACTGCGTTTTAACAGTTATGAACCTCACGACGGAAGCACGTAATAAAGTATTATTCATTCGGCTTATGCTCAATTTGGGTCAAAATAGGGTCACTCCTCGTGGGAAATTTCTCACCACGGGTTTATTCTAAACCCAATGTGTACTCCTCTCTTTAAATTTCACTGATTTTAAAGATAATCTAATCTTTTATTTTCTCAAACTTTTTGATGCGTAGTGTATATGTTAAGTCCTTTTGTTCTTTTGTCCTGCTTGTCCGTCCATACTTCTCAAGTTTGTGCTTGCGGTCGGTGAATGTCACGGAAAAAATACTTTGTCCGACTACATGCTGTCGGAACTCGGATTTTTTCCCCCATTATCTTTTGTTTAAGACTCGAGTTGAACAGAAATTATACACGATGGAGACCAAAATAAAAACAAAATTAATTCATTTGATGAGTTATCTATAATTTTGGGACAAACCATCTATTTAAAGAACGAGTAAAGTTTCTTCTTTCTTGAGGTCTTCTTCGACATAACAAATCATATTTATGTATTTATTATATTTACAGGTCATTTGTATGTTTATTATCTGGAGATAGCCAGTTGTGCGTAAAAAAAATTCTGAACATACCAAATATTAAAGTAAAAAATCTCCCATACCATGGACTACGATGGCATATTCGTGCAAAATTGACAACGGTAAAAAAAATGTTTGACCGATTTTTATCATGTTTATATAGAAATTCGTGTCCGATTTAATACGTTGTTTGGTATATATGATCATACATAACACAATTTTCAAAATCGATGTCGAAATTCGTTCGTATGATTTCAAAGTTCGTGAGTATAATCTAAAAATTCGTTTGTACATTGTTGAAATTCGTTGGCTCGATTTTTAAATCCAATAGTACCGGTATTATTAATTATCCCTTTTTACTGAAATGAATAAGGATTTTCATTTTTAAAAAAGCTGAAGAGAAAAAAAAAAACAACAACGAAAGTTTGGAAATGTACAAACGATTAAAAAAAATCGTCCAAACGATTTTCTAATTTGTGCAAACGTTTTTTTTTTTTCGACACATGAACGAATAATGAAAACATAAAAACGAATCATCTAATCGTTCTACACACGGTAATAACGAAGTAAAAATCGCAGAAACGGAATCGGAATTTAATTTATTTTTCCCTCATTGTCATATGACACAATGCAGTCTACTGAGTTCCATGTTCCTTGTTACCATGTAATATTTTGCCGATTCTAAATAAATAATATTCCATGTACTTGACAAGTTTCATTCACTTAGAATCAAATATATTAAACCATTTTACTTCCGAAAACCTAGTGTATTTAAGCTTATTCTTCTTCTTAGTGTTAATAATGTAGCAGAACTATGTAACCTTGGTAAATATCTTTATTATGCAAGTAGAATTAGGACAGAATTATTATGAATATGATTATGTCTACTTTCACGTCCCATGTCGTATCATCGTATATTATACTATTCTATCATACATTTCATATATTACACACTGTGTCATACTAGTAAATCATATTGTTTAGACGAACACACTCACTTTATTATCCTGTGTTCATTTAATGTATATTGTATATATATTGTATATATTGTGTAACCTATGAGCTGTGTGGCTTACGGTAAATAAAGAACTTGAACTTGACTTGTCTGTAAATCGTTTGACGATGACGACGATCGTTCATATTCTTTCTGAGGCACTTTTTACGCCTACTGTCTACTGAAGGGTCATAAATAGCGTTTGAGTATATTCCGGCTGTTTGTCTGTCATTCCGTCCAGCTGTTATTGTTAATGTATGGACAAGATGATCATCTGAAGTGGATGTTCCACCGAATGTAACCATTCATCGTGAATTCTGTGATTTCCAAACTACATGTATATATGACGTGTGCTCAAAAATTCATTGTGTCCATAATATCATATGCGCGAAGAAAATTTCTTAACCCATCAGGACTCGCCCATTCTTGGATCGTAATATGATCGGAACGGGATTGTATATTGTTTTGACATTTTTGTCGTATTCTGTCTATTTCCTTATGTGGTAAGAGAACGCTCATTTACACAGTGTTTATTTTCAGCCGTACATACTATGTCACTTGAGCTGGAACAGATATGATATCTATTCATAGTCAATAATTCTCTCCACAAGTTCCAATATATTGAAAAAATGACAAACGCCGAATTAAAAAATTTCAATTCGGTGTTTGTAATTTTTTTTTTCAATATAATAAATTATATCTTATATATCAGTATTTGGTGGTCGTGACAATGCGTTATAATCTGTATTTGGTGGTCGTGGCAATGCGTTGTAATTAGGTCTTCCGACTTCCGTCGGAAGACCTATTGTTTTCGTAACCGTGGAAAATTGGATCAGCGATTTCTCAAGAACCCTGTAAGCTAGGACAATGAAAGTTCTCCAACGTTACGTTTGGAGTAAAAGCTAGATTGGTCTTTTTTATTTTTGGTCTCTGTTATTTTTTTATCATGTTTTTTAGTAGATTCAAATATTTGACGGGAGCGTCGAATTACTCAAAAGGACCGAAAATTTCATGTTTTGCTATTTGTAAGCTTAAATATCTCGTATTTTGCTATCTACAATTTCCATTCTTTTTGAAAGTCGACAGCCATGCAAGATATGAAATGCTAGATGCACACTGTAACGATTTATTACGATGACGTCCTTCACCGTCCTTCATATTTCCAAATTCAGAAAATCATAGGAGGAAGACACTTTTTTTGCTTATAATAGTAAACAAAAATTAAGCTTATGAAGTTTCCTAAAAATTTCAATATTATTATTTTTTATCCATATATCTGTTTTATTTAGTCTTTCTGATTTTTCCTATCTCTTACTGTTGAAAAGATATGAGCATCGAAATTTTGAGTTGGGTATTTCGATACACCTTCACGCCAACAGATCGGGCGCACACTAAAATTGGTAGTCCGAGTCCGACTCGAGAAAAGCAGTGTTGAGATTTTCAAATTCCGATTTCACGGCAATGATGAATATGCATTTCATAAATACATTTCGATATACACAATTTGATTTTAAAACAGTTGATTAATTTAGAAGAGATCAGCTACAAACCAGAATTTACACACAAAAAGTGGTAGTTTGATTCCGATTTCTAACCTACAAACCTGTTTCTAAACTTCAATAACTATATTTTGAACATCAAGTTTAATTTCTAATTCTAGCAAACGTTCGAACATAATTTTCGGTTGGTTTATTTACAAATTGATGAACAATTTCTCCAACATTCTTCCCTCCCCTCGTTTTTCGAAAACAGTTCTGTTTATATTGAACGCTGTCGCCATGATGGAAATTCAAAATAAACTTTGAAAAAAGGGAAGGGGGGGGGGGGTCCAAATTTGAACCTGCACAGCGAGAACCTCATGGTATTTATATATATATATTGAACGTAACTTGTTATTACCATTTCTCTTCTCAAGAAAATTGGTTCTACAGCTACGAGCTCGCCTTTTTTATGGGGGAAGGGGGCAGGAAGAATTTGCAAAAAAAAAAAAAATCCCGGCTCTGAAAAATGCTGAAAAAAATATTCCGGCCCAAAGGGCCGGCAATTTTTTTTTTCCCGGGCCATGCAAAAGTAAGGATACATTGCATGATATGGAAATTTTTGCTGGCCCTTTGTGCCAGACAATTTAAAGTCAAAAAATTAATTAATATATAAATACAAACTGTTCACATAGCTGTATCTACCAGAGACCTAATACGCATAGGCACAAAAATCTAGAAAAGGTTCTATTTAAACATCATACAATCTGTCTGAAATTCGCTAATTGCAAAGAGACATCTGAAGGAACGGTTATTAACTCATACTCTGTAACAGCGGGGAGTTTAACTTACACAGACATTCACAACATTTGACAATTTGTTTAAATCCGGCCCGAAGAACCGGCGAAAATTTTTCTCCGACTCTGGTAATGGCTGAAAAAAATGGCCTGCTCAGAAAATTGCTGAAAAAATGCTCACCAACAATTATCGGTTTGAAAATTTAATGTTACTGCTATTTGAAAATTTAAATATATAATATAAATACATGTAATGTGACGTCCTTCATATTTGCAAACCAAAAATTGTATAGGAGGAAGACACTCTTGTTGCAACCGCAACAAGAAACCTTTCTAGTATTTGTTATACTTCTGTATTTGGTGGTCTTGGCAATGCGTTATAATATTAGTTATACAGAAGCCGAGCCCAATACATCTTTTTTCATCGACCCAATATATTTTTGTATCCCGTCTGTCAAACACTGTATAACGAATTTATCCCACCGATGGCTTTTGGCTTGAGTATGTAACGTCAACATATTTCAAAGCATTTCGGTGACGTCAGTATCGTGAAGCGTCTTAGTGGAAGCAGGATGATAAAATAATAATATCATGTCAGTAAAATAATACAACATAATATTCGGTTCTTCTTGACCAATCAGATTGCAAAAAATTTGCCAGAGGTGGGATAATATCTGTTATACATCTGTATTTGGTGGTCGTGGCCTCTTATACATCTGTATTTGGTGGTCTTGGCAATGCATGCGACGTGCGAACCATCTATATTCATCCAGTATCGAACACCTGTGTAAATGTACACAACATCTGAGCACATGGATTTATCGCGCTTCCCGGTTGCATGATGCTGAAAACTGCCAATCCGAAGGATTTGACAGGCAAACTTTTCTTCGGACTGGCAAGAAGTTTAAAGTTTTGCTACATAATTCTTTATTCGGACTGGCAACAGTTTCAAAATGTCTGGCATGCCTTGAAAGTTTTCAACATCTCTATGTGTTATATAACCCATAGTGCATCAAGCAAGCGTGAAGCGCGATAAATCCCTGTGCATCTGAGTATTCAAGCAGAAGCAAGCTTGTGACTTTTGTAGCTATGTTTTATTGTAAAATTGCACATGAATGGTTGTGTAAAATTTTTATTCCCCCGCAATATAATGGCGCGGTAACGAAGAATTTGTTTTGTTCGCGACCGTCACTCTGTCATTTCGTCACACTTTCATTTTTCAGATGATATCCCGGCCGAGAACCCTTTCACGTATCAAAAATGGGAACCCTTTCACGTATCAAAAATGAGAACCCTTTCACATATCAAAAATGAGAACCCTTTCACTTATCAAAAATGAGAACCCTTTTACGTATCAAAAATGGGCACATGCATACTTATCAGGAAGGAAAGAAGCCTATTGATTTTTGGGTATGTAGATCAAAGTTACGAAAAATGCGCTGAATTCAAGATGACAGCAACTGTTCAAAAGTAATTTTGAATGCTTTCATGTACTACTTTTAAGAAGGCGTAGAAGCCTTTTGATAAAAGGGTCAAGATGCCAAAGATCATGGTCACCTTTAGGAAGAATACGCCTAAGGTATCCGTTTTACAAATGAATATTATTTGTATTACATACTTTAAGATCACGGCATGACTAAGCCACGGAAACTATCGAGACACTACCGAAGATTACCGGAATAATTTAAGCATTTGTACATTGAATACGTTTAATATTGGTATCCTGTTGATAGCTCAAAAACCTTTTTACTAATTAAAAGTAAATTTTTGAGTTGTGGATGCTGAATAGGAGTGGAAGACACCTATTGATGTTAAAGTCAATAGGTCAAAGGTCAATGTCACTGATTGCTGTCGCAATAGTCAAACTGTTGCAGAGGAGCATCTGTTTTACAAACATTTATTTCATTATAATTTATTACCGAAACAGCAATGAAATGATTAATCATAAATTTTCCCGTTCACCTTGCATGCAGGAATGTAGATGAAATGATTATTCTATTTTCAATCAGTTTTCATTTAGATATAAAGTTACGATTTTACCATCCCCCTTTCATTGGGGGGAGGGGTCACGTTTTTAAGACGATTTCTATTATATTCATAAATTTACATACGCGGAATCAGAAGGAAAGGAGACGTGCAAGACCTTTATGGTTACTTTGTCACTTTGGTTGGCCGAGTTAAGTTTGTCAGGATTGGCCAGGTTCTCATAAAGTCTATGTTTTCTTGAAAATAATTTTTGAGGAGTATCTCTCGTGTATACCATGAGATGCGGTTGTATAATTAAAAAAAAGCTTGAATAGTACCGTATTTAAATCACGTGGTATGAAGTTACAAATGCAATGGACAAAGAAAGAATGATCCATTTAGGTATTCAACCAAATCATAGTCACAATGATTGAGGGTGTTATCTTCTTTTAAAGGAGGGGGAGGGGGGGGGGGGGATGGGGGCTGCAAGGTTCGGATACATGACGCCCTGCAATCACAGCAACAATGAATTAACGAAAGAATCAACTTTAAACTAAACCAATGGACATTGATATCTGGATAAAAACATCTTCATAATTAAATTGATGTTTCTCTATTTATTTGTTTGTTTATTTGATGATTCAAACTTCATATGGTGTGTTTTTGCAAATTATCCGAAAATGCTTCGGTTGTGTCGTTTTAACCCAATCATTTTAATCTACGGAGATCATGAAATCATGTTGATAGTTGATAAAGCGATAAAATATTCCACACATTTTGTAAAAAATTCAGTGCACTGATGCAACAGCCCCTTCGTGCTATTCTCCATTCTAGCGAGTTTAATGACCTAAACTAAAACTAATTTCAAACTTCTGCGAGTATAAAGAAGTGCCCCGCCCATCAGATAAACCTCTGTCGGCTGTACTTTTTGCAGCACCGTGAGGCCCACTTTTGTTAATGATGCGTGTTTTCACATGACCTGAATACGTTGAAACTGACACCGAGATGGGTAAATTCATCGTCCTGATAAAATATTAGGTCAAGGATTCCCGGCGCAGAGCGGTGTAGTCGCATTGTGTTAAATTTAGGACAAATAAGCTTTAAAAGTGTAATGAGGTAGACTAGAATTCATTGTCTGGAAGGAATGCGTCTGAGTGAAATTCCATAAAGCAGATGCAGGATTAAACTTTTTGTTTGGAGGGGAGGGGGTTGGTGGTGAAAAGACAAAAAAGGAGATTAAACCAAGAAAATTTCGTACATATTCTTAACGTAATGATTTTTTAAAATAATTTTTCTATACAAACAGGAAAACAGTCATGTTGATTTTATTTGTAACTTCTAATTATTCATTGCATGTACTAACATACATTTGTATTTGCCAACAACAACTTTCCATCTTGAGGTCCAGGGCACTTATCGGTTTAAATTGTCTTTATTCAAGTAAGCAATAAACATGATAGCACAAGATATAAATTAAAGAGCACGCGATATTTGGCTTATCCTCCTTTTACTGATTAATATTTTCCCCCTATTTGGTACATACTGTAAATCTGTAAAAGTTATAAAGAATTAAGGGAGCACCCATTTGATTTTTAGTTGGGGGAGGGCGGGGTGCAGGACGTCTTCTGCCAGCCGATTTTTTTCAGCAATTTCAAGAGCCGGAATTTTTTTCGCCGGACTTTCTGGCCAGATTTTTTGTATTAATAATTTTCTGATGTTGAAAATTCCTCTTAAGCTTAAGGTGGTTCGGGTATCGCATGACATCATCACCAATTTCCAAAACATATAAGAATAACACTGTATTGTCTCAATTAATTGCAGATGTTTAAAGTAGTTTGTTTATTAAATATTTAATCATGTTTGAATAAAAAATCCTTCAGTTTTTAGCTCTACTGGTCTCAGACCAGTCGAGCTTATGCGATCACCCTTCGTCCGGCGTCTGTCCGTCTGTCCGTCTGTCCGTCTGTCTGTCTGTCCGTCTGTCCGTAAACAATTCTTGTCCGGACAACTCCTCTGAAACTGTTAGAGATAGAAACTTAATTCTTTTTGTATTTTACTTGGTCCATGGTCTAGTTGTGCACCTGACATTCAGTTTCAGTCCCTGACTCCCAGGGTCTTAGAAAATGGGTGTGGTCATTAAATTCTATGTAATTTTGTCCGGATAGCTCTTCTATCACTATAAATGATAGAGACATAATTCTTTTTGCAATATGATGGGTCTGTAGTCTAGTTGTGCACCTGATATTTTGTTTGAGCCAATGACCCCCAGGGTCTTAGAAAAGGGTGTGGCCATTTTCTTTTATATTATTCCATATAATCTTATGCTTACAGCGCTGACATTATAAATAATGGATACTAAATTCTTTATGCAATATGATGGGTCTGTAATCTCGTTGTCCACCTCATATTTTGTTTGAGTCTCTGTCCCCAAGGGTCTTAGGAAATGGGTGTGGTTGTTTTCTCTCTATTAAACTACATGTGATGTCATGATAGCTAATTTCCCAGAATTTATGGATAATAGTTAATTGATTTATTCCAAAATATTATCGGTTTGCAGTTTAGATGTCATTACAGTATTTTACTTCAGTCCCTGTTCCCTAGGATTCTGGAATATGGGTATATGGCTATTTTCTCTTACCCTATCTACATGCATTTAGAGTACATAAGTGACAGAAACTATAAATAAACAAAGATATTGCAATTTTACAATATTATCATAGATGATTCTGTAATTTAGTTTTTCTCATATTTTATTTGGGACATGACCCAGGATTTTATCTTCAATTCTATAGAAACGCTAGGGGATAGTTTCGGAATTTCCTCTGATCAATCAATCAACATGAAAATCTTTTCTATAGTGTTTATACAGTGCAAGAAAGATATCAAATAGTCAAAATGCATGTATTTCTCACTTATTTTTTATTTGTTTAACATGTTTAAGGTGTAAAATTTTTGGGGAGAGTAGTGAGACTTTTTGGTGCAAGAGTAGAATGTCCGAAGTGATCACAGATTTGAGCTGTGCTTTCTGTTAAATGGGAACACCAGAATCACAAAGATTGATCATTTTATCAAATAAAATAGCAATAATGCATCCTTCACATTGCCAAATGAAAGGAATATTGTGCTTGTGTAAGTTTTTTTTTGAGGGGGGGGGGGGAGAGGGGGGAGGTAACTAGAATGTCCTAAGTGATCACAGACTTGAGCTGTGCTTTCTGTTAAATGGGAACACCAGAATCACAAAGATTGATCATTTTATCAAATAAAATAGCAATAATGCATCCTTCACATTGCCAATGAAAGGAATATTGTGCTTGTGTAAGCTTTTTTTTGGGGGGGGGGGGGGGGGGGGGGGGAAGAGGGGGAGGTAACTAGAATGTCCTAAGTGATCACAGACTTGAGCTGTGCTTTCTGTTAAATGGGAACACCAGAATCACAAAGATTGATCATTTTATCAAATAAAATAGCAATAATGCATCCTTCACATTGCCAAATGAAAGGAATATTTTGCTTGTGTAAGCCTTTTTTTTTGGGGGGGGGGGGGGGGGGGAGAGGGGGGAGGTAACTCTTACATCTTTCTTTCTTCTTATAAATTCCTCCACTGCTTGGAGTACCACCCCCAATGGGATGTAAAACTGTGTGGTTTGATAAAATTTTTCATATTATTTATATTAAAGCAAGTGACACATGTTTTAATAGAAGATAATATAACTAGAGATGCCTTATTTGTATATCTACTATGTGTTAATCAAATTTTTAAAAAATTAAAATAAAATACTAAAAAAAATCATTTGTAAAAGCCGACTCATACAAAAATATTTCAACCCAGGAAAACTTCTACCAAAATTTTCCTTTATTGCCATTTGACAATATTATCATAGATGAGACTGAAATTTAGTTTTTCTCATATTTTATTTGGGGCCTGACCCAGGATTATTTTCAATTCTATAGAAACGCTAGGGGATAGTTTCGGAATTTCCTCTGATCAATGAATCAACTTCAAAATCTTTTCTATTATGTTTATACAGTGCATGAAAGATAACAAACAATCAAAATGCATGTATTTCTTACCTATTTTTTAATTGTTTAAGGTGTAAGATTTTTAGAGAGAGTAGTGAGACTTTTTGTCGCAAGAGTAGAATGTCCTAAGTGATCACGGACTTGAGCTGTGGTTTCTGATAAATGGAAACACCAGAATCACAAAGATTGATCATTTTATCAAATAAAATAGCAATAATGCATCCTTCACATTGCCAAATGAAAGGTGCTTGTGTAAGTTATAGAAGTTGAATTTGTAACAGCTGGAGAGGGAGAGATGTGACTGTACCGTGAATCGAACCCGAGATCTTCTGCTATCAAGGCAGACGCTCTTACCAACTGAGCTATCTGGGCACGATGCCCGTTCCTGCCACACTCCTCTCTACCAATTTTTCAGGTTTCCATGCACTGGAAACCTCACACAAAACTCCACTTCACCTTGAGTCATTTAGTTTGGTGCCAATTCTGTAACAGGAGAGGAAAAGATGTGACCGAACCGTGAATTGAACCCGAGACCTTCTGCTATCTGGGCAGACGCTCTTACCCACTGAGCTATCTGGGTACGATACCTGTTCCCGCCATAAATTAATGGTAATAAACTAATGTTTCAGGCCTTTTTGTCAATTGGACCTCAAGTCATTTTGTCCTTTTAAAATTTGACCAATCAAAAACATCATTTCAACCTCATGCAGATTTTGAAATATTTTTCTGAACTGGGATATATGGTAGAAATGTTTTCTATAGAGGATCAAATATTTCATACTGGTGTGTAAAAATATTTTATATTATATTTTAATAATTAGCTTCTGTCGACTCTACATTAATACCACATTTGCCCTAAAAGTTCATGTTCTTCGTTCAATATTCTATTTACATTGTTTTACATTTACTAAAACTAAATAAATAGCCTAAAACCTTTTTAGGTTTTAGAACAAAATGGCCGATACTTTTAAAATTTCACTCGGTAGGCCACATGTCCTATTATATTTAACATGTTTAATTTCAATCTGAAACTGCCTGATTACTTGATCTAAGTATTTTCACTGGTCAGTATAAGAAAGAAGGAAATATCTCTATAGAATATCCTATGCAATACTATTTCAGCTCAAATGAGAGGTTATTTATGCCTTTAGTCTTAATTTTATCAAAGGGCATATAGTGGTAGGTCTGTCTGTTCATCTGTTTGTCTATCCATCCGACTGTCAGTATATCATTCCATTCAACTAAATTCTGATGAAAGGGTATAAGATAATAGAGCTGTCATATATTGCATGTCTATGAACCTTGAGAAGGCTCATCTTTTGGAGCCAAATTTTTCACCTTTGACCCCCATCACTGACCTTTGACCCACATTTTTTTGAAAAATAAAAACATCTGTTATTTTAGTTTTGATACATATGGTATGTTATACATGTTGTATATACACGTTTTTAGTAATTCTCTCACATTCTAGAGAAATCTAAGGCACGGTCCATTTGATATTCTTGGGAGGGGGGACTCCATTTTTTTCAAAAAGAAAAAAATTTGCTCTGAATTTTGATGAAAAAAAAAAAATAAGGAATTGATGGATATGCATTGGCATGTCGTTGTTGGTTCTAATAAAAAAAAACTTGATACACATTTATCCCGCCTCTGGCAAATTTCTTGCAATCTGATTGGTCGAGAAGAACCAAATATTATGTTGTATTATTTTACTAACAGAATATTATTTTGATATCCTGCTTCTACTAAGATGCTTTATGCTTTTGACGTCACCAAAATGCTTTAGAATATGTTGACGTAACATACACAAACCAAAAGCGATTCAGTGGGATAAATTCGTGTTTTACAGGGGGGATACAGAAATATATTGGGTCGATGAAAAAAGTGATATTAGGCAAGGTGAAGTCCAGCATTCATTCTCTTGAGTGTATATGTACAAATCAACCAGGAGAGCTTCAGTCTCATCAGAGACTTCTGGTTTCCTACTATTTCCTACTTTTCCTACTTTTTTATTTTGATCCTATTTTTTCCTACTATTTCTTCAAAACCTCTTACTATTCCTACTTTTTCATCTCAAAAGTAAAAAATTACTTGCTTCACTTGTCATCAACATCTGATTCAAGTTTTTAAAAAAATTCGGGCTCGCTTCGCTCGCCCATTCTGTATATTTTAAATGAAAAATCAATCTGTCCTTATTTCTCTCTGTGATTTCATCAAAGCTGAACATTACCAGTCTACAATCATTGCTTACTGTACAGTGATTTGTGTGTCGTACTTACTGAAAATTGTCGCTAAAAGTGATGGAAAATTTCCTACTTTTCCCCTATTAATTCCTACTTTTTCCTATTTTTCTCCTACTTTTTTTCATTGACTACTCCTACTTTTTTTCCTACTTTTTCATCAAGGTAGAGTAGAACGCCTGAAAAAGGTACCTTGCAGGGTGTTTCCTTTGTTTCTGGTATATTTTGACATCATTTATTAGCCCGCAAATTGTGACATTTTTTACCATTTTATTGCTATTTCTCAAAATATTACAATTGTCTTGTCTTCTACTGCTAATGATATGTACCTGCAGTTCTTAAACAAGTCATTTCCATTAGAAAATTTGACTTAGATACCTTATATTCTGTTTTATTCAGTTTTCCTAGGATATACTCAACATTTGGACAAAATATGATTTTCCACGAAGAGTGCCCAACTTTGTTCAAGTATTAGACCCTAAAGATGCCCAGCACGATGCATATATTTTATACATTTTAATATCTGAAGATAGATTTTTAGTTTAGAGAAAAAATAAAGTTAGTTTGACCATCCAAACAGTGTCAAAATAACGATGCTCGAACCCCCTTAAATCATTCAGCGTGATAGATTAGATGTATTGAGGTAGAGTATCCCTTAGGTCAGAATTACTGGCAATTTTTTGCCTGGATACCCCATTTTTTCTCTTCAGAATATTGTTCAGATTATCAAACTGATATGGTTTTGGGAAAACAAACTTTTATAGTTACATTTTATCACCTATAAAAAGGGCTTTTTCATATTTTCCCCATAGGGTCCAATATTAAAGTTAAAACGGCTTAAGGTCCCGATATAATCATGAAACCACGAATTATATTTTGTTCGTATATCAGGTTTAACATAAACTTTGAATACATGGAGATAAAAATATTGCAAAAAAATTGTTATTTAGGAAATATGACCATCTGAGACCTGAGGGATGCTCTACCTTAAATATCATACATGGAGTAAGATCATGTGCCAAGGAAGAGTATATTAAGGAATCTCTCTCTTTTTAATGTCTGGAATGGCATATGAAACCTATTGACCTATTGATAGTTATTTTTGATACTCAGTACAAAAATGATGCCAATGATTTCATTATGATATATTGCTATATGATCATCATATAACATCATTGTTATTCGAAGGTTCTAATAATGAAAACATTGTCTTTCGTATAAGTTGGGCCGCAATTTTCCCCCTTAAACCTCCATCTGGTATTTTTTTGCAATTTTTCCTGCCCCCAAATCAAATGGTTAAATTTTAAGGAACGAGAACTCTGTGTAAGTAGTAAGTAGTAATGTTCCAATAATCGATTAATAATCGTTATCCAGGTGGTTGCTATACTGCTTTTGACAGTCGCTATGTCGAAACAGATTTTAGGAGAAATTGAGAAAAAACCTATTGCATTCTAGCTTTTATCATAAATCGATTATTTCTATTGAATATCGATGGACTTCATTAATCAATTAATCCAGTTGAAACGGATGATCGATTATGAATGTTCCATCTCTCTGTCTGACTCCAACAAACAAAATAACGTTTAGAAAAAAGAAACGTAATATGATTAAGGTCGTTCTGACAGAAGTTTGATTATTTAAGTATAGAAATTAATTGAGATTATTTTCTGTGGTGATGTGACGTTAGAGGACCATTTTCGTTTGATTACGATTATTAACCGAGAAGTGCTCTTCCGATAGTTTCCGATAAATGTAATCGATAGCAACTATTTTTCCAATACTCAACAATCATTTTCTGCCAAAGGTTGTAATCAAAGGTTATCGCATATAGCTACACAACTCAAATACACAACGGTATAAAGCTATAGATCTTTCATGAATATTTTGCTTTTCTTGTAAAAATCCATAACCATGTGGTATCTGTGCTTCCTTTTCTTGTGAAAAAAAAAACCAAGTACATGCACTGTTAACCAAATTTGTGTGGAAAATTCTATATCAAACAAACACCTTGAAAAGTGTGGGTTATTTATTTGGCTTAAACATTCTTTTGGAAGACTCATTTATTAATTTCAACATTTAATTTTGTTTTCGTCTTCAATGACAAATGATTTCTCGCCACAGATTACACAATTTGCACTAGTTAGACAGCTATTTGATAAAACCTGAAAGAAAAAAGGTACGGTATTCCATCTTCATGAAACCATACTAGAAGTTTTAATAGTTTTTCATTTAGTTATATCATAGATTTGGGTTTATGATCCCCTTCTCTGCCATTTTGCAAAATATCACTCTTCCGTTGCAAGTGTATTAGGCTGTACATCGCTGGTGTTGAAAGTATTACTGTATAGGGTGGTCAAGATTATAAAATGGTGGACTTTGACTTACTGTGAAAATGTTGACCGAGGCAAAGGCGAAGCAGATGTCTATATTTTCATAGTAAGTCAATATGACATCATATATACTTATTTAAAAGTCTATAACAGTTTTATTCTATAATTTCATATTTGATTCACAGTAAATAACGTCGCCATTTGCAGAAGCTAATGGAGTAATCCCGGTCGATTTTCAGACCGTGGTATATGGTGATTTATCCAGGAGCGCCGGCGACGTTATCAGCCAATCAGAGCGTCGATATTTATTTAAGAAATAACAACTAGCTAGCTAGCCGTGGTTTATTGTCCAGTAATTCCATGAGTCGCATGAACCAATCAAATTATTTCATTTATTGATTGGTTCATGTGACGAGTGGAATTACTGGACAATGAATCACGGCTAGCTAGTTGTTATTTCTATTCTAATAATAGCATATGAATGGGCGGAGCTTAGCGCACTGGAAGTTTGTTGGAGATTTTACACCACCCATCAGTCCGTCCCTCTTTACACAACTCCATCTGTCCCAATATCCATGTGAGCAAGATACAGACTAAACTAGTCATATGAAAGTTTTAAGGTCAAAAGTCATGTCACAGATACTTGCACTAGTATCTTGAGGGCAGGATTTACAGCGAATCCTAGGATCTTCAAACTTACCATGCATGATCACTTTGATCAGCATGTCAAAAAAAGGAAAATCCATATTGAATGTCAGAGGTCAGGTCAAGGTCACAGCTCTGCAATGTTTTTCATACCTTAAACTAAAGACTCTTCAAATTCTCATCCTTGATATTTTGAATGATATATCCATGGACATAATTCCATCTTTCAAAAGTTCAAACCTTTTCTTGTCCCACTTCTATGAAATGTCACATGTAACATGTGTAAGATGGTGTAAAAAATGAGAAAAGTCTTATGATCTCGTACCTTGGCAACCAACTCTCTTACAACTAAATTGATGAGTTTAGCTTTGGAACATTAAAGTTTTTAGGGTTTGTCTTGCATTTCTAAAATTTGCATATAAATGCTTTAGATTTGTATAAGACTTGACATCACACATAATTCAGGAAGAAATTTTTGTCACTGCAGAATGGTTACACGTATAGCATTGGACCAGCGTTGGATCAACACCATATGAGTTTTACTGTACCCTCTCACCATCATGCAACCACGGCCACAAATGGATCATATTTACCTCAGAATGGAGAGCCACGATACAGCTTGGTACAGAATCCATCAGAGCAAATGTTTAATCCAAATAATCAGAAATTATCCGGGGAAATTGGTTCAGGACAGAGACATTTGACTTCTGTTCACATGGCGCACGGTGGCGGATATGAAAATCCTGTTGACTTATCCAGTAGTAAACACCTTAGTGCTAGTAGACATGTCAAAGAAGAAGTAGGTCAAGGTCATTCATCTGCTCACTCAAGTCATCACCATGGTTACCTACAGCCTGGACACAGTATGTCTACTCCAGTATCTGTGGGAATACCAGAAAATTCACATGGTAAGATATTAATATGATACATGGAATAAGGCATAACATGTAAACTGAACAACAGAGGAACCACGAACGCTGTTCTGTCATACTTTATTTTCTTCATTTTTTTTTCTTTTTATGTATTACTATTGCTCATCTTTTCATTTAATTCAGTTTCTCTTAATCTTTCTTTATATTGAAAAAATGTAAATTAAAATAGGTCAGGTATCGATACAGCATTTTACAGATAAAAAGAAGTATAAATTTAAAGTATTGGTAGATATTTACAATTTACACAAAAGCATGTGAAGTTTCAAGTACATGAATGCTTGAATATAAGTTTTAAATTGTTCCTATTGAGGTAATTTTCTCACCTTCATTTCCTGATTTTTGGAATTCTTGAATATTATGGCTTAATTATACTGAAATCCTATATGTATTATCGGTAGACCCTATAGTCAATCAAATAATTGCCCACAATTGAAAGGATGATCAAAATGGCACCAATCACAAGGAAATTCCAGTATAAGGACTATGTTACTGCGACACAAAGTCATATTGTATGAAGATAAGATTCAAAACTTACTGGACTGATCACTATGAGAAAATATAAAAGCATTCCAGATGATATCTTGTCTATCTTTAAAGATAGTACTACAGGTTTTATCAAAAGTTGTCAAGAATTAAACCAGAAGAGGTCTCACAAAAAGTTGAAAGTGAAAAGAAGGGTTTCATATATTTGGGTTTGATATTGAAAGTCATTTATTTGCTTTCTTTAAAATTTGCACAGAATGCCATTCATAATGGTAGATTACAGGAATGGTGCAGTTGTCTTATTTTTGTAGATTTGTCAATTTTAATGAGGAACTTTTGTAATGTCCCGTACTTTTAACTTCTGTTCCTTGTAATGAAGAAATAATAGTAAAGTTTATACCTATGCATGTAGGTCCCTATGAAAAGGGGACATAATTCTGTTGTATAGAAGCATCATGCAGGATTCTAATAACTTGGATGTTGAGAATTTCTCTGATGAATCTCAGGAATATTTGTATGATGGACTAACGGAGTACACATACATCCTTGATGGTAATGTAGTTTCCAAATTCGAGATAAAAACCCTAAAAGTGTTATTAAAAACATTCAAATTGTATTTTAACAAGCATGTGGTTGAAAAATCCTTTTGATCTTGTACTGTATAATGCTATTGATGAAATATTTTGATTTTTTCAGACCCCTCACACCTTGTAGCAGGGTCGCTGACTCCACCAGAAAAGGCCAATGGTGACCCGGTTTCCATAGCAGCACCGAGTGGTCTAAATATATCGACAGTGGCACAAGCAATACCAGGGCCGCCAAGTCCCATCTCCACTCCGTCCCCTCTCTACTCAACAAATGGTTATGATTACAGAAAGTAAGTTATTTCTTTAATGCCCATTCCAAAACAGATCATGTTTAAGCTTTCATTCGTAATGGTAGAAGGAGTTATTATTCAATATTGGAATTATTTTACCAATGTTGAAATAATGGTAGTTTGACTCTGCTACATGAAGTATGGCCAATTTTTGGGCAAATAAGGGGTTTCTGATATTTAGGATTAATGTAAATATAAGTACATAGTAAATGAAATGAGTCTTACATTTGGTGTTTATTGGTGTATTTTAAAATATTGGTTGGCCAATTTTCATGTGAACCAACCAAAATTATACACGGCGTTGAATACAAACAGTAAGACTCATTTTGTAAGGAAAATCATTCTACAAACAAATATGACAAGGACATGTTTTAAAAGGTTAATTTTTAGCTATTTCATTCGGAGAAATGAATTTACGCTTAGGATTATAATTATGAATTGCATTATGAAATTCCCCCTTCCAACAATGTTTGACATGGTTTGAGGGGGGGGGGGGGAATAATTTGATCACCATGTCTTTGTGTCTGTATATAATACATTCTATGATACCAAGAATACCCATTGATGTTAATGTAACTTTACACATGAAATCCTATTATGTAAACCTGTATAAGTGAAAATGTTCAGAGGATGGCCCTTTAAATTATGAATTTGCAAGCTTCATTTTCATTGGTTCTCCTTTTTCATTGCACTTGATTTTCGGTAAGTGGTATCTAAAAGTTATGCTTAGGCTAAAGCTTCTTGATTTAAAATTCAAATAGAAATTTATCTAAAAGTTTGCTGTTAATATTCATTGGATTTGGGGAATAGTGTTTTGTGAGGACAGTTCTAATCTGTTACTTCTGTTGGATAGTTTTGTGAAATCCTTCAGAAATTTCAATAAACATTGTTAGAATATTCCTAGAATTATAAACTTTCTTGTTGAATTTCTTGACATATAAAATTTCAAAGCCATTAATTTTGGTGGGAAAAAAGAAAAAAAAACCCATTATTGCGTAAAATTTTTATAAAAAGTCTTGGATTTAGGAAAATATGTCACTTGAACTGACAAACACATTTACAATGATAAAAAAAAGAAGACAGGCTGACAGACAAATGTAGGACAAAGTGGTCTACTTTCTATTTTCATCTCGTTGGCTATATATGTGATGGGTTCATAACCATATAATCCAGCACATGATAATAGGACAGAGTAGATTCACAGTCTTATGTTCATACATTAAGTAAATAAATCACACACATGGCCAAAGATTTATTATTTATAATTCAATATGATTGTCCAGTTTCTTTGCATTGTTAAAAACCTTACATTGAATTCCTTAGTTCTTTTGAATTTCACTTTGTTTTCAAACATCATATTGCAGATATTGTCAGACCAAAGTATTATATAAAGTCATATAGTAACATGACATGTACCTGTTTGTAAACTACAGGTGTATTTTGATAGATTCAGCGAGTGCATCTTTATATCTTGTGTAATTTACACTCTGCAAATCTTCTTTAATGAGTTGATTTTGAACTTTTTTATGGCCATTAAACAGGCAATTGAAGCACACCTATGCTGTATTTGATTTGTAGATCATAAAATAGGAGTATAAAAAATGTATCAAACATTTACTAATGAGGTAGAGATATTTACTTTAATATTATTTATGTTATTTTAATAACCTGTCATGTTTTAAAGGCATAGATCAAACAGGTGCATCCACAAAGAAATCAGAACACTCAATTTTGCTTTAAGACTTTTGACAGGAATTTTCTTGTTAAGTAATTTACCCCATCAAATAGAGGTTTTGAAATTTAGGAATCGGATTTTATATGTAGAAAGTGTTTGTATCAAGCATTATAAATAAGGTACCTAAAGGTCAAAATGGGAAGAAAGCAAAACAGGATGAAAAGCATTATGTCAATTTTACCTTCATTTGTATGCATAGTGTTTTTGTTTCATTCATATACACCCGTCCTTAGACAGGACATTATTTTCAATTTTAGAAGAAAAATCTTCAATTCTCTTACGCTGAAATGAATTTATTTCTAAACAAGACTGGTGTTTGCATATAAATATCAAGAAAAGTGTCGATGAGTTTCAGAAGCACATTATTTACCATGTTGTGTTTGTCTGATTCCTCACCTGCGTCTTCCGATGTTCTGCATTTGGTCCATACTGAGCACAGAAGTAGTTGTCGCTTTTCTTCCTCAAATTTCCCAAGGTGAATACTAATAGAAGAGATAAGGTTTCTTGGGCATGGGCAGTACATAAGCAAATGTGCTGCACATGAAATATTCACATAATTTTTTATGTGAATATTTTGCTGTATAACATTTTAAATTGTCATCTTATTCATTCATAACTGATGGTATATACTGTGTGCGGGTTAAACTGATGAAGTCAAAGGACTTATTCTGCATTAATACAATGCAGTTACTGTATATAATATAGCAAAGAAAAAGTGAAACTAAATTTTTCTCTTTTTTTTTTTCAGCCAATATCATGACCAGAAATTAACAAGGTGAGTACATACATTTTTCATTCTTTTCTCTTTCAAAGTAGATTGATTTCTTATACGAGGGCTGATTGATATGTTGTGAGCCTCGGTTTTCTGGGATGCAGAAGGTATTCTGCTGATAGATTATCTCCAAAATGGTCAAACACTCAATTGCATGTACTATGCTTCACTTTTGACACAGTTATGGGAAAACATTAAAAAGCACATCAGAAAGCTCACTAGTTGAAGGTGTGTTTTACCATCAGGTGAATGCTCCTTTTTACAAGTCTGTCATGCCATGGCTGCCATTCTTGATTGTGGCTTTAATTTGATTGAGCATCCACCTTATTCACCTGATCATGCTCCATCAGACTTTCATCTATTCCCAAAACTGAAAGCAGCTATTTCTGGCACCCACTTTCAGTCCGATGAAGACCTCATACTTGCAATAGATATCTTTCCTGCGAGTTTGAAGTGTCCCCCCCCCCCCCAGTCAAGATAAGGAGTTTGTTAAAAGTGGTATTGAGGCCCTTAAACACCAGTGGCAAAATTGTATAGATACTGAAGGGGATTATGTAGAAATATAATGCAAAATGTGTGATAAAATACAAGGTTCACAACATATCAATCAGCCCTTTTATGAAGCATTCTGTAACTTAGACACATGATATTAATTAATCATCAGAACTGAGATTTTTTCTTACCATTTATATGATAGGGAGGCGATGAGACAGTATTTGAAGGATCGTGGTGACCAGACTCTGGTGATACTCAGTGCCAAAGTGGCTCAGAAATCCTATGGCAATGAAAAAAGGTATCATTATTTAACAGAATAAAGCTGATTTAGTTACGAATTTGTATACTCTATATAGGATCAATACTTGTTTGAAAGAAAATAAATAATTGGTTTAAACAGTATTTATTGCAGAAAAATTATTTGGAATTATAGAAATACAATTCACTTAGATTTCTGATTGAGTCACAAGAATACGGCTCCTATATTAAACCTACTCCCTAAAATAAATAATTCTGATGTTCTCTTGATGTCATGTAAGGTTTGTTATAAATGTTTTCAGATTCTTTTGTCCTCCTCCGTGTATTTACTTATTTGGAAACGGATGGAAGCGGAAAAAAGAGGAGATGGAATTATCCGGAGTCACAGAGCAAGAATCTGCTATTTGTGCCTTTATGGGAATAGGAAATTCTGACCAGGAGATGGTACAGCTGAATCTAGAAGGCAAAGTAAGACCTGATGTATTCTGAAGGTTTAAGCTTTTTTGTGCAATATGTTTCAGATATAATAAGAATAGAACAAGTTTTTACCTATGAATTTTTTTTTTCAATTATAGCTATTTCCAACATTCAAAGTCACATCAAATCGAAAAAAAAAAAGAAAAAAATAGTATCCTGTTTTGAGATTCAGTTGAGTATATTAAAATGTATCACAGTAATTTCATTGTATTACATGTAAACTTTCCTATACTTATTTAGACCGAGAACAGGCCAAAATTTTATCCTTGAACTTGGTAAATATACCAACTCAAGAATAAAATTTTGACCTGTTCTCGGTCTAATATTTATTGTAAAGAATTTAATCTTATAAGAGTATAAATTACTTGAGTATTGTTAATATGTATGATTGATAATTTCCGTTTCAGAGTTATTGTGCAGCAAAGACACTTTATATATCTGACTCTGATAAGAGAAAGCATTTTATGTTGACTGTGAAAATGTTCTTTGGAAATGCACAAGAAATAGGTGTATTCAATAGTAAAAGGATTAAAGTGATTTCAAAACCATCCAAGAAGAAACAGTCACTCAAGAATGCAGACTGTAAGTTCTCCTACATAAATACTTGTCATTCTTCATATTGATGCATCACAGAATTATTTAAAAGTATAGCACATTTTAGGATCTCATAAAAACACTTTTATATTGTAGATTATATGTTCTGTTTCTGACATACTTTCTATTCATAGTAGATGCGTACAGTAATATTTCATAGGGGTGGGGATAGGGCAGATCATCCCATAAGGAAGTTTAAATACCAACAAAAAAAATCTATGGAAAGAAGGCTTGAAGTATTCCACACTCACCATTCTCACTTGAGTAGTGATATGAATTGCTCTCATATATGTAAGCCCACATTTGTTCAAGGTATAATATTAGAGATAGAATCATAAATGAACTGAAAGGAAATAAACAAAACAAATCAACCCCAGACAATGATGCTTAAAAATATTTACAAAAAGTGTGTAGGCAACATGATTACTTAATTTTCTTATTAATTGAGAGTTCTAAGAAAGGACAGTTAAGATTACACATGTGTATATGACAAGATTTTGTTACGTTTCAGTATGCATTGCCTCAGGGACGAAGGTAGCTTTGTTTAATAGGCTACGTTCACAAACTGTCAGCACTCGTTACCTCCATGTAGAAAATGGCAACTTCCATGCTAGTTCCACACAGTGGGGGGCTTTCACCATCCATTTGTGTAAGTACAGACACAATTAATAGATTACATGATAAGAAGATAGATGCACAAGAATATGGGATTTCATAAATATTCTAAAAATAAATCTGGATTTTTTTGACGTGCTTAAATTACATGTACCTGTAAATAGTGTTGTAACGATTATCGCCGACATCGGCGACATCATCGCTAATACCCTTCGATTTCGATTAATCGATTATGTTTTTAAGAATCGATTATAATCGGAAATATTCAACGTTGAAAAGAATGACATATTTTTCGGTCGAAATCGCGTATGACAAGTACGAATAAAACGAAAGTAGATCAACGATCGTTTCTATGAATTAAAGTTCAGGGCGTAGCGTAAATAATTTGAAAAAGGATACCTTTTCTAAGGAATACAATCGATGGAATTAGGATTCTCATTGAATTCAATAGTAATGACAAGTACTCTTATAGAAAAATTCAACGTCAGATGCGATGCGGGCCTGCGATACGTCAATATCTACTCGTCTAGAAAAAAAAAACTTTTTTAGTTTTTTACGACGAACTCCTAAGCTTTGTAAGGAGGACAAGGTCAGTGAATTTCACAGTACTGTTAGCCTGAACTCCACGAAGATATTTCTTGATTCCTTGAATGAGCAAAATCTTAAGTTAACTCTTGTGTCGTATGGAACACCCCCCCCCCCCCCCCCCCCCCCCCCGCCACAATCCCTTCATCTGCCGTATAAAGCTGTTGACTATTACAATCACATATTTGTTTTGACTCCATTACTGCTGTGATCTTGACAAAATATTTCATTTACTAGACAGGATTTTATCATTCTGTGGTTGGAGCTCTTTCTGGACATTTTGCTATGTATATATATTAGCATAAGATTTAGTGAAGTTTATTCATTACTTGTCATATTCCTTTCTGTAAAATCAAGAAAGAATTATTTCCGATTAAATCGAAATAATCGATTAAAATCCTCACCAATTATAAACCGATAATCGATTATGAAATTTTTCCGATTATACAACACTACCTGTAAATTATTTGCTGTTCTTTTAAAAAGTTTGTTCTAGATTTGAAAATCCTTGAAAAAAAGTGTGTTTTCCTAAAAGATGTAGACTCCAAAACTGAACGAGATATTGAATGATTTCAGTGGATGACAACGAGGGTGAAGCAGAGGAGTTTACAGTAAGAGATGGATATATCCATTATGGCGCTACCATCAAACTGGTGTGTTCTGTCACCGGCATGGCTCTACCTCGACTGGTAAGTATAGACATAAATACATATAACTGTAAGGCCAGAGTTTATAATAAGTAGGTATACAGATCCAACAACCCAAATTTTTCATATTTTCGGAAATAATATAACGAGAAAAGCTGAATCATATTTTTACGCCAATGAAATGTCGAAAGTAATCTGTTCGTGAATTGTTGAGATCATATAATGACTTCAAATTCAGCGGGGCCTTCATGAATTCAGACCTGCCTACTTTTATGATTTTTGTGTAATTTTTACCATTTTTGACCCTTCATTACGCTCTACGCTTTTGCTACTCAAGATGTGCTTAAAACCTACTATTCAAGCAAAATTACATTTTTGAATTTTCTAGGCATAAATTCTTCATTAGTCAAGCACTGTTTGAACGAGTCTCTTCCATTTCATTGTAATTAAATATTTTTACAATGGTGGAGTGGGGAGAATTGGATGTTTTGTGCACAGAATTGCAATTAGTGGTTCATATTACGCTTTACTCCCCAAAATTACACTTACTTAAACAAGATATTACACTTTTTGACAAGAATCTGGTAGGAAGATCTGTGACTTTTTCAGTATTACACTTTTTGGCAAGAATCTGGTAGGAAGATCTGTTACAGTGCTCCCTCGTTATAACGCCAACATTTGTACAGAGACGAAATTGGCGTTAAAGTGAGGGTGGCGTTAAAGTGAGGGAGTAAATAAACGGATAACAGACAGCTTTACCATAATACAACATCTTTGTCTAGAACATTTGTACATCGACTATTTCAATGTGCTATGCTAGGTTGAATAAAATACAAATGATACTTGTATACAAGTTCATGTCTTTAATTCATTCAACATATTTTATTAAGAGCATCATGATACGGTAAAATGCATTTTCATTGTATTAAAATACATACATTACATGCATCTATCTGTCTTAAAATCACTTAAAATGCAAACAATGTAGAACTCACTAAAATGTTAAGATCGCGGAGAAAAAAACTTGTCAAGAGTCGACTGTTTACGAGGATAAAGTTTTGATTTAAGATTTAAAAAGAAATTAACATCTAATTCCGTTGCAAAGTCTCTGGACTCTACGTGGCGTAAGAGGATGTCAAGCACCTGAAGGGCCTCCTTACTTGACGGAGGGGGTGGACACGCGTCGTCATCGTCGTCGGTCTCGTCACACACCTCGGAATCAGTCTGACTTTCTGTAACGCTTGCGAGAATTTCAGTGTCTGTCATCGTGTCACAGTGTTCTACATTGCGGTCAAGCTCAATAAATTCGCACACCGTTAGCCTCATATCTGGATCGATGTCGAGTTCATCTTGTACTTGTGAGATCAAATGTTCAACGTCTGATGAATCAGTTGCACTGATCGCAGGGGTATCCCCTTCCCGTGGCACCAATCCACAATGAATCCAACAATTCTTAATGGTACTTCCGCTTACATTGTCCCATGCCATTTTTGTGTAACGCACCGCCTCGTTTAGCAAAATTTTAGCATCCTTGTCAGCATCGAGTTGATCGACGAGATGCCGGAGCTGATAACTGGTAATGTCCCTTGAAAGACTGGATAATTCCAGCGTCCAGAGGTTGGAGATGGCTAGTTGTAGATGGCGGTAAAAAGTGAATTTTTACGTGGGTTAGTCCTAGATCTGCAGTTATGTGGCTTGGCGCATTGTCCATGACTAATAGAACCTTCCGTTTCTGTCTCCGCATTTTCAATTCAAAACTTTTCAAAAAATCTCTGAACACAAGCGAGGTCATCCATGCCCGTTTATTAGCATAGTACGTTGCGTAAAGATTCACATTAAAATTTCGAAATGACCTTGGGTTCTGACTTTTTCCAATCACTAGCGGTTTAAGCTTCTCTGAACCGTCAGCATTACAAATTAACGCAACCATTATACGCTCCTTCAGTTTTTTTGTTCCTTTGGTGTAATCGGCAGTTGACAATGATCGATCCGGTAGCATACGATAAAACAATCCTGTTTCGTCAATGTTAAAAACGTCCTTTAAATCATAGTTTTCCATGACCTCTTTGGCCTTAGACCTTCCGTCATCAATAATCTGAGGATCAACTCCTGCACTCTCCCCCGAAATGACATGACACGAAATCCCATGACGAAGTTTAAAACGGTACAACCATCCATTTGAATACTGGAAATTTTCAATGTTCATTTCATCGCCGAAACGACGAGCTTTTTCTTTTAAAATGTCATCAGTGACCGGCACATTTTTTGCCCTGGCATTAGTGAACCATAGGTAAAGGGCATCTTCTAATTTTTCATGTGCGCCTGTTCTATGGCGCTTTCTGGCGGGGCTGCTCGACGAATCGTCTTCTAGTGGCCGTTTTCTATTTAAAATGTCCCCAACTGTTCTTCTTTTTATGTCCGTCCCCCACTTTTGGTTGAAATAATCTGCAATGTACTGTTGCGACTTGGCCGGATTTTTTTCACGAAAATTAAAAATTTCAAGTTTTTGACTATCTTTTAAAATTGTCCGTGTCCTCACCGGACTAGCCATTTTCATAAACTAAAGTTCAAATCACGACATGCAAGTCAGTAAAACATATTGATTAGTTGTCAAAACATTCATTTACGGGCAGTGATACATGGAAAATTAACCCAAGCATGATAATTTAACAGGTATACCAAATATATCGATCTAAGTTGTTTGTTTAGTGATAACAACTCATTAGATTGGCGTTGTGATCGGGGGTTAAATATACCAATTATGGCAATTTGTACACCGTATGCAGTGGCGGATGGCGGTATGCGGGGGTTGGCGTTACAACGGGGGTTTATAATGTAGGGAAATCTGTACATTGAGAAAAAGTGGCGGTAGCCGGGGTTGGCGGTTTAACGAGGGGCGATAAATCGGGGGAGCAGTGTACTTTTTCAGTATTACTTTTTCGGCATGAATTGGGTAGGCAGTTCTGTGACTTTTTTAGTATTACACTTTTGGCAAGAATCTGGTAGGCAGGTCTGTTACTTTTTCAGTGTTTTAGTTTGTGCAGCGAATTGTTGAATTGTGAACTTCTAGCAGCTGTATGGACATGGCTCTATATTTACTTGTTACCATGACTTCTTTTACATTGCTGTTAAGGCGATATCCTATCTTGATTGTCATTTTTGGCTTGGTTGTTTGACTTGTCAACATTTTAATGTTTTATGGTGAATTACATTGTCATAATGCTAGAACTATAGATATACTTAGTTTGTTTAGACCTTTTTCCTACATGTATATTAGATCAAACTGATTTCAAATATGGTTGTTGTAGATTATTCGTAAAGTGGATAAGCAGACAGCCATATTGGATGCAGATGATCCTGTCTCACAGCTACATAAATGTGCCTTCTATATGAAAGACTCGGAAAGAATGTACCTCTGTCTATCACAGGAACGCATAATACAGTTTCAGGTAAATTTCTTATTATCTCAGTCATGTGTATAATATGGATTATACATTTTTATGTACATTTCCTCTCGTTAATCTGTGCTGAATTTTATTCTTAAAATGTTATGATGTCAGTATGTAGTATTTCTAATGATAGAAAATGATTTTAAATTTCAGCTGAGTTAAGTAATTTTAGAACAATTTTCAACAGTCAAATGAAAAAAAAATCTATATGCCCCCGAATCTTTGATTACTGGGGCATAAAAAATTAAAGTTCTCTTAAGTAAAGAAAATTTGACAAATTATGTAGAATAAAATATAGAATACCCATGAATTTCCAGGAATGAAATAGAGAATGGACTCTGCTATCATTTATTACTATTTCACATTATAGGCGACACCATGTCCTAAGGAGCCAAACAAGGAGATGATTAACGATGGGGCATCGTGGACCATCATTAGTACAGATAAAGCAGAGTATACGTTCTTTGAGGGCATGGGCTCCGTCAAGTCTCCTATCACTCCAGTACCGGTTGTCCTTAATTTACATGTGAGTCACATGATTGAAATTCTTCAATAAGTTAGGAAGCGGAAGTTTTATTAATGAGAATAAAAGTTCTGAAATCTGTAAGAATTTATATATTTTCCAATTATTTTTGTTGTTCAGTGTCATACACCTACCATATACATGTATAATAGAGGATTTGAAATGGGATGGTAAAAATAGCTTTTTTAGCATCGTTTTGTTTTATTTCATGACATACCATATATCCGGTAATTTTGGCGTCGGGAATTTTGGCAAATTTGTCAAAATCGGGCTTTGGAAATGTTGGCGCTTTTAGAATTGGCGAATAGTTTAAAACACCCGCCAAAATAATAATGGTCCAATTCATGGACGTATCAATGTTTTATGACCGCATTATATGCCATGAATGAGCATAAAATGACACCAAAATTAAAAAAAAAATGTTTGGTACTTTATTCGTAAATATATGAGAAGATGTTCACATTTAAAAAAGTCGTTTAAATATCATAATTGAATATGAAGTACATGTGTATAGACATCAAGAGAACTAAGCGTTGATCGTTTAGTAAATGTTTCGGGGTTTTTTTTTTTCTTTGGTAAATATGTTCGACTATTTACAATCACGATTCACAAGTCTGTGAACCTTACGAGTATTTACTTCTCAATTAATAGACAGTTTGTAGTGTAGTGCAAATGTTAAAATTCCAAAGCGTGTGTGGTCATTGTGCAAAGAAGATACGGCACCTATTACACTTATTGCTAATTAGATAATAAGACTAACGCTGGGGTAAATGTCAATTAATTAATTACTGTTTGCTTGAAGGTAAACAATGATACTTGTAATTACGTCATGGTCATCGTAGGTGAATATATTACGCAAATGAAGTCATTACCCGAGAGAAAACAGGCAATATTTTTTACATTAGCTTATCTCTACTCCGTCTTTTATTAATGGAAAATTTAGCGCTTTTAAATTTGGCTATTTTATTGCATTCGCCAACAAAGCCAAAATTTCCATTGCACCAATATATTGTAGGATACAAATATAATTTTGAGGATTGAAAAATAGAATCTTAAGTGTGTCTTGTGATTAAAACTGATTAAATTTCTTATGGGAAATATAAATTCATTTGTCGAGATTTTATTTTAGTTGAATGGAGGAGGAGATGTAGCCATGTTAGAGTTATCAGGGGAGCATTTTACGCCAAATCTTCGTGTGTGGTTTGGTGATGTGGAAGCAGAGACAATGTTTAGATGTAACGAGAGTATGTTTTGTGTTGTGCCAGATATTTCTGCATTCAGAGCTGGTTGGAGATGGGTCCGACAGCCTTTACAGGTTAGTTACCGTTGATCTGAATAGACCATTTCCATATTACAGCTAGAATTGCATTGTAGACATGCCAAGACCCAACTTTGCAACTTTTGATGTTATTTCTTTCTATGACGTCAAAGATCTGTAATACAGTCACGGTAAAAAGTTATGTCAAATGTTGTAATGTCGGTCTTTGCCTGTATAAATTGCAAGTTTTCTGAATGTTAAAATCACAAATTATACTGAAACTCACAAGGTAGTTCCATATGATGACATTAAAAGCCCTGGATATACTCAGGTTGTTACTTTTTGCATACAAATTATATCTTTATACCCCCCGCAAACGAAGGTTAGGGGGGTATATAGGAATCACCCTGTCCGTCTGTTTGTCCGATTAAGAAGTTTTGAAAGCAGATTTCTTTTATACTATTAATGATAGGCCTCTCATATTTCATACACACATTCACCATAAAGAGTACTACATTTTGGTACCATAACTTTTGACCCTGTGACCTTGACCTTCACCCTATATAACATTTTATGTTGAGAAGTTTTGAAAGCAGATTTCTCTTATACTATTTATGGTAGGCCCATCATATTTCATTCACACATTCACCATTTAGAGTACTACATTTTGGTACCACGACTTTTGACCCTGTGACCTTGTGACCTTGACCTTTACCCTATACAACATTTTATGTTAAGATGTTTTGAAAGCAGATTTGTTTTATACTGTAAATAGTAGGTCTTTCATATTTCATACACACGTTCACCATATTGAGTACTACATTTTGGTACCATGACTTTTGACCCTGTGAGCTTGACCTTCGCCCTTTGCAACATTTTATGTTAAGATGTTTTGAAAGCAGATTTCTTTTATACTGTAAATGGTAGGCCTTCAATATTTCATGCACACATTCACCACAAAGAGTACTACAGTTTAGTATCATGACTTT